>JACDQD010000001.1:35081891-36281891 GCA_019843655.1 Lethocerus indicus
TTATCCATGTTGAGAGAAATTATCATGAGTTAGTAGTACAAGTATTATGTGAGTAATTTTTTACTTGAATTATCTAACATATAGTCATTGATATAATACTGGAAAGCATAACTTATTAGCATTGGAATGTATCTATCGTCAAACATACCTTAAGTAATATATTATAAAAATAAAGTATCATATAACTATTTTTTACAAATAGTTTATAAAATGGCTTGATTATTTGCTTACCCCGTATGAAGTAAAATGTTTTGTATAATCTTTTACTAATAAACAGAGCATAAATGAAATTACTGCATTGATTTCTTTGTTTTGATCTAAGTGTATATAATTTTTAATCTGTCCAGTGGCTTTTTCTTTACCTCTACAAGGCAACTTATGTTAATATAAAACACTAATAAAATATTTTACTAAATCTGCATTTATGCAAGAAGAGTGTCAGTTATTTGATTCAATCATGGTCCTGTAATTGAATATTTCTTAATTGTTGTTCCTACAGATTAAGGGTGGTGATGTAATGGGTAATTAGGATCCAATGTTGCCTTTTTTGAGTAACTATATCTGATTGGACAAAGATATGATTGATTAATGAAACCAATATATCATGATAAAAGCGGGAAAACTTGAGAGTTGTCTGACAGTTGGAAGTGCTCCTACTGGTGCAATGCCTGGATTTAAGAAACTTGTAGCTCCATTTTTATAAAAGGTGGAATATGATATACAAATCAGTAAATATACTCCATAAAAATATCATTTCACAGCTCCATGCTTTAAAGGAATTTACTTTTGTAAGAAACATCTGAAATATTACTCCTTGTCTTATTAATCACAACTAAATTTTAATTGGAATGGCCTTTTTATTAAAAAAATGAAGGAATTCATCAACAAATGTCTGATAAGTAAATTATCTGTTGTCACTTTCTAATTTGTACACTATGGTTATTTTCCATTGTTTTCAAAATATAAATTAAGAAATGCATATAATGCATATATTTTGGCCCTGAATTCATTACAAATATAATAATGGAGATAGGGATATATATTTTATGTTAAATCTGGTACCATGAAATTCATTTGATAGATATGTTCAGTTTTCAGAAGTGTTTCTTCATTTAAATATTTTTCATTAATGTTATTATAATTGTAAGTAAGAAATTATTGGATCGTATTTTCTTCAATTCCTGGTGAGTAGCGATACATTAGTTATCTATATAAGTTACTAGTTATGTCAAATCGTACACACGGTTTGTGTTGGCAACATTGTTTGGTGTTTAGTGTGGTATTTGTTTGGTGTGAATTTAATCGAGCTTGCATTATTTCATTTGTTAGATTAATTGTGCTTTCCTCTAATCAAAGAAAAAATGTATGCGTTCACGTGCGTTGCAGCTTTGGTCCACGCTGTTTTTCTAATCTCGATCTTCGACATTTATTTCAAGTCACCGATTATCCCCAATGTGCCAGTTATTAAAAACCAACACCCGGCTTTGGCCAAAAGACTGGTTTTACTTATTTCTGACGGTCTGAGGGCCGACAAATTTTTTGAACCCGTTTCTTCGCCTTATCTTTGGTGGGGTTTTATAAACCGGTCATTATTTACGTTATAATTTTCGCAATAGAGCTTGATTAACTATTCCTGAGCTGCTAATTTTACAGGGACAAAATTCTGAGGGAAGGCTTTTGGGGTATATCTAAAGCACATATTCCTACTGAGTCAAGGCCTGGTCATGTATCTATTATTGCAGGTATCTATGAGGATCCATCTGCAGTATTTAAGGTAATCACAATTGCATTGAAAGTCAAATTACAACTAAAACATCTAGATAAATCATAATTTATTGATTGTGTTCCAAGTTCTGTGAACTTCTTATAATGTTCAGTGTCATCTTTTGCTTTGTGAGCATAATTTATCAAACTGATTACCGAAGTGTATATGAACAAATACTGCAGGCATTTGCATTATGGTTTTAATCCGAGTCATTTCGGTTTATTACAACATTAGAAAAAGTAATAAATATGATAATAAAAATAAAAAATATGGTTACCAAAAATTACCCTGGGTGTTGGTCTAATATATCTTTGTAGATTCAGTACGATTTTTTCATTTCCCATGTTTTTGATAATAAGAAAACCTATGGGAAAACATACTTTGCTATACAAGCATCATTCTTGAATTGATTAAGTGTGTATAATACTGTATAGCACGATTGGCTTTATAGGGTTGGAAGCATAACCCCGTTGATTTTGATTCTGTCTTCAACCAGACTGATCAAACATTTGCTTGGGGAAGCCCAGACATACTTAATATCTTCAATAAAGGTAAGCAATTGAGTCAACTCCCTCGCTCTTGTGTATTGTCGCAATGTTGTTCATAACAAAATTTATTCAATTTTGTTCCTCTGTTTACCAGGGAATGAAAGCTGTGGCATAGATTCTAGGCTGTTTGACCTTCAGTTACATGAAAAGAAATGTCGCATTTATACAGATATGTACGATCCTGAGTTTCAAGACATTTCTGGATTCAACAACAGCGCTTCCGAGCTCAACATTTGGGTTCTGAAGAAGGTTGTCTCGTTTTTTGAAATGGCAAAGTCAAATCAGAATTTGGGGGATCTGATAAGGGGTGAAAAAATTATATTTTTTCTTCACCTCCTCGGTACTGATGTATCTGGACATGTGAATAAACCTAACTCATTGTAAGTTGATATGTTTCCAATGTATATTTATAAATTAGTATTATGAATTGTATATACAATGTATTTCAAATTTCAGTAGGAAAACTAGAAAAATTGTTTGCATTTTTTATCATTTTTGCCAACTTTCATCACATAATAACTCGCTGTCAACTGTATTGCAATCCTCTGTTCGAACAATTTCAGAGAATATAAGAAGAACATTAAGATAGCCGATGAAATAGTCAGAGAGGTAGCGTCTATCGTATCAACGTTTTATGGTGATAATAATACAGCATTTATCTATACATCGGACCATGGAATGAGTGATTGGGGTATGACAAGTTCATTTTATAATTACATTATAGAATATGACAAGAAAGAGAATAGATTTTCGCTAGTAATAATTGATATGTTGTGTAATATGTTCAAAGTTAAAAACTCTTAATTGTATACCCCGCCGCTAGCTGAATATGTTGCAAAATCTGTTCTACTTAACTTTCCTTTTTTATTTTTATCCGAGTTCTTTACTATAGTATAAATTACATTGAAATAATTTGACGGAGCTTTCGGTGGCTCAGGGTGTTGAGCTTTGAGAAATTTGAATCTGCCCAATATGCCTTGGACATTAGTTTGTACGGTGATTAGAGATGACGTAAGCTGCTCACTCCCTATAAAATTGATTCATATCAGCGATCAGAAAATTAAATAAAAATTTGCTAATTCGATTGCATTTCTTACTGTTGGCTATGAATCAGGTTCTCACGGAGCTGGATCGGTGAGCGAAACTGAGACGCCTATTGTCGCTTGGGGCTCGGGAATCGCCAAACCCGGTGGACAAAGTTCAAAGCCGTCAGGAGATTGGGCCCTGCCGGCCGTAAACAGATACGATATAAACCAGTCGGACGTCGCCCCTCTCATGTCCGCCCTACTCGGAATCTCAATTCCAGCTAACTCTATAGTGAGCACGGTTTGATTTTCAAATAGTAAAAAACAACATTGTTATTTCAGCCAGTTTCCTAGTCTTAGTGAACCCGTTTGCAGACGGATCAATCTGCCCAGGTACATGATGACAAACCTAACCAACCCCCCCCATGGGTGATAGTTCCTCAGTTAGTCATAAGTGATCGGGGAAATAATCGCTCCTTCTCCAGGAGCCTAGGAACACTTGCGCTGTCTAAATACGGAGTAAAAAAATTGCAGTCATTTTTTGTCTTAATCGTATTTACAGGCGATCAAAGGATATCTCCTTGCACTACGAGGTAAAGTATATGTTTTAAAGCCGAAAGAGAAATTGCATTCGGCTATTTTATTTTTTTTTTAAATTACGAAATACCTGATGCGTTAAAAAACTATAACGAAATATGAAGATGCTTATTTAAGTTCAAAAAGCTATTGAACCATATAAAAGTAAGGTTATTTTACCATTATGAATCCAATTTTTCCCCTCATTCATACCAACTGCGGGATTTTACATTGATTTATGATACCATCAATTACAAGACACAGCCAGAATTAAAAGGAAAAAACATTATAATAGAGTAAATACTGTATTTACAGTCGGCTTAAGGAAGTTAATTTTTTCTGTATTTCAGGGGATACTACCAATAAATTATTTGAATGCCACTCTGAATGAAAAAGTGAGTCTATTGTATCTAAATGCTCGGCAGATTGAAAATCAATATAATTTGAAGCGAAATGAGATCAAAGAATCCGTTTTTGATTGGATGTTTTATGACTATCCAGAAATGACAATGGAGAAGCAACAGTCCTTGCATGATTTTATTAACAAACATTTTACAGATAGCAATGTTACCATTCAGGTATTTACACTTTAGTTCTTTCTCACTAAATAACATAATTTTTCTTTGTTATTTAATTTTTAATGTAAAACATTACTTATGGTTTTAGTTTGATGAAGCTAATACACTCATTTATAATTTGATTGTACCCAATTATTCTTTTCTTTTTCTGTTGTTTAATTAGGATGATTTTTTTTTCAGATTAACTATATCACAGATCTAATAAATTATACTATAGCTGGAATTGAATATTACCATAAATTCCACCAATACTTTCTTTGTACATTAATCACACTTTCTTATTTGGGGTGGATATTGTTCATAAGTGTGTCTCTACTTACTGAGAAAACCTACAAAACAGGTATTACATTTTATTGTTCTACCCATAGAATTGTTTAATGTTAATTTATTTAACCTAATTATATTTATTTTATAAAACTAATATTTTAAAAATATCTACTTAGAAACAATCACAAATGTATCATTATAATAACTAGATTATTTTTACAAGAAAATTATATTTATAATTTTAACTACCTTTTATGTGTTATCTTACATTTATTACTTTCTCCATACTAACTATTTGAATGTCTTTTATTAAATCATTATTTCACTTTTTGATGTAAGTAGTATGTTAAATTTTTCTATCCTGCCATTCTGAAGTTGTAAATAATTATAAATAATAAATTATTTGGTGATATAATTATCTTATTATTTATTCACTTACTGAAATCTTATATGATTAAATTGTTTCAGAATTGAAGTCTGGGAAAGGTTTAAATATCACATTTTTCATCCTTGGTTGCTGTTTATCCATTTTTGTAGGAGGTAAGAATAATTTATATTTGTGTAAACTCAAAATATAATTTTTAATGTTGAACACTACCCGAAATTTATAATCTATCGAATAGTTAACAGTCTATTTTCTAAAAATGATAGCAATGAAAGAAAATATAGACTAGCAGTTGCTTAATATTAGAGTAATGACTTGTTCAATGTACATTTACCCATTGACTTTAACAGTGTTTTGTAACATTTTTCCTGAGTAGTTTATTCTTTAGTCCAGGCATTCCCGATACTTATTCATCTGTACATTTGGGTGGCCATCTCAGTTTGGTGGGCTTTCACCACCAGTCTTATAAATCTTACACTGAACCTCACCTCTGTGACAAAAAATGTAATACAAATCATATGGTATTGTGTGCTGTGTTTATTGGGTGTGGAAGCGCTGGTATGTATATTTAACGTTGATTTGGTGGCCATTAGTGTCTCAATACATTCTTCAATCTTTAACAAGTCCTATTTATCACAGGTTTTGGCATTTTTCAAACGCGAAATATTGTCTCTGATCATGATATTTCTTCTTATTTGGCCAGTCAGGAACCCAAATATACAAAAGCATAAATTGTTCCTAGCCGTATGGGTGTTGTCTTGCCTACTGCTGGCAGTATTTCCATTTCTGCCGACTGTTGGATTTAATAAAAATGTCCATTACGTGTAAGTCTTTTATCGATATATTCTTTGCTGTGTACACTTTTTATTTAGGAACCTATAAAAAAATGTTTTATATTTAATATAAATTTCATTTTTCTATTCAGGTTTATGCCATATACTGACCCTGAATTTTTTCAGGTCTAATGCAGGACAGTTTTCAATATATTTGTATTATGTGTTTATGTTTACTTAAATCTTTTAAGGCATTGTTATACCACCTAAATAATATTGCTTCAAATATTTATATTTCTAGGTTTCTGTGTGGAATTTTTTGGCTTATTGGAGGTATCGTTTTACTAAATGTTAAATCAGTCACACCCATGTTAAACACTAAAGTCCACTGCGCAATACTTTTCAAAATATCAGCAGCTATGATAAATATTTATTGCATTCCGCATATGACAGGACCATACCTGACTCTCAGCTATACAATTTCGTGGTTGATACTATGTAAGTCATAATTAAAATGTTTTTCACCTTTGTATACTATGCCAATGAATAGTGAACTTTCAACATAGATATTTTGTGAATTATGACTATAGTCATTCAACATGGATTATGACTAAACATTTTAATTGTACTATTTTTTATTACTTTTCTATATAATAAAATATAATACTTAATACTTTTTAGTTTTGTCTCTGCTGCTTCTGAATTTTGGACCAGTCAATATCTACGTGAGATATTTTCACATAATACTTGCTCTGTGTGCTCCGTACCTTTTGTTGTCAATTGGACATGAAGTTTTTTTCACTCTCATCCTGTCAATGAATCTTTTGTGCTGGATCTACTTTGAGCATCAGCTCAGCTACGATGCAGCAGTAAAACACCATTTATATTTTTACCCACGTATATTTAATTTATAAATTTTACTTAATGTATAGCTCCAACAGATATTTTGTTTCAGCCAGTGTGCCTGCCTATTTTTCCCCACGAGAAAGGATTGCAGCCAGTGTCATCTGATGATCTTAGACAAAGCTTCTTCTTTGTATCCTCAAAAAATAAAAATATTGACTTTAAAAGCCCTAATTGTAGTTTTTTATATTTATTTTCTGAAATGTCTTAGGATACATATTTATTCCTTAATTATATTTCAGCTATTTTACATATTTTTTTCCTTTTTTGGTATAGGAAATATAGCATCGATAAATTCTTTTGATATTAGCTGGGTGCAATGTTTCATTTCAGTCTTTTCACCATTCACCATGACTGGTCTCATACTGTCAAAGACATTGATTCCCTTCCTGATAGTTGCAGTTGCATTCAGGATGATCAAAGTTTTAACAAAAGTAAGTTACACTCTCTTACTATATGTAAAAATACATATATAAATTTAATTATGATTTTTCTTGTCAGAAGGCACGTGTAATCTCATTAAAGTGTAATATATTAATTATAGTCCTCATCAGTTCTGATTATATAACATTATTTCCAGATGATATTTCAATTGTGCAAGCTAGGTAGAACAAATATTAATAGCTTGAGCAATTAATGAATAATTTATGCTATATGCTGACTTTAGATTTGTAATTAATGATCTTGCGCGGGACTGTCTGAATGGCTTTTTTTGTTCATGAATATCTGGATATCAACATGTATTTATACTTGTTTGAATTATCGTGTAATAAAACTTGGTTTTTTAAATTTTTTTTAGGCCAACACAGGGCGCCTTTTCCTGATAGTTTTAATAATGTGTGACATTATGGGTCTGAATTTCTTCTTCCGTGTTACTAACAAGGGCAGTTGGCTGGATATCGGGTTGTCCATCTCTCATTATGTTATAGTACATGTCATTGTTTTGTTCCTAGTAGTTGTATATAACATTGCAACTTTCATCACAAAAAATAATCACCTAGGGCTTTCAGATATGATAGCACATCAAATACCAGCAGTTTTAAAGAAACATGGTGACTAAGATAGCCTTATAAACTATCAAGTGTTCATTAACATATGCAATAAGTTCATTGCAGTATTATTAATGTATTTAAATGTGATAAACTGTGATATTTTAAGCTGTGCCTTGGTTTATTTTAGACTTTATTGAGATTATGTATATTTAGTCAAGTATTGTACAATCTGAGGTAATATTTTTGTTTTCAGTATCTTTTGTAATAGAAAGCCTAGTCAATAAATAATGTATCACAAATTGTTTTATAAAATAAATATACTTATTAATTTAAATAGTGTGTGTATAATATAATTGACTAGAAAGTTCTGTAATGTTTTAAAAATTTGAAAGGATAAAAAAAATAAATTTTTTGTAATAACTCGCTTTATTCATTTCTACATTTGGATATAATCCAATTTCTTTTTTCCATTATGAAGCAGCACTTGTCATGAACCTATAAGAAATGCCATTATTTTTCCAATGTCAAATATATTTCTTATATAAATATAAAAAGTTAATAGAGATACACAAAATATACCTCTTGATGTGTTGTTTTTATTAACAATTTTTTTATGTTAAAAATGTTTAAATCTTTATTTTATTTGCACCTTGTAATCTATTTTAATTTTGAAAATATAAATACTTCTATGCAGGTGTGTGGTGGACTATTAATTGCTTATTAATAATATTGATCACAAAAGCTAATTTTATATTGCAAATACAAAATGTTTTGACACCTATTACATAATATAAATCTTAATCTTGTTATTTTATCTACTGGGTATTTAAAAATGTCTTTATTATGGATTAAAGCAAGATAATAAAGTACAACAATGAAAAGAAAAGGTTTAAATAATGCTAGAGGTATACAAATAAATATCTTAATCATTAAAGATATAATGATATTTATTAGTTTTTAGAGAATAAATATCCTTAACTATTTAAAAACTCAGTGTTTCGATGAGAAAAGATGCATGGCATACCAATTGGCAAAAGAAATTGATGAAATTATGTTTATATATATATTGTGTATATATATATATATTTACAAATTATATACATGTTAAGCTTTCAAATACAATATTATGTTATCTTTTACTTAGATATTTAATGACAATTCAATTATATATTTTTATATTATAAAACTTTATATTTGATTTAATTGTATAAAAAATATATTATTATTACTCATAATAATATATTTTTACTTATCATTTTTTTTTTAACAAGATACATATTTAACAGCTACTGGCACTGAGTGGTGTTGAAAACAATCTTTTCAGCAGAACCAGAATACAATTCAAATAATAAAATATTTGGATAATATGCCTAATATAATTTTCAAATATTAAATGTTCAGAATTAAGAATAATGAATTTTACTCAAGAAACAATGATAACTGCTTCAGGCTTGCATATCTGAGTTGTGTAACTCTGTAAAGTTCGTGCCATAACAGTAAGCCTAGAACTAAGATCATAAGCTCCTGGTGCTGTAATGGCTGCAAGTAATGGTATATTCACATTTGCATTAGCTTTCAGGTCTCTCAGAAAAACAGTCTGTCCCATCCATGTAAAATACAGAGGTATTACAGAATTCTCTGTCGAACTAAAAAAACAAAATAGAAAATATTTCAAAAATAGGAGATACAAATAAGTACGGCATGTAAATTATAAATGCAAATGTTAAGAGGATAAGAAATGAATGATATTGTAGCACAGAAATTCTTTCAAACTGGCAATTGGAAGAAATTTTGGTCCATCACTGTAATTCAATTGCAAATGCAATTGTTGGTCTGGAAAAAACTACCAAACTTGGTTCTAAATTTTCCTTCAATTTCAAGTTTGAACTGGTTTTGAGAGGAGTCTATCTACATGACTTGTATACTCAATAGAATACAGAAATCCTTATTTGACACAATGGTTAACAAAAATTAGAATGTGTCCTTACTTTTCAGGAACAGTTAGAGCCTCCACCTTTATATTAACAGCCAAGCTTGTGCAGTTCTGCAGAAGGAGTTCAACCGGAACAATGCATAACCTAAACATAAAATTTATTTTGAAGTTATTTTTTAAAATATAAAGCATAATCTTTGTTTTAAATAAAGTTCTGAAAATTGGCCTTCAGGCCAGGTCCCACTCCTAAGGTTATATGATGGTCATCATCAAAAATTAAATGATCAAAAAACACCCTGAACATTCCTTCCCACATAATAAATAGTACATACTTGAAGAAAGCCAATTATAATCAGCAATTTAAAATTATGAAAATCTTTTAAATGAAAAAATTGGATTATAACATTTAAAAAAGTTAACTTAATATTAACATTAACTTTAACATTTAACCAAGATTATTAATAGTAGAATCTAAATAAATATTAAGAAGTCATTTTTTAATAAAATTACATTAATACAATCAAAAGAGTTATATATTGATTAAGACATAAATATTGTTTATGTTTATATAACACTTTCATGTTGATTATTTATGAATATATTTAATTTGTTTCAAATAACTACAGGAACTGGAAAAGTACAGGCAGGAATTCTGTTAGTTATTTACATGTGCTAATTCACTTTAACATTTATTAACTACATTATTATTTCAAGCTATTTATTTTTTGAATAAATTAGATACACTACAACATTCATCACCGGCAGGTGCTGCCTTCGAATTACCAGCGCCTGTATCAACGCTCTACGTACAGTGCTGCCAATACGCGAAATTTCCCTCCTTAAAACCCTTCTTTTTAGACCTTTTTCAACCTCTAATTTAATAATTTACATTAAGCTTTTTTGAACTAATATAACCGGACACCGGTTATACACCGGACAGATATACAGTAATGTTTCTGTATGCCTTTCTCAGATATTTTTAGCATGAGCTAATTGCTTTTTCATAAAAGCAATACGTATCTCATAATATTTATATTCAACCGGTACTTATATCTTACATTTTTGTTTATGCAGACACAGGTAGAACTATGAATGTAGTGTACCCTCAAGTACTGTAATAAACATATCTTTAATTACAATTCTTCTTTCTTATTGATGTGGACCCCCCAAGCAAGGCCGGGTACTTCAGCTAGTTTATAATAAAACCTTATTTTTATGGATACTGTTTTTGTTATGTATGTACCTCTTTGTTGAAAAGCCATGAGCTACTATCTGAGGGTGATGGATTCGATAGCTCACTAATCTTTGCTGAAGTTCAATGCCGTCGACATGTGTTTCACCAAATGTTCGAAATGGAGCTGGACTAATAGAATTAGTAGGCAGAGTACGGGTAATACTATTAATTATAATGTGGTCTTGTCCAGTTATATTCTTGGTGCCTCCATTCCGATACTTTATTTCTCCCTACAAAAAGAGACACTGGAATAATAAGAGATATTTAAAAAACATTATAACTATTAATATGGTATATAAATGTTTGTAGAATAAATAGATGATCTTTTTGTCTATGAACATAACAGAAAAAGGCAACAAAACAAATGTTAAAAGCTCAAACACTCACCATCCAATTTACGATGCAAATGGCATTCAGTTCAGGGTAATCCTCATTAGCAGGAAAACTAGGAATAAAATATTTGTATGGAAGATTAGATGAGCCATTTCTTAACATCAATGAAGTGAAATAATCAGTGTCACCCTCAGAACAGTTCCTAAGTGCTTGCACCATTATAAGCAGGCTTTCTTGCATTGATATTTTCAAGTCTGAATAGTAAATTGTAAACAATTAGCATAATAAAAATTAAGAGCGAGAACAAGTAGTTGCCAAAAATAAATAGTTATGTTTATATCTGAAATAGAGTTTTAAGATATAGAGTGTATGCAATAAAATAAGCATGAAAAGTTGTTATTATTCAAAAGATTTGTTAATATCATGCAGACATGAAGTCCACATTCCACATAAAATCAGAAACACATGCGAACATCGAATATTTTAAAGTCAAACAATACATGGAAAATACCATGCCAACATTATTTTGTATTCATATTTACCGGAAGGAACAAATATTTGTTTGGAGAGTTTCCAATGTTCACTGTAGAGGGAAACACAATCAACATAAACTCTAAAAAGAAATGGTTCATTCTCCTGAAACATTGAGAGAAGATATTGTAATACACTTTGCAGTTATTTAAAAAGAAACATTTAAGAAAATTATTTAAATGTTATTTTGTAAAGGTTTTTTACATGTGAGAGGACAGAAATATAAAAATTAATATTAAGAAATATTTAAAATATCCTACCTTATTTTCATTACAAATTTGAAGCCTTATATTAATGGTTTCTTCTTTCTTTAAAGTTGAGTTACTTCTTGTTGTTATTGCTGAAATGTTAACAAAGTTGTGAACTAGTGTGGGCCATGAATGTCTCACTAATCTGTGCCTGCAAGGAGAACATAAACAAAGCTCCAAAATAAACAGTTTAAACTACTAACTGCTGCTATTTAAAATAATACCACAAAATAAGCCTGAGGAGATCATAAATAATCTATAAACGTTAATAAAATAATTACCTAAATTTATTGTTTTGTTTAATTCCTTCGTACAAAAATAACAAATCTAGCAACAAATTTGCTTCATTTTTATTAATTGGTGCTCTTATATATACAGTAGTTGATATAGATTGATTGGTGCACAGCGGTTCAACAATGGGGATTTCGGCAACGTTATTTGTTTCTGATTCATTTGTTGATTCTGTCTTGCCTTTAATCCAGAATGAATACATTCCAGTCGACCCAAGTACAATGCGTGATATTGGCATACATCCAGTATTCTTTAACTGCACTTCGACAGGCATTATTTCACCACATATCAGTTCATCCCTGAGTCCTTTAAAGCTTACCTGAAAATTAAAATATCATATATTAAATGGTGTATTTTCATTCATAATTATTATAGCCACACAAAATAAACTACTGACTTGTAGATGTGGAGCTTTCTCAATCACATTAAAATGCAATCTTCTGTCAGCATCGACTTGTCCTTCCTTTTTTCTGTTTTGGGTGGGCAATATGTTCAAGGGTTGTCTTCCAACAACTTGGAACCCACTAGTTATATCGACCAGTTTATAAGACAATCCTGTCACCAACAGTTCTCCGACCCATGCAGGTATTATTGTCAACACTACCTAGAAAGGTACAGCCTTAATAATAATAACAAAATTACACAGCTGACATTGTAAAAATAACAGATTAGAGCGGACCCTGATGATTGAATCGGTGAGAGTTCTGAAATGCCAGAAGCAGGCAACACCCCAGAGGGAAAGAACAAAAACCCTTCCAGTGGAAACCACACGGGTCGTTTCCACACACAGGAAAAATCTCGGAACAGCAAGGGGTCAACCCCTGCCAACCGAGGTTCTTCCCACACATTATGCGATCTTACTCGAATCCAGTCATTAACAAAAGACTTTATAATTGATGAATTAAAACAGACAGCAATTAAATACCTACAACTGTACACATATCGAATACAATTAATAAAAAAAAAAACTTGTGGAAGATTAAATTTCTTACATATCTTGTTGATTCAGGATCAAGTGTTATTTCGTCAATAGGGTCAGTAATCGCTGCTTTACTTCCTTGAGAATTATCTTGACATAAGCTGCCATCTTCGGGGATAACACTCCAAGAAAGTTTAATATTATACAATTTTAATGGTATATGGAGTGGATTTTTCAGACCTATACTTAAGCTAACTACCTCTGAAAATGATTAAAGATTTTTAAAAACATCAATATATAGTTTAGTATACCTGTTTTGTGGTCTGTGAGGGGTTGGAATATCGTAGATTTCGTGTGTTTCTGTCTCCTCTCGCTGGTTTGGTCTTTTACCAGACCGGTTTTGGCTGCTTCAGTAGCAGTGGTAGTCACTTTGGATGTTTTTTGGGCCTCCTCACTGCACTGTCACTGTCACTCGTACTAGTACAAGTCAAACCTATCTGGTATTGTGTATTTACGATCAACAGTTTTCCTGTCAATCCAAAATTTATTGAAAAAAGTTCCTTTTTAGTAATCTAGTTAATCGGTGCAAATGCACCCAACAAACTTTAGTTAAGTACATTTCCGCACCACACTCAGGGGGGCGCTAGTATATTGGTGCAAGTGCAACCAATGAACTTTAGTTAAGTACATTTCATAGTTAAGCAAATTTTTTAATAACTTACTTTTTATTTTTTTCTTACAATATTAAGTTTTTATTTGTCTATGAAGATTTAAGGGGCACCCCTATGAGTGTGGTGCAGAAATGTACTTAACTAACGTTGGTTGGGTGCACTTGCACCGATTAACTAGATTACTAAAAATAAACTTTTTTTAATAAATTTTGGATCAACAGGAATACTTTTATAATAGTAAATACACATTACCAGGTATGTTTCCTGTCATATATTTGGAAGTCAGAACCTAATAGTTGTGACCAGTTGTGTGATCAAATATATATTTTGATTGTCGATAATCTGACAAACACATATGCAATTAACAAAATCCCTCCCAACCCAAATAAAACAAACAACATCCCCCAAAAACACAATAAAAAGACACATATATATACACACATGACAAACAGACAACCAGCACAGTACAAGTGACAGTGACAGTGCAAAGGGATGCCCAAAAAACATCCTAAGTACCAAAGTGAGTAACACTGCTACTAAAGATGGCGAACAGCCAAAACCAGTCTAGCAAAAGACCAAACCAGCGAGAGGAGACAGAAACACATGAAATCTAGGGAACATCAATATATCCTACACATATGATATTTCATACTCAGATGTATACAACTGAACTATATATCCCTACCTCCCATTACAACAGTAGGTGGAGAACTATTGTTTGTTTTATTGGTGAACAATTCAACAGTAGGTCTGAATACCATGGCACTGACACCTTGTATGTAACTAACTAATTTTTCTTCCAATTTTGCCCATCTGCAACATTTGACGTATTTAAAAAAGGTCACTCTGCTTGATATTTATATATATTAAAACAGTGTAATAATAATACGATACAACATGAATTATTAAACAAAAAAATTGTCAATGAACAAAAAATACTAATATTAGAGGAAATAGCATAGACAATTATTTATGAAATAGTACATGCCTTCCTTCATCGCATGAACGATTTTGGTGATCATTGGGATTCTCAAAATTAATACCAGTGGCTTCTATTATTTCAGGCTCAATGTCTCTCGATGTTGGATGTCCCAGCAATACTTGAATTGTTGAACATTCAATGACAGGAATAGCCAATATTTCCAGCACACCAGAATCTGATGCCAAGTGCTTTTGAAAAACAAAGTATTAAAACTGGCATCAGTAAGGTAAAATTCACAAATGTGGATGTATGCACACAAATATTTTATATAAACATGGAAACATTTTTCATTAAAAAATTAAAAGAAAGTTATGCATAAATTATCAACACACTTTTATTATATTAAATAAATCAACTGATTAAAAATTGAATCGTGAATGAACATTAGTTATTCATGAACTAATGAACTGTTAATTCATGAACATTAGTTAGAATAAAAATGTTAAAAAATAACATTCTTATTCTTGCACTAAGAATGGATAATTATTATGAAACTTGAAATTTTCACTTCATAATTCGTAAAAGTTTAATGACAAGATCTAAATTATATCCCAAAAGATGTCAAAGTATAAGAACAAGTAAGTGACTCCAGAAAATAAACCTGTATTGTTGTTATATATTCTTTAAGGAACTGTTGCTGCTGATGCGCTGATTGCCTACTAGATCTTGTGACTAGGCGACTGAATGCTTCAACTGCATTGGCTGCAAGTTTTAACTGTAATGATTGCTTTCCTACAGTGAAATTTATGTGGTCTTCTGCCACACTCCAGCATTTGCTTTCATATACCTTACAAAAATATAAAAATACAATTTCATTATTGTTATATTTAAATTTGTCTTTAATAATACCCAATAGTTTGGAATACCTGCTTTGTGGTCTGCGAGGGTTTGGAATACTGTAGTTCTCACATTGTTCTGTCTCCTCTCACCAGTTTGCTCTTTTGCTAGACCGGTTTTGGCTGCTAGCCATCTTCAGTAGTACTGTGAGTCACTATGGCACATGGGACATTTGTGGGGCATCCTGTTTGCACTGTTACTTCACTTGTACTGCTTGTGCAGTGGCGAGTGGCCAGAACCGGTCTAACAAAAGACTAAACTAACGAGAGGAGACAGAAGAACATGAGAACTACAATAACCAATAATTTACTGTCAAGTTTTTACCTGAAAAGCCTGATAATAACAGCGTATCGAGTGGTGTTTATGGCCTGCTTTTGAATACCGATGACCCGCCATAACCATGTGAAACGCATATTTCCTGTGCATAGTGGGGCGTTGAGAATGCAAAAAACAATATGCTGCTTGTTCAAGAAGTACAGCACTTCGCAAGTCTGAATCTTCACTAGTCATACGAATTAATTGGTTTGCTGCTTCTCCATAAAGGCCTTTTCCTTTCAAACATTCCACACTAAGTATTGTAGCGCGAGTTGCAAACTGTTGCATTCTACAAGAACACTATCATTTATTACAGATCATAAACACAAATCCTTATGTTATTAGAAAAGGAATTCTATTTAGTACAGTATAATCATCATAATATACCTGAATGAATTTTGTATATATTTTCAACATGTAATTTCATAGTGCAATTTTATTACACTTTAGCGATGGATCCAAAAAGTAGTAACAAAAAGTTAATAAAATATAAAATTCATCAAAAATGACAATGTTAGAAAAGAACAAATTACCTGCAAGAATTAAGATAAGTTGTAATGCTTTCTTCGGCGTAATCGATTATTTTTTTTGAGAATGAATCACTATTGCTCATAAATGCGGACAGAGCAGCCATTTCCAAAGCTCCAGCATAATGCAACCAGGCTCCATCGGCTCCGAAATCTCTTTTTGCACTGTGATACGCAGTAAAAGCCAGAGTGTAATGGCCAATCATAAAACACAAATCTCCCAGTCTCCGTAGCTGCAATTCATGGGAATCACTTGGGTACCTATAAAAACATGTGTATCCATACAAGTATCCAGACTAAATTATGCCTAAGGTATAATCTCAATTTTGAATTTTACAGTTATACAATTATATGCATACTAATATATAGAGGTTTTTCTGCAGTCTAGATTTGATGTCTAGATCTATTAAAGTATTATGTCTAAATCAATTAATTATATACACAGACACACACAAAACAATTGTTATCTATATTATAATAGCCCAACGTGTGTGCCTGTCTGTGATGTCACACACTTCTATGGCCATCTGAATGCCAATACACTGGTAAGCTTTGGAATATTTTGTTACATTTTAGAATCTAACTTTTTATTAAACATTTTTATTAAAATTATCACTTTTAGTCGAAAAAATCTGAATAGAGCACTCACTTAGTCCAAGGAGCTGTAAAAATAGACAGATCCACGTTGGGTTTATATTATTTTAAAGAATATATGATTTTGACGCAAGTAAATAATAAAAATGACTTTTTTATATTTTATTGAAGGATACCCTATTATTTTTTTTATTTCCAATATTTCAAATGATTAAAATAGTAACTATTTTATCTGTATTAGTTTTTGATGTTCTTGCTACTAGTACCACAACAAAAAGAATAGAAAAACATTAAATAATAATTTTTAATGAGACATTTTTATAACAAATTTGACTCAAATTTTGAAATGTATACCAAGAATGCAGTACATGTAGCAAATAAAGTTTATTTAAAAAATATTGTTATCAATTTTGGAATAATATAAATAGTTCTTTAATTTTTATCATGATTTTTTACATTGAATGTTATTAATAAAAACTGAAAACATTAATAAAGTGTAGTGATAAGTTTACATATTTATGAACATAGTAAATTATTCAGTACTTGATTAAGTTGTTAATTTTGTTCAATATTATTTTGAAATTTGAGTTTTTCCCTTTAAAATTAAAATTTGTAGTTAATACAAGCTGGTAATGCTGGAAATTTTTCTTAACTACCTATCAGATGTTCATAATATTATCATTATATTATCAAATTTGTCCTATGATGCCAACTTAGTCTAAGCTTTCTGAAATATTAACTTTTCTTACAAACGCATTTGTTGCGATGGTTTATATTCATAGTATACTGTATAATGCCAACACTGTTGGCAACAGGCTAATCTAATAAGTAAATAAACTCACGCAATAGAAGTAGGAGGTATATTATTTCCAGGAGTTCCTGGCTTACTGGTACCAAACCATCTTTTTGTAGCACTAAACAAAGATCTGCTCACACCCTTTTTGTTAGAAACCTAGAAAAACAATTTGTAATCAGGATATGCAATGCAATTATGTCTATTTCAATTTAACAAACAGTAAAAGAAAAAAAAGAGAAAATGTATAATATGTAAAACAAAGAATTATAAATATAAATAAATACTACCTGATCACTAAGTAGGAGTATTTGTTGTTCAAAATGAGTTATTAATGCTTTCAAACAGTAATCATTAATGAATGATCTGATTTTATTTCTATCTTCAGCCGTAAGCCATAATCCGTGAGAAACACTATGCCGTTCTGACTCTTCAGAAAACACCTAAAATTACAGTAATAATGTATTTAAAACAATACATATAATAAATTGTATTACCATATTTCCCTGACTATAAGACGCACTCTTATTTTCAGAGGAAAAGAAAAAACTTTATTACCTATAAAGGGAAAAAGTCACACAATCATTATAAAAAGGATTTAAACATAGACACACTATTTAGGCAATCATTTAGATAATTCTTCACCTCACTATATCAATAGCAATAGCAATTGCATTTTAATTGAACTATATCAAAATGAAATAAAATATGTATAACAGCCACATTCTACTCACGGAATAATTATAATATGATATCCAATAATAGAAATGGAATAGCAAAATTTCATTAATCACATAATTAAACTGATGATATACAGCCTGATATTTACAAGATTATAGCTTTAAAACTTAACCTAATAAAAACAGGTTCAAAATGAGGAAAAATAAAAATTAATTCAAAATTTACATGGCCATTTGGAGTAAATGAACAGTCCACGGATACAGGACTTAAAGGATGAATTATGGTGGAGGCTGATGAGGTAGATATTTTTTCTCCTGCTTCTTGAGCAGTTTCTATACCGTGAGTTATTTCTTCATCTCTTGTTTTCTCCTGTAATTAAATTAACATGCAAATTTAATATTTAACCTAATAATTATTAATTTATGAGAAATAAATTATTTTTTTAAATAACATTAAAACTAAAAAAATTACTAAAATTGCAAAAATACGAAAAGTATACAAAAATTTCGCATTTCAAAATTTAGAAAAATGTTTACTTAAAATTCTAAATATAAACCAAACTTGTTAAGGCAACAATGGAATAACCAAATTAATCTTTTAAATTTGTAGAAATGTTTAATTAGGGAAAAATATAAACCACAAAATAAATGCAGAAAAATAAATAAAACAAACCGTGGAATGAATCTGGTTTGAAATGAATTGAGACCAAGGATCTGGTAACTGTGTATGGTTAGCAGTATTAGGATTTTGAGAATTGATACTCAAGAAGAAACAACGATTGGTACCATAAGTTGTTTTCATTGCTTCAAATGTTGCTTCACCACTGAAAAATAAAATAGATATACAAGTCAGTAAACAGATATACTTTTAAAAATTCAGACAATTATTTCTTTCAGTGAATTTATAATTTGAAAACTCCATTTCAAATTCTGTTTAACATTCAT
The DNA here is from genome assembly GCA_019843655.1 of Lethocerus indicus. Classification (NCBI taxonomy): domain Eukaryota; kingdom Metazoa; phylum Arthropoda; class Insecta; order Hemiptera; family Belostomatidae; genus Lethocerus; species Lethocerus indicus. The sequence continues at coordinate 35,101,537 of JACDQD010000001.1, forward strand.
TAAACATTCACTTACATGTTACTATCTCCAGTTGAATTATCATGTAGTAATAAATATGTGCTTAAAACAAGTGGCGAAGGTCCAAACCATTTTGGTAACTTATTCGGTGCCTCAGACATCAAACCTTGGAATTTCTCAACCAATTCTGCGAGTCTTTCCAGTGGGCTTATGTCTGTTGTACTAACAACTAATAAACCTATTTAAAATATTAAGGCAAACACATGTAGCATTGTCTTTCACATAAGAAGATTCAGAAAATATAGTTTTCTTAAAGAATTTACACCCATTAAAATATTTAGTATATAGGGACATTTATCAAAGACAATAATCTAACATCGAGATTTCTTAATAATTATATTGCAAAATGAATTGCAAGTATTATTAGTCCAGATATAAACAATATTGTACAATAATGCTGAACAAAGGATACAAGCAATGTAATGTTTCGTGAACTCATGGTCAGAAGGAAATTGCACTTGCAAAAAGGTATGTCTCCAGGCTTCATACCATGGGACTGATACAGGAATTTCCAATTTAACTCCACCTAAAAAAGGGTGAAAAAAGAAAATAAATCAACCCCAGTTTAAATTTCCTAACAGTTTTATTTGCATTCTTTTAATACTCAAATGGAGAATCATACCAACTGTTAAAGTGGTTGTTCTTTCATTTAAAAAAGAGCTGACGGATTCATTGAAATAGGTCCTGGCGACAGAAGGCTGTGGAGGTCGCCAGTTAGCATCACAGAAATTCACCCGTAAATTTTTCACAGTAATTACTGCTCCTGAAGGATCTCTAAAATGACCTGCATAAACAAAAAAAATAAAGAAAATGATTATCATGATTATCAACTGATTTTATTCACGAGATCAGGATTCCTATTAAGTTGTATTAATAATATATCAGAGTAAATCTTATGTACATAGATAAACTCAACAAATATGATTTAATTTAATAGTTTTAAAAATTATTAACTTATAAAGACTTGAGTCGGTCAGCTAGCTGGATCATTTAGAGGAAATATAATGAGTTCAAAAAACAATTCAGGTAAGTTTGACCTACATATCATTTCTGTAATCTTTAATCTAACCAGGATACAAGGCACACTGAGGTTAGGAACTTTAACCTGCTACTGTTATCAGACATTTAACAACATTTAACGAATGGTCCTTTGGAAGATGTAGACGAAAGAGGTCTATCTAAAGAGTGGAAAATAATCCTTTTACAGAGACACAATGACACAAGAATGCGTTTAATTAATTGTAAAAACAGAAATCACTGTCTGCATTGATATAAAACTTTGTAACTAGAATTTTTAATTGACTTTCATATGCAAAATCAATTAAATATATTTCATTCAACACTTATAACAAAAACATAAACAAATAAACTGGTTATAAATTTGATTTAATGAAGCATATTATAAATATGAAACTAGATAGGATAAAAAGATTAATTTTCCATGTGCCATATATAACCACTTAACTATTTAAGCATGAAAAATGATTTTGATTAATTATTAAAAAAGTAAATGGCTGTTAGTAGAGGAACAAACTTTCCTTATTTCATATCATCATGAATTTCTAAATTGGCACTTTGATATAAAAGCAAATGTTAATTGTATAAGCCTGTAATAAACAGAATTTTACTGCTCAAATTTCCAAAACCACAGATTATGATTCCAGTTCAACATATATAACAAAAATGTTCATAATTTATAATGAATACTTTTATTGCCAATACACATAACATTTCACCCAAAATTCTTCAATTAAACAGGTAAAGTTTAGAAGTCATATGAAATATGCCCGACGTATTCACTATACATCTAAAGTTCTTTAACACATAATTAATCAATAACTTGCCCATTAATGCAGAAATATAATAAATACTGCAATTATATTGCACAAGATAATTAATCCAGGAGTTGGGTTAAATATATTCATTACTGAAACTAGGCATACGAAAAGTAAGAAATGATATATATCAATCTTGAATCATTAAATAAAATAAAATAAGTTAAATAGTGAAACTGAATTAAATCATTATAAAATTAAGAAAAAGTATTTTTTTTATAATTCACAGCATAAAAAAAGAGCTTTATAATTTTTACACTAGAAGTTACCATGGTGATAAGGTAATAAAACACTTTAATTCTTAAAAGCATTCCTTTTTAAATATTCTGAATTTGATACAAGGCGTAGATGAAAATTTATTTCAGCTGTCTTTATCACTGGCCCCTACTTTATCACTGTTCTGAGACAATTATCTGAATCATAGAAAGATACACTGGAGAAATTAGCTATGAATGTTATATATTTCACAAATTAAATGATACCACATAGTTGCAAAGAACAACTTAATGGGTACTGTTGATTGTAAATTTTGTAAAAAAGTATATAGAACTATAATATAAAAATATAATATTCTAATATATATATATATAATATTCTAATATAAACACTGTATAGAAGAAAAATTACTACTAGTTAATCTAAATGAATTATTTAATACTCACCTTCGGTATTTAATTTGCAAAATGGCCTTATCATCTGAAGGAAGGACAAATTGTTTTTCCTACATACATTTTCAACTGATGGAGTTGACAATACAGCGACCATAGGCGAAAAGGTGTTCTGAATAAATTCATGAGGAGTTAATTTACAATGTGCCATCGCAGTTACAAATGTTTGTCCTTCATCAATAAAATAAATGTACTGGTACTCAAAAATGAAGGCAACAGAAACTGTGGGGATATAAAAACATAGCACTTTCAATTTAAAATATGAACCGTTCGAACATGTCTGAAGAGATAACACTGAAATGTTTACACACAAACAGAATTCAATCGGGATATTACATAACTCTGTAAACGCTATACTTCAATTGAGTTTACGTCAATAGTTAACTCCGAGTAAGAATTTTTGTACATTTCACTTAAGATTTCAAACTCCGTACACAAGTAAGTACAGACAGTGGCCAGCTGACATAATGGCATTACCATTGGAGACAGGTTAGGCTGCAAAACGATGATAAGTAAAATGTTTGGACTTTTGACGGAAAATATATGAATACATTGCTACGGATTCACAGCCAGACAGCTATATTATAATTTATTTAACCATTTTAACCAAACAAGTATTACATTTGTAATAGTTTAAACAATGAAATACATTATAACTAAATATAATATAATACAATATAAACAAAATATAACTAAATCAACCATTACATAATTATATAATACATATTAGCCATAATACAATAATTTGTATTTCAATCGGGGGTGATATAAGCTTTGGGAAAGTATTAAAAATAGTGATTTGAATACGTTCTCCAAACATTTGTAGTTAAATAATTTGTTTTAAATGATTATAATTTTTTAAAAAACTCTAATCTTATTTTTAAATGGCATTTTATGGCTTGACGCTCATTTATTTTTCATAACTGTACACATTGAACGCCATTAAATCAATCGTGCAATTCAATTGGTGATTACATACATCATACATAAGAATATTTACAAAGACAGAATTCATTACATTACACAATTAAATAGTAGACTTTGGCTAAAATAAAATTATTTTTATTTGAGAACGATATAGACTGTGTGGAAACCATTAAAATACATGTTTGAATACGTCCTCCAAAAATTTGCATGTATATCTTAGTTTTTAAATAATTGTATTAAATTTAATAGTTGCACCTTTATAACATACCTATATATTTTTAACAGTTGAAGACTTTGAACGACAACGTTGAGAAGCTTCAATGTTGTTTGAATTCAATCTAAAAGGCCACTGTACTTCAAATCTTCGACACAGCATTCAAATAGAAAACGATTTCTGAGTTCAGTAAGAAAGCTTCTCTTCAAAAATATTTAGTTTATTATTTATGCGTTCACTATCGTTCTTTTTATTTGATTATATTTTTTCTGCGGTACCATTCCCTTTCATGGTAGTAAGTATTAAACGTTTCTAACCATTAAAATGTTTAGTCATTATTTTTTAAATTCGAGATTTGTACGCAAATTTACTTGAAAATCGTAAGTATAAGTACAGAATAACAATTTTGAATTTATAATTTTATCTCAGTTCCTATGTCACAAATGCATTTATATTGAATTTTTACTTCAGAAATATAATATATAAGATGGCGGGGTGATCACAATTTAAATGATGAGAGGTGTGAATCCTTTGTGACTTTTCAGTCTCATCTTTATTTACTACACCAGCAGTCCTCCTTCATTAGAGAAGAAGAACTTAGTAAAAACTAGGTAGATTGGGAAGAAGAACATTTTTGTAAGTAGTCTTTCGATGATTCATTTCCCTGTTTGCAAATTCAATTTTCACTCAAGATAGCAAACCGTTATTTGGACTAGGACAATTTTAATACCAGCACAACCTATAAATTCTAAATGTACTGAGAGAAAGAATCTATTGTGGATGTTATTCATCTGAAGTACTTACTTCAGAAATATAATACATCAGTTGGTGGGACTGATCATAAATTTAAATTATGAGAGGTGAATCATAAAAAAATCCTTTGTGACTTTTAAGATCTCATCTTACAACACCAGCATTGGAAAGAAGAACCATTTACTAAGTACTCTTTCAAAATAAACAAGTTCAGTACTACCACAGCATATACATTGTAAATACACATAAATCAGTGATTGATGATAATGATTAACAAATTATCCAATTATTGTACTTAAGCATAACCAATTTAACATATAATCAACTAATTCGGTATTATATTGCAGTTCCATTATTATATATGTCAAAAATGAATTAGTCATACAACTGTAAAGGCATTCGTGATACATATAATAACAGAACTGAGATCTAACACTGAATTAGTTGGTCATATTAAATTGGTTATGGTTAAGTACAGTAATTTGATAATAATTTGTGAATCATTATCATCAGTCACTGATGTATGTGTATTTACAATGTATATGTTGTGGTGGTACTGAAGTTGTCCTAGTTTGAAAGAGTACATACAAAACGTTTCTTCTTGCCAATCTTAATGATGAGTGGTGTTGTAAGTAAAGATGAGATCTGAAAAGTCTCGAAAGATAAACACCTCTAATAATTTAAATTGTGATCACCAGAAAGAATGTACTGTGGATTTTATTTGAAAATTGAACAATGAATAAGCAATCTGTGATCATGAATTGAATATTTATATTTTAATTATTTCTATCATACTTTATCTATATAATTGATGAAAAATGTACATATGTATCTGGTACACATCATTCCCTAAATAAAAGGATAATATGGCCCCAACTACATATAGCAAACTTCGTACTACCAAATAGGCCATTGCGTAAAAAATTAATTTAGATTAAACAATGTAAATGTACAAAATCACATTTCATAATTTACAGATTCACTTGTGATATTGTACCGAATACACAAAACGGTACAATAATATGCTGATAATATGGGGGATAATAATTCCTATGCATTCGACACGGTATTTAGAAGATGGCATAAATATCATCCATTGTGCAAACTTCGGTATGTATTTAAATATGTCCGCTCGTTAATATTTGGAATCATTGCATTACGTTTTTCGACACCCAACAGGCATTTTACGTATGTATATTTCAGAACATTAAACTGTACACATCACGATGTACCTTGTTTTTCAACTCGTTATAAATTCTTTGGACAGTATTGTAATAATAAGAAAAAAATAATAAATAATAAAATAATAAGAAAAAATTATTTTAAATGCCCTGCGAACATTTAAATATTGATCATCTATCGGTCTTGTTTTTATTCTTAATTCTTTAGAACTCATTCTTTTTCGTTAATCCTCCTAAGTTCGTTTATTTCTTACGAATATTATAATTAATTAAAACTCGTTTGAAGTGTATGTAACATTCGAAAATGTACAAAATAGGTCGTAGACTAATAAATTGTGCTATTTTATTAAAGGAATGTAATAGTAGTGTCATAAAATTTTATATATATATATATATATATATATATATATATATGCATATGCATATATATGTATAGTAGATGCTTCTAGGTTTCAGTGGCGGGCTGTATAACTACAGCCATCTTGGGATTAATGCCGGCTCGTGTTAGTACATTTTGGTATATGTTCGAAAACGTTTTTAGACTGATTTTTAGAATTCAATATATACCGAGTCATATGCCCCTGATAGTTTTATCAGAGGTAGATAGGTACGTAAAATACCGCAAACTGTTTAAATTTAAAAGTTAACCTCGCACATATAATGGCGTGTTCGGTACCACCGGTTCCCATTGGTAGGGTTAGTTTTCTCGAAATTTAAAATTACCTGCCTGCCCCGCTCAGTGTTTTTCATAGAACCCAGTAATTTTAAAACAAAGACGGCTGTCGGCTCAATAACAGGATTTTCTTCTGTTTGTGTTTACAAACACCAGTGTTTATATGAATAACAATTTGCGCACCTTATTTAATAGTAAACATTTACGTAAGTCAAGCATTTTACATTGATACTGTAGTGGTTAGATGTATGTGGTGCCTGTATGCTTTGTATTATATTCCTTGAGCTGTTTGAAATTCTCCTGGCTGTTCTTTCCCAGTTAAATTTTTTTTGCGGATGTACATTTTGGATGTTTTATTGTCCGAAACAACACACCTACACTCGACATACATTGGAGGATTATGAGCTTACTTTCTTGTTAAGCTGCAAAAACAAGTGTTTGTATGGCTGTTAACATGTTTTCTGACTCCATTTAATGCTTTCAAGTAATCAGGCAAGGACAACTTGTATAGGCTAGCTCAATCATTAGATACATTTAAGAAAAATTAAACTAAACCTTTAAGGTAACAAACATTACTTATTAAATATAGGCTTAACATTTACAATCTTTCGAGGTGTTAATTATGTACACCATGAACCAAGGCCTTGTATAACACGGGATGAATTGTGGCATATTTTTGTATAACACGCTTTATATAATGTGGTTTCAAGGAATTACAAAATATTTTTGCCCCTTATCACAAAATAAATAAAGATTTTTACACTGAAAGGAGACAATCGCTTATTACAGAATTTTCAAAGGCTAAATTCGAAAATAATTCCTCCAATGATGAAAACTGACGACCAATCTCAAAAAAAGAGTCCATCATAAAATTGTTGTTAGTAATATATATATATATATATATAAAAAAATCAATCCAATAAATATATAAATGCATATTTTGTCGCTTGTTTAATAAACAAAAACAAATAAAGGATATTAACGAATTTTGATATTTTTTGGAATACAAAAACTACTTTAGTATCAACTACAAACCTCGTATAACACAGATTTGTATTATGATGTTTTGTGGAACATATGACCGGGTTATATGCGGCCCAAGTGTATTTGTAATTTTTTGAACTTATATTGGAATATCATTTCTTTCTTTACTTTTAGTGATATTGTTTTCTCTATTTTTTAGAAAAAAATATTTAAATTGTAAAACCAGTTTATTTAAACATGATTATATTGGCTGTTTTTTTATACTATTTTATCAATTATGTAACCTATATTTTTTGTAATCTACTATTATATTTTTTCTGGTGGTTTTTATTTACTATATTTGATCTAATATCAAATGTTTATTTAACATAGTAAAGAATCATTGTTCATTTGTAAGTAAAGAACAAGTTGGTTGTTATTAATTTTTTTTCAATTTTGTGTTATACAGTTTCAATGGCCCTTCCTAGTCGTGCACGTGTTTATGCTGACGTTAACGCACATAAACAGCGAGACTATTGGGATTATGAATCATATGTAGTGGAATGGGCGTAAGTATTTTTTAAATTTATTTTCATCATTATATTTTAATATTTCTAATTCTAAATATTTAATTTTTAAATATTAGTTACATGGTCGAATTTTGTAGAATAAAAGCTGCTTGGTTGTTTCAGCCAACAAGATGATTATCAATTAGTGAGGAAATTAGGTCGGGGAAAATACAGTGAAGTATTTGAAGCTGTAAATACAATAAGCAATGAAAAGTGCGTAGTGAAAATTTTAAAGGTGGGTATAAAATTGTATTGAATTGTAATTTGTTTTGGAAAGTTTTTGCCTGTAATACTAATTATATGAAATCTTATTTTATATTTAGTGCTGTATTTGTTATTAAAGTAGGCTAATAATTGTTATTAAAACAAAATTCACAGGTATTAATCTACCTTTCTATAACATTTTTCAGCCTGTTAAAAAGAAAAAAATCAAAAGAGAAATTAAGATTTTAGAGAATCTTCGTGGAGGAAAGAATATCATTTCTCTACAGGCCGTAGTTAAAGACCCAGTCTCTCGAACACCTGCGTTAATTTTTGAGCATGTCAACAATACAGATTTTAAGCAGTTATACCAAACATTGACAGACTTCGACATAAGATATTATTTATATGAATTATTAAAGGTAAGTGTGATACGTTCTTAGCATTTGGTTTGTTTGAGAGCTTCTGTTATAACTAATTTATAATTATTTATTTGTTTCATATTTTCAGAAATACGTAAATATAATATTATATAGATTTAAGATTCTGCTGTGTCCTTAAAGTTATATTTATTATCTTCTTAATTGTATGTATTATATGTACTATTGGGCCCTAGGTGGCTTGTAGGTCGAGGGTTGTTTGAGTCCACCCATATGCAATGGTTGTTTGTATGCGCTAGGATATAAATAAGGGTGGTGATCGATGAAACTGCCCCACACTAGATAACCTGAGCCTTAACAAGCATAACGAGGCTCATATTAGTTCATTGCGCTTTATAAATACAGGAAAAAATGATATATTTATGTATATATTTTATGTTGCAGGCCTTAGATTGGTGTCATAGTATGGGTATAATGCATAGAGATGTTAAACCTCATAATGTTATGATAGATCATGAGAACAGAAAACTAAGGTTAATAGACTGGGGTTTAGCCGAATTTTATCATCCTGGGCAAGAATATAATGTTCGGGTTGCATCGAGATACTTCAAGGGTCCTGAACTTCTCGTGGACTACCAGGTAATATTAATTTAGCTTTTATTTTTATGTAAACCAATTTAAAGTATGTTGCCATTTGTGTCTAATCCTAAAATACTCATTTGTTTATGTTGCATTATAATTCTCATAATTGACATTTATGCTATTGTCTAACAATTCTTTAACTCTTAATCTTGAAATTTTGACTCCAAAAGGAACCTCTTTTATGTTTTTCTTATTTCTCATATATGTGTTGGCATAATGTTAGATTCAATATTGAAAATTGTCTCAATGTTTGTCATTGGTTCTAGATAATCAGTTTTTTTAATTATAGCTTTACAATAAATTGAATTATGGCATTTAACATGTTGTTAGCCTAAGTACGTTTTATTTATCATTCGTTGCAGATGTATGACTATTCGCTAGATATGTGGTCCCTGGGGTGCATGTTAGCTAGTATGATTTTCCGAAAGGAACCTTTTTTCCACGGACACGATAACTACGATCAGTTAGTACGAATAGCCAAAGTTTTGGGTACCGAAGAACTCTACGAATACCTTGATAAATATCATATTGAATTAGATCCTAGGTTTACCGATATTTTAGGAAGGTAAGAGACCAACCTGATGATAATATTTCACTTCTTACGATATTCCCATAAATGTTAGATTCGCCACTAATAAAATCATTATGTAAGATGCAACCTTTTTATTTTAAGGACGCGCTGTCTAGTAATTTCAGTTTTGTGATAACTGATTCTTTCCAACTAAAAACTGAAAATTAGTGATGTAAGGAATTTGCTTAGTAAATAATTTGTGCCGTAACATCTCTCAGATCATTTTTGTGTATAGTTGATGTTCTTATGGTAATTGCTGGGTACAGTGAACATGACTTTGCAAGATTCTTGTTAAAATCAAGTGATCGTAATATTCGTAATAATTTTTGTCTTGATCATTCATAATATTTGTTCTCTTTATTCTCTTAGTGTAAATTAATAGTGAATATGTAGAACGAATTTTATATATATATATAAATATATATATTTATGAATTAACTTCTGATTTTGTTGTTGTTGTGGTTTCTACAGACACTCCCGGAAAAGATGGGAACGCTTTGTACACAGTGAGAATCAGCATCTGGTTTCAGCTGAAGCTCTAGATTTTTTAGATAAATTATTGCGCTACGATCACTATGAACGTCTCACTGCTCGTGAAGCAATGGATCATCCTTATTTCTGTAAGTGAACTTAGAAATATCGTGCATCATGCTAATTTCCTTTCTCACGTTTCTATTACGGTGAGTTTTCACATATTTGGTTAGTCGTAGCAGTCGGTCATAAATAGTTGCTGTACACAATTTTATAGCTTGTTTCTAAACAGTTCTAAACTGTGATAGTTGAATGATTAGAACAGTTTCAGGCAACATAGGTTTCTGGTTCAATCCCTGAATATAGTTAAAGTGGTTGAAAACTTTGGTCTCTTTACAAGACCTAATTACTGAGGAAAAATCCCCAGTTGAGGGAAATACTGTTCCTACTATTTACAGTTGAAATAACCTAGAATTAATCGGTATTATCTATTATTATATAATTATTCATTTTTTACGATAATCTTATATAAATTATGATTGAAGACGAATTGTAACATTTATTTTGACTGTTTTAGTTCAAATAGTAAAAGAAGTTCGGACCCACGCCATGTCATCATTATCACCCACCCCAAATTCAGGTACAGGCATACAGGTAATCATTCAGTATTTATTGTGACAGAGAAATTAACTATGGATGCCTTATTTTGTTCATATAAAATTGTGACTGCAACATATACATGTTGCTACTATTTAATTGCATTATTTCTGATAGTTTTGCATAAATTAATAGTTATTATTCATATTCTTATTAATTAATTATTATTGATAGTTATTATTTTTATTGCTGTATTATGATAACTGTTGCTTAGGGTAACAATGTAGGAGATATAGAAATTATACTATCGTAAATTGTATTTTAATACTTTTAGCCAATAATTAATATTTAATATTTTTAAAATTAAATTTGAACTGTTAATATGACTCCCTTTTTTCTTAGGAAGAATTGAAACAGTTAAATTTTTAAAATGAACATATATGTGTGTGTTGTCTATAGGGCTTGTTGTAATGTCTTCTTTTTTTTCAGGTGGATCATCAGTGACAATGATGACATGAGGACAGTGGGCAAACTGACATAATATACATTCCCAATAATGATTGAATGGGAAATTGTTTATTACTTGAACAGTTGTTGATTTAATTTCATTATAGGAATTGAATGGCTTCAAATCAGTGAACGTGGTGATTATTAATATTAGTTTTGAGACTTGAAACCAACATCACTGGGACAATTTTCATTGTCAAGTTGACATTTTGTGTTCTTTTTTTTAACGCGTAATGTTGTTTCTTAACAATACCTCATTCAAACAATATCTGTTAATTTGCATTTATAATGGTAAATTACAAGTTGTGAACATATATGACAATTTAATTAGAACATTACATATCATTTTTTTGTATTATTATATGTCAATTCCAAGCCAATGCTTCACACTCATTTAATAAAAAAATAATTCTAAACGCATAAAGGCCAAAGTGCCAATTGCGCTGTAAAGTGAAAAAAAGATAAAGAGAAAAACAATTGTTCTTTTTTTTAAAGTATATTAGACTGTTAGCTCAATTGTACATATGAGAGTAAAGATACCTATTTATGATTATTTTAAGATTCTCGATTTGGGGTCCTTGAGAGTTTGGAATATCATCACTGTTAAAGTTTTCTGTATCCACCTACCATGTTTGATACGTAGCTAAACAGTTTTCTGCTTCTCGCCATAATCAGTAGCATTAAGTAAAGTAAATAATATAGTCAGTGACAATGCAAGATATTTCATCGGCAGCTGATGTATGTCTAAGTTCCCATACTGTATTATAATGCTATATTATAGGAATGCTACTGAAGATGGTGTGAAGCAAAAACCTTTGTGTAAGACAAACTGTGCGAGTTAAGGCAAAAAATTGCAAGAGTGATATTTATTATCTCAAACCCTTAATTATTTATATTCTTATGAGTATGATTTTATAATCTGCTCGTTGTATTGGTTTAAATTTTTTCATAAATAAGATGTTTATTTATTAATAATTGGAACTGCTAAATTTATTTGAAGAAATAGTACGTATCAATGTTTATTCCCACTTCAGTTTATGTGATTGCTTGTCAGTTCATATAATAAATTCATAAATCATTGCTCATGAATGTAAATGACGGTTTTATTAATTAGTTCTATTACTTATTGGATTATAGCTGAAGTAGGAAATTCTCATTGAGTGCGAATCAACATTATTTGAATTAATAAAGATTGTTAGACACTGATACTAAGTTTGGGACAATAATTGTTATTTATACTATGACTATTTACTGAAAGTAAAGTGAAGCCATTGTAAAAATTAAGTAGTGCAATGGACATTATCAAAGTGGATAACAGTTGCACTGAATCAACACCAAGTTTAAAACTGTATAAAGACACAATTAGCTTTTTATATTGTTATTTCTATGATCACGTTTGGCTCTGTTAAGATAGAATGTATGCCAAACTCAATAAAATAAACTGATATGTATTTCTTTAACTAAATATTCATATGTATGCATTTGTGTATATATATATATATATATATACACATATGCAAATATATTTCTGTTCAAAGCTTTCCTAAGACTCAGGATGCATTTAATTTCTGTATTGACCGATACCATTTTTATTGATAAAACATTGACTTCTAGACATACTTGGATGCATTACATGTGTCCATTTGTGTCAGGAAAATAAACAGGTTTATTAAATTAAAGGGTAGTTTCTGTTTTCAAGCCAGAATTTTTATTTAACCTTATTTTAAATACTAAATGATTCTTAGTGTGGCATCATGGATATAGACTTAGGTAAAATCGCTATCTTATTTTTAAGTATGATTTTTTGTACATAATTTATATATTTAAATTGGAGAATGTCCAGTTGAATAAGAGACAGCCTACAGCTGTGACAATACGCAGAAGGGGTGCGTGGAAAATTTTTTGTTAATTGAAATGTGGCTATCTGTGTTTTTCAGAAGGAAAATTGTGAGTACTAATGGTAAAAATAGTTGGACTGAAAAGCGTCTGGGAATATAATTATCTGTGCTCAATATTAAAATAATTATGAGCGACTTAAAAATGTGTGTTGTATTTTACTGTGATATAAAAGGTGTTCATTATTGGGATAATAAGTAAAGATAGAAAGGGGAACTTAAAACACCAAGTGAAAAATAGTACAAATTTATTGTTTTTAAAATGTAGCAAAGGTCTACTAGTTCTGAATATTTTATTTCTATTTCACCAAGTGAACCCAAAAATGTTAAACCCTATATAAACGATGAGTCTATCCATCTATATAAATTATTGAATTCTATTAATCTTAAGTTGAAGATCTTGTAGTTAAAAATGTATGTAATTTGGCTTAATCAAAATGTATAAAAATACAATAAATATAAAGCTTGATAGCGAGCAACTTAGAGATCTTGTAAAATAGTCTGAAATATGTTTATATACTCCAATTTATTTATAAATATAAACCTACTTAGTATATAGGAAATTTAAAAGTACACATTTTGAGATGGCAAGACCATTCTTTGCAAGATCATTGAAATGCTTGAAAATTGTATTTCATCCGTTAAGTCACCCCCTATGTACTTTACTCTAAGAATATTACTGTAAGACACAATGTCATTTATCCGAAGGGAAGGGAATTTGAGGAGGAAGTTCAAAGAAGGGAAGGTGATGCTTGAATTCAAATACATTAATAATATTCGTTTACTAAAAAATACATCAGTTGTACAAGACTCCATCATTCTTCTATGAAGAAATAATTATTCTATACCTATATTGTATACTACAAATGTTGCTGCCATAAAATAAAAAAGTCTGTCTGAGATTTGTGGCAACATACATAGAAGTGAAAATGAAGGTACATTATATGCATTTACATCAAGATTTGATGCTTTAAGTACAATAAGAAAATATTTCATTACTTTACTTACATTGTTGCTCCCTTTGGCAATTCTGTTGTATTTCTCAAATAAATATTTTTTTTAAGCAAATGTAATTTAATATTTCGTGTAAATAAAATATGGCACATATACACTCGCTGATAAATTATGAAAAATCCAATTAAACATCTCATTCTCAAAAGAAGGTAAATAGTAGGCTATTAAGAACTATTTGAGTGCATTTTGAAAAGAATATAAAAAGATACCATTAATAGAAATAACTGCTTTATAACTGTTTATGATGGAGAATGTGTTGATAAATCAAATACCTCTATTACCAATAAATTGATATATTCTATACTTTGACCATAACAACATATTGACTTCTTTTATAAATTTCAAAACACTAACAGTCAATAAATAGTAATAAAAGAAGCCACCTATAAAAACTATAATAATTTTACAACAAATTCTTTTAATGAATATTTCATCTAATTGATCCACTTTTTAATTGTGAAAATGCCATTTACAGGGATCAAAATTACCTTTCTCACAATGTTAACTTCTCTGACTGCAAATCAAATATGTATAAAGTTCTTTATAAAGTCGAGCACTCAAATAGTGTAGCTCTCATTCCATTTTACATAGTTATGAAAATTTAGTCAGCTGACAAAAAGGTAATTGTGTATCACTTGTTAATTACAAGGTAGGAAATATAGGTAATTTATTTTAACACAATATCAAAATATTTTAACAAAATTGAATGGCGTAATATTATAGGCACAATCTGAAATGCTTAAAATAGCCTAAGCATAGCAAAAAGAAAACTATATGCATTCATTTTATAAGCTATTCTACCTAATTTACAATTCTGCGCTATAGCCATGCTTGGAAGATAAAAAAATGTCGGTTACATAAAATATTAACTTGTGCTAATGAATGCAAATGCAGTTATTGTATCTATTTTCATGTGACAAACAAACTCACAAATTTAGGCACTTTGACACCTTTAAGCTTATTCTTTGGATGTATGTTTATACAAGGAAAGAACAATGATGGTGAATTTCGATATTTTTCTGGGTTTTAATACAAGTCATAAAAATTCTTCAGATATTCAAGACATGTTATAAATCAAAGCATAATGATATGAAAGGCTAAAAAAATCAATGCTAAATTAGTTTATATATTTATATATCCAAAGATAAAAAACTTAGAAGGATACATCAAAGTTCCTGAGCAATAAATTAATGAATTAAAATAAAATGTAATTGAGACATTATTTTGCTGTTTTTTTTGTCAAAAGTTACAAGTATTCTATCTACTAACAATGACTTTTGACAAAATATGTTTTCATATTTATGAAATCAACATAAACATGTATATATATACATGTACATATGTTTATATAAACTTGTGTAATTATAATTATTTACAATAGTTAGTTGACAATATTACTTCTAAAAATAAAGGTACTGGAAACTGGTCACAATGCGCTTTTAAGATGTTTTACAAATTGTCACTATTAAATTAAAACATTGCCCAACTGTTAAAATGCTGACATCACATAACAAGGTGTATATATATATATATATATATATATATATATATATATATAAAATACACGATTTTTATAAAGGATTTTCCCCTCATACCCACACACTTACTATTTGACTTATTTACATTTTAATTTGCACATGTTTTACATTATTTGCACTACAATTAGAATTTATTTTATGGATATACTTATCCAAACTTTGTAATTATTTGTACTCTTGCACAACAAGACAGATGTTAGTTAACTAATGGCCTTTGTGTACATTCTTTATGCAACATGTACATTTAATTACAGTTTTATAATGTTATTTGTTAACATAAGAACTACTACTACTCTTTTCCAACCTAATTTTGCAACTAAAACACACATACTGTTCATATCATTAACTCGATTCACTGTAGAACACAGTGCACTGGTTAGAATGCATAACTTCTTTATTTTCATTTATTGAATAGTACTTTTAGTGAACCTATCTTCAATAAGAAGAAAATCACAGCAGAACGACACAAATTATATCTAACTGAAGTGAAATTAAACTACATTTAACAAAATCAGATAAAATATTTTTATATTTTACTGTGTAAATTGATGGATATAAATGTATATAATTAGGTTGACCTTAAGCCTGCTATGTCCAAGGAAAAATTAATTTTTATTAAATGTCTAACTTTAATTCCTTAGTTTTTCTACGATAGATTGTCTTGAAATTTTAGTCATTTATAGTCATAAAAACTTAATATTAATTAAGAACTAAATATGATTTTGAAATATTTCCTTCTTCCCCCCCAAAAAATCGCAGACATTGAAATGCATTCAATACACTACAAATTTATTTGGTATTTTCTCTTAAGAGTTTACAATTTCATTTCAGTCTAATGATAAAATATCTCTAGTTGAAACATTCATATGGGTTATTAATAGTTGAATATAAATAAATAGGTAATCTGGATTTGTGCATGTTAGTTTGTAAGAATCAGAATTAAAAAGAAAAAGAGAGAAAAAAAATGAGTAGTATTATATCATTAATTAAAAATCAACCAATTTAAACAAAAATAATTAAAATGGAGCAATTTTGTAATTAAACTTATTTTTACAACTTCCTTTCAAAAATTGTTGAATTGAGTAAGTATATTTTTTTGTTCTGCATGAAATATTTGTATGACTAGCAGAGTATAGTATAGTATGAAGTTGAGATTATTAAATGAGCATGTAAATGGTTGTTGTTTTCAGTTCCTTCCTTTTATAATTGACTAGTTCCTCAAGGGATAAATATACCATTTTTTAAATTTTGAGAAATATTTTAACAGCTTTACATTAAACTTTTATATCTTATATAATTTTGAGTTTCTATACTGGCGAATTAGTAGATATTTACTCATGGTAAAATAAATGAAAACAACTCCGTGTTGTTTATTCACAAAAATGCATTACTACCATTTATTTGCATATACCATTGTGAGCAATTAACTTTTATTCAAAATAAAACAAAATAAGTAATTTTTGTTACTTATTTTTTAAAACATTTCCAAGGTATTTCCCAATAGTTATGCAATAATTATAAAAGAAAAAACTGTTTTAAGTTTATAAGTGCATACATTTTTAAGTGCATAACTGTTTATTATTCAATGTTATTTTATGATTGTTGTGTGTGTTTGTGAGTGTAGATAAGAGGAAAAATAATAAACCTATTTGTCAGTCTACGTGTCAGATTTACCAAAAGTTTGGATACTGTTAGAAGTGGTAATTTATTTTAAGGTTCTTTAACAACATAATTCTGAAATAACTTTTTAAAAATAAAGAACATTAAAGATTCATTATCTGAATTTATTGTTTTCTGTTAACTCTGAAACATCTTTTGGGTGCTCAGCATGCAAGCCTTTAAACTGTAAACCTGTTTAAAATAAATAATGAAAAATGAAATGCAATGATAAAAATTAAAAGATGGTGAAAGGATGGGTAAGATGAAATACTTACGATACAATATAAAGGGATCTGGTGAATTATGTGACTTCCATTTAAATTAAAACAAGTCTGATTACTTGTGACAAATAACTTAAACAGTGAAATATTCAATATACCATATACTATTTATTATGATAAATAAAGATTTTTGAACATTTATATATTTCATTAGTAATACTTTTTTACTTTACAATAAATAAGGTATCATAATAAAATAATTATTATCTACAATAAATATGTAATTTGACATAGTCAAATGGGATATAATTTGGGTAATTTCATGAAAATGTTGAGTATAAACTAAATCTGTTTACTCTAAATTTCTAGAGTGACACTTCTTTACAATAAGTGATCATTACAAAAAATAAATTAATTTCATATGGGCCTATCACCAGTATTGTACACAATAAGCACCTCGATAATTTACACTCATGAATTTCTACACAATGATTATCGACCTATGTTTAAAAAATTGCACAACAATTAATGAATGATGATTTCATGTTTTATAATAACAGAACGTCTTAACGGATAAAGCAGCCAGCCAAAATATGTAACTAAATTTTTCATCTACAGCTTATATAAAACTATTTATATTGAACAATATTTATGAGGCAGTTACCTGATATAAAAGTCAGATATAATAAAAGTAACATTGCCCGTAATTACTTTCAAAATATTCACATCATAAAAGAAGAAATAAAAATTTAATACAAAAAAAGAAAACCAACTAATTCGATTTAACATCCCTGACATTGTATATTTCCTCAAACATGGTAGAAATTTGAGCTGAGGTTTTAAAAATTACACGCTCAGGCACACAGTGTAATTTACCACTCACATTAATTATAAAACATAATAGTGTTAAAACTTAGTAAATGACTAGCACAATTTCCACTTTGCATCAAGTTCTACTGTGATACCAAGTCACAGTCAGATACTAATATGACAAGAATAATTATGTTACATATTTTCTTTAGACTAGCATTTTGAGATCTATGTTATTCTTGGAATGCATAACATAAACACAACCAATTATCATACAGCAAAGTATGACAAGAAATAATTAATTATTAAACAAAAACAACATGCCTTAACAACATAATTATGTTAATTTCAACATTACAATAATATTTTAGAGGACCTCAATATGGAATGTAATTCAAATACCTAATTCATAAATAATGGATGGCAAAAAAGACTAGAAAATGTGTGGGTTTGCCATGCCTAAGAAAAACTAGGTACCGTTTATGTGTACTGTTATGGTAGATATGTAAAATACCTTACAATATATCTGAAAATTTAAAATCTCTAATGTTATAGACCTGCATAAGATGTGCAATAACATGCAGCAATTACACAGTATACAATTTACTGCTGGTTACATTGTAAAGGAGTAATGGACAATGAAATTACATTTCTTACAACCCATTCCCTTACGTAATAAACCAGTATAACAATTCATTGTTCATTAAATACACTTATTGCAATCTTTTAGACCATAATGAATCAAGTTACTCATTGTCTCTATTTAACCTACCTAGCATCACATACTAAAATCTAGCAACACACCATGAGTGCAACAAGCAGAGTTAATTTCATTGTACAATAATGTAACTAAAAAAAGATAAGTTTATATAAAAAATGTACCCTATTTTTCCTTACAAATGTATCTACATAAATAATTTGTTATTATTTAATTGTACAGAAGAGTACTTTTGAAGTACTACAAATACAAAACTTCTGTTTATTCTTATAAATGACAATAATAAAAAAATTATAATTTATAAATACCATAATTTTAATTTATAAATTATCACTTATATACTGTTATTATGTGCACAACAAATTCAATTATGTATCACTTACTGAAAATACTCTCTGGCAATAAGAGAAAGTATACGTATCTATTATTTCTATGTAAAAGTAAAATTATTTAGTATTCTCGGATTTAATAAAATATTTATATAATACTATTAGATATTTTGCTAATTATTTCTCGAGAACAATATCAGCAATCCAACCAAGAGAAGTTAAATACTGTAAACATTTGGTTCAAAATGTCCTTATCGGTTAATGAACAAATATTTAAATGGTCCATAGTCATAAAAGATTACAATACATGTATCTTTTTTCATAAGTGCAGTGACACAACTATATATTCACTTTACAAGTGCTAGGACACTTCTGTAAAATTTACAATGGTAATGGAGTATTAAAGCTTCAGTTCGAAAGGTTTCCCATTGAGGGCTCTATTGTCACATTGCAAGGCACCTCTACACCCCTTACACAATCTTACACAGTTCTTTTAAATGACATAAGCATGGTGTGCCCCAATTTATCATAAATACATATTTTATACTTTTGCTCCCACACATACACACTCGCAGTCGCCTGTACGCATACACCCGGTGCATCACCTCTGAATTGTCTTTCAGTCAAAATATAGATCCAATATTAGTGGATACCAAATGTGTAACTGAAATAATAGCCCTACTACAAAATTTTGACATTAAATATTTAAAATAAGTATTACTCAGTATTTATACATCCAGTAAAATAAGAACAGGAACATTTAATAAGACAACAAATTTCTATTTATCAATTTTGGCTAAAAACTAAGGAAAACACTCTGAAATGCTTTTTTTAAATTATCCAATATTAATAAGCCTCAGATAAATAGTTATGCTCACTTTATGTTGGAATTTTATAAACAGTTTTATAAACTGTTACATTAGACAAATGTATTTACAATATCGTATAAAATTGTATCATTATTTTCCGGCGGAAATTATTGTCTTATCAAGCTAACAATAGCTCCTAACAAAGAGGCTTCTCATATTCAATATACATTTATTTTGGAAGAGATGTATCGAAGTTTGACGATCATGTCCCACTTCATTTTAATTATTTCACAAACAATATTTGTGAGGCAACAAATAAATATTTATTTGCCATCTTCCTACAATTATTTATTATCTCTTCACCCGGGTTATGTTGGAACAGTTTTTGAACATTATCGCGCGAACAAGAAATAAATGGTCAATTTTCTCTTTTGAATCGGAATGGTCAAACAGATTTAAATCAATATACGGCGGTTTGGATCAATATCCAAATTTTTGTTGAATCTTATAGAGGTGGAAGCACAAACACGAGCACACATCCATGCGAAAACAAAAAATTGTGGGCTTCCAGTGATAAATACATCTAGACTCGGTGCTTCCAAAATTTACAAATTGGTTAAAGAATTACAAAATAAGCAATAAATTATATACACCTTATATCTATATCAACTCATTTCTCAAAAATAAAAGTGCTTAAATAAAATATTTAAAATGTGGTCACACCTGCAAATAATAACTTTTAACAAACATTACTATCAATGATTTATATTGTATAAAGAAGTTTATGTGTACATGTATATATATACACGCATGTATATACGTATACATATATTCATATACACGAGAGATATGAAAATATGGCATTTTAAAAATTTTGGTCGTACATTTCACAAACTAGTTTAGACCAACAGCAACAACAAGGACTGTCTGAATCACACTCATGCTATAAAATGTGCAATAGCGAAACAAAATCAGAATCAGACAGGTATTTTAAACACCGCATTATTCGTACTACGAATCACTCCAATTTTTAAATTTGTCAGTTTGAGTTCTGTTGGTTCCACTTTCTAAAATCGATTTAGAATACTCGTTTCTTCTTCTTTTTTTACGAACAATAAGAAATTTAGAATATTACACAAGATATTAATAAAACTGGCGTGCGGACAAGACCACACTAAAAGCGGACGGATATTCGTTCTACTACGATGTATCGAGAAAAATGAAATCGGCCGTAACGATACAAAGAACTGTGCAGATTGTATATGAGAAATAGTGTACCAACAGTCTGCCCTCTGTGCAATAAAGACACTTTTTTCTTTATCAATGTAAGCTCATAGAAAGACGAGATGCTGAACAGGGTATGTAGTATGTCACAAGAGATCCTGCTGCACTATATTGTCACTCGGTGATGCGTGACTTCCGGTAGGTTTGATTTCGGTCTCGTCTTTCCATTTGTCCATTGAACGTCTCCGTGCATTCATGAAGAAATTACCGACAGTCGTAGGTTCGAGTCCCAACTGGCGGGCTATCGTCACCTGCATCTCCTTCGAAGGTCTTTTCGTCTCCTGGCGAAACAAAAAACGTTAGAAATTTTGACGTTGGCCAACAAAAAAGAAACACAACTCTGGCGTTCTGCGAGAAAATACATTTTGGAAAACCCCGTCGTCCGGTCTGCCACGCTTTCGAATATCGTAGTTGTCTCGATCTTCCGTCTCCTCTAGTCGGTCGGACAGAAATATCGATCTGCCGGATCGATCGATTGAGTCTCCTTCGGCCGGTTACGGCCACTCGCCGTCTTCAGTAGGAGTGTGAGTCAGTTTGGAAAATGGACTATTGTGGGGCGTTGTGTCTTACTTCACTTGTACCGGCGAGTACCTACCGTGTCAGTCAGTCAGGCTCGACGGTACAGGAGCAGACAGGACGCCCCACAATATGCCGGAGCGGCTAACCGCGAGGCGAGCAGCCGGAACACAACCAGACCGGCGAGATCAGCTGCAAGACCGAGAGAACTACGGTAAGACAAAGTTTCTTCGGTCCGATCAGATATAAAAATGTTGTCGCGATCTCATATAACTCCGGTACGATGTACAGAAATTACTTATTCAGCGACAGATTTATACTGGCGAGAGGAAGAACCAGAACGGTTGACCAGTCGAAATCGGAAAACTACACGTCTTTAAACCAATTAATTCCTAATGAGTAGTCACCAATTATTGAATTTGAACTGTAAAATCGATTTACATAAGTCTTTAAACCTCGTTATAAACGATGGGCTGCGGTCTAGATTGGATTAATTCCGTATAAAAAGCGCCGGCTTCCGTATACATTTGGAATAATGAATTTTCATGCAAATCGTGGCGGGTGCGGTTACGTCTTCTCTCCGTTTAGTCTCCCCTCCCAGCAGCCAATAGCGATTTCCTCCGTCAATTAAAACCCTCGAGAATCTAATAACCGACCGGGGCACTCCCGAACGGCAAATTAAAAATTACTAACAAAAAAATTACCAAATACACGGGAAAAGAAGCGTGGCAGGCCCGTGGATTCGATATTTCAATCGGAATGTTAACACTAGGTTAATATGGGAGGACCTCATTAAGAAAGGTTTCTTACGAGTCAGTCTAACGCATACCGTAGATAGGCATACCGCGTAGGGAATTTCAATATTGCAAAACTTTTGAAAAAAAGAAGGTTCGATAAATATTTTCCTCGATATTGCATAAAAGTTGGCACAAGTGGTAGAAAAAAAATGCAAACGGTTTTTGTAATTTTCATACTGAAATGTGTCATGTAGACGAATCCCGTAAACCTAGTGTTAACCCTTTAAGTGCGCAGACGTTTGTGCGAGGGAGGCGCGAAATTATTCACGCGTTTGTCCATCTCCGTCGTCACAATTCTCATTCAGATATTCATAAATTGATACACAACCGAAATGTGACGGTACAATTCATAATGAAACGGAAATAATTGTAAATTAAAAGAAAGATATGTTCTTATCGGGAGATGTATTGGGGTAAAACAAAAGTGGTGATGCCAGTTTAAAAGCGGTTAAAGACAGCGTTTCAATTCATGATGCTTCTTAGGACGAACCACTCATTTATTTGGTCCTCGGCCAGACCGATTTCCGCTTTTCGCCATCGTCAATTCTACGCTGCAGGACTGTTTCATGGGTACAATTGTTCCAACAGTATTTATAATAACCTCCAACATAAATTGGAAGGCAATCGCGGACAAAATACTGGAGCTTCCTCGGAATAATATTGTTTTATTACTTTAAATTTATGTAAGGCCAACTTACTTAAACAGAAAATACACGTTACGGTATAATTTTGGATCACTATAACCGAACTATCCTTCGATTGACTTTATTATTTTTCTTACAGACCAGATTGAGACAGAATATCGGTAACACAATTAGAGACACAAAACCGGTCAACTAGCGGAAACGGATGATCGCAAGCGTGACATCAAATTTGATTGTTCGAAGCGCTGTCCTCTGTGAATTAATAAAATGATCCGGCTTCAGAGGTCAGTACTAGTGTAATGGGTAAGTATTAAATTATACGAATTAAAAAACAAAAAAACCAGGAAAGTAGTCACTCTATATTAGGCATTAATCTTCAAAGGACTTTAGTTAGAATTGTGTCATTTTTCAAAAGGGCTCGTGAAAACGGTCAATATGGAATATTTCAAATATTTCTATAATTATCATTCAAGTTTCCGAAACAAAAATGTAATTATCCTTATTTTGCTCATTATTTATCATTGCTTTTATAATATAAAACACATATTATACCTAACTAAACCCCCGTCCCGAAGAAACAATGCAAGGGGAAATGGTGCAAAATGAAAAAATATCGGAGATAGTCACCTTAAAAATAGCTTGTAGTGTACGTCGCTGTAGGTCTGTGAAAACCAAACGGGGTTTCTTGGGAGCAGATGAATGTTCTGTGTGGATCGTTGAAGCATCGTCTTTCCGCTTGCACGCTGAAAAATCCGAACCCTCTGATTAGTTAACAATCGTTAAGCTGATCGTTTAAACATGCATAAAGGCAAGGCCGGAAAGAAAAATGAAAAAAAAAACATATATCAGAACCCTGAATTGTTGTAACAAACTGGCTTCCGGTAAGATCGTGTAATTTTGTCGGAAGAACCTCGGTCGGCAGGGTTTCTGCCCCTTCCCAGTGGGGCCCTCGCCCCACTGCTGTCTCATACCCGATCTTCAGGTATACAGAGGATCTACTCTTCGGTCGGACCCAGACGATGGAACCGGTAAGAGTTCCGAAACGTCGGAAGCGGACGACACCCGAGAGAGCAGCAGAAGGAAAGGACAAAACCCCTTCCGATGGGAGCACGCTCGGATGGTTTCCAAACACAGGAAAAATCCCGGAACAGCAAGGGTTCAACCGAGGTTCTTCCCAAACATTATGCGATCATACTGGAATCCAATTATTAACAAAAGACTTTATAATTGATGAATTAAAACAGACAGCAATTAAATACCTACAACTGTACAAACACCGGGATTCTTCCCACAACATTACGCGGTCCTACCAGAAGTTAGTGATAATACCGAGAGAAAAACATAAATGAATAAGAGTCTAGAATAGTTCTACTTCCAATTCTGATTTCCTTTCGATTGGTGGTTGATAATTCAGACTATGCGGCCTTAAGTGGCGAATCTCGCGCCGAATTTATAAAAATTTATATTTTCATCCAACAATCGTACACTCCAGATAAATCGCCGTTGGTTAGCGTAGGTTTGTATTACTGTACCATTCGTTAGAAGTGTTTTTTTTTAAAAGGTCCTTGAATTTAATATACTGTTAGAAAAAGCCCTGGCGGGAATACGGCGCTTATAATACGAACTACATGTATCGAGGGTTGTTGGACTCGTGCACTGTCATACAGGACTGAATCCCTCGATAGTGCGGTTAACGGGTCCTTGAGATCAAGGATCCGTTAACCGCACTGACCAAACTAAACACGCGATGGAAATAATTACGACGAATCTTGAAAAATGTTTTAAAAGACCTTACTTATATACTGCGATCATTATTCTTGAATTATTAAAGGATGGCGGTATTAAAGAAAAAAATGGTGATTTAAACTTTATTTTCGGTTAAAAAAATTGTATCTGGTGACATTGTGATGCACGGTGAAAAGTCGAAAGTCGAATGCTGACTGCTCCGTCGTATGTGTCCTGTCTGTCAAGCTGAATTTTGTTTCGGGGTTGTTTCGCGGCTGTACATTGTTACGCTCATAGAATACTTCAAAAAATGTGTACACACATGCCATATATACACAGACCGACGCCAAGCCGCAAGCTTGATTATTAAGTTCCGAAATTCGATTAAAAAACAAACAAACCGTAAAGTTGCGAGAGTCAAAGAAGCGATCGGTCTAAATCACGCGTAGCGACTATCCCGTTTTACTCAGATTGGAAACTAAAGTTCCAGTTCCATTTAAATTATTCCGATCATTCAGTTTCAAATTGTTTTCCACAAATTCCGCCAATCCGTTTCGAATCACAGTGTTGAACATCCCAACTGTTCCCAAAGTAGTGCTAATTTTGTCGACAGAATTGCAGTATGTGAAAAATAGACACTACAATGGTTTCTGTATAAACTGTTTTTCCTAACGAGACAAAGAAAACGGTAATAAAAACAAACGGTTATTTGATTCAGATTTCGTATTTGCCTGGCGTTTTCAGGGTATCAAGTCAGAGGGTTTTATTCCCCGCATAAACGCACATTTATATATCTAACTGACGCGAATAAAACAGACTTTATAAAGAATAAAAACAATATTGTTTCTAACAATAGTTTTTTGATTATTTGAATCTATAATAATGTAAATAATAAGTATTATACGCGTATATTTATATTTTTAAGAAATCCTTAACCATACTCAGACAATACAAGAAATACGTACGTGTATCGAGGATTAGTATCACAAAGTACCATACTTTTCAAGTATATTTCTCACTTTAAAAAAATACCGGGAATACGACGCGTAACCGGCAAACGAGAAATGCGTACAAGCGTTGAGGTTAGTATCTGGATGCGCCGTAATTTCTAAACATATATTTTACCGCTTCTAACATTCCACAGTTCTTTCGGTCCGAACTCTAGGTGGACACAGTCACTATTGTTTTATCGGAAATAAATTGAAATAAATGAGCGGTGTCACTGACGTGTTATTATCAGAAATCGGTCTGGCTTAACGGGGCGAACGGGCGAGTGATTGGTAGATAATCACTGTAAATTAAAATTATAAATCAATAAACGAAATTAATTTTCCACTAACTCAATTTCTGCATATTCTGCTAGATACATTTAGTTTTGGAATAGCTCCGATTTCAACACGTTCCCTACGATTGTTTTAACGGTGGAAAATTTTGAATTTAAATTATAAAGTAAAAAAACATTAATCGATAATCCGCTTTTCATTTACCCCATATCTTCTCGTTTATATTGGTGAAATTATATTTGAAAGAAACGTCAGCACTAATTCAAGATGTTTTATTTAAATAAATAAATAAATAAATAAATAAATATATATATATATATATAAACATATAAATTAATGTATATAATCTTCGGTTCGGTCCGGAAAGGAAAAACAATTCCTTTATTCAATCGTTGGAATAAATTCTATTTCCAGAAAATATTCTCGGGGAAATAAAAATATTTTCTTTTTCGATCGGTTGTGTCTTGAACAACGGCCATTATAGGACTTACAAAAGGAAGCTCGGTAGATCTCCTAGATACAGGATAATAAGCGCAATGAGCCACTTGAACAAAGTCAGAGGAAAACCAGCGTATAAAACTCAACAGCCAAATATCATACAAACACCACAGTAAAAGACAAAGGACCTAATCGCCGTTCCTAATGTGTTACTACGTACCCCGCCATTAACTAAGGAGCTTTAAGAATCATTCTTTCTATTCTTTAAGAAATATAACTATTATTTCTTTAAGTTATAAATTTATTTCATTCTTTGTGATAAATGTCCTTACCAGATGGGTCCGGCTCAAACCTATTTACCGAAGCTATTTACGGACTCTACTTACCCGTCGATTGTTTTGCTATGTTGATATTTTAATTTAAATTAATAACCGCGTAAAAAATTCCAGGGGAAACTCAACACGTTTCTAGATCAGGGCATTCTTCGAGACTCCATTTGCAATATTAGTAATCTTTCGATTATATTGTTAACTGCCAATCAGGAAACAACGTTCGAATTCCTGGAACGAAAACTTTCTATATTCGTCCGAATATAGGTTCACCGGTGTTTGCGTTTGCTACAGTTTATAATATTCAGAATTTACGATTGATTAGTTCATTCATGTTCTGTCTGCCTGCTTGCGCTAATTAGATTAAAATGGGCCGAGGGTTGAGGAATTCCCAACGAGCACTAGACCGGATAACCCCAGAAATTGTAATTCTCGCAGGAATTCAGTTAATAACGTTCACCACGTAATAAATAAACTTACGCTATTTTCTCATAACATTATAATGGTCAGTTCTTCTTAACTCTCAATTTAATAGTTTAATATCCAACTTATTCCAAAAGCCACGAACACTGCAAATGTTCGACACTTACTAAGTTACGTCCAACTGTAATGTATATATATATATATATATATATATATATATATACATATTTTAAAAGGCATATTTTTTACTTCATGATTTTTGTTCACTTTTTACTATCATAAAATTTACTTTATTATTAGTTTCTCGGTATTCAATAGGATAAAAAAGGTTATTAGTACAGTTCCTACCATTAAAAAAGTAACAACAAAATAAAACCCGTTTTATTAAAACGGTTGTCACTGAAATCGTGTTGGCGATCGCTTTCTACAGTTTTCTAAACATTTTATTTTGAGCCTTGTAATCGAGGCTCTGGAATAGGCTAAACACCGGACCGAGCCGTCGTGAGGGCGTAGTATAACGAAGGCGCCTTAATTTATGAGTTTAAACAAGACGAAGCTACGCCGACTTATTAACACCGTAATTAAATGTTCGGTTAAGTTATTAATCCATGTTTTCCTCGCCCGAAGAAATGGTACGTGACCTATTGTTTTCCCCCCGTTTTTTTTGTTTCTAACAACTATATTTTATAGTATCTTAAATTTGTTTAGCGCGCATGTCGGCATCGGGCACAATTGCGCGGAAAATAAATGCAGTAAAAAAATTTATTTAAGAAAAAATTATTAATCACGGAAATTTAAAATAATTAAGATATCCGAAATAAATTACATCATTCCCAACCGAACAAGATTAAATTCTGATTGGAATAAACCGTTTCAATTTTGCTTACGACCTGTGTTCCGTTTATTAAATGAATTAATTAGGGATAACGTAATGATAAATATATGAGTACAAGTTGGCTGCCTCCCACACATGAGGGGAATGTTCTTAATGAGTAAACCCTACATGGGCCAATCAAAAAAAAGTTTAGAACAAATTTTTAGCAAAATGTTATTTACCCGTCAAAGTTAATTTTCACTTATGCAGGAATTGTATCCAAATTGTGTCCAATTGTCGATTTCGAAATGAAGTCTATTAAACTTACAATGATTATCCAACCTGCTTGTTAAGTCCGTAAATTAACCGATGCCTTGTAATCAACCCCCGGCGTTAACTCAAAAGGTAAGTTGTCGGCACACGACCTAAGTGGACGTTTATCGGATAATTAACTTAATTGTATTTTGCCGGAAAAGTAAAAACTTTGTAGCAACGAGGGCGATTTCGTTTCTTGATCCAATAGCATTGATCGCATTTCACAAACGATTATCTAGATGATTGCATCAAACAAGAAAGCATCGTTACAATTGTTTACGAAAGTAAGGGATTTTATTAATCGGCTTAAGTCTTAGTCGCATTATCGGTCAAATATATATATTTGATCACACTACTGGTCACAACTATTAGGTTCTGACTTCCAAATATATGACAGGAAACCTATCTGTATTGTGTATTTAAGGTATTGTGTATTTAACAACATAAAAGTTTTCCTGTTGATCCAAAATTTATGAAAAAAGTTTATTTTTAGTAATCTAGTTAATCGGTGCGATAAACAAGCGCCCCCTGAGGGCGGTGCGGACATGTATTAACTAAAGTTTGTTGGGTGCACTTGTACCGATAAACTAGCGCCCCCTGAGTGTGGTGCGGAAATGTACTTAACTAAAGTTCGTTGGGTGTACTTGCACCGATAAACTAGCGCGATTAAACTACTAAATATTCGCTTTAATTTCGAAAAATATTTCCTTCTGATGGGAATACGGCGCAATAGACACCAAACAAGAGACGCACGCGTGTTATGAGGGTTAGTATTACAAGCGCCGTAATTTCAAAAAAAATATATGACCGGATATAAACTAAATTCCCGTGGCCTGCGGTGGACAAATAGTCTCAATTTTATTACATTTCATAGACAATTATCTGTTGTTACAAATTACAACTTTCAATACAATTACAAACATCAAACGAGTAAATGACTAGAGTTTCAGAACACTAATTAGTTTCGAAACGAACGATTAATAATACGTTTCTAATATTTTTTATTTACCTACTGGCGAGAAACTACGGAATGTGGCGAGCAGCCCAGCAAAAAATACTAAGGCCTTCTGGGGGTTTGCAATTAGCTATTTTAGATTCATAACGATACAAGAGAACCACCTTAATTCAAACTCACACGGAATCCGCATACAAGACTCAGATGTTAGATATTCCTACTCGGACTCCTCGATAATGTACCACTTCTATTACTTAAGTATTTTAAACCGAACCGAGCGTACGTAATCGAGTGGCGGGGATCCACCGAGCTTGTCTAACTCTTGCAAATTACAATCCATAATCCTTCGTCAAACCTTATGTATCTGGCCGTTCCGATTTGTAAGTTCCATATATATATCCTTCCGTTCCAAACTATCCTGTCGCTCCGGTCCTTTAATTTAAAAGGCCGCGTGATTTCCTCACTACCCAGTAAGGCCATGAGGAGGGGGGGAGTACCATAACTGGGTAGATTCTCCGTCAAAAGTACGTTCGAGTTATCGAATCGCGCTCTTTCTAGATATAATTAAAAACATCGTAGTTTCATATAGGCTCACTATCGCTGTTTCCGAACGGTAAAACGAATCCGGCCTAGCGCAGTATTAATGTTCCGAACACTCGCGGACATTAAATGCGGTGTTACTAATGGCAGGGGCAGGGGGTTATTCTCATACAGGACTCTTTTGATTGGTGCGGTCAATTGGTACTTTATTTTTGGTAAAAAAACTTTTCTAAGTTCAATTGAACGGTAGAAACTTGCGGTAACAATCAATTTACTTATATAGCCCTCGACGAACATTTACGCTTCATCCGGATCAATTTCTAGTATTGAGCTTTCTAAGGTCCTTATATCCTTCTAAAAGGATTTATTCATTACAGAATTGCTCAGGGTGTTACGCAATGGGATTTTTTAAGTTGCATATTGCACGTAATAGGATTAATTAGTGAAGCCATTCGGTTACGATGGTATATATATAATCTAGTGGAGAAATATATAGATATTATCGCTAACTAACTTCGAGTGGGATCGCGTGATATTGTGAGAAGAACCTCGGTTGGCAGGCTCCTCTATCCTGGGATTATTCCTGTTCGGAGACCACCCGAGCGGGCTCCATCGGAAGGGTTTTTGCCCTTCCTTCCTCGGGGCCCTCTCGGGTGTTATCCGCTTCTGACGTTCCGATGAAGGAACAGGTAGGAGTTCCGAAACCCTTCCAATTGGAGTCCACTGAGGTGGTTTCCAAACAGGAAAAATCGCGGTATAAGCGATACCGACCCATACCGACGAGGTTCCTATCTATCACAGTATTACGCGGTCCTACCGAAAGTTGATAGTTCGACGAGTTCCAGTCGCGGAAAGCGTCGCTCATTTATTATGGCGGTCGCATCGACCATTGTCAATACTTGGGAGGGATTGGGGGCGGAAAAAGGAGAAGGAAAAATCGAGGGGGTGTTGAAAATTCTAATCTTGTGGCGGAGAGGTCGGTTCTATTTATTATACCTCCCGGCGGGCAATAATGTCCGCTGTATAGAGAACACAGATGGCGGTTACATTATTATGTCCTGGGGGCGCCTCTCGCTTTCCAATAATGTATATATAAGTGGCAGCTATATGTCGCCACCGACGGAGTAATTGAAAAATCACTGATCCCTCCCCCTCTACCCACCGGCCTAATATTACCGGCAGGTGTGTCTCATGGCCCGCATTAAGAGACCCTCCAATAATAAAACCAAGAGCGCCGAAAAATGTATTCAGGATATACCTCGATATTTTTCGGCCGCCCGGGAGTTCGGGGAAACCTGTTCTGTTGGTCGTAATTAATTGATAGTCGTTTATATTTGTGAGCCCCGCTCTTGATACGCGCAAAATGAATAATCCGAAGGGGAATTTTGATGACCCCCCCCCCCGTCATCCGGGTTCGGAATAGAGAATTAATAGGACGAGCTCGTAAAGTCCGGCTTGAATTGAAGTTGTAGAACTTAATGCAATACTTATTCGGTTATGGACCAGACCGGTTTAGGTATTTGCGCTAATTTACGTTCGTCCTTTAAACTACTCGGAATATTCCTTTTTCTCTTTGGGCACTGTTTTGACACGGTTATTCCGACTAAATAATTGAGCTCTCGAATATGTGCCTTATAAATGAAAACCCTTCGTTCGTCAAACGATATGAAACCAATTGGTAAAAGGGAGTCGAAAATATTTTGAAAATCAAACAATAAATGTAAACTGGATTAGGACCTGGAAAAAATAGGGGGAGGGAGGGAGATCGCCACTAGCTCATTTGGTCCTGTTCTATACCGATTACGGCTTCTCGTTATCACCAGTAGGGTTTCATTAGCGCCGCAAACACCCTGACAGCACTTTAATTACACCGTTACTGTTATCGACAATCCAATCTAACGTAGGGCGGATAATCGTGTTACATATGGAACTTGCGGTCGAACGGCCGGCGGGGGACTAAGAAGCGTTGGCAGGAATGCAGGAGTGACGGTGGCGAAACGGCAGAAATAAGACTTGACTTTTTAAATTGAGAATCCCGAGTTGGGCATGCGGTTATAATTGTTTTGAACAATACAGCCATACAATATTTCCCAGAAAAGTGGGTCCATATTTCCATTACATTCAGCCCACCGCTGGTAGGCCGGGCGAAAGCCCCCACGTTTGCTACGGATTGAGGAAAAGTATCCCTATCCTAAATCCATGACGAGAATGGGCAGATTGGGCGCACGATGAACAAAAAACTTACTCATACGAAGCAGTAGTTAGGAGAGAGAGTGGGAGTAAAGGGAGGATCAAACAAAGTAGAAGGCTGGTGAAGTCCCAAACCCTCAATAACACCTCAAAATATGAAAGCCTCTGTGAATTACCGCATTAAAAAAAAGTTCATTAATACATCAAAGATTTATAACATATATAATCTTTTCTTCGATCCCTTATTCCTGTTTAGCCCCATTGTATTTCAATTTCAGTAATTCTAATATCACTTTGACCGCGACTAAAAATTGGTTAATTAATTAAAAGCTCTGCAACATAAATATCGTCTGCCAATTATTAATCGCCCGATGATTTGTCGAACTCTCGTACCTTTTAAAACTAAGTTCCAGTGAAGAACGGAAATAATTAGCGGATTTATAGTAGCTACGAATCGAAACAAAGAATAAAAACTGATAAAATGAACCATTAGCGCGGACTTTTTTAATTGTAACACCCCCCCCCCTTTAGTGGTCTCCATTTTCCGTTCATTTCACAGGCTAATTGAACTACTGATGCAGCGGTAATTCTACTCAGCGAAAAAAGAACGAGAAATACTCAAGTGTGATAGAAGTAAGTCCAAAAACATGTTTAAATCCAGGTATTAAATATTATTGTTCGTTTTCCTTCTTTTATATAGCGCGTAGAGATATCCTGTGATATGTTATGCGTTTTTCGTTTTTCATTAAACGTTCATTGTTAGTCCTGTTTTTTATGAATGTTAGTAACCGATTCATTGTCTCATATTTTATTAACATTTTTTCCAGAGTTTTGTTTCAGTTTTTTCTTCCTGTTTTACATTGTTTGCAGTTTACTAAATGTATGTTCTACTGTTATGTCTTTGTTACATTGTTTTACATAAATCTCTATTATCGTTCTATAATAAGAACAGGAGGTAATAAATATTAATTCGTAACCAAGATTCGTCTCGCCCAATGAAGACTGCACGGTCAATAGTCAACGAAGGCCAAAAAATGTTGGATAACCTGATAGATGTTTGTCCCTAAAAATATTTACGTAACAGAATATTAATACTCTCATATTGCAATATCCAAGAATGCAATATTGCCGGCATATTACGCGTGTCATGGCGTTTAACCTTATAATACCCCCAAGGAATTTGTGGCGCCGGCACCGTGTTTTATCGGAGAAACTAGGAAATACAGTTTATTTATTTTCTATTTAGAAATATTCCCATATTTCAAGAGGGGGGGGGGAGTTAAGGGGAGTCGCGAGGACGGACACGATGGTACCGGGGCCGTGGGAAGTCACGTTTACTCCAAGA
Organism: Lethocerus indicus; assembly: GCA_019843655.1. Taxonomy (NCBI): domain Eukaryota; kingdom Metazoa; phylum Arthropoda; class Insecta; order Hemiptera; family Belostomatidae; genus Lethocerus; species Lethocerus indicus. Next base: position 35,135,298 of record JACDQD010000001.1, read on the forward strand.
CTCGATATATATTCCGTTCTAAATGCACTAAACGCTTTTTTAAGGTTAACTTTTAGACTCTCTCCGTATTTTAATAAATAATAGATATCGAGGACGGGGTGTAAGGACCCCACGCCAGGGACGTTCGAAAACAAACTTTTCTTTATTTGAGAACTAATAAAAGAAACATTTCATACAAACATTTTATAATTTAAATTCACTTAAATAAAATCCCAACTGATATTCGAAACCGAAATAATATTTCATTTAAAAGTTATATACTTATTCTTAGGTTTTTGTAGAAAACGTTTTAAGCCGATAAAATTCTTAAATATACAACGAGAAATTTTCTTATCCCTTCCGGTTCCTGAAAATGTTATAAATTACATCGAAAAATAAATTTATACAAAACGTGTTAGCATTTCCAGTTGTACGTGTCGGTGCATTGTTTATTTGGAGGGTAGCGCTAATATTTAAATCGTACTTACGAGTGTAGAACGAAATTTCAAATGGCTTCCGGTACTTACTGCCTCGTTGTGGAATCTGAGCAGCTGGAAAACAAAAAGAGAAAAGCAGAGATTAGTCGGACGAACATTCATTGGTGGGCTTAACATTAAAAGGGTTAGAACTGGGGAACAGAAAAAAAAATATATATATGTGTATATATAAACTAACATCGAAACAATGAAGGAATCTGTACAAGAGGGAAAGAGAAAAACAACAGTTCGTCGTATACCCAATAAAATTTAGAAAACAACGGACATTCCGGTGAGAATGGACTACGCGGAATTTTAATTTGTGAACACAATAAACGCGGTACATAGAAATTTCTGATGTATCAGTTCGGACGGCAGTGTTGAAAAATTGTTGCCAAACGGGATATTCTTTCTTTTTAGTCCACAGTCACGTTTCGTTCATTTTTCAACTTCATTTCTTGGGAATACGGACCTCCGCGTATGGGCACACTTATGAAATGTATTAGAGTTTGGGTTTGTTGGGTAGGGGTATTGCCACACTTTTCCATCGATTACAGGTTATTAATAAACATGAAGGCGAAAACAACTACTGTCGTATGTAACAGAAAGAAGAGAAATGCTAGAAGAAAAAAAAACAAAAACATCATATTGAAAAGGGACTTGATGGCAGGAGTTTTGTAGGGGCGGGGGGATTGATCGGGGCAGGAAGCACTGTCCTTTCGGCATTACATTTTCCCAAACTAAGATTTCACGGCATGTTTTTCAAGCATGGAAATTAAACGGTCACGTGTTTTCCGGACGGCTTCTCCGGACATCCTTGTCGCTGTGTGAAAAGTTCCAGTACAAAAATTAATATGTCTTTTGGAAAACCCCCGATTCTGATCAATAGATAAGATAAGGGATCCGAATTTGGTTTCACTCTTTTGTAATTTATAAGAAACAAACAAAAACAGAAATTCTTTTCTCGTTCACAAACCTCTTCGCGCGAATGTTTATTAACGCCATTGTAAACAAATCTGTCGGGGAAAAAATGATTTTGGCGTCGATAAAACGAAAAAAAGATATTTTTACGGTAATATTTATTAGAGGGATTAAACGATGACAGCATTTTCTCTCTCTTCTACCGATCAATTCAATGCAAGAAATGAAAGCAGAATACTATTTATACATTTATGCTAATATGTTTTCCCACATTCGTAGTCATTGAAATCGTATATGTATTTGTTAACAAATTTCTTGAGTTAGGTTTTATTTAAAGAAACAACAATTTCTTTATGGCCGAAACATGGTATTTGAATCATTATTTAATGATGCTTCCGGTTTCCTACTTTGTTCTATTTGCAAAACATTATTCATATAATAAATAAAAGAGAATAGAATCCACGATAATTGCCTCGTCATTATTAGAAACAGTCGCAGTTCGGAAATTATAAAGGGCTAGGACTGTATTTTGAAATCAATTTTTAATTTTCAAACGGTGAGAAGAGAAGGACGCGGTTTTTCGTATTTCTACTAAGTGGAAGAAGATTTCCGAGGCAAACTAATTCTCGGCGAAAACCTATTATCCCTTTAATTAATTTTACAATATGTTTTTATAAGAGTCTTATTAGAGAGGATTAAATGAGGACGCCATTTTAAGGTAAAAGCTTTTTTTCACTCTCCCTCGCTTGTTTTGTTTTTTCCCTTGTAATTGCGTTCCTGTAATTAAATAGTAATTTTCATAATGCAATATACAAGAATAATGTCGATGCCGGAAAAATTTAGATCGACCAGAGACAGGCGGGAAAAAGCTTCCCGGAAGGCGTCCTCCAGGGAAAAGATCAGATTTTTGTTGTTGTGTTTATTGCATTTTTTATAATATAAATTAAAACTTTATATTATAAAGCCTAGAATAATCCGGTACGTAGTAAAAACAATTTTTAGGGGAACAGTTTCCGAATTATTACACAGTATCCGAAGCATTATTGGATTTAAAATATTTAAATTGTTAATACAAGGTTCTGTGGGCCAATTTCATTACAAATTGAATCTATCAAATTCAATATACCACGAAAATAATCGGAATATTAATAAAAATCAATTTTATTCCAATAATGTCGCAACATTCCGTCATTAACTTTATTTCAAAATAAGTTTTATATTTTTGTACGTGTAAATATTTAACTATTCCCAAGTCAAGTACAATTTATTGTAAATTTACTATTGAGTAAAATTTCGGATGAAATCTTATTTCATTTATTGAAGACATTATTTCATTAACCCCTTAGCACTACTGAATTTCTCTTACTCCGATTTTTTTACTATCCTCATTACAGCAGGATATATATGTATACACATATATGCACGAATTATGAAATTTCAAATGCGATATGTTGTGATTAGAGGAAAACAGCCCAATTAGAGCGAGATTATTATAACGAAATGACAATGGTTATTGACGTTATCGATTAAATATATTATTTACAAGACGTAAATAAATACTGAGTGAAATAACGGGCATTGGCAGAAATCCGTACGCCCTGATATTAAGTACATTTAATTTTGTCTCCTCTTCTAGTTTTTCCCGTGGCGTGTATCCGTTCAATAAGGTAATTAATTAATGCCTACTCTTAAGGCCGACTGTACGCGTTAACGTGTTTTAATATTTTTGTATTTAAAAAAAAACATAATGTCCGTAACTAGGGTTTAGAACTTTGCTTTTATTGTGGCTATCCCGTGATGGGCTATCGGTTCCAATGAAAAATAACATAAACGGTACCGCTTTTTTCCAATTCCGAATTTTTCCTTAAATGTAGTTTTATGTACGAATTAAAAAGAGTCGCAAGGGAGGAAATAAATTCAATTCTTCCTGTTCTATTTATACTTATCCGTTCAATCCTTTAAGTACTACTCTTTATTCAGACTGCACGCGTTAACCTGTTTTAAGTTTTGTGTTGAAAAAAAATGTCTAAGTTTGGAGTTAAATTTCTTTTCATCGAGGCTGTCCCGTGTCGGCCTATCGGTTCGAACTTCGAAGATGCATTATTCTAATCCCCTACTTTTCCTTAAACACATTATTATCTATTTTACAATGCGTTACAAGTTACGGGATAAATTAAATTCTTCCACCGTTAATTAAACAGGGAAAATGTGAAAAACGTTGAACGTTTAATTTCTAATACAGAGGTACGTCCCGAACCGACGAATACGTAGATCCTAACTCAAAAACGTCGTTACTTTCTTAGTACAAGGTACACTCCTGGATTGCTGTAAATAAGAATGTAGTGATGAAAGTTCTACCAAGTATCGTTAAGTGCGGATAAGACAGTGCTCGATATGTGGGAGGGTGTACGTGTGTGGTGGAACATGCTCACGGGCCGGATTCATGCGTCATGCATACAGGCATTGCTAAACGACCGGCCGCCAACCGAAAATCGTCCGAAAGGAACACAAACGTTGTGAAAATTGACTGTCCGGAGGGTTAAAAATCGTCCGAGAACGGGCTCTTCGGACGGTGTTCGGTTGCGAGGCGGCGGTAACGGTTTTTTAACCCCGAAAGTCTTCCGTCGACCGACGGGACGTCCCCCACAGAAAGAGAGAGATGTAAAAGATAGATGAGAAGGAAACATATATAGAAGGGGGAACGGATGGGGGGGGAGGACTGCAGCTAAAAAAAAATTCGTGTTTTACATTTGGATGCAGCGGTATTTTTTGTTTTTTAAACAGATGAGAGAGAGCTAACAAATTTTTGGAAATAGACTCACAAGCAAGTGGAAGAAGTCGGTTTTCTCCGTTTCGTGGGTACTTCTCTCACATTAACATTGCGCACACCGCAGTCTGCAATGGAAACAAAGAGAGTACTCTTAGAAGCGTGACATCTGCCCCCTTGACGTTCAGCAGTCGTCTATACGCCAGTGCCGGTAGCACGATAACCGGTTAAAAATAAACGGAACGCTACTGGAGACGGGGGGAAGCCGGAAACGGAGCGAATGCGCGGACAGAGCAGGTGAATTTCAACCGCCCGAGGAACTCCTTATCTGACTAATGGTTCCCAACCTCGTCAAAACTCGGCTCCAACCCCTATCGGACAAATTTCGGACTAATCTCGGACTAATTCTTAAATGCTCTTAATTAATCACTGTGCCGCTACACCGTCTGCCCTGCCTCCGAAGGCCTACAATATAAAATATGGGAAGGTGTTAGTTTTTCTCCCATATTTTTTTGGACGTATTACAGCCGAAACATGTATTTTGCATTGTCATCATTAGGCCGTGTATTCTCTGTGCTAACAAACGCGATTTCATTTGTTCGGTATTTGTGTAATGCAGAATTACTATCAAGCGTCTCGATGGGCGACATCGTTACATCCTTCAATCATGAATTATTGTTGTATCTTATCTTACATTAAGCAAATAGAATGTTATGTTCCGTTCTTTTTTTTATCCAGATTTTTGTGGCCAGTTAAGTAATATTAATAGATGTTTTTTCGTCGTTTTGAAGTACTTTGCCTATTGCTTCTGGTCTGATGTTTTCCTTTCTTTTTCGTACATTTCGCACTTAGTTAATATGTTTAACAAACCTTATTTCTGTAGTAACGTCTCGAACCTCCCGTCTTGTCGTGTTATAAGTTTTGTATCGAAAGGTTAGTTATTTCCTTTTTTTAATTGTGACGGGCACAGCATAAGTTTCGTTTCGTTATTGCTTTCGGGCTAATCTGTCAGTCGTGTTGTGGCTTGTCAACATTTTTACGGCGCTTCGGCCATCGTCGTCACTATTATTGTAGTGTCCAGCTGTTTTGACGTCGCTGTACCCGGTCTGGATTATTATATTACAACAGTCACATTAAAAAAGGCCGTATAGTTTTATATCCCTTTTAAAAAGTATAATGTCATTTTAATCCGTCAGCATTTTTATTTGTAAAAAAATAAATGTTTATGCGTTGGTCCTTTCGGGGGGGGTATAATCCTCCCTTCTCTCCTATTGTCTAATTAATCACCGCCATACTGGTTGCAAATGTAGCAGCACAGTTCAGTAACACTAGATTTACAGGACGCGTCAAAATGACGCATTCCGAATTTCAGTAGGAAAATTACAAAAAACGTTTCCATTTTTTACCACTCGTGCCGACTTTCATCCATTTAAAGAGGGGAATATACATCGAACATTCAAAAGTTTTGTAATTTTGAAATTCTCTATGTGGCATGCGTCAAATTGGCACATAAGAAACGTCCTTAAACCTGGTGTTAACAAATTAATGCCACGGGGCAACATATTCCTTATATATGGCCCCCTTAGCAACGTGTTTAATTAACAAGGGTCCGTGAAGAGAAAAGGTTGGGAAACACTGCCTTAGATTCTAATTGTTTGGGCGGCTGATTTAGCGCATTGATTCCCCAGACCGACGCCTACACGCCGTTTAAAATTCCCGATCGAGATCAAAAATGTTCGGGCCTGCGGACTCGATAAAAGTAGGTTTTTGGTTTTTTTTGTTTATAACAGGCACAAAAGACAAAGAACAATAAAAACAAAAAGAACAAAGCACAAACATCGACATTTAACACTGACCGTCTGTTCAGACGGTGGGGAATGGCGGGTGTGGAAAAGTAACACGGTCCCAGTCAAAGTTTCTTCTCGCTCGCGGCCGTCCGTATCACCCCTGTTTTCTTGCCGTAAAAGCATCGTGTACGCCCCTGATTTACCGACAACCCGAGTCGGTAATATCGGTATTATCAATCCGGTCCACCTCACAAGACCTTGAATATGCACTGTAGTTGGAAAAGCCCCGAGGCGGTCGTATCCGATTCTGCACGGGCGGATATTATTAACCGGTTAACGCGACTCACTTAAAACTCATCTTGTCAACTACATTTTTCAACTCACCTGCTTCCCATAAACGCTTCCTCGATGTTCTACCGTTTAGACAAGGCGCTGCAATAGTATTGTGGTTTAGGACCATTTAAGAATGTAAATGTATTTTAATACCGTGACCCAGCCCTGGGGCTTTATCTCCTCGATTAAGTCCCCGGGCTTCCGATGAAGTTATCACATTCCTCTATTCTTTATTATACGCAAAACACATACTCACACACACACATACACACACACATGCTGGGGTATAAAAAAACAATAACTGAAATAGCAATTACAAAAAAATTGGCGAGTGAATTTAACGGCGAGAGAGATTAGTTAAATCAGATTTAACGCTCCAATAATAATTTTAGAACAAATATGAATAATACGATCTGGCAGGATCTCGGTTCACTCGAGAGAAAACGGAAAAAAGTGATGTATTCCGAACACGCGCCAAACCCTCAATAAACAGTGTCTAAAATAATAAAGTGTTCTCGATTTATTTGGGACTCGACAGAACACGAGTGACTAAAAAAACCAGTTATTTCGCCAGCGATCCCAGATATCTCAGGACATCAGGATTGAGGTTTCCCCTTAGCGAGCTTTCTCCCGGCGTCGGTAGAGAACGGTCGCCGGAAAAACAAGGGCCCACGATGTGGAGGAATAAGTCCGGAAGTTAAAATGACCGGTCGTTGGACCGGTTTTGACGAACTGGTATTGAAAGAAAAATAATATTGTCACGGAGGCGAGAGTATGAACTAAAATAAAAATTACAGCGATGTTAGACATCATAGACAATGATACACCAGCAGTTGTTTCATTTACGAAGCTGGGTGAAACGTATCGTTTCACTAAATCGGGAAACACTTTCGACTAAGTAACAATTTACGTTTTATTTGATGCATATGGCCGAAGGAGGTGGGTTGCTACGGGTAATATAACGAGAAGGGACAGAGTTCTCAAAGTGGCAACAGTTGGTTTATTATGACAGTACATACATGCAGCAACCGGATATATATTTAATAGTCGCGATTGTCTGACTTTTCGCGACAAAATCGAATATGTAGCACCTTTCCGAAAAGAAAGACCCGCACTTCTTTACATGCAGAAATGTTTGAAATATCAAAAATATCCGCGGATTTGTCCCATGCTGCGTCAACAGAGGTTCCAAACCGGTGGTATCGAGACAATGAAGTCAGACATAAACATATCGCCATTGTATTTATAACTGTAATGATAAAAAAGAAAAAGGCCGGGTGAGAACGAACTGGTTTTCCAATTAATTCTTAATTCTTAGTCTCGTACTCTGCAGAGGAACTGAAAAAAAGAGAAGAGTAAAGTAATGGAGACGATTATTAACCGAGAGATAGAGGACGAGGACCGGGATTTTTGACGGGTTCGGGGAAAACGCGCCGGGTAGGGGGAAAGCGACGCCGCATTTTAACGAGGTCGACGCACAGCGACGCTGACAATTCGCTGCCGGAATAAAGACAGCGCCCAACAGACGCCGATTGGCTTAATTCCACTTCGCGGGCGTCCCGACTTAGCAATTACCCCCCCCCCCCCCGAACGACGACGGGGGCTCTGGAAAAGCCCTCCTCGTTATCCGAGCACTTTCGCTACCGCGATTGCCGTTATAGATCAACAACGGAGCTGGCAACTGTCTGCCTCAAATTTCCTGAATTTTGAATCGTATGAAAACATCCCGTTTTAAATTGTGCCGACCGGTTCCAAGACTTATTCTTTTCTTTTGAACAGAGATTTGGACAGAGTGTAAATTTTGATACATAAAATACGTTTGGATGATATTCCGGCAGGTCATTATCGGCTTTATTTCTAACGTTTGTGCAAGATAAAAGGACACCAGAACAACCTCCTGGGGACATCAAACGCGCTATTCCAGCTCCAGTTTTACTATTTCATCGTACATTAACTTGATCGACTATTAAGACTAAAATAGTGTACAATAAACATTTTTTGTGCGGTTAGATTTACATACATTTAGATATATAAAATACATTTTTTATAATATTCTGTCTAATATGGAATCTAAATTTTACATTATCGGCCGTATCTCTAACGTTTGTGTAAGATGAAAAGCCGCCAAAACGACCTGCTGGGGACTGTATAATTCCTGAAAACATTATTAGTAATCATTAATCATTAATAAATATATAAAATCTTGGTATTCCAGCTCAAGAAGCAATTTTACTATCTTATCGTACATGAACTTGGCTCAGGTATTAAGAATTGTTCTATGCCGTTTAGTACAGTTATATTTTGATATTAAGTCGAAAGAGTGAAATCTTACATAAGCATTATTTTTTTGGTTAGATTTACAGTACTGTCACTGATGGTATAATGGCGACAAAACTGATCCGGAAGAAGTTTAACACCTGGGTGTTAATTAAGTGGTGATCCCTCCTTTGTAATTTACTCATTTAGTTTATTTTAACTTAAGAAGGATACATGCACAAAAATGCACATGTGAATAACGAGGGCCTGTTTGCAGTTATTGGGAGTTACATTTCACTTAAAATATTTAAATAATAATTGGATTGTTGCACTGGGAATTCCGAATTACATGAGGGAATCGGTCGTTCGGTGGAAATTTATGAGGGAAACAATATTCCTTCTAACTCTCAGAGAGGCGCGCAATCGACATCTTTTTGCCGACACGTACTTATTGTGCCCTTTATCGGGAAGTGTTTTCATTCTGAGTTTGGAATAAATCCGCAACGCTGTAGAATCCAATTCGGCCGGATGCATTTACATCGGTATTTAATCCGGTACTCAATAACAACTCCTAATTTATTAAACCCCTTCTTCCCCTTTTTATAGGTTAATGTTATTAATTATTCTTTTTATTATTAGAATATTATTATATGTATGAATAATATTAAGAATATTAATATTAGAATTCAAGATTTTGTTTGATGTAACCTTCTTGTATTGAAACAAAATATAAGAGAAAATCTAAAAGGAGGGAACAGGGATCGGTTTAATTTCCCTCTTAATTAAAGCCCAGGTTTAGCCCCCTCGAGACTTAGTTTTCGAACTTATTCCTTCTACAGTATCAACTTTGTTTCCATTACACCATCAGTGAATTGCGGTAAATCTAACAACAAAAAAATGTTTGTGTACACTCACACACTCACTCATTCAAACTTTAGGCATAATAAGTGAGCTGAGTTAATATACAATAAAATAGTAAAACTGACTACGTGAACAGGACTGCCAGGATTTTATATCTTTTTTATTATGAATTATATTTTCAGCAATTATACCATCCCCGGGGTGGGGTTTTCCATCTTACATGAACGTTAGAAACACAGCCGTTAAAATAAAATTTAAATCCGATATCAGATATCAGATAAATGTATTAATTGTTATTTTATGTATCAAGATGTATGTAAATCTAACCAGTTGTTCTGGGGGACTTTTCATCGTTGCACGAAGATTAGAAATACAGCCTATAAAGTAAAATTTAGATCCGATATTAGATAACCCGAGTATCATGTATTTTATGTATCAAGATGTACAACAATAAAAAATACCGATCTTAACTCAGTATTCAACCTGTTCCTTATACACGAAACCTTCCCTTCATCTTGGGACATGTCAACTGGGAAAATTCTAAACCGAGTTGGCAGCAGGAATTGACGTAATAATTTCCCTGAAATGCCCACAGTAATAGACAGTGCAGTCCGAATAGTCATAAATAGACCCTGCAGTAAATAATTTTGCTAAGAACATACAAAATTCAATACGGAATAACAGGATACAGCGCAACAACATCCCATATCCCGACAGAATATATCTTCCTCTCAATATACGCATACAAATACATGAGAAGAGACAAACCAGAGCAAAATAGTAGCGGTCGAGGCATCCATCTGATCGACGTAACTTCAACCAATTTAACAATAAACTAAGGACATACTAGAGCAGGTAAGGGGACACAGATACAAACAATACACGTAATCAGTGACTACTAAAGACGGCTCCTTTGGCCTGCTATCAAACGTAATAAAGAAACCAATTTCCCTCCTCTTCATAACGAAGGTTCCCGAGCTTTCAAACGGGGACCGATATTTCTGTTCATTCCGTCCTCAGGGTTATAAGTGAAACTTTCGCTCTCGTACTGCCCGGTGACTCTTCCTATAAATGAATGACTGAACTGTTACATTATCGCGGGTTCTTTCTTTACGATTGTGACCGTAAATCAACGAAAATAATTTTTATGCTCGTAAATTACTCGCCATTTCTGGGATCGATTAAAGTTAGGTAAGCCGCAAAATGAGGCTTCGATACAAGCGGGGATTATTCGCAGCTTCTTCGGAAATAGTGAAAATCTAAGTAAATAAAATTTAAAATCCCCTTCGGGAGGGTTTAGCCCGACTTGCAATGGAGTGGAATAAAACTGCTTAACAGATGAGAGTCCTTACCCCCTTTATCGAATCAATGCTGAAAAATCTAATTAGATTTAGGTTAGATTTGGTTTAAACAAACCGAACCGCCATATTTAATATCGGACAGAGAAATTTTGTCACTTTCCTTGCTTCTTATACAAGCATTTATCACTAGTAAATCTTAAAGAAAATTGTTAAAAAAAATACTGTCCAGCATTGTTGGCTCGGTGCGGGCATTATTGAAATAATCGTTGCTGTGTATGAAAAAAAAACAACCTTTAACTTCTTCGTGTCCCCCGCAAATTGTTGGTACCCTCCCACAAGGAATTTTCGGTTCAAAAAAAAATATTTTACTCGATATCGTATCGCAATTTTTTGGTACCGAAAAAAACGTTCCCTGATGTATATAAAATGTAAAATTAAACCGGTGTTTTTATATTAAGTTTTAGTCGAATTTTAGTTTCCGTCCTTTATAGCGCCTACTAAGGGGATAGTGGCCCCGATCCACTTGAAGGTTACGCCTCATTTCCACCGCCGCCTTTAGTCCACCTTTATTGAAGCTTCAACACATTTCGCTGGGCCTATTTATGAAGCTGTTATATTAAAGTTTTACACAATTTGTAAGGCCGCTTTGTTTCGCCATCACTTTCCTTTCGCTTAGTTTTAACATATCATTGTACGCAATGTTAATTTTACCGAGCGTTAATAAAATTTAATCGATATTCAATTTCAACTGTTTTATTATAGACTTAAATTTATTATATACTTAAAACGCCTCTGCCCTAAATACCGAATGATACCGAAGACGACAACAGATTCTAGACGGACCTGATCATATATTGTTTTTTTATTTAGGCATCTCTCCGTGAGGTTAAATTTAAACGTTATCCGCATTTGGAGTCATTTATTACAGGCATAAAAGTAGTAGTATAAGACAGAAAAGCTTATTCCGAGAAAGACCGAAAGATGTGGCTGCAGGCACAATTTTCTGAGTGCCTATGAGTCCTATCCTTCCTTACTCTGGATAATACTAATTTACAACATCCATTTAGCTTAAAAAATTTGTATTTGTAATTTATTTGGTCGTAAGTGGGAATCGTCGTAAATCGGATAATAAATATATTTCCGCGGTAACAACACAGAGGCCAAACGGGGTTTAGTCGATATACCAAATAATCGTAACAATCCGACACTATCCAGTAACTTGACACGGTGCGTTTAAACAGTTTCCCTATATAAGAATTCAAAAAATGACTGTACCCTTGAGATATTTCCTAAATTTTGAATTTGAACCGTTGTTCTAGTCCTCGCCTATTAACCGAATATCGAGATTCGACAAACTGGCGAAAGGAGCTGGATGGAATAACAGATGGGTACAGCTTGAGCACCTTCTTTCATCTGGCGCGTGTGAAAGTTTTACTGTCAAAACTGTCAGGAGAGAAGTCCTAGAAGGCGAATGACACGACTAAATCCTCGTCACTTTTTTCTTTTTTATTTATTGTACAATCAACCTTTATAGGTATAATTGCAGAATGTTTTTATGCCCCTCTAGTTTCTCCCGATAAAGAAGCCACCGGTGATGGCACTCTTCCAAGTATGTCCGGAACTACGGACCGAGGAAATCTCTAGGGCGGTGGCGTTTAAGCCATCGTGGGGGTGGGCGTATAACGGATGGGTTACGGAGGAGAGGGATTCGACGAGTATATTAGGACGAGGATTGAGACGGGAATGAAACTTTAGGAGGCGGAATTTCATAACTTTGTCGACTGTCGGTATGTTGAGGTCCGTCAGGTTAGAGTCTCCGGATGCGAGTGATATAGGTGGAACTCCATAGTTCGATGCCGTATGTCCACGTCGGTTTCAATATAGCATTGTAAATTGTAAGTTTGTTAGTTAAGGTAAACTTCGATGTCCGTTTTATTAACGACCTTAGTAGTCCTCATTCCACATAGTCTTCATCGCGGGCTGATTCTTGCCGTCAGTTCGACCGATATAATATAAAATCTTATAAACTAATTTAGGTACATCGCCCGGTAGGACGACATTCTAGAGGTATTCTAAATTCGCGGTGCGGGAGTGGATCCACGATGAACAGGAACGAATTGATTCGGAAACCGATATGCCGAAAACAATCTGATCGGTAATGTTTAAGCAACGGTTTACACTGCTTAAATATTTATTAATACCCTAGCGATTATTCTTTATATTTAGATACTTCTGTTGCTTTCGACGATAATTTCTAAGCACCCGGTGGGATACTTCACCACAGTGCCCATCGCGTATGCCGTCGAGTAAGTAAATAAATATAATAATACTGGTTAAATGTAATAATAAGCGGTTTCTTTATATTTCTAGTCCGAGTTGGACGGGAATTATGCGAAAAAATCGGTCGGCGTCGTGAAGACGTAAGGGAAACCTCTGGAGAAAAGAAGGGTCGAAGGAGAGTGACAAACTCCGTGGGGGGGTTAAAAGGGGCCTGGGAAAGCGGGCACCTGATAGTGCACACACTTAGCCCCCGGCAGGCTCCTCCTCTCCTTTTTTCTTTTTTTCTATTTTGTTTCAACCCGAGTTTACCAAAAAACCGTCGCCCTAAGTGTAGCGGCAACTAACTAAGAACCGGACTACCGGAAAGCCAAGTTGGCCGCTAAAAGTGTCGCGCTCCCAAACCTTCCCCCTCTACGGGGGATCCCCAAACCATCGGGTACGGGACTACTCCCTGGATTTCAAGCACTGCTTCCTAGATATTATCAACCGGATGCAAGTGATAGAAACTAGGCAGATATAAGGGCCTACATCCTCATCGCTGAAAAAAGAACAGTGGACGGAAACTAAAAACAAATACTGAGCTACTGGTGACCATCTCCGACAATAGGGTTTCACTGGGGTTATATTTTATTTTTAAGTTATATATCTGTTATCTGTTAAGTTATATATGTATAAATCACCACGCGAAAACGAATATCGGTGTTTTGCTTTAACGATAGAACGTTTTAAAAGAAGAGCAATTGGAAAAGCAAAGAATTGACGGATGCGGGTCAGGGTTTTGTCCTGAAGGTTTTTCGACCTGCCGATGACAGGTCCCTCCCCACGCATAAGGAAAAGAAGATACAAAGTGGCGGGACAGGGCCAGAGCCCATGCTCAAGAGAGTACACACACCGGTCTCTAGCTAGGACTGGCAGCTTCCTAGACATTTGATAAACCGGATATTTTCAATCGGATTAATCAATTCAATCGGTGATCTCGGTGATAGAGACAAGGTAGTTATAAAGACTTAGCCCCTTGATTACTGAAAAACAGTGGTCAGGAACTAAAAAAAAACTAACTACCGGTGACGGTATCGGTGAATAACAAACATTAATACGCGATTGGACAATAATTCATTTATGGCGTTTAGAATCTTGCGGCCTACTAACCCGATCGGTTTTGACCTCTCGCCATATTCGGTACGCTGACCGAGCATCCTGTCTGCACTGTAACCAGTTCAGCGAGTGGGGACAAACTATGAATAGAAAACTACTCCGTCGTAAATGTTCTATCAGTATTATAGCACTGCTGTGTTGTTACTCGGCCAAGAGCCGGTAAACATTACGGGAAAGTCGTAAAATAGAGTATGATAATCGGTAACATATAAATTGTATTGCAATAAGTTTCCAACTGTTTTGGACAGTCTATAAAAACTATTATAATTTTTTCCCCCGAACCGGAACTTTAATAAAACGTTGGGCCCATACCGAGTAAAAACCGGTGGTACTGTACTTACACAGCGATCCTTCTTAAACTGTAAAAATAAATAAATTGAAGAAGAGCAAATTAGTTCAGAATTTAAGGTTAAAGAGCCAGTCGCCAGGCAGTATTAAGAGCAAAAATTTTAGAAATACTAACATGGAAAAAACTAAATGTAAAATTACAACATATTTCGCGAATTGCGGTTGAATGAATTCAAGGTATAAACGTTTAGAATTATGTCATAGGAATTTTCGTCGAATTATATTTCATATTTTCGAAAACGAAGTTGATCCGCGTCCGGGAGAAGCGATTTCCAATTTCCGAATTTACGGCGCGAGTTCCGTTTCCGCCGGTTCCGGAATATCCGAGGAGTCTTCCCTCGGAATAGTTCTCCGCCCTCTCCGATCGTACAGGTCAAAAACGACGAATGAAAATCGTACAGTCGAATGTTGCAGAAGTGAAGATGTTCCGATTCTAATTTGCAAATCGTCGAACGTTGACAAAGTTCAAACCGTAGAGTCGAAAATAACTAAGAAAAATAACTAACGCCGATTAAAATCCATGCCGCTGATTGTGTAGTACAGTTGTGGCATTTAAAATTTAAAAAATATATATATTAAAGGAGGGTTCACCGATAGCCCTCAGGTAAGCCATAAGTGTAAGAAATCACACTTACAGCGACTTAGCGACTGATAAAGGCAGGGGACTTTGTAAGTTCTATTTCATAACAGTCATCAAAAGAGCGGATTAGAAAATTACTTAAGGGGAGGGTCAGGCACAATATTCCTTAAAATTATCATTCATTTTGAGTTGTTTGAATTGTAGTAAAAAGCATTCAATTCACATTAAGGGGCTTATAATACATTATTATAATATAATATATGTACATATAGTATACATATTTATCAAATCGATCAAAAAAATCTCTGGACTATACATGCAAACATATTTACGCACATAGGTAGACATGTATGAGGATACATATATATAGGCGGCACACACACTGTTTTAGTTTAAACACTTTGGAAAATGTTTAAATATCCGAAAAACCGGCAGGCGTTAAAACGCCATTTTTGGGGAATCCTTCGGTCAATAGCAACATTTCCACCATTCGCACCATTTCCTTACATACCTCAAGCTCGATGTCGTCCGCAGTCGACGGATGTCGCCACCTTCGTGCTTTCAGGGTTAAGCGCCGGTATCATTTAATCTTCCGGCACTCGGTAGTAGCGGCAGTAAAGTAGCCGTCGGTCAGGTAGTAGCGCTCCATCGTATCCGGGGGGAGAGGGGGGTCCACCAACTATCGCTATATATGTTGCATTTTACCTCAATAGAATTTACACCGACAGAAGCGGAACAGGAATTGAACGTGTAACGTTCGGTTTCGGAACCGATCAGCCGCTCCGACCGTTAATACGAGCGGCCGTTAATACGCGCTCGTTCAATTTTTCCGACCGGTCCGAAACCCGGACGACCCATCCGACAGATTACAAACCGAAGGCGATTGAAATATCTAAATTTCACCTTTTGAATTTGTACGCCTGGGTACGGGTTTTTTATTTTGTCCATTGACGGCGTGAGAATTTGGTCCCTGGGCTTCGTCTCCAATTTCTCACCGCCGTCGCATTATTTATTAGTCCCGAAAACATTTCGCCTTCCGGGCTCAAACGTAGAATTTCAAAAAGTGAAATGCTTTCAGATTTGCGGCTTATCAGTTCAACATTCCGCGGACGGTAGAGTATCCGCGACATTCCGGGTCATTCGTTTTGATATATATCTGTAAAAATCTAATACATGCCCGATATTCTCATGATCCGTAATTTTGGCTCTGCCGACCAAGGCCTCCTCGATATTGCTCACGGCCTTCAGTTTACAGATGATCTTTCATTCTTTAACCTCCATATATTGGAATAAACTTACACATTTTGCACGGAAGATAACTGGAGAACGGATACTGTTATGAACGCTAAACAGAGAAAAAACGTTGAAATGCCTACTGTGTTCGGCTTTGGCGTTTTTCAGATGCTCCATTTGAGTATACCTTGAAGAGAAGTTTCCACAGACTTATATAAAATCTCTATTTCTTAAGCTCGCCAGGTTTTGGGCCAGTGGAGTTAATTACTCTACCTCTTCCGTCGATTCGCCATCGCAGTCAGCGGCTTCCTTCGTTCCGACTCCGGATTCGTTAATACTCCCTTTCCGGAAAACCTTATTGTAACCAATTACAATTACAAATGTACAATCGCAATTTCCAGGAGAGACTTTATAAAACCATGGAGCCGGCCGCACCGGGGGTGGGGAGGTTTGCGGAGGATCGGGGGTTTCAGTTTTCACAAATTGCAAAACGCAAGAACCCGCCGAACCTGCGGAACGGGCGCGGGCAGAGTGCGACCGCGGTCTCCCAATTGCACGTGGACCAGAGTGCACTCGACGGGGATGGGGGGAATCAATCGGGAAATTGTATCGATCTTCCCTTCGAACAAAAATAGAAAGAAAAGTGAGAAAAAACTACAGTGCATACCAATACTCTTGTGTGGCGTTCTTGTGCGAAAGGTGCGCCTCGCTACATCCCAAACGTGCTGTTCAGAACTCTCAAACCAAGAAAAAAGAAAAAAGAAAAAAATTGAAAAAAGAAAATATTTTTTTAAAACCAAAACACCTGTGTATTAATTCGTGTCAGGTCATGCAGCCCAATCTAGTTTTCGGGAAACCCCGATATCGTATATATATTTTTTTTTCATCGGTCCGGAAAAGGAAAATCAAAGAGAGAAGACTAAGAAAGTAGAGAGAATAATAAAAAAGTAATAAAACTCCGTTGTAAAAATTTAAAGAAATAGAAAACTAATCGAAATGCCTATGTGTACTAGGTCTGAAATCTTTGTTTGGTAGCGAAGGGGTCTTATTCTGATAAGACTTTTTTGTTTTTCTTTCAAAATTCTTGTACTTTACCGCTAGCCGAGGCGTCGGTGAATTCCGCATCACTTACCTGCGAACAAACAAATTCGTTAGTACGCGAACAATCGCCAATTTAAATAAGGTATTATATATTTCTTTATTAGTGGTCGTGTTTTAAACAAAGAATTTGGAAATTTTATTTGCGGTTTTTAAAAACTTTTCTCGTTAAATCAACTATTTAATTTCATGTCCCGATCCCCAGAGGTTTACAGGTGAAGGTTACAACAGAGGTAACTGGACTAATAGGTTACGGATATTAATTGGAATTATGATAAAAATGATATTCAACCACCGATTAATTACATAATTGACGAATTTTGTTGAAAATAAACTCAAGAAAGTAAAGGTAGGTAGTAGGCCTCTACTGTGTCCGTCAGTCGCGTGTATTTAAATTTTTGGTACTCAAAAGCCTAAACTTTCACCTATTTATCAACCTGCGAGGGTTCGGAATATCACGAAGTGACACAAAACGAGCGTTGTTTTCGGTGAGTGACAAACGAAAATTATTAGTACACTACAGTGTTATAGATCTAGCGGATTGAATATATTTAAGTGTATCCGTTTTTTTAGTATCGCGATTTTCCCAGATTGTATAGGTTATATATTTTAACATCATATATAAAGTCCTATTCATGGTGTCACGAATAGGCTGTACCAATTTATTTTATTGTATTTCTCGTACAATCAACCATTATAGGTACAATTACGGAATGTTTTTATGCCTTTCTAATTTCTCCCGATAAAGAAGCCACCCGGTGATGGCACTTTTATGTATGTGAAGTATGTCCGGACTACGGACCGAGGAAATCTCCATGCCGATGGCGTTTAAGCCATCGTGGGGGTGGCCGGATAACGGATGGGTTACGGAGGAGGGTAACCCCAATTTTCAATCGATTGACGATTGACTATGTATGGGATTGGCTTCTAAATAATTGCGGATTTTTCCCATCCGCGGGTTATGAGCCACGCATATATCGAACATTTATGTTTTTCTGATGTTTTCAGTTCATTTGACAGCTTTCCATATTTTGTACGGTGCTACTCTTGTTTACAGTGTACAAATTGTATATGGGAGGGGGTGGGGTTACGATTTGCGGTGGGCCCCACCATGACTCCCTAGGCGGTGTCGGTGGGACCCGTAGTTCCCACTTCGGTCGTTTGAGAGAAGCAGTGGCCATGGTGAGAGAAGCGGTGGTCGCGGTAGGTTGAAGTTCGGAATCCGCTGCGGGCTTAACTTTCACCTCCCCCGGCTTCCGGCCTATGGCCTTCCGGGTGTACGCCGCTCAGTTTAGTTTTTGTAACAATTTAAGCTTCGACAGTTGCCTACTTAGGCCTCCTACCGGCCGGGCCCTTTAAAGTCTAGCCCGGGACTGTGTAAGTGTATATGCCTTAAGTGCGCTCTATGTGTGGTTTGCAGTGATTAAATCTGAACTGATTAAACGAGAGGATTTCACTAGTTACCTAAATGCAATTCTGCCGCGAGAGATTACGGATACGTTCCCGCGATATATCTGCTTGGTTTGTTCCAATTTGTCCCGTTTATTAATTAATAATTTTCTCTCGTCATTAACGCCGATCCCCCCCTCCCACCAATAACAATAATCCAGGACGGGATTGCGAGGAAAATAGGGCATTTATTCGCTTGCACTCCATATTTTAACGCCACCGATCTCTCTCCCCCCCTATCGCTCCTAATGAACTGTTTCCGGTGTAGGAACCGTAATTTCCGGGCGACCAGTGTTTAAGGTGAACGCGCACCTCCGCCGATTATTCAATACTTGCCCTATTCTCTTCGCCCGCCCCACCGCACCGATGATGGGAATTAATAAGTCGGAAATAATTGAGCGCCAATAATACTAATACACCTCCCATTGGTAGTCGATCCCACCCACCGGGTCTACTAATTAGATTCGCATTAAAAGATTAACTAGGTAGGCCCATTAACGTCCTGAAATCACCGCGCACCGTACATTTTTAGAAGTGATAAATTTTTGACTCGACCAAATATTATTATAATTTTACCGTTGCATATTAAAAAAATTGTAATTTACTATTTCAGTCCTTCTTTGAAAATCTCAGTTTTTTATTAGATCTCAGGTGGATCCTTCACAAAAATATGCCCTGTATTTGATTAGAATAATTTACCTTTATCGACCTCTTTTTTGCGGCAGTAGCATTCTGCCAGTAAATTAGCGAGGCACTTAAGCCTGCATTGTCACTGCAATGATACTGTCATTGACAAACTAATCCGGCACAGGGCCTATAGAGGGACCATCTTAGGGCCATACTATAGATGGAGATGACAATGTATTGACAGAGCTGCCAACGGAGCTTCATCAATGCCTCACTGGACTGTATTACTAGCGGAATACCGGGCAAGCTTACGACCGAATAGGCGAGCCGAGGCAGAATTACGAACCCCCGTTGGCCCCGAAATAAATATCTTTAAATTCCACAGCTCAAGTTTGATGAAATTTAATATTTTATATATGGTTCTAGTTTTATGTTCGGTTTTAAATTGCCTCTACATAATATCCGTCGTTGTATACTTCCAACGACGGCATAAACGCCACTGGCCTAGAGATTTTCTGAAGCCCAAACTCTTTTGGGCCATCACTGGGTGGCTTCTTTATCGAGAGAAGCAAGATATAAACAAATTTAATAAACCGCAATTGTACTTACAGCAATGTGTTAATTTATAATAAATTAAGAACAGAAAACAACGGAAAAATGGATAAGAGAAAACGTCTTATACAGGCATTACATTATGTCATGGAACAGGACCAGAAAACCTGAAATGAATGGAAATATGCAGGGGGCTACCGATGATGGGATGAAATTTGCTTGATAAATTTATTGGATTCGTTTGAAGAAGAAAAAACTTAAAAATGTAGTAGGTAGGTTTTAATTTTCAACTAAGATAAAAATAAAAATATACCCGCCAGCTACCGGCAGCTCACCATTGAAAGATTGCCGACACTGTCATCAAGGGATGGGAATTTCAAACTACCGTTAAAGAAATCATATAAGCATATTTATTAGAATATATACGCGAGAATTGTTACAAATGTAATTCACCCGAAGGCTTCTGACAAGTCACTGACGAATTCATAGGAGCAGGCGGGTTGTTTACTTTAGATTGTTATTTACATTCTTGTCCTATGAATTTGTTATTTATCAGGATCTTTCAAGTGGATTTGTCAGAATAATATGCCATATATTGGATTACAGTCATTTGATTTTGCGTTTTTTTAAAAACGAGTTAGTTTTCGATCACCTATCCGCTATAAAAGTGGTGCAATTCTGCACTGTCGAACGTTCTCCGACCCTACAAGTATAGAAAATCCTCATCTGCTTCGGCCACAAAATAAAAAACATCTCAGTAAAACTAATACACCCCGGTAGAAAAGGTAAAGGAACGGACCGGAGATATTCGATAACAAATAAAGGAACATAATAAATGAGAAAATAAACCACCAAAATGACTCCGTATTCACTCCGCTACTACAGCCGGGCAAAAGAAACTCGGTAACCACCCGATTATAAAAGACATAAGGAAATCCCTAACGATCTAAGAGACAATTAGTCCATGGCTGTGTTTCTTAACTTATATGTAAACACGACAAACAAAATTGACGGACACTGCTACTGAAAAGGTTGAGGAGCCGAAACCGGTTTAACAAAAAACCAAGCCGGCGAGAGGGGACAGAAGCTCGAGAAAACTACGGTAGAAACCCCCTTATATTAAGAGGTATTTTAAGGAGAAATTCTTTAAAAAATAAAATAAAATAAAAAAGGAAAGTGAGATAATATCGGGCCTCATTTTCGAATCGGTTCACACCGGAGTGGTCGGCCTAATTGTTTGAAATTGGACGGAGCCCAGTCCATCTCTCGGGGCTATCTCACTGTCATCTTCAGCTGTTCCATTAACTTTATCTGCCCGAACTCCCTTTCGGAGGCCCCGCCAGATATGGATTAGTCCTGCGAAAAAAGGAAAGTGCCACGGGGGGAATGAAATAAAAAAAATAAAATTGAGAACCGCCCCGACCGCGAAATAAATAACATTTGACGGGAAAACGAAGCCGCACTTCCAAACGAGAAGTTCGTTTTCTTACGGACATTAATAAAAATATTCGTATTAATTATGAGTACTCGCCGTCATTTAATGGCCCAAAGTGTTTAGGACATTATAACTAAGGTAGGCCGAATTCGTAATTTTTTTAAGTCGCGACATTTTTTAAAAATTATATTTAGCGACAGCGCGATTTGATGACTCGAATTTACTTTTGATTTATTCATCGGTGGTGCTCCTGCGTTCCTAGTGAGGAAATCACGTGATCAGTTCCTCTTAAGGCGGGATTTTCAGGAAGGCGACTAGAGGAGGGCTGTGGCATTAGGATCGGAGCGATGGAATAGTTGGAACGGAAAGATTTATAACGAGAAGCTGGGGCTTTCATATCGGAACGGGTTGTGCGGTCAGACGGCTCATTGGAGCCCCACAATGAGTTTCCGTATGCCCAGTTCGGTTTCAAAATACCGTCATAAATTAATTCGTTGATAATTTATATTATTTTAATGCGAAAGTGTGGTTCTGAAATCATTGTTTGGCTAGCCATGTTGAGTGTTTAAATAAATAAGGGGATCACCGATTGTAATCCAAATTTACAGGAGAGAAACCACCTTTTATATAAGAAGCACTGAGATTGTTGATTCTGCTATTCGTATGTCGCAGGGCAGTATTGAGAGCAAAACACTCAAAGATTCCACCCGGAACAGAGAAAGAGCTAAAAAAAATCGTTCGTATATTTCAAACCCAATTGTTTTTAACCTCGCTCTGATTATTAACATTTCGATAGAAGACATTTGGTTTAAGGAGGGTTCTTCGACATTTAAAGATGACGTTCAACCTAGAAGATAAACAGCTGTTTGTATTTCTAAAAACATGGGAAACTTTACTGTTGGGATTGCCCTCGTATTTAGCGATTACAGCCCGATGACTGTTTTTAGGTGTTATATACTTTAGGTTATAATATTTTGCCGTACCTCTTTTTGCCGTGTAAATTGAATAAAACGTAATTTGATGTAAATAAGACTGGGCCTTTCTTTTCGGAAAGTTGGCAACATAAACGATTACGCCACGGCCAGAAGAGGAATAAAGACCGCCAAAGTTCTAATTAATTCCATTTCCTTTCAACATTGTACAAATAAAATGACTTTCAATTAATGTATGTATTTTGGACTACAGTTTTAACTAATTAGATTTCATTTTAACGTTCCGGTCATTATATGTACCGGCTTCAAACCTATCTCCTTTTGCCTTACAAATCAAATAAAATGTGAAATATTACTTGGTCGAGAGTGTTTTCCGATTATTATTAACACGTCACTCGACCGTAGGCCCGTTGCTATTGAAAGGCGATATTCATACTTTCAATACCTTGGAAATTCAATGACTTTCATTTGCTGTAAGATTTTTAGCGCGGATTTCGTCGCGGACAGACACCACCGGAGTGTTAATTAATAACATTTCGC
The DNA here is from genome assembly GCA_019843655.1 of Lethocerus indicus. Classification (NCBI taxonomy): domain Eukaryota; kingdom Metazoa; phylum Arthropoda; class Insecta; order Hemiptera; family Belostomatidae; genus Lethocerus; species Lethocerus indicus. The sequence continues at coordinate 35,158,208 of JACDQD010000001.1, forward strand.
ATTAAAGTGGTTCGAGCCTCCTTTTTATCGATCGATATTTTCATCGATGAATCGAAACCCGGGTGGACGTCGAGAGGACGAATCCCGGTTTAATTAGACGAGGAAGAGAAGGAGGGGTGGGGGCCTGGGAACTGGCTCTATAAGGATTCCGGATAAGGAGCGGACTGTTTTTTAATCATCTTCCGGCGGGAGTTTAATTTATTCACCGAAGGTAATCTAGGGGGACGCCCATTGTTGCATTGTAGAGTGGCCGCTTTATTAAGGAGGAGCCCCCCTCCGCCCTAATAGGGGGGGGGGGGCGCCCCCTTTAATTCGGGGACCTGCCCGAGTGATTGCTCGGCCGGGTCAAATCGCCTATTTTTGATTAAAACTGGAATCCTCGCCCCCTCTCGGCCCCCTATTTACTGCCGGCCCGCATTATCCGGTTTACATACAGAATCTCGGCCCAAGGGAATAAAAGGGTCCCGGTGTCTCTTCTTTAATATTTTCGGCTGGGGGGAACCGCCCGTCCACAGTTCTCCACTCATTCGAATGTAATTTCTGCGGTACATAAGGTTTTTAAAAGTCCGAAGCCGGAAATTAGTACAACTAAAAACAGTTGGAATTCGGAATGGATTGAAAATTAGGTCCGACAACGGAATTCGTTTTATTCCATAACTTTTTCGATAAATTTTAAATTTTCGGCTTCGGATTACTATCTAAAATGTCGTTACAGTCTTTATTTCTTTAAATTTCTACAATCCCCGTACCCGCCACAAAAGAATCGACTTGAACCGTAAATTGGGAATATTAAAACCGCTAATAAAACGGACGTCAAAACTGACCCTACCTCTAACAAATCCACAATTTACAAAGGAACCTACGTAGTCATACGCCATTGAACTAGTGGGTCGGGCATCGCCCACACCAGGAGATGCCGTCAATGCTCCCGTTTTAATCACACAGTTCTCCGAGACTACGACGTACCGACAGTCGATAGAGCCATCAAATCCGAATTCCTAGAGTTTATTCCCGTCTCCCTCCTCATCCTAATTAACTCTTAAACGCCACCGGCCTAGACATCTCCTCGGTCTGTAGCCACTTGATTTCCTCACTAACTGGTAAGGGCAGGAGCAATTTGTGTTAACAAATTACACTATCGCAAAATATTATTTTAAAAATGTCAGTCGTGATTTAAAGAAAAGAAAGAGATATACATTCGAATTAGTACACCGGAATTTACAAGCTTCGGTCAGATCATTTAATCTGCGGAAGTTTCAATTGAAGGGAAATTCAGAGTGAGGCACCTATAACGAGATTAAAGCGGTGTACACGCTTGGGCGCTCGAATGCCTGTCGTCCTAATTAATCAATAGGATAAATAATATTGTGGGAAAAACTTAGTTGATTTGGCCAAGTTCAAAACGATCTACCACTACCGCATATATATTATGCCACAATACAGCGCCTTAGATACTAACCCGGACTACAAGGGTGTATTTCTTGTCCGCCCCTTCAGGTAGTTTAGAAACTAGAAATATATTTCGAAATTACAGCGGTTGCGATGCTGACCCTCAATACATTAACGTATATCTTGTTTGGCATTAGATGCGCCGTATTCCCGGCAGGATAATCTTTGATCTCCCTAAGTGTGAAATAAATTTCAACATCACGGCGCTTCTAATACTAACCCTCACAACATATATGTATTTCTCGTTTGGCATTTGATGCGCCGTATTTCCGGCAAGGTATTTGGTCATCGTTTAAGAGAAATATTTTTCGACAGTATGATTAAATAATTCTATTAACGTATTATTTATACGTATTATAGCATCACAACCCAATCAATTTTCTGCCACCTCTCGGTTATCTTCACTACTTAAACTAGACCGGTCCAGAGGCAGACTAAATGATACCAGCATTGTACTATGAGTCTCATAATATTACAAATAAAAACATGTACAGAAGAAAACAGGACAAAAAACTATTATTTTCGTGGAATTTACAATTAGCTTGGAATACCTGTTTTGAGGTCTGCGAGTAGTTGGAATAGTGTAGTATTCATGGTCTTCTGTCTCCTCTCACTGGCTTGGTCTTATGTTAAACCAGTTTCGGCTGCTCGCCATCTTCAGTAGCAGTGTGAGTCACTTTGGCACATTGGACGCCTGTGGGGGATCCTGTTTGCACTGTCACCTACTTCACTTGTACTGAATCCGAGACATAAGCCGCTTAACAAATTCCCTCCCGATCCAAAAAAAGCAACGACATTCCCAAAACACCAAAACAAGGACAGAAAATGTATGTATGTATATATATATATATATATATATATATATATATATATATATATATAATGGAAACACGCTTACAATTAAACCTGCACGACTTCACAAATATTGAATACTTAATAATGAAACTTTGAATGCTTGCATATTACATACCACAGTGATCAGTTTCGCTGATCAATATATTATTCAAAACACGACTCTCTTCACTGCTTATTAACTTTCTACACTGCACTGAAGACGGTGAGCAGCCGAAACCGATCTAGCGAAAGACCCATCCAGCAAGGAGACAGAAGACCGTGAATATTACAATATTCCAAATCCTATAAACAGGTATTCCAAACTAATTGTAAATTCCACCAAAATTATAGTTTCTTGTCTTGTTTTGTTTATTTTGAATAAGAATTTTAAGTAGTAATCTCCGGACATCGTATTCAGACTCACTGCAAAATGAATTACGAGGTACTGGTGAGATTTAATATCCGAGAGTACGATTTACCGAACGTATGGTCCTACTGCCAGTGGTATTTTCCGGAGGGGCGGCTAATTATCGAAACAGATATTACAAATATTCTTCGCGCTGATAGGGACTATCTGAATAATATTTACCCCTGAAACGGCTTAATAAACATAGCGGAGTCGCGTCTGACGTAATCAATGACGCACTCTCGTCTGAGACAGTCCTCGCGTCCCTTCCAAACAGCCGGGCAACTTCAGGATTTCAACTTGCATATTTACCTCAGCATTTCCGTTGAACTCAAATTCAATTTACTTAAATTTGATATCAATTGTAACATTGTAACATAATTATAGAACACCGTATTCAGCCAAAGCAATTAGTTGCGTTTGCAGCAAATAAACGATTAAAAATACATTTTTGATAAATGCTAATTTTCGCTTTAATGTTACTCGTTTCATGAACCTCCACTTGAAATTAAGTATTACGTGAAAATAAGAACACAAATATATTAGCCATAGTAAAATAAAATTACACGCTGGGCAAATTTATTGTCTACAAATGTTTAAAGTCTTATTAAACTGTTAGTATTAGTGTTAACTCCTCTTGCGTTTTTGTGGAAAAACGCATACAATTTACCCACACAACTCCACGAATATTGAATTAATGAAACTTTCAATGCTTGCATATTACGTACCAGAGTGATCTTGTTCAAAACATGACTCTCTACGGAGTGTTCGGCACTACAGCGTTGGTGGCGGAAACGCGTAATACGTAAGCGGACCAAAACGCATTAACAGAATAATTATTTTCAGAAACTTCGAATTAAACTTGTGATATATATACATATATATATATATATATATATATATATATATATATATATATATATATAAACACCCACCATCGCAACCGAAAGGCTTCACCAATTAATCCTATTTCGTGCAATATAACTTAAAATAATCCCATTGCGTAACACCCTGAGCACTCCCGTAATAGGTAAATCCTTTAATAAAATACAGGGGTATAAATTTTGTATACCGTGTTCTCAAGTATCGGGAGGAAGAAAACAACAGCGGATACACTTCCAAAGTGTAAGAGGCGGTTTAATCTTAAAAACTGAACAATTTTTTGTTGTTCTAAAGTATTTATCGGTTTTTCCATTATCCGTCATTAAGTTATGTAGGAAATCCTAAGCCACCGTGCCTTCGAACTTCCCTTTCAATTAAACCCTTTCCAGGAAACAAATCGCGTTGTATCTCTCCACTTGTATCGGCAGTCTTACGCATGTAATCCTCGATTAATGTGGTATATCTCAAGGATCAATTAACCTTACGAATCGAGTGAGTCCTGTACCCGCACTCAGGTGGTAAGCTAGTTGTGTTAAGGAAGTAACTACCGAACTGAATTTTAATGTGCTCCTGTCTCGTCATAAATTCAAATTGAATCTGGTTGAATCTGATTCGCCAGCAGGATTCGAACCCGCGTCAGGTGTAAATGTCCACCACGTAAGAACACAAAAATATTTTCAATTAAAAAAAAATCTGCATGAAAGAAATTAATAAAATAAAGCGCGCATGAGCTAGTCCATACAAATTGTAGGAGAATTAAAACCGTTCAAATCTGTAAAAGAAAAATTAAAACCTTTTACGACTGTCAACGCTGTAGTGCAGCACTGAGTCAGCGAAAACTCGTGAATTTCAGCTAATTCGTGCCGCGGATCGATCCTCTAAATTGACAACGAGGGCCGCCACGTTATGAGGTCATTTTCGCACCAACGTCATCAACCCGAAAAGACCGCGTGCGTGGAGAGCTCTCCCGGGGGTCCCTTTGAAATTAAAACCGATGACTCCCGACTTTTCCACGATAGTAGTTTCCAGATTAAAAACCAATAAGCGGTTTTAAGTGCGCAGATTTAACATTTCAACGCTGTACTAATTATATAGTACAGAAAACGATGTTATTATTTGAATTATGCTTTTACTTTTCCTGTACTTGAACATATTACATTCCAGTGTGTTGTGTTTTGTACATGTTATTATTTATTTATGGGGTAAACGGCTGTGATATATTAGCGGGTTCCAAAAGAACCCACATTTTTTGGCTACCCGAGATACCCGGAGAGTCATGCGAATTTTCTCCGAATGAACCTTCCCCGGAATCAGTTTACTGTACACTGATAACAAGGTATGACGTCATGATCTCTTGACCTGAGTGTGTATGTGTGTGTGCGCGCGCGTAAACAATTTAACGCAGTCAACTCTGGGCCACTTCCAGGGAAATTTTGAGTTTCTACCAAAACGTTTTTGTCTCGACATTTTTTCCAGCTTTAGTAGGGAGTACAACGCTTAAGTTATTGAAGCTAATTATTTTCCTTGGAATTTCATTAGGTTGAGAACGCGGTCCGTATTTACATGCCTGGGTTGTCTCTGATATTCTGGTAGGAATAGCTCTCAGATATTTGCTTGTTTTTTGCCTATCCCAGGTGTGAAATGGAAATGGTTTTTTTTTTCATCTTCTACATTTTTCATTTTTTCAAATAAAATTTCAAATAAAAGTATGCCTGCGGGTGGATTAAAAAGACATCTGAAGTCATTGGGCTACACCCCCAAAATCAGGCCCAACATTCGCCTGCAGCTCCTTTTCAAAAACGTCGTCGGTTCCGAGTGGAAGGATTTAAATTTTTGATGAACTGCGTCAACGGGTCTTAGAAGTTTTAATTACAATTTCGAATTAAAATTTCGGCATATTTTCAGAATGAATTCTGATTACAAATATTAAAAATAAAATATGTTGCGCCTGAGGCATTTTAATCGGCTTCCAGAACAGTTTCGGCTAGTAAGCGCAACTTACTTTATGGAATACCTAAATTGTCCTTAAAAATAGCTTCTAATTACAACGTAAGTATAAACCTTTAATAATAAGCAATTTAACAGTTACACAAAGAAATTTTAACTTATATGGTTATTTCCGCGGTATAGTGTTAATGTTAATGTAATCTACACGACGATATTGGCTTAGGGGTAAAAATTGTCTTATCTTGTTATAAGTTGACGACTGATTTTAACAATATATATCTGTGACATATTTGGGGTAGTCACTCTGTAAAAAGGTTCGTTATTAATCTACGAACAATACTTGTTATTTATGAAATACATTAACAATAAAGCATAAGATGCTTATCCCTTGTGTACCCTTCTACAATCCTAGACCTCCCGCCATCAGCAGGTGAATTAGGGAACCAAATTCCATAGGGCGCCAAAAGTATGTTTCATTGACATCTGATTCGATAATTATTAACAAAAAACCTCACACGTAAATATTTTAACTTTAATAAGGTACTCCCTAAAGCATTCGATTGGGGATATATAGTTATTATTTTGGTTACTAGTTAAATGAGATTTAAATACTCATAAATGTTGCTTTTTTTGCTTTTTAAATTAAAGAAATTTAATTCTATTATTCTAAGCGAAACATATGTGAGAACATGGAAAACTAACATACTATAACTTTCATAATTAATATTTTAGCCTTATATTTCAAAACAATATTCGAATGACTTCACTAATACGTTCAACATGCAGTTCTTCTCCTCCCAAATATTGTTTTATGTCACTGAAGGATAAGAAAGCGCAATAATAAATATTAAAACGTATATCAGTGTGAATGTTTTAAGATATAAAGTAAAACAGATTAACACGCAATTCTGTAGCGCCATCTTCAAGCCTAGTGTGGAACATGGTAAGTCGAAAAATCGGAAATCAGAAATGGTGCAGGTTAACCCTGAGAAAACATAAATCTCTTGAAATTCTTAAAACAGATTTATGGACTTTCGAATTTCAAAGGGTCAAAGGAAACACGATACATTTTATAAAAAAATACATTTTGGGCGGGATTACTTTAAGTTGGCAAAGATAATAAAAGAATAATTCAATTTCAAATTTAGAGATAACGGATCTCGACAGGTTTCGGGGTCTGCGTTCTCGAAAATGCCCGGCGCACTGCCAACTGAACTACAAAAAAATGCTTACTACTCTATTTCTCTAAATTTGCACAGGATATTTATTAAAATATATCGGGCTCGCCGACAATGTTTATATATTGCAATATAGAGACGATAAATTATAAAACTATGTAAAACCCTGAGGATTTAAAATTCACTCGCACATAATCACAATCGAGGCTACGCGTAGAACACGATCCTCGTTATTCTGGACACTACCACAATAAGGGAGGATTGAAACCTGATCACGGCGCGCTTACATAAACTCGCGATTATATAAACTGGAATTCGATAAATGAGGAAAGGTTTCCCCCAATTTTATGATAACGCCATTGGCTAAACGTTATCAGCGTTACGCTAAAAAGTTATCACTAATCATCACGTGTCCGGTAGGAAAACGTAATACTCCGGGAAGAACATCGGGTGGCAGGTGTTCCTACCGGACCTTAGCGGCAATAATTTGAAATTCCTTTAGCCAAAGGCGTTATCATAAAATTATTTCATTGCAAGTGCCAAACACAAAACGAATACAAAAATGTATACACTGGCCTTTAATAAATAAACCAGTGATTGATTCTCCCCCCCTTCAAAATAATAATAAAGGGCGTAAAATAACGTTTTTATCCCGTAATATAAGGGCAAAAAACGATGAGTCGTCGAAGAGGGATCGGGAGAATACAAATGCGAACGCATTACGTGATTAAGTTTCGCTTTTAATTAGGAAGATCGGATGATAATTGGACGAGGCGGCAGTCCCATATATCTCGGCCAAAATAACACCCCTTGCATACACGCTTCGAAAATTCCCATCCGGTTATTTATTAGTTCATTTGGCAAACAAATAATACGCGGAATAACAAAATAAATACGCCTCAAATTGTTGGGGACAAGTGATAAAGGAAGGCTACGGACCAGGATCAGAATAGATGATTCACGAGCGGCGAAATGAGTTACACGTCAGATATAACCGCAATTACCGCAATACCGAACAAGGCGTACGAGACAGGATGCAATCTTAAGGTAACTAAAATCGGTCCGCCGTATTAAACTATGTCCGATACAGTACCCTCTCTATCGATATCGCTCACTGAGGAATGATGGTTGACACAGGGGTTGGCCCTCTGCTTTTCCGGGATTTTTCCCATGTTGGAAACCACTTGAGCGGAAATAATCCAAGAACAGTGGGAGGGGGTCAACCCCTGCCAACCGAGGTTCTTCCCACAACTTCACGCAGTCAGTGACAATTCAAGTTCTGGTCAAGGAAACTTTCGCTCAGTATCACAACAATCGATTAAAGAAAACGTAATATCAAAAGTAGTTAGTACATACATTATACACACACACACACACACACACACACACACACACATATATATATATATATATATATATATATATATATATATATATATATATATATATATTATGTATACAACTACTCATTAATTATAAGTTATCCTGAAGGGTTAGGTTCCGAAAATGATCAAAATATTATGCAATGATTTAAGACAAGAATGTTAACAAAGGAATACGCTCTTATATCAGCCTGATTTTTATCAGTTGCATCTGATTGATAATATTCGGTTTCCGGAATGTTTAGGAACCCGCGCGTCTTAACCAGAGACCCGTGAACACTCTTGAGCACGTAGTCATGGACGGAGACGTAGACAGGAATGAGAGTCGGTATATACACAGGTACGATGATATATCGCGTATATTACACACTGAAGAAAGTAAGAAATGAAACAGCCATAGCTTAGTATTTAGTGGATGCCCAAATTGTCCTTTCTATATTTGAATTTTACCGCACCGCATTAAGCTCATCTGTCAAAAGGAAATTCAGACAGATTTTGCTACACCAAAGTCGGCCCCCCGCTTGAGTGGAAAATAAGCTAGCCAGACGGCTTTGAATTATACTACTGGATATTTTTCACCTTACCGCCCAGACGTCAACAATAGAAATCTGAAACCCGAAACTCTTTCAACAAGGGAGAATTCAAAGCGGCAGCATTCCTGAGTCTCGAGAAGGTCCATAGACTGAGGACGCCCGGTATATATACGCAATATATCATGATTAATGGGGGGAAACAATTTAATTGAGTTATCCTAATCTCGGGGCAGTGAATGGGGATGTAATGTAACAATCAATTATTACGTGGTAGGTTGCGAGGAGGGGGAGCGGACGTATCGGCGTCTTTTCTTTTTTTAAGTGAAACTTCTTAACGGTAGCACCAATTTACAAGCGACTCGAGAAAGGTTTTTTCAACAACGCCCGAATCGAGCCATCAACGCCGGACAAACTCGGAATTTTCGGAAAAAGAAATTTTCGGAAAAAAAATTTTTTTTTAATTAAAAGGTATTTTATTCGATCATTTTAAATTGTTTTTTAATTTTTAATTTGTTTTGTTTTAAAAGAATTTATTTGGATTCGGCATTTTCTTCATTTAGTACTCCTTTTGTAACCCTAAATGTTTCCTTTCATTCCTCGTGTCAATCGTTATTAATGTAACAATTCGATAAATTCGCCAATATACAAACTTGAAGAAGTTTAATTTCGGTTGCGCGTGGGCTTTGCGCGCGTCTTTTTTTAAAGTTCGACGGAGGAATACAAATAACGACGTCGGGGACACGTCGTTAGAATTCAGAAAGCTACGAAAGAAAGCGAGAGGAATGGAGAAATAAAGAGAGGCCGGGTAGAGATAATGTGTGCTCGTGTGCCAGTTCTTGCCACAACTATTTTGTGCCGGGCGAAGATTAAATGGCGTTTTGCCACCCCCTCCTCCGTCATCCCTTTTCCTTCCACTCGTTTAAAAACCATCGGAGGACGTCCCTTTAGCTAAATGATGTATGAATTTTGATAAGCCCTCTTATATTGCTTTTTAACTATGTTTCAGCGGGAGTATTGCCCCCCTCACCAGTCAGTAAGTGAAAACCGTTGTTTAAAAGTTCCGGATCCGAATATTTTTTATTTTCCGGTACATTCGCGGATAATTAATTGAAGTCGGGCGATAAAATTCGACGACCACTCTATTCGAGGGTTTTAGAAACTATGACAACCTAATCGCATTAACCCCAATCGTGAATTTAACCCGAACACTCCTGGAATCGAACGTCTTTAACCCTGAGCGGTTTATTATTTGGCCGATAGCGTTTTTGCTAAGGAGGTCGATAAGCTAATATGAAAAATAAAAAAATGAGTGAATTTTTCGGCGACACATAAGAGCCTAATCTCCCAAAAACAGAAAATAAGTCTATAGTTTTCGCATTTTTCTGTTTCCTTTCCCCTAGTTTGGTCTTTTGCTTGACCGGTTTCGGCTGCTCGCCATCCTTACTAGCATTGTGAGATCCCACTTTGATGATCCATCATGGGACGCTTGTTGGTCACCCTGTACAAGTGAAGTGATAGTGCATATAAGAAACAACTGTTTCTTAAAGGGTATATAATAACAATTAAAGTTATTTCCTGAAGTCAATCGTTCTTATAATTTGACTTCATAAAATAAATTCATTATTAATTTGTATTGTTCTTTTGAGATATAACTTTATAACCTAGATCATCACTTACTTCACCTGTATTGTGGAGATTGCATTGTTTGTCTTGTGTGTGTGTGTGTATCTGTGTTTGTGTATATTATATATATATATATATATATATATATATATATATATATATATATATATATATATATTCAGTCCTTGTTTTGAGAATACTTTTTTGGACCGGCAGGGATTTAGTTAAGCCGCTTATGTTTTTCTCCGATTCAGTACAAATGATGTAAGTGATAATGCAAAAGAGGATACCCCACAAGGGTCACATGTGCCAAAGTGACTCACACTGCTACTGAAGATGGAGAGCAGCGGCAAACAAAACAGGTTTTCCGAACTAGAAAATAAACCTTTCAAGAATCGGCCTGTCGAGAGGAAGCGAATCTTGGAGACGCTGCTTATTCATTACCGAGTTCTCGAAATTTTACGAAGATGGATTTAGTGTTCCCACGAATAAAAACGGCCGGGAATTTCTCCTATGAGTAGGAGCATTGAAGCCAACCACTGAAATTAAGTCAACCTCCTTACTTTGTGTTACTGATATTTTTACAAACTAAATTTTACACTTCCAATTAAGTTCTAGATGAGTCTAGATTTTAGTTCTTCGGTGGGGTCAAAAATTTGAGACATGCCCAATAACTCTACCCGCTTGTAACTATAAAACGTCTCTACCGGCGACTCTACATTTTACGGCTCCTTTCTATATTTTCATGCTAAGAACTTCTATATTAACTCATACCCGGTTTTTTACGAGCTTAATATCCAAGCGGTCCGACCGACATTTTAACGATGGTAACTTTTATTGTTTAAGACACCCCGGCACGTCAGATCCAGGATTTTTGTGCGTCGAACAGATGCCGCAAGACTCAATAGGAAAACATAAAATGAATAATTATAAAAAAAAAATTACTCACATTTATAAAGGCCCCAGACGATTTTTAATGAAATGATTACATTTACGCGCGCCGTATCGTTTCGACCGTCTTTAATCAAGTTAAAAATTACGTCCTTCACCAGCATCCTGAGTGCACAAGGAGCGCTTTCGGTGGAACTATCGGGATGTCGGGAGTTAGTAGGGTGCGGACCATAGTATTAGGTGTGTAATTCCGGAATGGAATGTTTTTTGTAATTTTCGCATGACAAGGCCAAGGACAAAAGGGCCTTCAAAAATTAAATTATAAAAACCTGATTCGGACCGTAACAGTGCAGACAAGGTGACGGATTCTCCCTCCGGCAATTCCAGACAGCCAGCAAAAAAGAAATGAATAAAATTAGAAATCTTCATATTACCGGCATTATCTTCAGCTTTTATAAGTCATGCTCAAAGAAAACCATGACTCGCTTTCTCCGGACTTTTAACAAAATTTTCCACTAAAATATTTCCAACGGATTCTAGCAATTCCTCGAATATCCAGACTGTCGAAGTTTGATCAAAATAGTTTTACATTATTTAGGTAGTCACCGAAAATATTGAACTTCAATTAGTTTTCCTTATTTAATCCTAATGTTTTGATTACATCATTTTTATTTTAATACTAATGTAGCCATAATATTCTATTGAAAATATGGAAGGCAGCATTATTCCAACATTTCAAAACCTACAAAGGAAGAAATCCCGGAACATCGCTATGAAGATAAATCCAATATATCTATGCTAAATAATCAAGCATATTCGACACGGCGATAAAGCCTTGATGCCGGAAAAACGTACTTTAAATAGAGTGGGAATCGAAAAAAGCGTTGTCATCGCAGAAATGAAGGTTGTATATTGTACTAAACAGTTGGGGTTATTAGCCCGGACGAGGGTCCGGTCATAGTCCCCCTCGGTTGAATGGCGCACAGCTGATGGCGAACAGCTGTCTTCACAATACCCCTTACACTTTCGCTTTTACACGCGCCCACTTGAAAACCGTACCAATCATGAATAAAATACGACTACGAAATAACGATATTCGGCATTCAGTAAAGAAATAAATAGTCGATATGATAGCTGATACTTGAACTGAAATTGGACAAATTTTGAATAGATTAAAAAAATCCGAATGAAATGTTTAATTAAATGAATTTTACTTAGCGACGTAGCAAGGCCTGTGCAGGTAGAAAACAGGTCATACTACTGACGAAAGAGCTACTGAAGACAGCCAGCAGCCGAAACCGGTGTGGAAAAAGACCAAACCAGCGTGGGACAGAGACGGACAGGGATTTAATATTGTTAAAAATTCACAAAAGAAAACTCTAAAACCTTTGTGTACGTATATGTCTGCGGGTACAGGAAAATAATTTACTGTGGTTAATACTAATTACTTTCGGTAAATTAAATTTACTATCAACAATTACAATATAAACAATAGAAAAACAATATTGAAACTAGAAAATTGACAACGAATTTTAATTTCGACCTCAATGCACTGAGGATACTGCCGCTCGTTAGGTCGTGCCTAAGATCATCGGATACACAGCCAGGAAATAAACATAAACAGAGAAGTACATACCAGATCCGTAACAAGCATGATAAAAAATGTTTAATTACGATTTAGTTTTTATATTATTTTTTTAATATTGTTTCCCCTTATAATGAGTCAAGTTGAATGTCGCCATGCGATTCATAAGCAACTTTATTTACCCATATTTTGGTAGCTCTTATATTTCTTTCTTTAATAAACTTCTTTTAATATAAAATATAGAATATAAAAAAGTAGATAAAATCATTTTTGTTTCATCCCTATCTTCAGACTGTTGGACGCATAAATAACACTCGACTAGACATCTCTCTCCAGTACGACACTGGTCTTAACTCGCCGCTGTTTAACTTCCGCTTTGCCGAACAGCCGAAAGGACTTCCGGTTAGATTCCGATCGTACATCGCGCGCGTGGTAAAAACGTCAAAATGTGGTTTTTAACGACAATTTACGCTCTTGTAAATGTAAATCAATTAATAAGAATTAGAATTCAGTTAACTATTTTTATGCGCGATTTTAAGGAGAAAATTAATTACATTTCACAATCCCACAAATTAGAATTAGTTGGTTTTGAATAGTTCATGTGCACGCGGATATTTTAACTTATGTAAGTCTATTACAGACAGGTTAGTTAGTATCAATCATAGGGACGTATTTCTAATTATAAGTTTCAGATATTAATTTTTTTTTTCACTTCATTTTGCAGTGAAGTGCAGGCGCAATTGCGCCTGTGGCCGATATGCGTTCGTGATAGGAGGAGGGAACGCTTATTTTTCAGATCACTTATCCTACTTATAACCAACCAGGTACCTTAAAATACCAGGTACATTAAAATTTAAATTGACGAAAGCTACAGTAATTCAATACAGAGTACAGATACAGAGTAATTCAATTTATGAATAGTTCACAAATACACTTTGGATATGCATTTCTCGACAGAGGCTCAATTTTTATATTGTTTGGCATAATCGAATTTCCATCTATAGAAGAGAATCTATAGATTGTCATCGAGGTACGCTATTATGCGCGTTAAAAATTCGGGCAAACCAAATCAGAAGTTACAGTTTCCGTCGAAAAAACGGTTATTATCAGTAAGGGACAACTAAAGAAAATGAAAAGGTTACTAAGTATATAAATATAATAATTAATGAAAAATTTAAAACGTATTGTAAGAGCCAATTATTGGCATGGTTCGAAACGCCGCTAATGGATTCCGCTCCTTCTTTACGCGGAAATCAGATATGGTTCGGAATATCATCATTCGAGGGAGCTCCCGCTTGCCTAAGCGAAGTGTAATATTCGAATTTCCAGTAAATAAGTACGCGTACTGTAGAACAATCGTTGCTGATGTGCATGCTTATTTGCCGACAAAGTTAAAAATTAATGCGGGAAATATTCTACAAATAATTTTCCTCAACAAATGCGATGTTTTTTTCTTAAGGTTTAATCGTGACATGGTCGGTAATTTTATTGTTTTTTATAGGACAATCTTTGTCTGATAATACTCATTAGGTGTCTGTGAAAAGGACGAAACAGCTGAATCGACATCCGCCATATTGCTAAAGTAATGCTACTAACGGTGGTGAGAAACCGGAACTGCCTTAAGCCCGATCAAGAGGGCGGAAGGTAAATATATCACATGGGTAGGACATTCTTAAAAACCAGGCGGGGTTTTTTTAGCTCTGCTACTTTGACCGAACCTGCGGGCGCATTGTAACGTGGTAGGAACATTTGTTCATCGATGGACTAAAAAAAATACCGGTTTTTTTAGCGCTGTTAAAAATTTACATAAATTAACATTATCTTCCGATATTAATCAGAAATTGATTTCCGATGAAACACCCTCCAATATTTCTTTCAAAGTTTGCTTAGTCACTGTGTCAGGTAGGTATTCCCATGAATAAGAACGATAACATGTGAAACTCAATAACGATTGTCTAAAAAAAACACAGGACGCTGTTTAAAAATTTACGTAAACTAATCTTCCGACAACCGAAATATTAACCATGGTAAAAGTGTATAACACCGTCATGAATGTCAGCGAATTCAATAGCACTTTAATGCGCGAAATTTGGTGTAACTTCATAGTTTATTGGAATTTGAAAATCAAGCCTAAAAGAGGGGTTAGAACAGATTAATGTATTCGTACTTGGTTCGTATGGTGTTTGGTATACACCTCCCCCTTACTGTAGATCTCGACATGACTACACTCATTACTTTGGTAAGTGATCAAAAATGGACAAATCTAAATTAAAATATACTACTAGAAAAGTATCGCACTTTACAGCTTTACCATTTGCAGCAAAATGTGCAAATGTATTTGGACTGTTTCGACGGGTTGTTAGCGGTTAGTTCAGTCTTTTATTATCGCAAAAAATGTATGCTTTTGATGCACAAACAGGATACCCGAAAAAAAGTTTTCGGATTGGTCAATCGCGACACAATTCCGCACTTTTTTTATATAAAGGAGTGCTCGCGTCATTCTTTCTGAAACTGCGCACTATACTCAATTTCGTGACAGACTGACGTACGCAACCCGGTTTTGATATATTTATTTTTCGCGGCTCGGCGTGCGATAAGGTAGATCTAAAGGAAAGCTTAATCCAACTCCTAAGAGCCTGCGATTGCCCGTATTATTTAACATCACGAATATAAATTTACTTTGAACAATTGAGAGTTCTATAGCTCCCTCGTTAAGCCGGTTTCGAAACTGCGCAGAGCTCACAGCAACATCCGCGGTTTCGCTCCGGGTGTTCCCAAATCGTCCGCGTTTTGTTTAACACCCTCCGGTCGGCGGAAACAACAATAGAGGAGGCGGCTAAGGTAGAGGGGGGTCAACAATGGTAAGTCGGTGCCAGGCATTGTAGCGTCGCATTGTAGGTCGGTGCGTTGCCTAGGCGACGTACAATAAACACTGGCCCCTCGGATCAATAATCGACCACGTGGAAGACACACTGCACACACATACGACCTCCTCACCTCCCCTCGTCCGACCCCCAACGACTAACCCCACTAGAGCGGTTCTTCAACCTTAACAAGCCCCCGGCCTTTTCGCGTCTAAGCCCAATGCTTAGGTCCGGTGTTTTGTTAATGTCTGTTAAAATTCAAAGTTTCAATTGCGGAGCAGGCGGAAGTTTAGACACCGTCATTCTAGGGTTGGAAGCAACTGTGGAAAAAATCAGAATTGAGAATGAATGAATTTTCAGTTCAGTCTCTCTTCTGGTGAACATGTGTACGCGTTTTTTATACTAGACTAGTTCTTTAATCTGTACTTAATTTTTTAACAGTTTTATTGCCACGATTGTAAAATTATTGTCTCGATCCCCGTCTCCTTCTGCCCGTTTTTGGTCTTTCGCTAGGCCGGTTTGAGCCGCTCGCCGTCCTCAGTATACCGTGTCTGTAAACTGAAGTGCTGTAAAGTACTTCAAGAATGTGGAGACGGTAAAATTGAAGTGACCGTCCAGGCAGGATATAAGACTGATTCACCACTCTACTCAAGGTGGCGAGCACCCGAAACGGGGTGAGCCAAAGATCATCCGGTGAGAGGAGACAGAAGATCGAGAAAACTGCAATAGCTTTTTGTATTTAAACTTTGTATAGAAACTGAGCGTGGTTTTCAAAAGATCTACGTCCATTTGCATTTATTACCATCGATAATTATTTTGTTTTTACCTTTAAGGTTCATATGACCTTAATTTTGGTTGTATGGGCTTTTATAAGTCTAATTTAGCCTTTATTTCACAGTTTTTTCTGTTATTAACTCTGGATTACATTTAAATATTTAAGCCAGAACGGTTTCGACTTCTTTCCACCGTTAGCAGAAATCTGCTACGCACTGTTGCAACTGTTAGAAGAATGATATTCCAAAACCTCGCGGCCCTCCAAACAAACTGCCTTCAATTAGAGCCGGCCTGGTTCAAAGTTTTAATTCTTAGAAACTGACAAATATATAAAAGTTTCGCAAATATCCCGTTCATGAACCGATTAATGCCCTCGGTAACTTTAAACATTAAGTCAGTAGAGGAAGAAAATTTTGGGGGTATATAACTGAAATGGTGGGCACGTTTTAGTTTACAAGGCACACCTTGTTTATAGAAGTGATAAACACATGCCCCACTGACGGAAATGTCAAGTTATCAAGTGTTTTCAAATGGGCTGTGCCTCGAGTCTGTTAATGCGGGTTCGTTAACCTTAAACTTAAAAATGACCTGGCTCAATATTGATGTCACCGGTTGTCCCTCGAAATCGGAATGCTAATAAATTATAATAAATTTTGTTAACACTAGGTTTACGGGACGCGTCAAAATGACGCATTTCGAATTTCAGCACGAAAATGATAAAAACCGTTTGCATTTTAGTTTACCGCATGTGCTGGCTTTCACCCATTTAACGAGGGACATATATATCGAAGTTTATTTTGAAAAAATTCTGTAATATTTTTAAATTCTTTATTAGTTTGGATTATTTGTTTTGTGGTCTGCGAAGGGTTGGAATACGTAGATTTCGCGTTCTTCTGTCTCCTCTAACTGGTTTGTTCTTTCGGTAGACCGGTTCCGGTTACTCGCCGTCTTCAGTAGCCGTGTAAGTCACTATGGCACGTGGGATGCTTGCGGAGCATCTACTAAAGATGGCGAGCAGCCGAAACCGGTCTAATAAAAGACCAAACTAGCGAGAGGAGATAGAAGAACGTGAAATTTACCGTTTTCTCTATGTGGTATATATAAGAAACTTCCGTAAACCTAGTCAATAGAAGTTATATTCGATACTAATCCTGAATGACTTTAATTAAAAAACACTATAAATATGCGGGGATGCCACAACACAAACACACAAATATAGGTTCTATAAGTTCTATCACTGGAATTATTTCGAAACAATAATTATTCATCCCGGCGAAAATGAGCTCACGCGTTGTTCGGCAACCGTCTTAAGTTTTACTATATTACTATCTTGAAACGGATCTACACGCGAAGCGTTAAAACTGCTATGAATGGGAAGAAAATTTATGGTAAAATTTCTAATAAAAAATATGATTTTTGTTTTTGTTTTTCTTTTCTTTTGTTATCTTTACATAAAAGTGCCTACAACATATCGATCTACTTTAAATATTTAATAATAATATTTATTACTAAGGGATAATATTTATATTCATTCCGGGGAATCTCGCGCGCATGCCCAGTTCCACGAGGAAGCTCATTCTTAATTCAACCAACAGCTTATTTCAGGATTTCCTTTAATATGAAAATTCTATTTTTTCCCCTCCATCCCACGGCTAATAATCTTTTACCATCTCCGATATTTCAATTTTCCGAATTGAAACCGCCTCTCCGGTTTTTTCTCGAGCCATTTTTCGAGATAGAAAAGTAAAAAGAAAGTAGACAATTAAAAGTAGTACCGAATATTTGACCTCTGATGATTTGTTACATCGAGCCCGGTGGTTGCCAAAGGAAGGATTTGAAAAAATGTTTACCGAATTTTAAGCGCGCATTAACATATCGGATTCCCTGAAAATCCGCCCAAAACTAACAGCCAGAATTTGATTAAGGATTTTCTGTCTACGAGGTCCTAAAGAGGCAGGAAGCAAAATATGCCGACTTCATAAGTAATCCGCTGGACTCTTTTAAGAAGTTAAAATAAAATAATTTCAGTTTATTAGAGTCCTATAGATTTCATTCTTTAGAGTATTATAAGCCAGAAACTTTATGTAACGGCCTAAGAAATGACAAGTCGAATATCGAAACTTGAAAGTGAATAATACAGAACAAATACTATACGCACGATATTTTGTCGCGAACCAATTCTCGGGACAGAATATATTGTCTGCGCGAAGCTTAACAATTTAAAAATAAAAAGAAGCGGGAAAAAAATGGGAACTTAGGGCGGATTTTCACCCTTTTAAAGGTTCGATTACGTCAGAGCTACCAACGGAGGGGACGGGTTTGAATAGGAGTCCTCTTACACCGGCACACAACTACGCTCTACAAAAACGCACACTAAAACAGAAAGAACTCAGCAATACACTGGTTTCGTGGCGCATTCTACTACCTACTGTGCATAAACACAATTTCAAACTTAAATTCCTCGAAAGAAAACAAATTCGAATTATTTATTTCATAGTAGGGTATAACCTCTAGGTAATTATGCGTGAAATGTGAAATTTCTGTTCTTCACATTGAAGGTAAACTTTGATTATTCCCTGGAGTCAAACGTCATGCTTTTGACTTTACTGCAAATAAAATCGTTTTAAACCATTTGTGTTCGTTATGTAACACCACGACGGTATAACGTGAGATCCGCGCCACTATAGGGAAGACGCTAGTACTTTTTTACACTTTATTTATTAATCCCGACCTGGTTATTTTTCTTTCAATATTAAATGTATTATTCAATATTCAACGCCTTATTCAATAGTCACACTGTAATGACGGGGAGTGTCTCGGGGAATAAAATAAAAGTGTAATATTTTTCATAAAAGTGGCTACGATTTGTACAGAAAAGCTCATGATTGGAAAGGACACGTGCCCCTTATAACGAAGAATGAGTCCCAGTTATGAGGAAAAGCCAATAGAATGGGGAGTGGAGCTAATAGGGAAGAATCTACAGAGAAAAATAAGCATTATTCAGGGGCAAGAGGAAAGGCCCCGGGAGCTCGGGTTTCAGTACCGCTAAATATAATGCCGAGCAGAAACCAATTTGAAAGGACAGAATGACTTTGATATTTCTTAAACGGAGTTTTATACTTCGAATTTTACACAATGCACAGGAGGGAAAACGAAGCGCCGACAATGATTTTTAATGCGTACTTTTTTCGTGGAAACGATCTCAAATACGCTCGTACAAGGTATTTAGAAATAATTTAAACAGTCCCAACTTACAATTTCAATGTTTTCAAGATTACAGTGATAGTACAATATTGGATTACACTGTACAAAATATGGCTATTTGGCAGAATAAAGGTTAAGAAATGATTACGAGTAATAAAACAAAGTTCAAAAAAAATGTGTTCTAGAAGAACAAGACGAGAGTGTTAATTGATAGTGACGTATGTGTGCACAAACAACCAAAATGTGGTGCTCTCAGTGACATACAGTGCTGCTGCAGTGCTTTCGTGCTGTTTCGTTAAATAATAATAGCGTCAATGTGCTATCAGAACACCGATGTTACACAGACGCGCCGGTCGATCGTGGAACACTGCTGTTAGTACATTAGCATGTTGACTAACAGCCGACTGAAAAGTAGTAATAAGGCTAATGGGATGCTACAGACCAGTGGTCTTCAAACTGTGTTCGGCGCAATTTTAAAGAAATTCTAAAAATTGGCCCACAGTGACAAATATTTATATTAAACTTATTTGAAATGCACTCAACTTCGAAATCATTTCTTTATAGAGCCAGTGTTGGATCTTATAGCAATATCTAGAATTTATTCTATTGAAACCCGAAATTACATTTGTAGGGTTAAAGGTTCCGAAATTAACAATATTAATTAAATAATTTTGTTCAAATAAAAAAGTAATAAACGAACAGTGTATTTATTGAAGGGTTCATAGATTATCTGAAGCTTGAGGACCACGGGGCCATAAGAAGACTGCGAGAAGCGGAAGCCAGTCAAGGGAATTGCTTTATCATTTGGAGGTATTCGGTTTTCGGCTTCTCAGACTCAGAAAATCAGTAGCGTTCGGTTAGTTTCACAGACTCGAACCATGATGGAAGGAAACTAACGAAAATACAATTTTAAGGTACTGCAGTACCGAATGCTACTGACGGTGGCGAAAAGCCGAAAGCCGCGCGCTCCATCAATGTTAGGCCGGTGGTATGAAACGCTCATAGGGGACTGATCACTCACTAAAGATCCAGGTTTTTCGTTCCTAATATGAATTTTCAATATGGGGTGGGGGGGTCAGACTCCGGTTTGTTTTCATGTAATTTTTGAACGATTCACAGAAATTATAAGAGCTTCTGGAACGGTCGGGATAAAAAAAAATCGAGTATTTCCAGCCTTAATTAAAGAACCGAGGACGGGAGGAGTTCGGAACACTGACCTAGTGCCCCCCCTTCGGCCATTAGAAATGTTAAATCGATTCCACAGTACTTTGGCCTCTAATTCCGAGCCCTCAACCAATGCCCATTTACGCGTACCAACTGGGTTAAATAAATGACAAAACTTCATTAAATACAAATAAATTTTGTGTGTTTAAGCTTTATGGTGCCAGGATTAGGCTGCTTGCACTTGGTTCCTTGGGATTTATATTAGTCCACTTTAATCATTTTTATGAAATCAAATTATAATACCCTATAAGCCCCATGCGGGGTAGTTTTTTTTAATATTGCAAAACATATCAGTACCGTGAACTGCTCTTTTGTCTCGTCCCGCTTTTGCTAGACCATTTTCGGTTGTTCCCCATCATCGGTAGGCCGGCGAACTCGGACCTCTTTGGTGGATGCCCCACAGGCATCGCCATCCTACTGACGAAAGAGCTACTGACACGAAGCCGGAAGACCAAACTATCGAGGGAAAGAGGAATAATTAAGAATTTTATTCCCGAATTAACATGGCGGCAGAATCAAGCGCTATATCACAGGGCTCATATCCGAGATCCGATTCCGTCCAGAGTAGTCGCAAATCGGCTTCGTAATTGCCTCCCACTCCACATTTCCGATGAACGGCTGTCCATCACACGGCTGTCCTCTTTAACTGCAAGCGACAGGGAAAAGAATACAAACAAATATAAAATTATAAGGGGTGGACATTAATTCGCAATAAAATAACGGGGCACCGACCATTAATTCGCCGTGAGGTCGACAGATGTCATCAAAGGCGCTAAAGTCCAACCAAAGTCGGTTGTCCCTATAAACTCGTTAAATACGAACAATAAATCGATAAATTACACGTAATTAAAAAATGAATAAATGTACGCGACTATACCGGAATTTTGGGACAGGGATAGTGTGCTTCGCTCATAAACGAAGATTCGCGTGGAGAAACCAAGAATAAACCGACGATAAAGAGAAATATATTAACTGGGAATTAAATGTTAAAGAATCAGTCACCAGGCAGTATTGAGAGTAAAACTTTCGCACAGGTTCAAGAGATGAGAGAATGAACGGAATTTCGATACCAGACATTCAGCTTCGTAAACATAATTAGCATGTGTCTCAGTTTCCCTACGCTATTAAGGTTAATAGTAATAACAACTATTTAAGTTACTGTAAAACTGTATAATGAAGGCTACGATAAATATTTGTGCCGTTGCGTAGGTCGCGTGTCGGCTCTGGGGGTAAGTGGCGTATCGATCGCGGGCCATTTCATCATCTTGTCCTTGCCGATTTTATCGGAGCGATCGTGGGCCCGGATTATCCAGCGTTGTTCCAGATTCCAGGCCGAATTTATTTATTTTAATTTTAAAAGGGTCGAAAGGACGCACAGGGGGTATCGGTGGCGGCGGGAACGCTATGACGGTGGCGAAATCAGAAACAGGTTTTGAATAGGCCAGCGGAGAGAGAAAATGGCACGAGTGATGACATTCAAAAAATTAGCCCACTCCCCCCAAATAATAAGTAAGCGACTAACCTATTTTCAAAGTCAATCGCACTTTGAATTTGTCTCATGTTTACAATAAATGGGCGATACGTCGGGCCTATTATCCCAAAATAGTACAAAGTATATTTGATTAACTTCCGGACCCCGAAAATGGTGGACGATAAAGGGGACGACACCCGAGAGGGACAAAGGAGGAAATGGTAAGTACCCTTCTAGAGGTGCCCAAACAGGAAAAATCCCGGAATAACAGGGGGTCAACCCCTGCCAACCGGTTCTTCCCACAGTATTACGCGATGCTACCGGATGTGATAATTCAAGTTCTGGTCGCGGAAACCTTCGATCATTTATCAACTTATATTTATGTCACAAATATCTATACCGTCTAAAATGATTATTGAACTTCATTTAAACGCGGTTAGATTAAAGTAAACAAATAATTAGATTATACTTATCAGCTCCTGTGTTTTATTTTAAAAAAGGCCACCCTTTACATTCCCCCATGCAACCGACGCCATATTTCTGTCCCCTATTTGCCAAAGGGGCCCTCCCTCACACTGCAACCTAAATTATTCAGAGCCGCTCCCCTTTACATTCTCACTGTTTTTCCTCCATTTTCCAACCGGCGAGACAACCCGGTCTGCAGCGTACGTAGCGGCAGACACTCGTCGTCTTTCCATTTTCGAATTTTTGCCTCCCCCACCACAACCTTTCGCAAACTTTCCTTCTAACTTTCCCCGACTCCTGAAGTTTGTCTTCAAATCAAAAAGTTGCGTTCGCCCCAGCGCGAGACCGTACACGAAGGGAAGCCACCGAACAGGTATTACAGTGTAGCACTGAATACGTATAATGGTGAAAAAAAACTAGCGACGCATAATTTCTTGAAAAACATTCCCAGTCAAACCCCGAGTTCGGGATAGATTCCCTGGAGTGGCCTTAAATTAAAACTTAGGTCATAGTCAGTCGCCAGGCAATGTTGAGAGCAAAACGTTTACAAATGCCACCTATAAAAGAAACTGGACTTAAAAAAGAGTACATAACAGGTATTTCAAAATTCTTGTATTTAACGAACAGGTTTTCCCAATTTAACCCTTTAACTGCTTAAACTGCCGGCGGGAAGTTCTTCACGCGACTATATATCATCGTCGAAACGATTCCCTTTTAGAAATTCGTACAAAATTTACTCCGAACGATAATAACATCCTCGATTTTAATTTTTATTTTAACAGCGACAAAATGAAGAATCAATTAATACTGGGGTCACGACAAACCAGAGCCACTATACTAGCTTTGCGCAGTTAATGGGGTCAAAGGACTAGAGCAGTCCAATTTAAAGGGCCAATGCAATGAACATTCAGAACCGTGAACTGTCCGTACGTCGGGGCGAATGGCGTAATTAGAAACATACGTGGAAGCATTAAGGACGGTTCGAAGGACATTCGATGTTGTATCGGCCGGTTTCAATACTGCTTTGTAAATTGCGAGTTCGTTTGCTAAAGTTAATTTTGATGTCCATTTTAGCAAGTAGCTTTAGCAGTCCCAATTTCCGTTTCTATCGAGTCGGATACGGGAATTCCGCGTATCGGTAAATACAAGAATAAAATGTTTTCTCTTGGGATAGCCGTCCTGTGCGTCGAACGGGTTCTCCCGATTTAAAAGGCAATTCTAGTGGACCGATACTACTCAGGTCGGAGTTAAGTACCAGCGTGGGCGGAGAAACGGCGAGTCACCACTGGGCCGATATTTAATTTATACGGGAGGAAAAAGTTGGCGGACTAGAGGTGGGCGCGGGAGGTATTATGGGAGGATACCAATCGGTGATATGGGGGCCAGGTGTCGGGTTGGGCCGAGGGCCCAGGGTACACCTGGACATGTGTTGCCTTAGATACGGGTCAACCCACAACACTCCCCTATTAATGTTTACCCGACCGCTTTTCTTCCTCCACTATTTAACTCGGGCCGGCCTGCCGACCCCCAAGTCCCGGTTTCAAAAGAAGCCGATCGATCGCGACTCGATTAATTTCCGATGGGTCCGAGTTTGTAGCTCGTGATTGGTATTTGGTAAAAACCTTGGCCATAAAAAACGCAGGATATTTCTAAAAACGCTAAATTGCTCAGTTTTCTTTATATTGCGGATTCATTAGCGGAGTTGTATACAATATACGACCGGAGCGGTGGCATTAAATCTGACCACCGGAAGAATCCGTTCGACGTATACTGTATTTTCATTTATTGTACAATCAACGTTTATGGTATCACTTTTCGCGGTGTGTCCGGGCTAAACAATTTATATACTGATTTTCCGAACGATAAATATATTTATAGACCTTCGACTTTATCTTTTATCCTGAATATTTATAGATGACTGTCTATAGAAGGTCAGATGAGATAAAACTGATCCAGGGCGGAATATCGAATCGGACGTGCAAAACCATACACTCCGTCCTTTCAGAGAGATACATCCGAATTAAAATAAACGACTCGATCCGCTCACCGTTCAGGATGCCGGTAGGCGTCCCGCAGGGTTCCGTCATCTCTCTCACACTATTTAACGTGTATTCCTCGGACCTCATCACCCAACTACCAAAAGGGATCTAACTGGCAGCTTTCGCTGACGATGGCTCTCTACACCTCTAGCCCTTCCGTTAAAAAGATACTCAATAGACTAGGTAACGCGGTCTGACAGGTTATCGCGAAACTGAACCGATGGACTTCTCAATAACGCTAACCTGAAAACGTTCAAAATTAATCACACCGAAATACCCCTCAGAAACTCCGTACAATACATCTGGACGATAAGCTCTTATGGTCCACACACATACAGGCCGCATATCGGCAAGCCAAAATTAAACTATGAAGGCTCCACAGCCTCTTCAAATCCCAGATGGTCAGTGAGAGGTCCAAACTCACAATATACAGAAAAAATAATCAGACCCGAGATCGAGATGTTCGGAATATCGCGACCTTCTCGCCATCGTCAGTAGCATTCGTCCGTAAATTAGTGATCCAATTACGCCTAGCAGCTGCCAATAAAGCACCCTGTCTGAACTGTTCCCTGTGTTGTTGCCTAATAGAACTGTGCGCACACGATAATTTAATGAATTCTATTTCATGCTAAAACAGACACTTTTTAAGAGGGCTCAAAATATTGATAAATGTTAGAATGCCGTTAAGTGATATTATGTTGCAATATAAGCAATGCTTGTTGAATATTTTTGTTTTCAGTATTTAGGTGCATTAGGTGCAATTATGGCTTCCCTGTTATGGACTTTGGGTTACAGAAAACCCTGTTTGTCTTTACGTTTATTTCGTATAGAAGGTTTGTATCTGTGAGGTATTCAAGCAGTTTTCTGATATCTGGGTTATTATTCAGAATAGTTTTTGCGTCCTTGGTTATTAGCTTATATTTCAGAATTATATTGTTTGCACGAGGTTAAAATGTGTTCGACCGTCAGGTATTATTTGCGAATTCTGGTTTGTCTCTTCCCTGTACTTGTTGGATAATTAGTGCACAGAAACAGTGCAGATCGATGCTTCATCGGCAGCCGACGTGCTTTAAGTCCGTAATTAATTCACTGACAGAATGCTGCCGACGGTGACATGAAGCCGAAACAGATTTGGGCAAAATCAGTGGGAGACGGGAGATAGAAGGTGTTAATAATCTGAAGAAATATTAATAGCTGAATTTAATAACTATTCCCAGAACCTATTTGACGATTTTAAACCGATTTGACGATCTGAAATGAATAACAGAAAATGGAAATACTACAAATTGCCCGACAAGATCTTATTTCTAGCGCACATTAGTAAAATCCCAACTCCATCGGACCATATGCCATACCAGACATCTGTCGTACGCCTTATGTTAACAAGTACGGGGTTTTTTTTATAGTGGCAAATTGGTACGCGATGGGTTTCCAGCTTGTACTCATCTATCCTTCTTGATTCCTAAGCATAAGATATTACAACCATCTGTATAAACAATTTTCTGATAGTTGTAACAGGCAGTCTATCTTTAACTAAGTTAAACGTAATTTATATCGGAATTTTGGCATTTGATATCATTTTAAAATTCCTAAAGGTATGTACCTTTTCTTTTAAATATCTAAAAAATGATTAGTCCGCGAATAGAACGGTTTTGGCTAGGCGGAATATAAGTAATACAATATTTCTCGATAAATCGTGTTAATAAGTAAATAAATACTGCAGATTTAATAGCATTATAACACAAAATTGGTTAAATTACAAATGGGTATTGATAAGGGGGAATTTTTTAACGGTTCGGAGAGTTTTTTCCGTAAGAGGAAGGTGTAACACTGAACCCCCGTCATGGTCCATTAGTCCCGATGTCTATCCATCAAACACCCGCCAGAAACTTTTTTTTACAAAAATATTAATTTTTATTTTATCATCGCCGGGGCAAAAGCGACCGCTCCTACAAAAATACAACAAAATAGACACAGACTGACAGTGTTTTTGGTTATATTCTGTTATCCAGGCATGCCATCGCAAATATGCGGCGTAATTAAAAATTTATTGTTGAAATAGAAAAGCTGGAAAGCAGAGATATAGGAATCACCCCTCCCCTTTTCTAAGGCTAATGAGTTGAACTTAAAAGGATTGAGTCGGCTTATGTTCAATGAAGCCGATACGGACGAAGGTAGGCTCGTTTATCGGGGCACTATAAGGTATACGATAAATAAACAAAAAAATTGTTTCAATAATTCACCTGGGTAAGAATAATTGTGGGGAAAGTGTAAGAAAACTTAATAAAATAAAAGCTGAAAAAAGGAAATACTTTTTAGGCAACTGAATGCCCCATGAACAACATTTTTAGGAACTGAATAATACATATTGTATTATTTTGTCTATTGTTTTCCTATTTTATATTTCCATTAGTATTAAACGTTTATATTTTTATTGTGTAAAGAATATTTATTTGATGAACAGAAAGGAATAAACTCCCCATAATAAATCAAAATAGGAAACCGACTGTACATGCAAGGCTTGTAGATTTACTACTTGTTTCGCATTGAAATTAGTTACTACATGGATTAATAATTAACTACTAATTACATACTGCAATTAATATTATTAAGTTATTACAATAGTCTACAACCTGTCGTAAATTAGCAGTGTGGACGGGCAGACGAGTGTTGATCAGTCCCTCCATTACTCACTCAATATAAAGAATGCACAATTCATTAAATTATAATTTATATTTTAAAAGATTATAATACCTTGAACGCTTTGATCTGTGTAGTCATAGATTCTTGTAGGCTCCGTGCCTAAAACAAATGTATTAAAAACATTGAAGAGACTGTTTTAAAACGAAATAATCGGTTGCTAATTGGGAATATAAGCACAAATATTACAAGGAAAAACAATATAACATTAATCGAAATAGTTTATAAATAATTTTGAGCTATCAATAATAGATCTATATATATATATATATATATATATATATATATATATATATATATATATATATATATATATATATATATATATATATATATATATATATATATATATATATATATATATATATATATATATATATATATATATATAGATATAGATAGATAGATAGATATTTTTTTCACGTTGTCGGTCTTGGAAACTCGATTTTACCCGAAGTTATTAAAACATTAAACGTCGACAACGGAAATAAATAGGACATAAGAGTGGTTATACGAACAAGTAAAGAGTATTGCATGTTAGTTCCGAATTCTCGATTTTGGACCGATTTCGATGATGGACATGATATTATTTCCTCAATGCTCTGACCACAACCCTAGAATATTTGTGGCCGTTAAAATGCGAAATACGACAACGACTACAAACATACATAAAACAATGTAGTCGCTGCACCAACTAAATGAAAAACAATAAGATTCTAACATGTCTGCGGCGGATTTAAGGGGAAAAAAGCACCGGCACAAAATGAAATTATCAAACGGAAGTGCAAAACTCAACGCGGCGTTTACTGAAACCTTTCAGGGTTTGAGGACAGGTTTTTTAACGTTTCTTTCGGGACCTAAAACCTAATACCAAAGGAAATTTGACTGCCCACCCTCGTCCCGACATAAATGGTGACACGTCGTGAATCAAAAGATAAGTCAGGAGTGAATTTGTCGTTTGTATTAATCTATGTATTTTCTGCCGTGTATAAACGAAACGGTCTGGGGCGGTGTTTGGTAAACGCATTTCCGACGAGACGGTAGGCGATTTCTAATTATTGAATTGATTGCAGCCGCCGGATGCTTGACCAGAGAGAGAGAGAGAGAGAGAGAGAGAGAGAGAGAGAGAGAGAGAGAGAGAGAGAGAGAGAGAGAGAGAGAGAGAGAGAGAGAGAGAGAGAGAGAGAGAGAGAGAGAGAGAGAGAGAGAGAGAGAGAGAGAGAGAGAGAGAGAGAGAGAGAGAGAGAGAGAGAGAGAGAGAGGGAGAGAGAGAGGGGGAGAGAGAGGGGGAGAGAGGGGGGGAGAGAGAGAGAGAGAGAGAGAGAGAGAGAGAGAGAGAGAGAGAGAGAGAGAGAGAGAGAGAGAGAGAGAGACGGGTCAGTACCAGGGCGTCCTGGGCTTCTTCCTCAACGCTATCGCCTTCCGACCCCTCACACTCGACGTATAACATTATCCTTACCCGGCAGGCGACTGAATATATTAATCATAAAGCCTGCGGTGTACAAAGAATTATATTGAAGCCCCAAGGCGGTAAATAACGCGTGGCAGTAAATAAAATCCACGCTATAGAGTATTAGGCAACACGGAAAAAACATCAGTGGGGGCAATTAACCTAAAATCAAAATTGCGCCAAAGGGTTCATCTGGCAGCAAATGTCGAATCTACATTGAAACGTCCGCGTGATGAACCGTTAACGCGGTAATCTTGGGGCCGTATAAAATGGCGGAAGTCCGACTTCTAAACATCTGCCGAACAGGAACAATGGGGCCGCCTCCGGGCGGAATTAACGAAACAGCCCATACCCGGAGACTAATATTTATATACCCTCCCTATTTACTGTAATGTATTCCCTAATGAGTCCGAACTTTTAATCAGTAAAGTGTCAATTCCTACGTCGTTCTTATTAACACTTAAACCAGGCTTCAATCGCTCTTAACAATCTTTGATAAGCCCTTAGCGGTCAACATTTTTACTATAAACGCCACCGCATGTATTCGTATTGAAATCACAGTAATGTATGAGACACCAACTCTTATTTCCAGTAAACACACGCGGTGGGAAACGGACATAAAGATTTATTACAGGACATTTGTCCGTTATGAAGAAACTGGCCACATCGTTTGACCTCGCTGGTACAAAATAGAGTTTTCTGACTTGTCGCTCCTGTCGGTTTAGGACAGTACGTCCGCCAATGAACACTGTAAGCGGTCAAAGATGGTTCCGAAAATATTTTCATAAAAACCATTCCTTATCCAGACTAATTGCATAAGGAATTGCAAACTTGAGATGAATTGTGGAATCCGATAATTACTTAAGCGTAATAATACATTTTTGAAACTCGATTGGATACCAATCGTTACTACTGTTAAATTTATTGTCACACGGTCGTTCTATATTTTAGTTACCCCCAAACACCCGCGGGACCTAGGAATTGAAAATTGTTACGAAAAAAAATTTTATCTTTATGAATATTCTCATTCTCGAAGTCAGAAGGGGGAGGGGAGAGTCCAGACCGGTTTCTCCCATAGGGAGGCTGCGTCACGTAACCGGTCTGGCTCTGGGCCCAAATCCCAGACAGACGGTATTATGGAGCGTTATGTTTGTATCTATTTTCTTCGGGAAATAAACCCTTACCAAATAATTAATGGCATTTTTTTTCTTATTATCGCCATTAGAGTTCGATTTGCATAAACATTTCGCCAAAGTCTTTTCTTGCGTTTATAATGTGCTATACATTTTGTATACGTACACTTTTTGAGTAGCAAATCGGTAAATGCCGATAGCGGCCGATATTGCGGTTGCGTCTCTACATTTTGAATAAATCTTGAATGCGAATTCGTTAAGAGGATTATCCAGGATTCGGTCCAAAATTATGTTTTTCTTAAACGTCGCTAATTTGTACCGTTTTGAAGGTAAGCGAACGCAGCTTTCGCGCGGCAACATATTGGGATAATTCGGTTTCATCTTTGGATTGAATTCGAACGAAATATAAATGCGGACACTGGAAAAGTGGGAACGGACATAGGGTGGGGGACAGACGCGGCGGTTTCACAATGGACGACAAAAACATCTGTCGTCTCTCTCCCTTATCGGAGTCCATAATGGTATCTCTCCATTATGCTACCCGAGTCCCCGTAACGCTTGCAGAGCTATTGCCGCCAGTAAACTTTCCTCATTGTTTCCTGACAAATATGCCGGGGGAAAATTGTTTAAAAAAACTCGCGTCTTCCGACTAGCCAGGGGTAAAACAATCTAAACTGTCGGTCCGATGCGACCCAATGACGGTCGAAACTAATCCGGGCAAACCGCTCTATATCGTATTCTATAGAGTAGTTATTCCCAAACTGCGCTGCGGCGCCCCGGCTGTGCTACAGTGGCACCGCGAACATTTTCCTATAAAAATATTATTCCTTTATATAATATTACTAGGGCTAACGAAACATGCCTCTCGGGTAGTGGGAGGGCAATAAAGAGTATCATTCGAAACTTAACGTGGAAGAGGAAATGAGGGTCGCCAGTTTTATTCTGAGATTTGATAAGTTGTCTTGTTGTTAATAACAAGAAGGCCATCCGTCCCATCAATATTTTTAATATCTGTTCAATAAATTGTTTGGGAATTTGAAATGAGCGTTTAATCTATTTTTAAACTAACCTAACCACGTCAAATGCGCACGTCAACAGCGTGCCGTGGCCGTGGTATTGAATAAGTTCGGCCGGACGCTACAACTAAGACCCTGACGAGGATACGCGGGAAGAAGCCGACGGCAGGAATGGGCCCACGATGAGAAGTAACCCAGGATTCAGTTAAGAATGAAAGGTTAAAAATTAGCCACCAGGCAGTCTTGAGAGGAAAACTTTTACACGTATCAACCAATGGAGAGAATCAAATTAAACAAAATCCTTCCTGGTACCCAACCGCGTACGTAACTATGAGTGTAACAAGCAGTATCTGTCCTGTCTAAATAGAAAGAAGGCAAATCAACGATCGTTGGCCCCCAACAGACAATAAACATACAAAATACAATCGTAGTAATGGAGTTTCAGGTAAAACCCCAATGGCTCGGTACAGCCACTATTAGCTCGGGATAATAAACTCGGATATCTATTATTTTCAGTTAAAAAAATATTCTTCTCAACACGACATCCGTCTTTTTGACTTCAATCTCGTCGCGCCGTAGAAGAACCCTTGGCGAGATTCCCACCCATAGTCTCTCAATATCGCAAATATAACCCGATAAATCTAGGTTTGATTTTTCACTATCGCGGCCTTATCACATATCAAATAAATGGGGTTTGTATTCCCCATTGTATGGTGAGGCAGAGGGGGGAAACAGAGACGTACACGTGTCATTATTGCAGATTTAACCTGGGATCCGAGTACTACCGACGGGACTTATCGTCCTAAGTTTTAAGGGAATAAATTTGCAGTAGAATAATGAATCTGACGTTATTTCTCAAAATTATAAAACTACTGACGACGGATAGCTCGGCTTGTTACGATATAGTAAACCTTAGCGGGTACCATATTCTAAATCCATTAATCTCAAATATTAGCCTTCCTCATAACCATCCGCGTATTTAATTAAGCCCGTAACAAATTATTGTATAGTTACTAGGTATCCTCGTTTTCTTTCACGAAATCAGTGAACGTTGTTGAATACAACAGAACCAGAGTGACAAGTCATACAAAATACAAGCGTTGTAATGGCGTTTCAAGGTAGGTAACACCCCAATTGCTCCCCAATTGGGGTAAAGCCCCAATTACCGTTCCAGTATAGAATTACGGTGAGACGAAGGTGGGAAGGAAATTGAAAATAAACTCGGATGTTTAACAAGAAGAGTGCTTCATTAAGTGCACGATGAGATACGGTCAAATCGTAAACTCAATATTTGAGCCCACGATGAAGCGGAATAAATTAATTCAGAATTAAAGGTTACCGGGTAGTATCGAGGATAGACATTCACACATTCCGACCAGAAGAGAGATGAAATTAAACAATAAATAAAAATGTATATCTCAATAAAAATAAGTCACAACTTTTAGTAGATGTCAACGCGTTTCATCTATTCAGTTCATTGGGAAATTTTGGATCAAAGGAATTTTCGGTACACAATAAGAGTAATTTTGACGGCCATTTATTCATCGCCGAAACTCAATAGAGTGCGGTGTAAAGGGACATATTTGTTAAACATTCTACTTGTCCGGTTTATAATTGAATAGTAAACGGGAAAAAGGCGTATTGTTTAATTTGAGACCCCTGACTTTCTGTCCCTTTCAGTTGAATCGCTTTTCGTTTTTTTCCCGATTATTTCCCGAACGATCGGGGAGGATGCTAAAAACCCCGGTCTCGGGTTTTAATAACGAGCAGAAGCCTCTTTCGTAGTTAAAGCGGGTATAAAATTTATTTCATTTCCCCACAGCCAGTTTCACCATTTTGCCGTCCAGTGAGACGGAACGAAAGTATGGCATGAATCTAATTAGCCGAGTAGACTGGGTGCTGTTGTCGAGTTAAAGAAAGGGAAGGGGGAGAAAGGGTGTAAAAACGGTATTCGAGACTTTATGCAGGTTCGAGACATTAGCCATTTTATCAGCCGGCATAAAAGTAATGGCTCAAAAACCCCTTTTAAACTGGCATCAGCACCACGAGTTTAGCACCCTGGTTAATCGCCCCACCCACCCAACCAATGAAACTACTGCCAAACCCACCACACCTTTCTTCCCAATACGTCTTCCCATAAAACATTTTTTTCAATTACAACTATTGTGTAACACCGTATTTGGGTTGGATAACAATTCCAGTCGTTCGGTCGCGAAGCATACATTTTGAAACAGTTGAAATTTGTACTGTCTGACAAATAGAACGAGAGAAAAGATTTAACCCTTTAACTGCGCATAGCCGGTATAGTGGCTCTGGTTGCCGTGAGCCGCCATTATTATAGCTTCTCCGTTTTGTCGCCGTTTAAATAAAAAGGAAATCAACTATTTTATTATTAATCCGAGTACACTCTATACGAATATCTAAAAGAGAATCGTGACGAAGATAGACAGACGTGTGAAGAATTTCACGCCATACAAACGTCTGCGTGGGGGTTAAAGGGTTAATCATTTATAATTATTTACATTAAATAATCCCCAATTACGAAATGACGTTTAAAACTCAAAATATTTTTTTTGGCCTAAGTTTCGACTAATAAGTGAGGGTCTCAATGATGATCATCCGAACCTTCACCTCCCCCAAAAATATGTTAAACTAATAACTCAAATCCTTACTGTGTAGTGACAATCCTGTCCTGGCAACGGAGAAGAGTAAGTAAAAAATATAGCCAATCGGGGACAGAAAATCGAAGGTAATACAGAGTGGAGAAGAGGTTTAAATTAAACATACACCTTTCAACACTCCTAATCCAATCAAACCTTTTACCGGCTCGGAGGCATACAAGTTTAAATGATTTTGATCGCCCCTGATACGAAAGTACTTCAGGGAATCCTCTGAATAAACCGTGGGACGAGACGAGTTCCGTTTTACCGGCTAAATCATTTAGTGACCAATTAAAAGGTGGACGCGAGGACGCTTTTAAATCCGTAAAGGAAACTACGGGGAAAACTCAAACCGGGACCGGAGAGCGAATAATGAATGGGGGGTATATCCACTTGACATCGGGTTGTCCTGACAATGAAAACGATACAATCAATACCCGGGGGGTAAACCGGCGGTATTCGGTCGGTCATCGATTGCCGCGACAGAGACGAGAGGGGCGAGGGGGGGAGTGAGAGAGTGAGTGAGAGACGGAGAGAGAGAGAGAGAGAGAGAGAGAGAGAGAGAGAGAGAGAGATGGAGGGAGGGGGGCATCCCTCGAAATGCAACAAGCCATTACCGGCCTCTTCTCTACTTGCCATACGACCAATTATTTTGTTTACAAATTTATATAAACGATACGAGTAGTGTAACGGAAACGAATCTGAGAAACGACCAGAACGCTAAAGAAACATTAAACTGCGGAATATTAGGCTGGTAGCAGAAATTAAAAAAAAAAAACAGCTTCAATAGCGATATTGGATAGTAGGCCATTAGTAGAGGCCGATAAGTTATAATCGTCCTAGGACCTAGGGAGGATTGACGACACCCCATCTACGGGTATAGAGAGGGTCTAATATTCGGACGGATTATGGAAACAGTAAGTTTCGAGGCGTCGGAAGCGGACGACACTCTGGAGGGTCCCGGAAGGAAAGGGCAGAGCCCTTCCAGTGATGCTCGGGTAGTTTCCAAACACAGGAAAAATCCCGGAATCGCAATGGTTCGATTCCCACAGTATCACGCGATCTTCTAATCCTTGTAACAGTTTATACCGCAGCGATTCAAATTTGAGTTCCGAGTACGTTTTGAGGATTGTATTTGAGCGTATGACGTCAGCCAGTACTGAGGGGATTCCCTTCACACATAAGCGAAGCTTCAAGCGAATCGATAACATAAATAAAATTACAGCCTCCTCGGAAATTCACGGATGCACAAAGCAAAGGAAAATTACATTATTGATTTTATTTTCAATAACAAAAAGGACACAATATTTGCACCGGTTAAGAAGACATCAAACAGAGAAAAAAGGACCAGAACCCTAACATACCTGAAGATAGTCGCAACAAAGCTTTGGCAACAATCTAAACCCGGTAGTTGCCAAAATAAACTTATTGAAACTAAATAAATAACCCCATCTACGGGTATAGAGAGGGTCTAATATTCGGACGGATTATGGAAACGCTAAGTTTCGAGGCGTCGGAAGCGGACGACACTCTGGAGGGTCCCGGAAGGAAAGGGCAAAGCCCTTCCAGTGATGCTCGGGTGGTTTCCAAACACAGGAAAAAAGGACCAGAACCCTAACATACCTGAAGATAGTCGCAACAAAGCTTTGGCAACAACCTAAACCCGGTAGTTGCCAAAATAAACTTATTGAAACTAAATAAATAACCAAGGGAAGTGTAAATGTAAGTGTAAGTGTAAGCTTTAGTTTATAAGTAGTTATATGACTTTATATGAGTCGCAGCGAATCGACGGTTCCAAAACCAACGCTTGTCAACTCCGCTCAGCGTCATTAAATATCTCAAGACGCGATAGTAACAAAAAATAATAGAAATAGTAAATAGAAACAGCCCGTAGAAAGACATCTCGCACCCGGTAGGCTATCGGTATTATTTGAAAGCTCATATAAAGTCTGGACCGGGGGCGTACTTAAACCGAGTGGCCGGTTTCGGAGGCGGGAGTAAACACGGCACTGGGAAGCAGCTTCGATCTCGCCCTCTCCGAATTCCCATTCATGAATCTACTCAACCATCCGATCCAGGCGACTCTAACTCCCCCTTCCCAACTTTCGTCAGCTTCATTTTGTCCATTCCTACTATCGCACCCGCATAACGTAATAAACATAATGATAAACAAAAATATCTACAAAATCAAAAAATTTTACTATCAACAATATAGTTTGATTGCGGAAAGTTTATTTTTATATTTCTTATTACTCGATTATTTATCTCGATAATGAAGCCACCCAATGATGACACTTTTGACCGGTTTAGAAAAATCTCTGGGCGAGTGGCGTTTAAGCCGTCACCGGGGGTGTTATAATGAATGGGCAACAGAGAAAAGGGAATGAACGACTGATCTTGAGAGGCGTAAGACGGGAATGAAATTTTAGGAACCGGGATTTTATAAACTCGTCAACTGTCTATGTATTGAAGACCGGTCTAATAAACACATTTTCTCTATTTTCGCATTCTGATAACACTGAATGTCTATGTAAAATTATTTAATTTATTTATAATAAGAAAAAATCTTTCGACATAATTTACAGATATAGGTTCTAGATATAGAATTTTAATACGGTAATGGTGCGGGATGGTCCATACTGACAATGGCGATAAGGCCGAATAGGCGAGTAGAAACTCAGTGGAATGGAAGGATCAGAATTAGTATCACCGTTTGCATTTTGAAATTTGACCACGTCCCGAATGCACGAACCGAGTACGTGTTATAATTTAACGAAGACTACAAACGCCCATGAATTTAAACCCCCCCCCCCTCCCCCCGTATAAACGAGTCCGATACTGTAAAGTTTATTAAGGGCTCTCGTTCGAATAGTTAATATCGGCGAAGAATTCGAGAGCGACACGTCGGAGGTATTCCCGGTGAAATTCCTCGGGGAAAACCGCCCCAGGGCTCCCATTTTCCGGTGCTCCGTTTACACAGGCTGTAAAACCAGTTTCGGGCAATTTTTTTAATTTTTATGAGGAAAAAGAAACAAACTACCCACAGCCGACACACCAGGGAAGGAGAATGTATCCCCCCCGACAGTGTTTCGTTAAACCGAATTTCGGCCGATGGAATAATCGCCGGAATTCAGGATAACCCGAGAGAATCCACCCAAAGAGGGGGGTGGAGGGGGTAAGGCGGCGCAGGTATTTCATATTAAAATATTTTGAGGGTGCGGTTTTTACCCCACGCTAATTAATACACAGGACCACCCACCCCTCGGCTCCACCACCGTAATATAACTAAAAAAAAAATAAAACTCTGCCCAGGGGGCATAAATATGCCCGGCATTCCGGTCGCTTTGTGCCTTCCGGAAGAATGTAGGTTATCCGATCAAAGGGTGGGGGGGAGGTTGAAGCGAAGCTTTACCGGAAAACGGAATCAATCGGGGGAAGCCGGCCGACAAAGAGATGTCTCTCTCTCTCTCTCTCTCTCTCTCTCTCTCTCTCTCTCTCTCTCTCTCTCTCTCTCTCTCTCTCTCTCTCTCTCTCTCTCTCTCTCTCTCTCTCTCTCTCTCTCTCTCTCTCTATCTGATATCTCTCCTATAGAGAGAGAGAGAGAGAGAGAGAGAGAGAGAGAGAGAGAGAGAGAGAGAGAGAGAGAGAGAGAGAGAGAGAGAGAGAGAGAGAGAGAGAGAGAGAGAGAGAGAGAGAGAGAGAGAGAGAGAGAGAGAGAGAGAGAGAGAGAGAGAGAGAGAGAGAGAGAGAGAGAGAGAGAGAGAGAGAGAGAGAGAGAGAGAGAGAGAGAGAGAGAGAGAGAGAGAGAGAGAGAGAGAGAGAGAGGAGAGAGAGAGAGAGAGCGAGCCAATTTTAAACCGAAAAGCGAAAAATTCCTTGAGCCCGGTGGACAGACGGGGCTCCGCGGGAATGCTTCAGGACCCCAACTTAAAAAACGTCAATCACGGTAATATACAAACAAGCGGATCCTACGATGAAATTCTGTAGGCATTAATTTGATGAGAAATAGCCCCTGTGTCCCGCAACAGAGGGAAAGGAACACAGGTAATTAAATCTTATTCATAGGGTATATTATTTTATAAATGTATGTCCGAACCTACAGCGAACCTCACTCCCTTTGGGTCTGGTTGTTTGCACTGGGCTCCCCCGTAGGAGCAAACCAGTGTTGGAAGAAGTAGATTGAGTGACTTTCAAGTGTGATATTAATCCAGTTTTGGGAGAAACAGATGACAGAGTTCGAAGCGTAATATTGAGTAAGGATATGACGAAAAATGGAGTGGTTGGTGTATGTAGAATGATGCAGATAGGGTTTTTTCCCGAAGGCTTTTGTCTCCCGATGATTAGTTTTGTCTCCGCTGCATAATAAAGTAGATAAAGGAAAGTGTGTGGTCAGAAACAAACGAAAATTTAAAAAATAAGCATATTATTTTATAAATATATGTTCGATACCCGTAATTGGTTTTTAAAAGACTTCGGCGGAATACAAAGGCTGGTAAACGCTGAAAAATACAAACGTATTAATAGATACTTTTGATCGCTTTTAAATCTGGCGGGGAATTGGACAGAAGATTGTTAGACAGAGGTTATTTACGAAACCGAGAGCGACTACAATATCGAAGAACAAATTTAACTCCAGAAATTGGTTCGGTTTAAACATACACCGCGTAACAAAGAAAAATTAAGCGTCACCGGATAATAGTCACAACGCATTTGACCGAAGAAAGGGAATATTCGGAAACAAAAATTACTCGACTAGATGTAAATGACTAGATACGTATAAACTCAACAACGCAATACAGCTCCCGCATGGGTATGAACTTACAAATATACAAGCAATGGCGATAAGGAGAATCGAATCGAGGAGTGAAAACCGAAAGAGCCATTCACTTATCGTGCACTAATTATTTGATTAACTCCGTTCTGAGGACGGCTATTCGAAAGTTGAGTTCGTTGTTCGGTATGAATATCTTGTAAACAAATACATTTATTATATTAATAACGATAACACATAAATAATGAATTTGCTATGGACGTAGCATAGAACCGCCGAAGATTAGAATAAATGGTATGATTCTGGAAAGGTATTGTATAAATTCAATCATTCGAACGATGGCGTGTCGAGTCGTCAGAGGCCAGTTCTGTTAGGCAAAAAGAAGGTACTAATAACCGTCTTTGCTGGAGTTTTTTCAGGGTAAACATTATTACTATATCGGTACGAAGGGTTTTGTTTTCTTTTTAATAAGTTTTTAATCGCAATTAGGTAATTAGTAATATCTTTAATTTATGAGCAGATAACAAATACTTTCGTGACAATGCCCGGCGGTCACGTAATGCGGAGTGACAAATATGTTGAATTATATTTTGTAACTAACTCAAAATTATCGAATATTCAATTAATGATTCGAAATTCATAATAAGCGGGTTCGATCCCATAAATAACGCCCTTCAATTAAACCAGGTGAAAAAGACAAAAAATTCGACAAAATAAATAAATTATATTTTAGTTCAATTTTAAATTTGAATTATCTATAAGAATTTTCGAAAATAATGATTAATAGAAAATAAAGCATAAAGTGGGAGTTATTGAGAGTAGGTCCGGGATAAGAAGAAGCAATCGATTGGTGCCAGTGGAAGCCGGGGATTTGGACTTCGCCAAAAGCCGGGACTTCCATAGGAGAGACTAAGTAATTTAAGTAACCCGTAAGTTCCAATATTGCTGAATGCAGTATATAAGAGACGCATGGCGTATTTTAAAAAACAGTATGTTGGAGGAAAAAATATTCTGTATACAATTAAAGAAAAAATGTATAAATTAAAAAAAATATATTTAATTATTTTTTTTTTTTATAGTATATTTAATTTTTTAAAAGACACCGAACACATTTGAATTCAATATGAGATTTGTGTACGTTTTTCTTTCGTTTTTTCACCCGAAACAAATTCCCCACCCATTCACTGCCAAGATTCAATTTTATACGAAAACTCGATTAAACTGAAAGCGTCGGCAGTCACAATTAAATCCCAAAGATAATATTTGATCCTAAGGAACAGGATTCGTAAGTACATTTCGTCCCTCGGATCCCGTCAATGCTTCGGGCCCTAATAGCTTAATAAGATCGCGTCTCTCGTCGAACGTCGCCTCTCAGTCAATGGCCTTTCAAATTACGTGGAGGCTCAAACGGCGAGCCCTCGGTAACTCAATTGGAGTTTGGATTATGAAAGGAGAATCGGGAGACGAATTGGGAGAACTGTGGAAAGCAGCTGATACGGCCGAAATTCCGCGGCCTCTTATCATCGAGAGCATCATTCGTCGTTCATTCCGCGTATTAACGTATTTAATGTCCGTAAACGAAAATTACCATCTGTAGGTAAACGAAATATCTTGAACGTGACCCGAAGAAGCAGTAAACCCTCGATTTAATTTATTTGACATAAGCTTTCTGATAAACACAACTGAAAATTGATATAATATTTACAATATGCGACCAGCCGTACTTCAAATTTTTTAACTTAACAACGACGGTAAGTTTATAAAAATATTATAAATAAAGTCCCACGCTAATCTATCAAATAATAAAAGATTTGCGATTCTCAATTACACAACCCCTTATCATATGGTACAAATCTCGTGACATAACAGACGCCAGAAGGGAAGTGGCCCCGCGATTTAAACATACCAGAAAAATAAAGTAAATAAATAAAGTTTCCAAAAGGGGAAAGCTTATCCTACATTACGCTCTATTTTTTACTAGTGCTACTAACTGTGTCAGTTGTGACAATAAAACAGTTAATGATCTTAGAATTAAATATCTTGTCTTTAATCTTAAAGTACATATTTTTATATGTACATGTGTAACTTATACATTTATCATAGGTTCATCGGGAAATAATCGGAGAACGCTGGGGTTAAGTCAGTGACGTTAACACGCAATTTACCAACCTCCCTGTATCGTTAAACCTCGCTGTTTGAAACTGAGTTAGAAATTAAGTTAAAGCCCCGCCTGGTTTTCTTTTTTTTTTGACAAATGGTTCTTTCAATGGCCTTAATGACTACACGGAATTTTTACACCCCCCTCCCCGTACATCGCGCAAATGCCGAGAGAAGGAAATTTCGAGGGAAAACATTAGCGAATGTTTCGCGAACATTTTTAAAATGAATTATCGGACCCCTGTCAATTGTTGAAGAACAACCCACTTTTCAAAACACACAACTATCAATATGACAATGAATTGAAATGATGCGTTTTTATTTACGTAAGATTGTGGAAATATCCACGTTACAAGTGGAGCGACCACGAGCATCACGCGTGCCGAAGTGACCCATGGCCATAGAGGCAGACAGAAACCGGTTTAGCGAAAGACCAAGAGGGCGAGAAAGAGACAGAAGATCGAGAAAATTACAGTATTCCAAACTCTAGCTGACCACATAACGGGTATTCCAAACTACAAGGTTAAGAACGTTATTAAAAGCGTCTAAGTATATGGAGCTGTTTCATTTTAATCAACTTGATGTATTTTTTTAAATATACGCTTGCTTAATGGAGTGTTAAAACAATTTTTTTAACGCGGTAATTACCAGTTGAAGGGAGGGGAAGAGTCTAATGGGTCATCACTCTCTGCGATTAACACACTGTCTCCCGTCTCTTCCTCGTGCTACGGTAAGCTTCCGGTTTCACCCCGCGACAGTGGCCTTCTATTTATTATAAAACATACTAACTTGTGTGTCCGAATATTAATCGGCCGGTACAAATTTGTTGTTCTTCCCACATTATTACGCGATCCCACCGGAAGATAGCCGAAAATTCACGAAAATTCCGGTCACTCAACAGTAAGTCCAGTTTAAACTCACCGCGTTAAACATTCTCGTATGCGGGATTCACAATTTAGAATACGAGGCGGCGATGTTGTTTCCTACAAGTTGTTTTAGTAGGAAATTAATCGGGATAAAAATGTGTCGCTTTATTATAAACTACTATGGCCGTAACCCGGCAACAGGTTGAATCGCGTCCGAGGTCAGTTTTGTATCGAGCGAGTACCCTCCGATAATTTGGCAATATCCTGTCCATTCCCAGGTTGGGGATAGACGCAGCAGAACGTCCTGAAAAAGTGTACGGAAAATATTGTTCGGTCAGGCGCACTCAAATATTTTCCTTACGTGCAAAATAGATGAGGACATATGGAAATGAAAAATAGGGTTCTACTAAAACCTCCAACGCCCGCATCCACAGATTCAAATCAAAAGTCTTCCGAGCCACCCTAAATGCTCCCGGGTATGTTTCTAATCACACAATTCGTCATGACTCCCACGTGCCAACAGTCGACGAAGTCGCAAAATCCCGGTTCCTCAAGGTCCAGTCTCCCGTTACTCCTCGTCCTAATTTGCTCCTTCAGTCACTCTCCTCTATTTTACCCATCCATTAAGCCTCCATGAAGGCTTAAACGCCATTGGCCCAGAGATCTACTTGTCGCCGAAACTTGTTAGCCATTAAATTCGAGTGAAAAATAAACATACTACAATTGTGCTTACGACTATAAGTTGATTGTACAAAAATAAAACGACAACAAATACGCCTATATATAACGTAGTACCTCATTGCGCTATATAAATATATAAGAAAAATATAACTATATTTTGTCGATTTCGTGTTCTTCTGTCTCCTGTCGCTGGTTTGGTCTTTTGCTAGACCGGTTTCGGCTGCTCGCCATCTTCATTAGCAGTGTGTCACTTTGGCACGTCGGATGCCCCACAAGCATCCAAACCGAGAGAAAACAGAGGAACACGAAATCTACGGTATTAGCAGTATATTATAAGGAGCCTAGATATGATTATTGTCAGAAATAAGTTTCTTATAAAACCGCTCGGCAGTAGGTGGCCGATAAAATCGTAAAAATATCGGGGAAAGAAAAAAGTAAAGGGAAAATATAAAAATTCAGAATCCTAAGCTCTATTCAGAAAACCTGCGGAGACCTACCTACTGCTTCTGATTCCAAGCAAACGGGATCGACCACCAATTGTGATACCCCGACAAAAAGATTCTCGTTCTCATTCTCCCGGCTCGATTCTAAGAAATAATATTTCTCGGAACAGATTTCTTGGACATCCAAAACGTAGGTGGTTGGGAATATGGCGAATGAAAAATAGCGACGTGGTATTTTCAATTCGGAACGGATGCAGCTTTAATTGGTCCAAGTGAAGCTAGTTTATTCGAGGACACTTTCCGACATAATGACAAAACCAAACCGAGGGTGTTTCATTTTCGTTTTTAAAAAGAAAATATTGCAACACTTAACACACCTTTAATACAACTCGCCGCGCCCTCGATTTGTTTTTAATTTTTAATATTAAGAACTCTCTTAATAGAAGAATTGTTCCTATAATATTTTGTAAAATTGTTTCTCATGTTTTTTGTTACATCTTTTTCCCACTCTTTTTTTTAATTGTTTACAGTTTACTAATACATGCTCTGCTATCGTATCTTTTTGCTGTAACCATAAATGGGTTTGGTTTAATCGTTTAATAATAAACGCGGATGCGTCATTTGTGTATGTCTATTTAGGATGTCTTGTGAGATGTTTTGGAGATGTTCACGGATGTGTTGTTTCTTTATTTTTCTTAATTTATTGTTTGTACATGTATCCCATTTTGTCTATTGTTATATTTTTCTTTCCTCGTCAGTTTTTTCATTTGTTTGTGTGTATTGGTTGTATTTTTGTTGTAATCAGCTTTTCGTTGCCAGCAATTTGTACATGTGACTGGGCACCATAGTAATGTGATTTCGTTATTTATTTATTTTTATGCTGTCGGATCCCGGGTTTAACACTCGATCGATAAATTATACGTTGTCGTTGTCTTCATAAATGGCGCGAAATGTCTGATAAATTATAACGTTTATTCGATTAATTAATTACAATCCGCGCCACGTATATATATATTCCTGAGATGTGATGAGCTTGCGTTTAATATCGAGTATTTCATGTCCGTTCAAAACAGGAGAGAAGCCGCTAGAAGCCAATAACCCGGAATTGCAGCCGGCATTAATTGGAGGAGACGTTTCCAAGCGCTGAATTGCCCCCTTGACGTCCCCTTCAATTTTACCCTCGACTAACCTGAAACTGGACAATCCTCCATTTGCAGGCGATAACATCTGTCTAATCTAAGACTAATAAATCTACGAAGCTGTCGGTTCAACACCTCCGCCACAAATTATTACTCGCGCTTTTTTATAGTCTAATATTAAAATTTGAAAGGGAGACGGAACTGTAAATGGGGCAATCACCGCTACACTCGAGATGAGAATTCTGTCACCGGTCATACTCTTTATATTAGGAAATCTTACTTACAATATGACACCAGGTGGATCCTTTAACGAGA
The DNA here is from genome assembly GCA_019843655.1 of Lethocerus indicus. Lineage (NCBI taxonomy): Eukaryota > Metazoa > Arthropoda > Insecta > Hemiptera > Belostomatidae > Lethocerus > Lethocerus indicus. The sequence goes on from JACDQD010000001.1 coordinate 35,202,290, forward strand.
AAAAATAAAACTTTCCGCAATTGTTATAACGATAAATGTTAACTGTACAATCAATAAAAAAGGATATACGAAAAACATTCCCATTGTCTGACTAGAAAAAGTAATACTTTGTGGAGGTCTAACCATTACACAATTGCTCTGCCTATAAACTGTATTCCATTTTATTAAATAAGTCAAATTCAAAAACTAGTAAGGAGTTTTAATTAATATGGTTAATTCCTTCAGTTTTCCCGAAACGACCCAAAAACAAGAAAGACTTTTATCGCTAGAAAATTTACCCCGTCCTTGAATACATGTTTTTTGTGTATTATTATAGAACATTCTAAAATTCGCGATTCGGATACGTTTGAAATTATAATTGGATCTATTTATATTTTTCTGAAACGCGACAACAGCGGGATGCCATAACGAAGGGTATACATTTCCAGGGTTCAGTTAACGCTTCGATTAAATTGTACTCAATTGGGGAAAGAAAAAATTCTGATAATATCGAAGGTTCAACGAATGTTTGGTTAAAGATAAAATTCATATATACACAATATGCTGGATTTTACAAAACTGGTTTCCCCTAATAAAGAAGGAAAGCCACAGTGGAAAGGTCCACAACTTTTCACCATATTTTCCTCATTTATTAATATGAAAATCACACAATTTTATTTTAACGCGATTAAAATATTTATTACTCACAGAATAAAATTAGATAATCTTGATCATATAATACATCAAATACTTCAGAAGTATGGAACTCCTATAAGGAATAATTAAACCAGGAAGACCCCAATCATTTAGATTCTAAAATATAAAAGGAAATGTTAACAATTATTTATTACAAGCGAAACTATGGATTCAAACAAATATTTTTGAGCACTCCTGTATTTGGAAGGAGTAATTCCAAATATATATCAGTTTGCATGATTTCATATTCTGTTGACAGTTTCTGAAAAATATATCAAAAATTGCAATAAAATTATTGAGACTTCATATAAACGGATTCTTTTAAAATAATTGTTTATAGGCTCGAGGCTTTGGAATATAATGACTATAATTCATAAGAATTCAGTAAGAAACTGGTTTTTAAGGGTGATGAATTTAGTAAATTATCGAATGATTAAAAAGTTAATGTTTTAATAAGTAAAAAATTTCGAATGTTTGTAAACATTTACCTGGTGTTTCGGTGGTGGGGCTCGGGGCTCGGGGAACAAGTGGAATTTATTGGGAGGGGAGTGACGCGCTCGGGGCGTTACCAAGGCAACGACGGCTCCAAGCCTACCCCCACCGCCGTTTTCCTGACCCCAATCAACCGAAAAGAAAGATTAATTTATGAAAATAATTTAATACGAAAAGAGGTTTGAAAGAATACTAAATTACGGACGCTCAGTTTTTCAACGTCCCTCAGTTGAAACGCTACTTGTTCTGGAAAAATCCAGTATGACTAGAAAGAATTTTCTTATCAATTTTTATTATGTTTACTACTTGTGTATTACTCGGAACTGTGCTTCGGCAAAGTAAAATTGTGCTCCTCGTAACTATGAAAACGTAGAGTCTAGTTCGTAAACTGGCAGAAAAATAAAAATTAAGTCAGTTTATAAGCCCGGTGTTCTGCTAAGTAAAAAAATAGGTGTCGGCGTAAAAGAGTTTTAAACGTTTCATTTGTAATTTGGTAAATTGAAATTATGTTTACTGAACTTGGTTACAGATAAAGTATGAGCCAGAAAAATGAAAGATGAGAATTAAAGGTTTACGCGACCAGAACTTACTACTAACGTCGGAAGCGGACAAGACCCTAGAGGGCCCCAGAAGGAAAGAGCAAAAACCCTTCCAATAGTTTCCAAACACAGGAAAAATCCAGGAATATCGGGGGCTCAACCCCTGCCACAACCGTGGATCTTTCCAAAGTATGACCCTGCTAATTTTTGTTCTTCTTCTCAGTAACTAAAGCAAACCCTTACTCTATATTCAACCCAGCGTAAATTGTCGAACTTTTTATTGTTACGACCGAGAAAGCATAATTTATAAACAAACCACGTGGTGGACGCGTAGAGCGACTTTCTTGCATATGCAATGAGTAAAATAAAAAATGATTTTCCAGTTTTCCCGTCCATATTTATTAATTTATTCTCTATTCGCGCTGTTAAGCCGCGATGATAGGACCCCCCATATCGATCCGGTCTTATCTCTGGACTCAATTGGCGATAGATAACACCGCGGCATTTATAAACGGCAGGTTATAGCGACCGTCCGCCACGAATCGGCAAAATTAAACGTTAACTGTAATAAATTAACGTTTTTTGTTTTAAAAATTTGTTGTCGTATAATATGCAAGAACTATGTTTCTAAAATTATATATCCCCGAAACTTTGTCTTTACTAATTTTCCCGGGTGAAAAGCCGCAATAAAATTACAACGCATAAAAAATCACATTTCTACTGCTTATTAAACTGTTTTATTGTCACAACTGAAAAATAAAATAAGAACATGGGTGTCGAAATAACACTGGTAACAAAGAGAACACAATAGAGGAGACCCACTGTTTTTTTTATTTATTTATCTTAATATTTTTTTTATTTTTCCGGTATGGTTAAATCACGTGCCCACTACCTTTTCAGGCGTCTGTAAGGAACGTTTGGGATGTAAATATATTATTCAAGCGTATATCAGATGTTATTAAAATGTATCAATAAATTAATGAATTTTTTCCTTCCTACGATAAAACTCGCTCGGATTTATGCAAAAAAAAATATATATTAATACTGAGAGTACTTTAAAACATTTAATATCCCTATTTACAGAGCTTTGGAGCCATGTAAAAACTTGGATTGAAAGTAATAACCTAATTGGACTCCCTTCTTTACATCAAGTTCAAAAAAAGGTACCTACTCTTTTTAAACAGGTCCAAAAATATTAATATCTAAAAATACGGTGAAAAAAATGTTTTCTCGGGATCGATGAATTCGTGAGGTAGGGACCCGACATTGTTTTGAACTTTAGGAGGAGAATTAGGTCAAGTTTATAAACGCAGATAATCGGATGTTCGCTGAATTGCAAACAAATAAAAGAAAATAAAAATGCCGGGTAGGCCTCAAATAACTAATTCAAAATAATGGGACGATTTTAAATAATTATAATCTCATATCGAGAGCACTGACGGTTGAGGAGGAAAATCGGAAGAGCGATGATATTCGAATCCCGATTGCTCACCCCTTTCGTTCCCGCTTATACCGAATTATTCAAATTAAAATATTTCACATTGCGTCTAAAACGCGTAACAAAAACAAAATTTCAGAAGTCAAAACACAGGATTACAAATTAGCAATAGCCACAGGACGCTATACGAACATAACAAACCTACGACGTTAAGACGTTATTTATCATAATTACACTCGCTTTTTACAAGTTCCAATTCGAATCATCAGCAAAGCAAATTCCGACTGTGCTGACAGGACACTTGAGTACCCGACTGTACTACTGACGACCGAGCGGAGCCATGATATTCCAAAACAATAATGGCAACAAATAGATGGAGCCCGACTGACTAATGTATACATTTATTTATCAAAATATATAAATTTGACGATATTTCGACCGTCTACCTCAGGCGCGATTTAGTCGGCCGGGGATGACCGTCGAATCATTGCTCTATTCCTATGTTATAGGCGACTGATAAGTCACAAATAATTATGAGGGAATGAGCGTTATGAGAATAACGCCCTTAACTCGTTGTTCCGTTTATTTATAGTTATAACTATATGAAGTTACGGATTTGCACATGGTTTATTTAAGATTAATATCTCACAGTTCCTGCGAGAAAACAAATTCCTTTTGTTTCGGATTTGTCTGGTGCGTAAATTTTGCGACGTTTCGGCGATAACCCAACCATCTTCCTCAGTTTCAAGTGTCAAATGACGGTTGTCATTTGCTCCGGAGACGATTAGCTTCTCGCGTCTATGAGGCGTTCCAGGGTTTGAGTCTGGGCGAATTTTTCATTTTAATTTTTTGTAAGAGAACAGCGTTATGCGATTTTCATTTCCTGTATATCAGAATCGCGCTGAGAAGAAATCCGAATTCTGGCACGAGCTATTTTCGTCCGGAGAGTAACGGCTTCGGATTCTTCCCCTTCGGCCCAGCTCGTTCGTCTCTTAAGTCATACTAATAGGACAGATCTACCGAATGCTACTGACTGCAGGGTGGCGGAACGTGCAAGGGGAACTGCCTGCGCCCCGTTATAACCGTCCTATAAGCGTGAGATAAGAAAACTAACTATATAAAACAACTGGATGCCGCTGCTGTTCAAATTTTAGCGGATAAGTTTCCCATAATTAATTTAGCGTTCGATTCGCCATCGCGTAAAACCTACACTCGGCTTTGGAAACATTTCGGAGCTTCAAACAAATAGAGAACACATTTTGGTCAGGGGAATTACAAAATAGACTCAATAAAAATAATACGATAAACATAACAAAAGTTCTATATATTTTTTCCTGCTGTCACTGTTTTTCGTTCACCTTCCTGCGTACGTCGTATGTCCCTCGGGGGTTTTATAGAAGTCTTTTAAATATTTATATCGTCCATCCGTCCGTGGTATTTTCTCCCCGAAAATTGTTTATCAGAATTAAAAATAAATTTATATATATATATATATATATATATATATACTGTGAAACAATTTTACTTAAAAAAATACTGGGAATAATTATATTTTATGTATTATGGGGAGGGTATGTGTGCTGAGAGGCTCGGAAGCCTCGGCTCGATTAATGTTTCAACTCGCCCGTTCGGGAATGAGCGTTAGGTACTTAGACACTGTCATTTCTAAAGCGGTAATCTCAATGACAAACGGGACATGAAACCTTCCAGTCTGATTTACAAATCGGTTGAACTCATCTACACGCTTCTAATTAACGTCGACTTCAGACAACAATAGGTGAAGGGAGAATTTAGTGCATCGACGATTCAATTTACGTTGCAGTTATCTATCACGGCGTCTAAAGCCCCGTCGGTCGGGTACATTGTCTGCCGGTTGGACAATGGAGGGCGTTGTTAGGGGAAACGCGCGAAACAGAGAAATTTGAAAATACGGATTGCCGGGATAGCCGGGACGTCTGGAACGCTGTCGATAAGCAATGACACCCCACCCGGCACGTACAATACCGACGATTGGCGATACCGGTCTATACCGGATTTACGAAAACACCGCAGAGAGACGGTTCGGAGATCCGTTAATAGATAAACCCCTAGGACCTCATTTGAATCTATTTACAATACGGAATATGAGTGTATCACCTCGAAGAGACAACGCATACGTCAGAACTTATATATGGCATTATTTTTTTCATTTGTATATTTTACTGTGGTCTATAAAATATATGAGAGAAACAGTCAACCTGTCGTCTAAAACAAATAGAATAATGGAAAAGGAATTTGGACTTATTTAGTTAAAGCTGTGGGTTGGTGGGTCGGCGAGGATTTAGTTGACTTTGGTCTACTAAACCCTGGGGAAAATATCTTATTAAATTATTTATACCTGGATAATGAAAAAGAAACGTACGTCTAGCTACGGGGTGTCAAACTGCCCGCTGGATGAATTTTATGATGAAATTCGTAATAAAATGAGAGTCCAGAGGAGAGGGGTGCACTATTTAATTAGAGTAAAAGAAGCGGAGACACTATTTTTTATATCGCATTATTTTTCAGTTCCAAATGCCTGTGACTTGGAAGTTTGTTTGTATTTGTGTATACACTCGCCGTAAGAAATATGAGGTTGTTACATGTTTTGTAGAAGCATATTCAATTAAATATGACTATTTTCTAATGTAATTGTATTTCCTTGCACTAGAACGAAGGGAAACACACGGATTTGTTGTTATGTATAGGTAAAGGGTTTAAGATGAGTTTTATAGATAATTTAAAGGTTTATATGTAATGTTACGATTGTACTGCTGGGCAACTAAGAAGGCTTTATGTAGCTCCCGAACTAAAATGAGTTCAACACCCCGGTCTAGCCCGAGCGTGCGTTAGACGCGCGTCTACAGCAGTTTATGCTAACGGTTTATGCTTAAGTTTAAAAACATACGGTTTTTCTTATCTGTTAGCCTATGACGCATTTTGAATTTCGGGTGGAAAATTAGAAAAACCGTTTGCATTTTTTTTTTGTACTGACTTTTATCCAATTAACGAGGGTAATATTAATCGAAGTTTATTCTTTTTAAAGCGTTTTGTGATTTTGAAATTCTCTATGCCGTATGCCTATCTAATCTACGGTATGCGTCAAATTGACGCTTAAGAAACGTCGGTAAACCTAGTGTTAACGGGGTTTGCGGAAGCAATAGGAAAGGGGGGTAGAGGACAAAAGATCCGGGGTCTCCGGACCCCAGAAACACTAGAGCCCACTTCCTGTTAAGCCCGGATCCCCCTTCCTCTTTAGTTGAGGGGGGAGGGACTCAAAAAACCCCGCTTTATAATCGAGAGAAGCCCTCAGGATTTTTTTCTCGTGTTCTCGGGTTCCGGACCGTGAATATTGCCGGACCGATATTCTGACAGAAGTTGAGTTTCTCTTCCCGATCGGCGCCAGTAGAGTAGAAATATGAAGTTAATCCCCCCCAACCCCCCCAAAATGGCTCTGTGGAATGCCCGTAACCATGACCAAAGTCGAAGGTTTGCAAATATATTTATCGGAAATATTAATAAAAAATAAAAGAATATTTAACCATAAATAATATCTTTCAAAAAATCAGTACATAAACTGTTTTCTCGACATTCAAGATGTGGCCGCAAGCAGTAGTTTAGTGGTTCCTCTCATATTTATTTACGAATGAAAATTTAATTAATTTCTTGGTAGAGCGTATAGTGAAATGTAGGGCACATGTAGTACTTCGAAACTTCCTTTTTCAGTGCTTTACAACGCCATGTTCCTTTTGTCGAGCCGTACACGGGGCGGATACGGAGTAGCTTCGCGAATTTATTTTGTGATTTATTTGTTTATTCTCGAATATACCTTTTCCACCTGAGTATTTTAATTTTAGTGAGCTGTTTGACCTCAGCTAACAAACCAACAATTTACAATTCAATTATTGAAACCGACGCAGATATACGACATGGAACTACGGGTTCCGCCGAGACATCCGACAGATTCTAATCAGAAGTCGCTCGAACAATCCTTAATGCTCCGTGGTATATATCCGATAGTGGCGTTCGCCACGACCTCAACACACCGGCATTCGACTAAATTCCTGAAGTTTCATTCTCGTCAAATTTGCAGTCCTAATTTACTCGTTGAAACCCTCTCTTTGCTACCCATCAATTATCCCTAAACGGCGATCAATTAAACTTAAACGCCGCCGGCTAGAGATCTCCTTAGTCCCTAGCCCGGACAGACAGTCCATCGAAAAGTGCCATCACCATCTTTATCGGGTACCCATGACCATAAAGGTTCATTGATCGTACAATAAATAAAACAGAAAAAAATTGTCCCATCGCGTAACGTGAAACAATCGAAAATATATGCGCGCGTATATTTTCGTAACTAATACACCTTATAAGTCGAGTTTTTTTATATAGTTTCATTATTGTCTAGATTCCTCAATGCTAATGTTTGCTTAGGTATTGTTTTAGAAAAATGGGTTCGCTCATATTGGGGTATTACGCGTGCCGGCTCACACTGAAAGCCTACTGTCACACTGCTGTATTTTATCGAATATATAGGCCATATTATAAAGGTGGACTTCAGGTATAAAAATGAAAACTTTCAGCATTAACGTTAGAACCTGCAAATACGAACAGCACAACATGCGAAAGTGATAAAACGAATCGAGAAAAGTTCCCCTTTCATTCGCGTTTTAGCGTTCTCTCGAGCCTTTCATTTACGCCGATTTCTCTGAATAACTCGGTATAAGTAATTACAATAAAATACAATGACGACTAAATAGGACAGAAAAAGGAAAGGAAAAATGAAAATAACACCGAATCACTTCCGCAGTTGTTAAACCACAACAGGAAGCCAGACCTACGAAACCTTGAACAAAATTATTTTATTCCTGAATTTCATTGGACGTTTTGAACCAATAATACCACTGAAGATACTTGATATTTACTATTGTGCGGTTGACTCCGCGCATTACGTCGGAACCCGGGAGTACGGCAATAAACGGTCGTTCGGAGAAACCGCCACAGTTAGGAGTGACGGGTGGGAGTCATATATTTAGAACTCTTGTTAGGGGAATCGACTAGGCTTTCCCGGCTTTCAACAAGTCATACTCTTCGAATTCTAAGCGCGTAAACACAAGCGCGTATTTTCTGTTCTAAACTCCTCCAGTCCTGTCCAAACTGGCCTTAACAGCGTTTTTGGGACGGGAAAGGATTCTTAAAAAAATTAATCTCAAAATCATAATTCCTTCGGTAGCCCGGCATCCAAACTAGTCACTTCTGTCGACCGAGTATTTTATCCAATAACATTGAAAGGTTCAAAATTGTTATTATTAAATACTCAAGAAGGAGACACTACAGGGGGACACTGACATATAATTAAACGAGAGGACAGAATCGGCCGTCAGTTTCACGTTAAGTATCCGCTCGAGAAATCTTGCGATTAAAAACAAATGGACGCTGGCGCTGTTCAAATTTTAGCGGATAATTTTCCCGTAATTAATTTAGCCTTCGATTCAACATCCACTCCGCTTTGCCAAAATTTCGCGGCTCCAAACAAATCTAAAAATATAATAAACTCGATAAAAATTATGCGATTAACAAATCACAAGTTATATCTAATTTTTCTTGTAGTCACTGTTTTTCCTTCGCCTTCCTGCGTATCTCGTACGTCCCTCGCGGTTATTATAGGAGTCTTTTAAATGTTTATATCGTCCGTCCGTCCGTGGGGTCTTCTCAATCGCTGAATTTTCTCACCGAAAATTGTTTCTCAGAATTAAAAATAAATAATATATGTATTGTTTTAAATAGTCTGTCCGTCGACAAAAAAACTCAAAGGCGTTAGCAGACCTGTAACAGTCGAGTGTTCTGAATTTTGGCGTCGTTCAAATTTAGCGGCGTCTGTCTGTGTCGGGTGGCTGTGAAAGCGACAAAGCTCGAAGACACTACCCGACCGGATTTACCCCTGATTTCGTTTATTCGGAAATGGAAATCGTCTCGAACACTTCTGTCCGCTCGAAATTAGGAGCTGGGAGATAAAATGGCCGTAATTTATACCTTCTTAGGGGCATTCGAAACAGGATTGTGTTAAAGACGAAAAATAAATTCGTAAATAAATGGAGGGACTGGATCGCGACCGAAGCAAAACAAAAAGAATACTGCCAATTGTTTCAGGTCTCCGTCCTTATCGCAGTAATCTACGCGTACGATTATAAGAGTGTAACGTCGCGATTAATCGCCGGGAAAAGGGAAATAATTACTGAAGAGAACCGGTTAATCACGTTTGGTGACTGCAAAAAACGTTAGTAAGACCCCGCTAAACTTTTGAAATTAAGACACGAAACGGTATCAAACCGAATGACATTCGCGTGTATATAGGATACGCCGCCCGACCCCTGGACGGAAACGATAAATTCGAATTTTAAAAGTATCGTAATAACTTTCGCATTTGATTTTATTGAAGCTGCTGAAAAAATGCACAAATAAATTGCAGCCAATAGCCAATTCATTCGAACGTCGTACCAGTATTAAGTATTACGACGATATATATTTTCTTTTGATAGTGTATGATCAATCATCGAAAAAAGAAAATACCGCGCGAAAGAGCTACAGCAGTAAACTCTCCTCGAATTCGTACTCGCTTCTTTATACTGCAAGGGGCGATACTTTTACTGCGAAGGAAAGAAATATAACTGAACTGACACTCGACGATCGCATATTATTATTATTAATTTTTAAGACCAACATACAGAGTCGGACAGGAATATACCATAGCGGTGGAGGTTAGAGCTATCGCTAATGATATATAGGGTGCTCTACGCCGAGTATTACGTAACTTAAATATAAAAAAATCGTGGGACACACGGCGGTCGGGAACGGCGCTCGAACGGTGTTTAAACGCGTGAAACGGAAACGGCCTTTATTAATTGAGAGGGTGTCGAGTGGGATAATAGTCGAAGTCGAAATCGGTATAAGTTTGGTTGGCGGAAGGTAAGGTCGGGTGAAACAAGTTAAATAAGAGGGCGAGCGGACGGGGACACACACAACACGTGTTTTATAATCAATAGAGTTACGCCCCTCAAACCACGTGGCTACACCCCTGTTTACCTCCTACCTTACTACCCGCCAAATTGGAGCTCTAAATGTCAGCGGCTACGGGACGATCGGACGGCCGCGAATACAAGTTTCGGACGGACGCGGGGAGGACGAAGGCATCGCGGCGTTGTTTAAAATCGCGGAATCTAAAAAACTCGAAGAAAACGAAGGAAGGAATAAAATGTGGGTTAATTACCTGCGAGTCTGAGGGCGGACATCCTTTGAAACTCGGGCTCCTGAAGCCACTTCCACATCCGTCGGAAGGTCTCCCTGCCGCTCTTGAGTTTGGACCAAGGTTTGGGATTCCTGAGTAGGTCGGAGAGCGTACCCTGAGACCTGCACAACACTCTTTGAGCGAAGATCGCCTGCGGAATACTGTAACGCTTCAACTCGGCCGATATCCTCTGGGCCAATTCTTTGGTGTTGATCTCCTCGAGTTCGTTGCCGGCCGAGCCGACCGGAGGACAAGAGGGCTGAGTGACGTTTTTCAGAGATAGAGTAGCGTTCTGTTGTTGTTTGGGGGGAGAGGGAGCCGTGACGACGACGGCTTCCCGCTGGACGATAGCGGGAGGGGAATGGTGAGGGGAGACGACCACGGAATGAGTCTGCGACTGAGGCGTGATAGTGGTGATACCGTTGAGTGAGGGTATAGTGGCGGCCGAGCCAGCGAAGCCCGCCACGAGGGTACTCGGAGGAGAGTGGAGCGAAGCCGACGGAGGGCTCAGCCGGGGACTCTGTCCCCCGAGCCCTCCTCTAACCAGCTCTCTCTGGTTATAAGGCGAGTCGTATCCGTCGGGCGACATGCTTTTCGCAGGAGAGTTGAGCCCGTTCTGGCTGTAAGTGCTTTGCGGCGACAGCGGCGAGTGCTGTTGAGACAGTCCTATGCCGGACAGGTTATTCGGCGAATAATGATGCGGGGACATACCCATGGAAGGGAGTTTGTCGTAACCGTAGGGGGAATTCACCCCCATGCCCAGGCTCAACCCGTTATTCTGCATGACGGTGAAAGAGCCGCTGACGTTACCGGCGTGACCGTAAGCGAACTTATCGGATACGGTGGATATGGGGGGTAGAGGTTGGAGAGGCGTCAAGGTGGCGTAGGAGGAACCGGGACTGAAACCCGGGGGTGACATCCTGCCGTTGACCGAAGTCAAGGTCTGGTAAGTGGGCTCCGGCTGTAAGGAACGGAAATCAGCTGCGTCTATCATACCTGCGACACTTACGGAGATGCCGCTCACCGAGGACGGGGATATCTTGCCGGGACTCAGTAGCCGGGAATCTCGGGAATCCTCTTGCTCCTGAGGCTGAACTATCACCGACAGTTGTTTGCTCTCCTCGCACTCGGATAACTCCCCTCCACTCTCCTCCTTCACGTCTACTTCCAAGTCCTCGCAAAGCACTCCTCTCCTGGCGACGACGGGACGAGAAATGTTCAGCCCGCGAGTCGACATCAAGCCATGCGTGCTCAGTGCCGCCGAATCGACCGTCTCTACCGATACGAGACCCTCTCCTAACGATTGATTCTCCGCCATTTCGACGATCGCTTCCATGGTCTCTCATAGAGGAACTGACGAAGCCTCCCACGGCACTTTTCACGACCACTCGAGACACATTCGAACCCGATTTCTATTTAATAAACCCGGTAACTAACGGCGTACCCCACGGTAGAGAACATTTTCGACCCGAGTCGGAGCATGCTTGCGTCGTCGACTACTGCACACCGAAAAACGATCAATACCGAGAAGGGGCCCAGTGCGCCCTCCCGTAATGTCGGAACACGCCGCTCTATAGTAGGGGCACTCCGAGTCCCGCCAGTCGACCGGACCTATCGAAGCCGACAGCTGCCACTCCCCTACCGGCGACCCCCGCTCTACACCGCCTCCCCCTTCCCCCCTTCACAGAGGTTCACTTTTATCCGCTCACTTTAGATATATTATACTATACTACCGCTAGGCAGTGCCCTCTCTCTCTCCGTGCCCGCTCCCAGCCGAGATACAACCCGTGTTGCTTGCTCCGGCCCCTGTCGCCGACTCCGCACTCCCGCTACTCACCTCACCCCACGAGACACTCACCCACCCACCCACCCCCCACCCGCACCGTCCTCACCCCCTCTAGTTTTAATTACTACCTTTTTCTTATTACTTGCCTTTTATACCCCCCCGCCTGATATTCTCTTAGCACCCCCTTTTTCGATCGATAACCCTTTCGTCGGCCGGACCCTCCACAGTGTCCCGGCTTCTCTCGTCTAACGCCACCGATCCTCCTCCTTAGGTACAACTTTCGAAATTAGCTCTAACTTAATTCGCCCGGACGACCTGCGAACGACCTCGCTTCACCGACGTCTTCCCATTAAAATGCTCGCTCTAGTGTCGCTGTGTAAATTTAGTCTGTAACACCTTCGTTTTAGTGCGTATTTTCTAACCTTTAGACCTTCCCGAGACGGTTGTATTATTCGTTGTGTTCGTTACTAACCGTCGATGTATCGTGGATTAGGCTCGAAAGAAAACAATTAAGGTAGTTTAACTTCTAGTATAATTCCCTGGCCGGAGCCGTAAGTAACAAAATGTTTCCCAAAATAAATAAGATTTTCGTTTCTAGAAATGTTCCAATATTTGTGTTACTAGAATGAGAATTATTTAAATATACGACTTGCGGGGAAAAATAGCATTACGCTGTTATTAATTACGAGGCTTAAAATCATCTATTTTTATTTGCGCCTTTACGGATTAGTGCTTAAAGGATAAAACAAAGTAGGCATTGAAAACTAATGTAATTATGAAATAGCCGGAGAAAGAAACCTACCGACGCTTTTCCACAACGCCACGAATTAACTAAATTATTAGCTTTAATAAGAAGCAAATTGTCAAAGTTCAAAATACTTTATTCTTCTGTTATATAAGCAAATGCATAGTTTCTTGTCAGGACTTGCATTGCGCATGTTTACACAATAGTGCATGACTAAATTAACGCAAAGTCCTACCAGCCAGTAATAACTAAATCATTGAAGATCCACACCAAATGTCCGAATGTGGTTGGGATAATGAGCATCTTATATTTTAATAAAAACCGAGAAAAAATAAACGAAGGTTATTCTTTTGTCTCCAACTGTTAAAAGTGTTTTCTGATTTAGAAAACTAAATATACATTCAAATGACATAAAAGCGTAAATTGAACAACCCGTTATAATTCTATCCGGTAATTATTTTCTCGCACCCACTGTATATCGAAGATATCTCAAGTATTTATGTTTCAGATTGCTTAGAGTGCATCAACCGTGTTTAAATATACATTTTCTGCTTGGATTTGAAGTTTGCAACAGAACTAATTATTGCACATTTGCACCTGTCATCTGCACGAATAAATTAAAAAACTTTTATTACTAAAATTCTCTCCATTACTTCACACCACAAATAGGCAACCATGGTAACTTGGAAAAAAAACAATTGCAGCCAAACACTGTAGGTTTCATTAATCATGAAATTTTGCTGACAACCATAAAAAAAGCCTACTAATGTTATGGAAGTTTAATTGCATAACCTACACAAACTAACCTTCACAAATCTACCTTTAATGTTATTATAGTACAACGTTGTTTTAAGATAAATAAAGAAACAAATTAGCAGAACATTGAATTTTTTAGATTTAGCAGTTTTATATATTTGCCTGTCCAATAGTCAGTGCTCACAAAATCATTGATAAATCAACTTACAATTAAGAAGGGCATGTTTCATAATTCCTAAGTCAATAAGTATTTGTTTCATTTTGATTATGCTGTTCAATAATCACAGAAGCACAAAAATAGTTATTTTTGTAAATAAAAAAAAATTTAATTATTTATTAATTTAATTTTCAGATATAAATACCATAAAGACTATGAACGTACTTCATATAAACTACTCATTACTCAGTATAATAAATGTATAATAAAATGGTTGGGTTTTACTTAACTAAAAAGTTTTAAAATTAATGTTTTCATGTTCTGCATGCATAATTTCATAGTATGACAAATCCTCTTCAGGAAACAGAGGAATATAATTTGTGTACATACAAACCCACACGAGCTTGTGCACACACACACATAGTATGCTGCATTTCATTAATTTTAATATTTTGTTTTTTGTTTAATATTCATGTACAAAATATTACTATATTGCATATATGTTGAATACAATTTTTAACAAAATTGATAAGCACATAATAACTAAAATAATAATTTTCTACTTCTTGGTAATTTATTTCCATATGTTCTTCTCAACTTAAGCTGAACTTTCTTTTATGAGCAGTACAAACTATTTTCATGTTTTGTATTTTTATCATATTCTTTAGTTTCATTTTCCTCTAATGGTTTATTTACAAAACGTAATTTGTTGACACTACCAATATTAACCATCAAATATTATGTTTTCTTTCTCAAAAATGGTTTTTCAGTGCATATATTTATTTTATTTAGAAACTGTAGCTTTGTAGTTTTTTAAACATACTCTAGTTATAAATCAAAACATATGGAATTAAAAATATTTTTAGGTAATGGTCAACCATTGAAATACAAATACTTTAATTAGTATTTATATTGAGGATAAAAACTAATTTAATATAGTTTAACATACCTGTTATGTGGTCTGTGAGGGGTTGGAATACCGTAGGTTTGTGGTGTTTCTGTCTCCTCTCACTGGTCAAAAGTCCTTTTTAATTGATTAAGGAACAAGAATTGGAATATATTAGTGTGTTTTTTGTTTTATATAAAAATATATTTGTATTAGTTTGTCTTAAATGTATTTAACAAAATAAATATAAAAATGCATTACTTACATTGCTTCTTTTAGTAGACAAAGCCTGTTCCCTTTTTCATTCAACCTACAACAAGTCATTATTACTTTTATGCATAAAATTGCTAATCATTTCTGCATATCAAATTAAGCTTATTTACAATGAAACATAATTAACTTGAACCTTCACCCAGGCTCCATATTTGAATATTGTGCAATGATTTCATTATGAGGGTCAAAACTTCCTCTATGAAATTAATGATAAATTTTGATTAAACTATAAGGTCTAATAAGCACTTATCGTTAATTCTTTCTTAACTTACTAAATATTATATTAGTTTTCAACCCTACCAGGGTAATCGAAATTTCAATTATATTTCTGCCCTAAGAAAACATTATCATGTTTCCTTAGGTGATGTTTTCTTAGGTTGACTAAATAGGGTCGTGCTAAAGGGCAGATTCAAATTTTCATTCCTCCCTGCTAAAAGAAATTTGAGCCGTGAACACATGGGGAAAGCCGTATTTTATTATTAATCTGTTGTGGAGAGTACGGAACGTTTATGCCCGGGCCCAAATAAGTGGCGTTATATCGTAAAAAGACAAAATAATGGCTGGATTATGCACCGTTATTGGACGGCCGGGTGTTTAGTGGGCAATTTTAACGGAGACTGCTCTCTCAGCTCGAACCAAGCCAAATTCGCACTCGTCCGGTAATGTCCTCTCCCATTCTGCAAACTAAACTTACCCTAAATTATACGCCCTTTCGCTAACCAAATGTCACAAAGCCCCTGCCCTTTGCGGCCAGCAGTCTTTTCGCATTTATCAATTAAAATTAGGCAAAACTACGATGGTTACGTTTCTCGTTTACTTTACCTTTTGAACGCGGCAAAAATATTTGAGCGGTACCAACCGAGCGACTTGCCTTCCAGGCTTGCAGTTTTTACGATACGATTGACAATAGATTATTTCGTTAAATGGACTATTATTAATTACATACTTACAGTATGGACGAAGAACGCCTTGTATATATAGATCATTAGAACCTAGTAATTTATAAATGAGAATTTTTTAAGAAGTACGATTAACGATGTACAGTTTACTTCTCCCCTGCCATCCGGTTGGCAATAATGTAACAATACAATGTTCCCATACAATAAATGTTATGTTTAAATGTACATATTAATAAATTTTAATATTCCATATATATATATTTTTCAATATAATATTTGTTCACAATTAATGCAATGATCTTGTATTTATATTACGAGAGAAATAAGAAACAGCAAAATGTATTTATTTCGAAGACATCTTAAAAGTTGTATACTTCTTATATAACTGCACTAAAAGTGAATTACATGAAAAAAATGTAACACATTGAAAATTCGATCTAGACAACTGCCATCTCAAAGAAAAACAATAGAAACCTACACAAAGTTTGTTATACAAACTTTTGTGTGAAGATATATTAATCTGTTTTATTATAATTGATGTACCCACAATTTTAAATAAAAATTTAAAAAATTGATATTTTATTTATATCTACCTCAATTAATTTTGATTAATGTGGTAGTTTGAAATCACTATTTTTCCCCAATGTTTTATGGAGCTGCTTCCCAGCATACTTTAAGCTCTTTTAATTATTTATTTGTATACACACAAATTCCCAATCCTGAGTTTAAAAGGATATGATAAGAATGAGGGAATCAATTCAATATTTCGTTTTTGTAATTTCCTCAGGATAACAAAGTGAGTACCAAAAATACATTCTATGAAATCACCAGTTGATCATTTAGTAGAACAATGAATTAATACAAAATATGATTTCTACTTTAAAAAGTATATTCATAACATGCAATACACTTTATTTTTATGCCCCATCTAAACCTATCCTTAATCTACCTCTTAACCTGACACAATAGTACTAAACAAAGTGCAGATTATTATTTTTCTGAAAAAATATTAACTAGTAAAATAAAACAAAATGTGGAGAGATTATGAACTAACACTAGGGAATAAAATTATTGTAATAAATTATAGTTAACCATATAAACATTTATTCAATGATATGTAAACATTTACAAAATCTATACTTACAATAAATACTAAAAATGAAATTATAAATTAGCTTACTATTAATACAAAATATACAATATTTAACACAACTGAAAATTGGGATTAATATTTATACTTATAATAGTATAGATAATGACAAAAACCAAATCAGATGGTACAACAAAAATTACATATTAACAATTATCAGCAATCACTGAACCTAGAAAAGTAAAAAATAAATAATTCATTAAGGCTCTAAAGTCCCCCTAAAATGGTAACAGGGTACAGTTCATTAAAATACATATATACAAACATTAAAAAAATTGTAAAATGTTTTACCAATAGACAGTCTTAAATACATTCCAAAATAGGTGTAGTAACCTATAGGGATATTATGTTATTAAAATCATTCATTTGAAATTATTTTCCAATAATATGACAATTTCATAATATGATCCCTTTTCGAAATATTAATTACAAAAGATATATTTATTTATTTAAGGTACTAAAATACAATATTTTTCACAGTTCAAAATTATTCTGACTAGTCAATATTTTGAAACAAAAGTTAAGAAGAATAAATCACAAAAGCCATATCAGATAAGGTATTTTTGAGACAACATTAAGTACTTAATTCCATGTCTACAAGAAATTCATAGTGTAACTAGTTTGCTTAAACAAACAGAAATAAAATCAACTGAAACAGTTATTAACTTAATTGTATAAAGTGAAGAGGTACATGCTGGACTGAACACATCAAAAAACAACAAAATCAACAAAGATAACAAAAATTAAACATCAGTGATGATAAAAAACCCATTTATGTATACATAGGTAATTCTATGTTAAATAACATAAACAATTAATTTCTGCAGCTAACGTAAAAACTAAAGTACACAACAATTATTTTTATATAATACTATATTCAATTGTGGCTGTTAAAATATATTTTCATTGTGGTTATTACTTAAACCAAAAAATGTATGGTTTGAATTATTAATTAAATAAAATACTATTTTTATTATAGAAATTAAAATATCTTAATTATTATAGAAATAAGAACATCTGAAAATTACTCACCAAATTAGGTACTTTTGCATACATTTGTCATTTAAAACAGGTTCAACCACAATTGAGAACAAATTATTTTTATAATTGCATATTATGTTCAATAACATAGACCACATAACTAGTAGTACACTGAAGTTTCTAATCACATACTTGATACATATAATAAATTAAATTTCAGAGTATTTTATATTCAACATTAAATAATCACTCAGCATTTAACTGATATTACAACAGGATTTAAACACTTATACTTCCAACCATGTTACACAAATATTCCCTAAAAGTATTGAAATACAGGTAATTCTCTGCTACGCAGGAGAACTTTGATTCTGGTTATAACATGACTACATAAAGCTATGTTTAAAAAATATATTTGGTAATACATGAACAATGCTTTTAACAACTAAAAAAATATAGGTTGGGAAAAGTTATACTGGTCATCATGTTAATTTTAATGCAGAGTAAGAACATAATTTTAAAAATATAGTAGTTATCTATTTCAATTTTAATATTATATTCTACAACTATTACGAGTATTGTTTAAAATGTGATATTTAGGAACATACATTGAATTAATTAAGGAAAATGTAGCATAAATTAACCTCCAGCATTTAAAGATGAATAATCTGCAATTTATATTTCATTATCAATAAATTGATTTTAACTGTGGTAGTTTATACATGTAAACTGAAATATATGTATTTAATTTTAAACCAGTCCCCTTTAATTACTAAAAAATACTTACCAATATTGTGAAACAAAGGGATATTAATTGATCAAACAGGTTAGAGATTTCCGGTATGAAAAATGAAACAAATTATTTAGTTCACCTGAATGATACATTTAAATTCTATGCCATACCTATTTGGAAATATATTTTATCACCCTATATGGAATGTAAAATATTAGAAATTATTACAAAAAAATACGATAACGAAACTGAATATTCTTATTCTGAATTTTTATTCATGTACATGGACATTATTAATTAGGTTCTCTTTTATAATAGAGAACAACATAAAAGCCACTTTGGCTTACTTTTATATTTTCATTTTTAAATGAAACATTCTCAGGAATAGAAATTGCAAACTACAACATCCATGACTACAACATTCATTATTGTTTTAGTGTAATAAACACAGATGAACACTTTTGTACCAATCATAATTGAGTATTAGTTTGATGGAGAGAACACTAAATTTTACCCATAAATTAGATAGCACAAATACAAAAACTTTCTAACTTCCCCATTTCTTCACTTATCCACAATTTGAGAGCACAATATCATTATTTTTACTTCTTTCTTCCCTGTGTATGACAAAATAAAAACATGTATTGATTATTTGTGGATTATTCCAAGTTCTGAACTAGTTCAACTAATGATTGATTGATTGAACTTCATTTGTATAGCGCAATAGGTAACTATTGACCTGTTATGCGCTTGCAACTAATGAATCTGACTATACTATTAGAGTATTCTGAACATTGCATACAGTAATATAATGTAGTTTTATTTGGAATGTTTCCTTGCTTTCTGCTGCTGAATAATTAGTTTATTCTTCTGTCTAGTAACCTTAGTTGTATGAGCAGTAACAGCACCTTGCAGTTTCTTCAAATTTTGTTGTGGTATTGTTAAAGCATTAGTAGTAGACTGATTTTTATGCTGGATTGAACCTATAAGAAAAAAACATTTATTAGAACCAATTAATGAAAACAGTAACAAAGAAATATAGGTAAAAGTGCAGAAGTTGTATAAATAGTTACAATAACAACCATGAATTCATATAAATATGCTAATAAACATAATTAAAAAATTATTTGTTTGTAATGTACAATTAAATAAATATAATTACAAATTATAATTATGCATACACACTCTCATTCACAAACGTAATACCTTTTGAAGCATAGAGCATAGCTTCTAATTCTAAAACTCGATGCCTAAGTGCTTTATTTTGTGTATGAAGTTTATCTCCCTCTCTGTCTACACTGCTAGCTCCACTAGTTTCTCCGGCATAATGTCTGAACATTAAATGAAGTTTCTCTTGGTGCTCTCTATGGACCATAACTAGCCTTCTCTCATTTTCAATGTTGGCTTGCTGGAGAGCGTTACTTAAAGCTTGAATTTTCCAGGCTTGAGCTTCAATTTGTTGCTAGGGAAATTCAACAATGAAAGATGAATTATATAAAAACTGAAGAATATAAAAATGTATGTAGTAAGTATTCCATGAAAAATAAATAAAAACATTCGTTCTACGTTATTGTTATATTTAGCTTATTTTGTTTCTCTTAATATTTTTCTCATGACAGTTAAAACAGTTAACAAAACTAAAGAGTTAAAGAATTGTTGTCGTCGCCTTACATCCTGTTCAGTAATTTGCTGTTCCATTTTACGCCCAGATTCCCTCAAGTCAATTACTTTCTGAAAATATTTGTACAACAAACTTCGCATTTCTGCTTCAGATAATTTCATAAGACGCTCCATCAACATTTCTTCTCCCTAAGAACATTTTGTAATCACTAAATTATATCTTTTAATTTGTTACAAATTCTTATCTCTATTGCTGTATGTTTTACTGTTATACTAATGTTGATAATCAAAGACTAGGAACAATAAATTAAAAAGGGAATTTATTTATGAAATAATATTTAAATAAGGCTAACAGAAAACCAAAATTTAAATTACATAAATATATTAACAAGTAATAAATTATGAATTACCTTTTCCCTTTTTATATCTGCGTTCTCAATGCCTTTATGACCACACATTAATTCATTTTTGTATTCTATTGTAGCATCAATTGCTTCTATTGCTTCATCACATTCAAGAAATTTCCTTTCATCCATAGCAGAAAATACTTTATCCTAAAAAGTATAAAAATTCATAAAGTGAATAAAATAAACACCTAGTATTATAAGAATTCTGATTTTTAAAAAGATGTTTCACAGCAGTAATCCAATTTGAAAATACCTTATTCAATTTTGCATCTAAATTTCTTCGTTGCTCGACCAAACAATCCCTTGTTTTACGTAAGTTCCTTATTTCATTTCGTAAAGCTTCCTTTGCTTCCATATTTTCAGCTTGTTCTAGAGTTGTTGATTTTTCTTTTAATACTTGCTCCAGAACAGAAATTCGAGCACTAACCTGAAGTATGCTCTAAGAACAATAAAAATGATTTAACTCTTGCATAAGTCGTTCCTGCCGCTTAATTCTTCCAATTAAAAAGACTATTGCTACATTATTACTATTAATGATTTCATTTTAAAACATCAGCACTTGTATAATAAATACAATATATATAGTTTAAATGTATATAATCAACACATTTCTGAAGTTGATGTTAACTTTAATGGTATTAAAATATTATGTCCTTATTACCTTATTTACATTTTTTTCTTGACAAATTTTTTCCTTAAAAAATGATTCTCTTTTTTCCAAGATGCACTGTTGCTCATTCAACTGCTCTTGCAACCTTTGAGAAGATTCTCTCAAATTCATAAGCCTTTCTTCTTCTTCAGCAATCCATTTTAATCTATCACCATCAACTGTTTCTTCTTTCTTCTATTTTAATAAAAACATACTTTTAGAAGTTTGATTCCTGATTTACTTTATACCAAAATAAATTTAATAAACCTAAATAAATAAACTCGTGTTCTATCAATGGATTGTTCTATGTTCAAATGGGTTGAAAGGTTATTCAATAATTCAAGGGATATAAAAACATTCCTGCTATTGTAGTACTGTTTTCTATGATAAAAGAATAGATTTTCCATGAATAAAATAAAAGAATCATTCAATAGACTGATAAATTTATATAACAAGTGTTGAAACATTATATTAGTAATAAAAAGCACTAGGCATTTCTGGAATTCATAGCTTAAAGAATTCTAATAACATTATAGAGATGAAATAAATAAACAATAAATTATTGGCATTTACTTTATCTGACTGAAGTTTATATTTCTCTTCTAATTCCTTCATTTTTTTCTGATCTTCAATAAGTTCTTGTTCCAAACTCAGTTTATGCTCCTCTTCCTTCCTTAACTGTTTAACCAGTTTTTGAAATTTCCGTTTGGAATTATGTAGGCTACTTTCAAGTTCTACAACCCTAAACATAACAAGCAGGTTTTTAATTAAAAAAAAAAAAAATTTTATAAATGGTCATTTTAAGTAATACTCTATTCATTACTATTGAATGTATTTGAAATTTCCGTATTAATTTATTATCAAAAGTTCTTAATTTAAATTATATTATATTTTATATATTACAGATATAATCTGTAGGAGAAACAGTTGCAAATAGATGAAGGTAGACTTAATTCCACATAAGTTCAAAATATTTATCATGAAATTAAATTTTGTTAGACATTAATGCTTAAAGTAAATAGTTAAAATATATACATCTGATACATTATACATATATCAATCAATTAATAAAACACAAATGGTAATGAATATAATTGTATTAATGAACCATGAAAATAATATAAACAAGATATATCTCAACATTTCATAAAATATCAATTACTTTTTGGCACTGTCTCCAGCAAGTTGTTTAATAAGTTCCAAGTCATGTAAACGTCTTTCATAACGTAAAGCAAGTGTTTTATACTTCTCCACTTGTCCCTTTACTGAGAGATCTCCCCGGTTTAATGCTTTTTCTGCCTTGGCTAAATTTGCACGAGCTTTACAGTATTCCTCTTCTAGTTGAGCTAATTTCCATTGAAATCTAGCTTTAGCAGTAGATCTTGCACCACTATTTTGGATCATTTCCACAATAAATTGTTCCTGCAAACATAATGATTCTCCTGACAACATTCATAACTTATAATGTGCATATTATAATAAAGCATATAGAAAATAAATAATTTAAATAATGTGGATACAAATTGAGTAATTACATCAATTATAAATTAAATGAAAAATCAACTTTTATTTCACATGGATATACCTTTAGGACAAATTTAATACATAAATACACACACACACACACACACACACACACACACACACACACACATACACACAAATGTGTCATATCTATAAACCAATATAACAGCATATCACATGAGTTTATAAAATTTAATTTAATGACTAATAACTATAATAACCATAATTATAACTAATGAACCTGAACAAAATCTCAATGATATTAATATTTAAAACTATTAATGAGGTTAATAGTTTTACTTTAATTTCAATCATTTGTTGAAGTTCATCAATTCTTTTGTTCGCACCATCCAAGTCCAAAATTACCATATCTATTTGACTTTGTTTCGATTCACTTTCAGTTGACAACATTTTCAGTTCTTTGTCAACAAGATGTCTTGATTCAAGTTGCATTTTTTGGCTTGCTTTTTCCGAAAAACTTACAGACGAGGAATTATTAATAATTTCTTCTCTTCCTTCTATTAATGATTGTGATCCAATCTTATCCTTATGAGACTCATGTGAGGTTTCCTAAAGTGAAAGAAAATTATTATGCAATAAAGTAATAAAATAAATGTTATCAGCTGTTCAGTACAGTATACTTACCACTTCTTCATTAACAGTTTGATCTAATTCTTGTCTCCTTTCATTGATTTTTAAAGGAATTTCACCAGGCAATATGCTCTTTCTGCGCCCATTATTTGAAGATCTTGCTATAAAGTGAAAAATTGGAATATTGTTTATTCTTCTTGACAAACTATTATATATATATATATATATATATATATATATATATATATATATATATAAACAAATGCTTATATAAATGCAAATGCCAAATGTTTTAATATATGCCATAATAATTCACTAAAAGTTCCACTGGTAGAACCTAATTACAGTATGGACGAAGAACGCCTTGTATATATAGATCATTACAACCTAGTAATTTATAAATGAGAAATTTTCAAAAAGTACAATTAACGAGGTACAGTTTACTTTTACCCTGCCATCCAGTTGGCAATAATGTAACAATACTAGTTTGTATGTTCCCATAAAATAAATGTTATGTTTAAATGTACATATTAATAAATTTTAATATTCCATATATGTATATTTTTCGATATAGTTGTTCACAATTAATCCAATGATCTTGTAGTTCCACTGGTAGAACCAAATGAATAATTCCACAATATAAAGTATGAAAAGAAATATATACACATATACCCATATATACATGAATTTGTTAAATCTTAATGATTAGCTCATTTATGACATTAATTCCAAGAGTAATAGTTCTTTAACTTACTAATTATTTTTTTCTGTGGAGTAATTTTTTCAGTAGATGTACAGCTAGCCAATTCAGAATACTTGTTCACTTCTGTGTCAGTACAATTTCGAAAACTGAAAAGAAATCATTTATTTATACCAATATAAATAAATAAATTGAGTTTGAATTAACTAGGCTCAATAATATAATATTTAGATTTAACTTTCTTAAAAAATATTGGAAATATGTATTCCCAATCTATCTCAAATACATTTATCAAATAATATACTAACATAATATTATATAACACTATAAACTCAGGAATTTTTAATTTCATTCTGAAAAATGTTTAATACCTATTCATTAAAGTCTCAAGCTTCTCAGCAAAATCTTCTCTTCTTGGGACCCCAACCTGATCATTTTCATTACATATCTCTATTTCAGGTGTTTCATCATTTCCACTTTCACTATCAACTTCACTTTCACTAACTGTTTTATCCGAAATTGATTTTTCTTCTGATTCTGTCACTTCATCTGACATTAATTAAAACATAAAACTCAACTTATTATTCATATTACGAAAAATATGTTCTACCACTTTGAAATAATTAGTTTATTTTCATTTAATTTCTAGATAGATTAAGCAGAAATATTAATATGAATTTATTTTCTTATGAAATTTTAAGTCCACAGGTACATGATATCTGTAATACATAAATACTAAATCAATTAAGCACTGTATCACAATAGCAATAGCCAACCTTTTGCCAATATTTTGTTCAATAGCAAAATATAAAAATTAATGTATTACAAACAAGAAGGGGTTATTATACTGACTGAATATGGTTGAACATTTTAAAATAAACTATTACTAAGTAATGTTGCTTGTAATATTCATATCACCTATTCTTTCCAAAGAACGTGTTGTTTTTCCTTGAAGACTAATTGATGAATCATGAGCAAGACATTCTTCGCATTCTTGTTTCATGCACAACCATTGTTCAATTTGTTCTTTGGCATCTTTTGATAAACCAGTCTGGAATAATTTCTGGAATAAACCTTCGGCATTTGAAACCAATTTCATCCATTGGGTTGCAGCAAACTCTAACCTAAAAAAAAATAATATAACACATATACAAAACAGTATATATAAGCCTACTTTTAATACATACATCTTGTTTTTCATTTTAAAATATTAAGAAAAACTAAAATGTAATCAATTTCTGGTAAATTACAATTAAATTGAACATAAAATAAGATTACTTGATGTATAAAAAGTACATGTACCTAATCACACATTAATACAAATAATTTATACTTTTACTCAGTTATATTTGAAACATATCTCAGCACGTATAACAATTTCAGGAAGAAATAAGATTTTTTCTAGAGAAGATATGTGCCACAAAATAAGAAAGGGAACTATATCTTAAGAAACCACTGTTGGAAAAAACTATTTAGGAGATATATCTATAAAAAATTACCCAAATGAATCAGCATGTGTACTCCCATTTTCAGAATTATCGAATACTAACTCTTGAGAGCTAGTAGCAGTATTAATATCACATGAATGTTCTTCCTGATGACTGAAACCATAAGTAGAATGTACTTGGTCGATGAGTCGGAGATGATTTAGGGTATCAACATAATCAATAGACCCAGGAGAAAGGCAACATATCAGTAATGTATGGGCTGATATAGTGAATGCATCCTGGAAAAGAAATTATTAATCATTAAACAAATGTTATTATAAACATAACAAGATATAATATTTGTTGTAACACGGATGTTTTATATCAGATTTAATTCTAGTAGGCTCAATGTCCAATCTACAAAGACCAAATAAAGCCTAAATATGTCACTAATTCTGTATATTCACAAGAAACATTTATTACAGTATATATATATATATATATATATATATATATATATATATATATTATAATTAGCATGAAAAGACAAAATTATTTTTCCAACTATACCACCCAAATATAGAAATATATTTGTTTTTCTCTATTAAACATAATTTAATTTAGAGTACAGTTTATTTTTACATCCATACATCCCAAACAAAAATAATGTCGTCGAACCTTTATCATAGTGGTCAGAAGAGGGTCCGAAACATGGTGTGGTATAACCCATCGCTCATTTGGAATGGCTGTAATAATATTTGTCAGAGCTCGTAAACCAAGGTTGTTACTGCTATTCTGATGTAAAATCTGTCCATTTGGCCCCATGTAATAAACCACTTCAGTACTTCCCAAATCAATAAATGTTGCTTTAGAAATTCTCTTCTCAAGGCGACCTAACATTTTAAACTTAATGCTTACAGTAATAATATAAAGAATACAGAGTTTAATTTTACCAATATTATAATCATGTACTAACCTAATATAGTTCTTTCTTTTTAAATACACGATTTGAAATGCACAATCTTTCAATATTTTAATATAAATTACCTCCAATAATCCATTGTTGCTGAATAGTAAATGTAAAGAAACAATGAGACTGGCTGCTTGCCGCATTATAGTTAGTCCAAACAGTTTGCCTATACCTCATTCCGATTCTCAAGCAATTGAATACTTCATTGACATTTTGGCACTGTATATTTTCCAAACCTGCTATCAATGTTGATCCCTGAGAAATTTTGGGTTTTAGAATGATGAAATGAAACTAATGTGCTGGATATTTGTTAATATGGAAAATCAAAATCATCAATCAACAGAAATTAACTTTAATTCATAACTGTAAATAACTGTTTATATTACGACATTCAAAAAAGTTTTTCAAAAGCTACAAACAATTGTGAATATTCTGATTATTTGTTCAGTAAAGTGTATTACACAAATTATAAATTTTATTCGATTTTAATGGGGGTCTGCAAGGGTTATTGTAATTATCAAAGATCCGATTATCAATTATTCCATTTGGTAGACCAGTTAAAGCATAACACCATTGTCAGTAACTAAATACATGGGTTAAAAATAAAATAACAATCATATCTTTGAGAACATAAATTTTATGTTTTCCATTTGACAGAGATATGCTAGAATTCCTCTCTACGAATGTATAGAACAACAAAATTATACTTTATGACATCTTCTGTCTCCATTTGCTGATTTGGTTTTATGGTAGACTGGTATTAATATATTATCACTACACTGTTAGTGCCAATTATATATTACTGAAATGCTACTGACAGTAGAGAGAAGTTGAAACCGGTTTAGCACAGGACCAAACTTAAAAAGAACAATAGAAATATACCCCTTTGTTATATCATGAAAAAGAAAATACGGACAAATCACATAACAATGCACGTACACTTATTCTTCTAACAGCTAAAAACATATATTAATACACACTAACATAATAAATACCTTTTCATCTGTTGTCAGTGTAAACTCTTTTCTTTGTTGAGAAGGTGACAAAAGATCATGAACCACCCCATTAACAACTTCAAAAAAACTTATGAATACCTTATACTGTGTTCCATTGTATTGCTGATGTCTCTTTAAAATAAACATAATCAATATTAATAACAATTTTGAATATTTAAGAACAAATAGTATGGATAATAAATACAAGCATTATATACTAGGAAAAGACCAACCGTGAGAGTATTAAATATATGACGAGTCGCTCTTAGAATCATACCATGTTGAGTTTCAAGGGAACAGTTTAAGCCGGGACCAAACATCGTGTATGTTTTACCACTGTTACATTTTCCGTAAGCAATAACGGATATGTCGAAACCTAAATAAATTTAATGAACTGAGTAAAAGTAAAAAAAAGAAGTAATTAAAAAGTAAATACTGCACTTCTTAAATTATAAGACACATGCTTTTTCTTATATGGATGCCTCTGAATTCTGGGTGCATTTAATAATCTATGGCATCTTAGAATTAATATAAAATTACACAGTTGTTACGAATCACCACAGGGGGAAACGGATTTGTATGAAAGCTACAAAATGTGGTAATAAGTATACTTTTTTATTGTTAAAAACCTTTTTGAAGTGGAATAAGCATCAACGTATTCAATGCCTGATAGTGGATAAATAGTGTACCTAAGTTTAAATCCTTTTAATAATGATTATGTGACTTTTTCCATTTAAAAGTTTTTTCTTATTTTCCTCTGAAAATAAGAGTGCTTCTTATGGTGGATGGCATCTTATAATCGAGGAAATATGATAAACTGAATTGGGCTTTAATTCATTCAAAATCAAACATCAGTAGGCCCTATATACACTGACTATGACAGGGCCTGTATGAAGCTAGTAAAATAAAAGTAAGCTATATTTAGCCTGGTCATGCCCAAAGTTCTAAAAAGTACTATCAACTATACAAGCAATACATTTAAGGCAGACTAAGACATAATATAAGATCTAGAAGTGAACTGAGGGTTTTTATGAAAATAATTTTGTACCTTCGAGCAAGTAGTTGACTCTTTGGGCGACGCAGACATCGTAAACGTATCCCTGGCTGTAATCAGCGGAAAATACATAGTCGGCGGTAAAACAACTCTGATTTCCGAGTATCACTTGTTTGGTATGCGGCACAGCACAAACACAAACATCCTCAACAGCCTGGTTGGTTTGCAATGGAGGCCTCACCTGTAAAACATACATCGGGTGAAACAGCCCGAAGAAACTCCTGACAATAGTTTAATGGTAAACCACAGTTACCGCATCCAGGGGGTTCTCCAGATATTTCATATCCCTAATTAATCCCCACAAACTGAATCCCCCCTAATAAGAGAAGTTGGAAAGAAGCTGAAGAGCAGGAATTCAAATATATATAGGAAATAATGTTAATATTAGTTATATTTTATACAACCTAAACTAACCTATCCAGGCCTGGGTGCATAAACTGGGAATCAGCCAGTTTTTAAAATTTAAATGGGAATCAACTTCACTCACCCGAACTGCTACTTGCACTGAAATAACCATAGTAGTATTTTATGCTTCGATCTCAAGAGAGTGCAACACTTGTTTTCACTACTTTATAATTGAAAAAGAACTGTCATCGAACATGACAACTGTCACGAAAATTAAAATTTCAAAAACAGCTTAATAATGTAATCTCAAAAGTGTTGAAACTGTATTCATTGGGGATGAAAACTTCTCGACTGTTATACATATAAACAATGCATGTGCATTACGTATAAGTCATGATTCTATTTTCACTTAATTAACGAATCGTATAATTAAAAAAACATTGCGAAATTAAAAACCCCGTGAAAAAACGAATTTAAATATATATTTATTCTACTTGTAATTACTTTCGCTTTATATAATGTCACATATTATCCGTAATGCCTTTAAGACGCAAACCATAACCAACTCAGTTTTTTCGTAACAGTACATTCTCTTTCGGTGGTTCGTGAACTAAATTTACCGTGCGGCTCAAATTTAAGTAGTTATGGGTGAAAAAGAAGAGATACCATCGGTTGAAAAACAGAGGGAGATTCTCAAACAAATTTTTAGTAAATCCGTTATCCCTGGAGAATATTGGTAAAGAACTCAATTGTAATTCTGACTCAGTATGTTTTTGTGATACCTCTAACTATCGAGACCTACGTTTTGCCGGGAAAATAAGTAATTCGCGAATGCGATATTTTTCATACAGAGTATTATTCTAATTTATATGTTTCGAAAACTCTGTTGGCTTTAATGTATAGGTTGTTTGGTGTGTGATATTTGAATGTGGATTTGTAATCATGAATGACAATGGACTTTTATGACGGAATTTATTTTAATTAGTGCAATGTTTCCAAACAAATCACTGTTATAACAAGTTATTTTAACTTTTCTTCGTTTAATTGAACAAAACAATGCCACACGGTTACCCACATTTCTTTACCATAGCTTCATGAGAATCAATAGATCATTAGTAAGGTTCAGAAGGAAGTTTAAGTTTTTTTATTTTTTACGTTTCTTTATATGTATTTACATTCAAGAAACGTGTTTCCTATCACATGTACAATTAGGCATTTACCATTTCTAGTCCATATCGTTTTGCTTAAATTGTCGAATTAATTAAAATTAACAATTTTTAAGAATAATTGTCAGTTGTAGATTCAGTATAAAATATTTATGTTGAGTTACTGATTTGTTGTTTTAGATTCATATTTAGATTTATATTTTCATTTAATATGATTCCAGGTATTTGATTAATTCAAAATGGATGAAGTCATTAAAACAGTTTATAGGATTTGAAAAATGGGAAAGCAGTAGTGTTGCTCATCCTGGACCAGTGGATAACTGTAATCTGTTCGGTAAGAGAAGTGTTTTAATGTAGAAGATTCTATAAACGTATTGGTCCATTAATATTTTTTGTCTTATTTCTCATTAGCATTAGATATAAACTCCAAGAGGTGTCAATTTTCCTCTATAACTGTAATTATTTATAATAATTACATTGACTGTTTGCAACAATACCATTTTGTAAAATAATCTATTAAATAAAATCTACCACATTTATTTTAAACATTTCTTGTATTTTGTTTTATTTAACACATTTTTGCTGGTTAAAAAATAATTTTATTTATCATAGC
The DNA here is from genome assembly GCA_019843655.1 of Lethocerus indicus. NCBI lineage: Eukaryota > Metazoa > Arthropoda > Insecta > Hemiptera > Belostomatidae > Lethocerus > Lethocerus indicus. Next base: position 35,233,164 of record JACDQD010000001.1, read on the forward strand.
TATAAATGCAATATTTAGTTATCATCTAATCAGAAGTGGCCACTATGCTGAAAAACGATAAGAACATGAGTGTTTTAAGGAGTGATATGCTTTTGATTTAGTGTAATATCAGTGACAATAACAAAGTGAAACTAGACTATATTAAAAGATAACCCAAAAAATAATTGTTGATAAAAATTGATTTTATTGATTTTATACATGTATTTTTGTATTCAGTTTACTTTTAACTCTGACCATTTGTCTTATTTAGATGTACATTCATGACATCTGTACTTAACTTTGTATCTATTACTATTAAAGGCACCATTATAAAGAACACAATATTGTTTAATAAATTAAGAAAAGTTAGAAGAATGATTCAATTTGAATTGGCTTATTTGTTATGAATACTACTTAGAAAGTGCCTCACCCCCTCACCTTCATGTTGCCCAGATGTATTGCCAAAAGTATGGCTTTACTACCACAACCTACCATGATGTGAATTAGTTTGATATATGTGATTAATTATGTTTCTTGGAATGATTCCCACATACAGAGACGTCTTTAATATGGTAATGAGACTTGTTAATATGAAGATTTTCATTTTGGTAATTGTATAAGTCCCATCAATGGCTGGATTAAATATTGTTTAAATATATTTATCTTGGGAAATATTATTGAGAACAACACATAAGAAAACCTTTAAATACTGAACATAAGATACATATCTATCTCTTTCCATCTAGCTTTCTTCTATATCTTTATTTTAGATATGATTTAATTCTTTGCAAAATTCAATGAATTTTATTTATTAAATAATTATTTAAATTTGTATTTTATTTTTTACACTCAGGAAATAAAAATAGTAAGATCAAGTTTGGTAGAAGCTATAATCCTCCTTCTAATGGTTATTTTTTTAAAACAAATAGTCTTTACATATTGTAAAATTGTCATTATTGCATGTGTATACAATAATAATATGACATACTTTTAATGCTATAGATATTGAACCTTTCTTTGCTAAATGTTTATATGAGAAATGTACATATATTTTTTAGAATATGACAATAAAACTTTAAAAAAAGAATTACAAGAAACTATGGACTATGAACTGATTTCATCGGAAGGTTGGGATTTGCTTATGAAGTGGTATGGCTTGTCGGAAGGGCAAGATTCAATACCTCGTAAGGTAATATATGAGCTTTAATCGATCACCAAATTTACCATTCAACACTGTTTTACTGTAACTATCCATATTTAGTTTGTTGGAGAGTTTATTTTTTTTGTGGCCTTCATTAGCGATATTTATGGAATAATGCCTTTAGTTACTTAAATGAGACAAGAGTTATATACCCCTGCAGAGATGTGACCCATAGATGTCATACATTGGTCAATTCTCCAAGATTATTCTTTACATTAAATGGAAATTTAACACAATTTAAGCCAAAAGTACAAACAGTATATCAGGACTAATAATTATTTTCCTTAATAACAATATATTCTAAATTCAGTGTGATTTGGGGAGGAGGTATATATGCCCCTATCATTTGCGGGTGGGTCTCAGGACCCAAGTCTGGATGCTATCCACTGTGATTACTTTTGGGCTGTGTGCACTTCTCCTCCAAACCTTTTGCTACATATGGCCTGGTGGCTATTACAGTTATTAATGGTGAGAATTTTGGTTATTCTGTTTATTTTGAATGGCTTGCCCGATCATTTTTTTTTATATATAAACTTTGTATCTTTTCAATTAATTGCAAATTTAATATGATTACAAGTGGATATGAACTTCAGAACCCTCTATAAAGACAAAAATGTTTTTTGATGACTGGGCAAGCTTATATCTGTATGTAAAATGGGGTAATTTCCAATACTAATATGTTTGATAGGAATGGTATTACTGCCAAAATGAATTAAGGATTCAATTTTTTTTCTTTTACTTTATACATTTCTGACAGAATGTGATTAATGTTTATGTTGTAGGCTATTCTAGCAGGGCCATACACGAACTATGCAATTGTTGAAATATATCTAATTGAGCTTTCCGTCGTCAAAGATTTTGACTTTGAGGTGGAAGAAAAAATACTTGTTAGCAAAATTTCCACGTGCAGTAAGTAACTTAATATGTAAGATAGCAACAATATTTAATGAACAACAAAGGATATCTCTCCCTCTCCCTCCCCTCCCCCCCGCTCTCACCCACTCTCCCCTGTTCCCACCCACTCCCCTGCTCCCACCTCCTCTCTCTTCCCTCTCCCCCTCTCTTTCCCAATGAATTGAAAAGTACAAAATATATCTTAAATCCTTTAACATCTTAAATACTTTAATTTGATAAATTAATATTTAGTTTGTTTAAACATATTTGTTACAGATGATATAGACAGTATGTTAAGAGAAAAATTTAACATAAGTCCAGATGTAAAGACGCGTTTATACAGAAGAGCACATACTGATAAATATGAAGATTTACAATTTGGAAAAACTGCCCAAGATCTATGCTTAACTGACCACCAGATGATAATAATAGAAGCTCAAAAGCCAGATGGCACTTGGCCAAAACAACAATTGTAAGTATCCTAATGTATTTTATATATTTAAGTTTATTGTAAAATGAACTTGTCATTATTCGCATAACTTGTATTAATTTGTCAGAATTATTTTTTTATGTATTTATTAATATTTAATCACAATTATTATGAAAAAAAGTTCATACATTTTTCATTTCCAGAAAAATTGTTTTAAAAAATTGTCAGCATAACACTATTATGAATTCAACGCAATCAAAATCATCAACTATGTCATCATTGGTTATATCAGCAGCGTAAGTTAAAAAACAACTTACATATTGCATATTATAGGTTAAAGAATATTAAATTACATGTCAAAAGTTTAGGAATTACATCTGTGTATATATAAACTTTTAAATGTTTATATTGGTGAAACATGTGAAACTGTTTTATAGACCCAGTTCTAGTTCAAGTTCTTCTCCTCTCATCACTCCCAGATCTCAAAAGAGTATTGGTAGTAGCAGTAGTAGTACCCCAATACTTTTAAAACATCCAGGACTTTGTGGGCTTATAAATTTAGGAAATACATGCTTTATGAACAGTGTTTTACAGGTTTGAATTATGCTTATTTTATAATTAGAAATGATATTTGTATGACATGGCATTTAAATAATTAGAAAATGCATACATATTTTTCTTGGTGTTAAAATGTGTAAAATATATTTGTATTTCCAGTGTATGAGCAATTGCCCTCCTATTACTGAATATTTCCTTGCGGGGAAACACTTGAGGGAACTAAATGAAAGTAACCCACTTGGTATGAAAGGTGAAATAGCCAGAGTATATGGGGAACTGATTGCAGTTATGTGGTCTGGAAAGCATAATTTCACAAATCCCCAAAGGTTTAAAGTAAGAGAAATTAATTAAGCAGCTGATTTGTGCTTATAACTATAAAGTTGAACTTGAAGATGTTTGCTCAGATAAATATTTTTTCCTTATATTGTAGGCACAAGTTGGGATTTTCAATCCTAGTTTTTGTGGATGCCAGCAACATGATTCACAAGAACTTTTGACTTTCTTACTGGATGGATTACATGAAGATTTAAATAGAATCATGACTAAACCATATATAACAGTGAAAGATGAAAGTGGAAAGGAAGATGAGGTAAGAATAGGATGATATTGGTGTGTTGCATTATTGTTATTAGTTTATTTGTAATTGCAAATATTTAATATATGCCCTAATAACAAACTTAAGGTTAAAGCATGTTATTTTTAATTTTCATTAAGTTAGAAAATCACATTCGAATGTTTTCTTTAAATTGTTTTGGTATTTTATAATAAAATCACAGGTTCATAAATGATAATTAAATAAGTGTTGCATATCTCTTGTTTAATAAGACTTTTTTTATATTTTAGATTATAGCAAAAGAAACCTGGGACAATTATAGGAAAAGGAATGATTCTATTATTGTTGATACATTCCATGGTCTATTAAAATCAAGGGTTATTTGTCCACAATGTGAAAGATTATCACTTACTTTTGATCCATTCTGCTACTTATCTTTACCCCTACCTTTGAAAAAGGATCGTATCATAATGGTAAGTATTTTAAGAATTTTGGCATTTAAAAAAATCCTTAATTTAGTTTTATAATCCACACTTATTCATTTTAAATATAGTCATGGCAGTAACTACTCTTGCAGTTTCTCTATTCTCTGTTAAAATTAATTTATTTCAACTCTTTATTGTCAGTAGCATTAAGTCAGTAATATAGTGAGATAATTTATGCATGTTGGCTGCTGATAACACACCTGTTAATGCTATCCTATTACTGAAGTGGTATGTGTTTCCTCAATGCAATTTTATCATGAAATTCCATGTGGAATTTGATCAAGGGGTTTATGTTACTTGTAGCTAATTAGGTAGTATGTCACAGGTGTCTAGATTCATTTTGTTATAACTTAAATACTAGGTTAACATGAGTTACTTTGGGATTTGGGATGGATCACAAGAGTATATTCCAAATAAGATGATATTCCAAATTAAATACAGGGTAATTGCAGACCCCTAAATAGACATCGCACATTAAACACATTGTATCTTACATTTAAATTAATGGTCATTAATATTTTCCATTGCTTAAGAGATTTCTTGATATTTGTTTTGAGTATTTTGTCCCAAATGCTAATGTGTAGAGAACTAATAATTAGTGTAATAAAAACTTATTTAATTCTGATATTTTTGTTATGAAATGACATGTTGGATGTGTGGTTGAGTATGTAGAGAGGGAAAAATGTTATTTTTTGTATAGAACAAGCCTTATTGATCTTCCATAATTCTGGTTATCTGAATTTGTTTCAGATTAGATATATACCTTATGAAAGTTCTAGAGAAGAGAGCAAATACACATTAGTTGTTCCTAAGAAAGGGACAATCAGAGATCTTTGCATAGAAATGAATAATTTTACTTCAGGAAATCCTGATCATATGCTTGTTGCTGAAATTACAAATTGCCATTTCCATAAATTTTTCTGTAATGATGATAGCTTAGATACAATCGATGAAAAGGATATTATATATGTGTAAGTATTTAATATGTGTTTCTCCTTTAATAATGAGATATTTTTCACAGCCCATTAAGTGAATTGAAAATTTATTATGGATTAACTATTTCATTTTAAGTATCTAAAGTTGTAACATTATTTTATTGACATTAAAGTACAATTGGCAATGATGTTTTTTAGGTTTATTGTGTATGTAAAAAACTTTCAGTGTGAGCTTTACAAATGATGTATATATATTTCATTTTTGATTCTTTTTATATTATTAAATTTTAATTTTTTAGATTCCAGCTAAATATTGTTCCTAATCCACTTGATGCTGAACTAATGATATTTCCTGTTTGTTTCTGGGAAGTAGTTTATCCAAATGATACTTTTGTTCAAAAACGTATTTTTGGTATACCATTCATATTGGTTCTACCTCGGCAGCCAATCTCTTCTCCCGAATTGCATAAAGTATTGTTGGAAAAAATGCAAAGACATTTTAATTATTATCCAACTCAAAACAATGTCCATAATGGAGGTAAATGGTTAAATTAATTTTGTGAAAAAATATTACATTCCAATAAGCTTATTTACAATTGTGTATTTGACCTAATCAAGTTAGTAGAAATGCTAATCAATTATTTTTTTAATTCATTATACGAATTTATCATTAAAAAAGTGCAGTTTTTAGTATAGTATAATAATATGCTAGATATACCTAGGCTATACTAGGCCTAGGTGGTATACTAGGCTTGGTTTTTAGTATAGTATGATAATATTCAGTTATTTATAAAAATCTTAGAAGAGTGTTAGTTTTACCTTGAATTTGATTTATTGCAGATTTTCGGCTTGAATTTGTTAAAGATAGTGAAAGTAATTATCAAGATGCTTTGTTTAAGCTGTATGTTATAGATACTTCACTATATAATAACCCAGAAAAACTAGAATTAAATAAGGATGGTTACTATGATTTACCTGGTAATGTTGTGACATTTATTTTTTTTCAAAGTACAAGTATTTTTATAATGAAATTTCACATAATCAGTTGAACAAATTTATGCAGTATCATTTTCATTTCATTAAATACAATGATTTTTAAAAATTCATGTTTTTTCATATATTGACGTGTTATATCACATATGTTCATCATCATCATCTATTGTTATATTTGGTATATTAATATTATGGTACAAATGCAGAAATAATTGAAATCACATTTTTATTTCTAGAAACATTATTTGGAAAAGATCAGGATAAGTTTTTTGGTAGAAGAGCATTATTATTACAGTTTACTAATGAGCAAAGGCAGGATCATTATCTCGAGAAAAATCCAGAGGAATATAGGCATCACAATATTTCTCGGGAGAAAAGTAAAATTACAATACGTGATTGTTTACAGTTATTCACTACGTGTGAAAAATTAAGTGCAGATGATGCTTGGTATGTTACCTGAATGAATGAATACTTGTTAATTGCACATTGGTATCTCATATTGTAAATATTATGTTTTATGTTTTAAACTCTATAAATTCTCTTATTTAGGTATTGTCCAACTTGTAAAAAACATCAACGGGCTACCAAGAAGTTTGATTTATGGAAGCTTCCAAGGATATTAATTATACATTTAAAACGATTCTCTTATACTCGCTACCGACGTGATAAGATTGATGCTTTAGTTGAGTTCCCTCTAACAGGCCTAACCATGAGTGAATACGTGATAAATTCTGAGCAACCTCCAGTTACTTATGACCTTGTAGGAGTTTGTAACCATTATGGCAATTTGGGAGGTGGACATTGTAAGAAGAAATTTATAGTTTATTTGTTATAGACTTTTTTATAATATTAATTTTTAAATAAGTTTTATAAATTAAGGTTTACTGATAGGTATAGAATGAGTCACTTCAGTCAATAATAATATATAATAATGGATATGATATTCGTACAAATATTTATGTATGTTTATATATTCGATATGAAATTATTTTCTCATCTTTGAACTTTCAATTTTTTTTTCATTTAATGGTGCAATCAAAAATTAAGGTGTAAAAAAAAAAAAAAAAAAAAAAAAATTACATTAAGAGAAAAATACATCATTTTGGGGGCTGCGGCCGCACAGGCCATAGAGTGTACTTGTGAAGCCAGCAATCAGATTTGAATAAGTTCGAGTTAAGTGAGGGACTAGCATCGCCACACTGTGTATACATTGTGATGATTAAATGTACTGTTAAATTACTGATTTGTTTCAGATACAGCTTACTGTAAAAATAAGGATTTGAATGAATGGTTTTGCTTTGATGATAACTTAGTGAATCCAGTATCTCCTGAAAATATCATGGTAAGCATTTTAAATTTTATGTTGCTCTATTAGAATTTTTGTTCCCTATTTCATTTATTGTGCTTAACATAATTTTATGTAATAAAATGATTTGTTAATTTGTTTTGAACATTTAATCTAAGTTTAATTTTATATATGTGGAATCTTTTTTGTTTTAGAGTCATGCAGCATATGTCCTATTCTACATGGCTAAGGAATGTAAAGATCCAATTGGTACTGACTTCATGGATGTAAACTGAAATTCATACAATCTAATCCTTCCACTTGACTCGATTTTGTAAAGTTATGTGATATTTAAATTGAATATAACTTGTGATATAACACTATTTTTAAATGCTACTGTCACTTGTTATAATTGGACTTCCTACTAAGCGATACCAGTTTGAACCGCCTATTTTCTGACATTTGATATACCCATTGTCTTTTATATGAAATAAATTATGTTGACTTGGTTTTGTATATTTAAATCTGTAAAAATGTAAGTAAATTTTAGAGTAGTATTTTTTAAATAGTCCACAGGTTAATGCACTATACCAAAAAAAATAAAGTTTTTTTTAATAATTTCATGACATTGTTCACAAGGGGAATCTCAAATTATTAACCTTGACCCATTACCCTGTATGGCTTGAGGCGTCATTTGTACAAACTAGTTGTAATAGACATATTAATTAGTCAAAATTTATCATAAGTTAATCGAAGCTGTAATTTTGCTGTTATTTATTTTCCTGTATTTATAATTTATTACAATTGTATAAATAAATGCTTCTGGAAATCAATTAAGTTAGTTTAGGAGGTACCTTTAAACTTGGGTAAAATGAGATAACATCGGCTTTGTACAGGAAAGGAAGAATGTATAATTTTTAATGTAATTATATGTGTCCTGTGTCTCATGAACTCTGTCTATATAGTGTCATCGATGTCTTTATTAGGATCATTCAGCAATATTTATTTTATTTATGTGCCCTTTGCAAGAGCTAATCTTTTTAAAATATAAAAATATTTCATTTCTCAAATTAAGTATCTTGTTTACCATATATCTGGGCCATCAGTTTCTTAACCATGTTGGTTAAGTGGTTACTCAATTGCATACATACTAAATGCCACTTAATCAGATAATAGCTTAGGAAAATAAGGCTGGTAATTTGTTGTCTATATTTTGTAATTTCAATAACATCAGTTATTGTAATCCTAGTGAAACAGATATAGTTTGAAAAAAAATTATGTTGGGTATAGACAATTGATCTATGAGAGAATGAATTTGCATTTCTGATGTTATTGTATTATTCAATGTGGCATGCTAATCTAAGCAAATTTATAAATTTCCAAACATCTCATATTTGTTTTACATTATTTCAGGATAGAATAAATGTAAACAATTTAAATCATAAGTCTGTTAAGCAATGGGAAGTGGGAGTTGAAATATAATAATCTATATGTTTGAATTTAAGAAAAATATACATTAATTTTTACCTTTATAATGTTATAATTTAATGTAAGCTGAGAAATAACAATGTTTTTAATACAACATTTGCTTGTTTCACTGACTGGACTGCTTAATAATTGATGAATTGTTGTAACACAAATCATAATTTAAAATAAGTAAAAGAAAATATTAAAAATTGGCTGTGTAATTGGTTCCTACTATTTCAGGTCAGTAGAACTATTATTACACAGAAACCAAAAAAGCCCAATGCAAATAAATGTTAAAGTGTTAAATTAGCAATGAACATGAATAAATTCCAGTTTCTAATGTTCTTTGAACATGAATGAATTTTGAAACTAAAAGATCAACTGTTTTGGTGATGATTTATGAGAGTATTTGTCTCAAATTGTATATGTAGTACTACTATCAATTTCTGGCTCAACGTTCAATCTAACAGAATCTGTTTCCACTAACGATATATTCGGAACAAATGAGAATTAATCTCATTAATAACTGTATTTTTATTCATGTATTGAGAAGCTACAACAAATAAATGTTGACTATGTTCTATAATGTACAATGTAAAGGATAGTTGTATTAATACATGCGATTCTGTATACAATATAGAGTCTTTTAGAGTTTATCATTACACAAAACTTTAACGTTAATGGTTACGTTGAATGTTACGTTCTTAGCCGAAATTAATGTTTTTTTACCGAATTCCCCTAACTCAACCAGACGTACGGTACGAATTATAAAAGAATACCATCTTTAAATGAAGATTACAACGCAGCTTTAGGCGATTCAGACGTAAAAAAACGTGGTGGCTTATTTCGCACTTCCAGTTGTTACTTACTATACTGGGGTTTGGACTGCTTATTTCGCGCTTTCAGGGGTTACTATACAGGGTTTTGGACCGCTTATTTTGTGCTTTCAGGAGTTATTACACTGGGTTTTGGACCACTTATTTCACGCTTTCAGGGGTTACTATATTGGGTTTTTTACCGCTTATTTCGCGCTTTCACGGGTAACTACACTGGGTATTGGACCGCTTGTTTCGCGAAAAACAGCTACAATAATGCATAAACAATTGTTTCCCTGACCTCACTCCGTTCGACAATTAAGTCTAATCAGTTCAATCAATCAATATAGTTCAGATCAATCAATAAAAGCTTACGGGTTTCTATGCACAGAACCTGTACACGAACAGTTAATAAACCGAATTGCTAATTGGGATAATGATTTATTAAATCAATAAAACGGCTAATTAATTAATTGAGCGTTGATAGTTAACCGTTTCGCGCGGCACCTGTTCAAACTTCTGCTTTGGTGATCAGTAATTATTCAAAATGGAGTCGCCCTAGAGGTTCAATAAGTAGCCGGCCTGCCATCCAGTTCTCCCTGAACCGTCCTCGAACCTGCAGAGACCACGAAGGTATGAGTATTTCACACTTTAAGCCCCCTACCAATTTAATATTTGCTTATTTCATTGTAATTACATAATATTATTTTCGTACATAATTAAGCACTATCAACCCAATCATTCTCAATACCGAATAAATAATTTTAAATATACTCCGTTTAAGGTAAGATACTGTTTGAGCGTCCATATTGTTGAGCGTGGAAAGAACAAATATTGCCTCTATTCTTAGAATTTTAATAAAGCCTTATCATTACCCAACAGTCAGCTCCATGAGAGGGGGGGGGGTTGTATTTAATTGGGGTACTTATACTATTAATTGGGGGGTTATATTTAATTGGAGTTTATTTTTCAGTGAGCGATGAAAGTTTATTTGGTGTTTATTGTGTTGGGGTGTACCGTACTCGCGGTCCTGGGATCTTCCTCAGAAGAGATCGACTCTTCGGAGTTCGGGACTTTCAGGGGATCGAAGACCACCAACTGCAGTTGTGGATGGGCCAACAAGGTAAACAACTAGTTGAATATTTAGTCTTACTTTTTATTTAACTGAGAATACGACAGTATTCTGAAAATTTCCTCGGTTGAAACTGTGCTATAAATATCAGATATCGAATAAAGACAGGTGTTCCGAAGTTCGAATTTGAATGGATTTTTTGATTCGTTCCATCCTTTTGGGCAGTACCGCACCAAGTGATCCCATTAAATGAGCGAAGGTTTCCGCGACCAGAACATGAATTATCACTGAGTTTCCGTTTGGATCGCGCGAATACCGTGGGAAGAACTTCGATGGGTAGGAGTAGACCCCCTGTGTTTTTAAACCACCACAGCTAGCTCCAGTGGAATGGGTCAACCGAGGTTCTTCCCACAATATTACGCGATTCCAGCGGAAGTTAGTCATAATTCAAACTGATCGAATTCTTTCTCTTCCACACGGGCGCACTCCGAGTGGTTCTAGGGGTCTCGCCTGTGCAGATAGCCAATGAGCTAACCACTGGGGTGGTGTGTCAACTGCATCTCTCCATCTCTCATCCAATTTTCTCTCGAAGCCATCATACGCCACTAGCTTCCACAATCAGAAACATACTGATACTACTGTTATCAGTGGCTCTCTTGTCGCTAGTACCTCTACTCTGACTGAACTTTTTGGAGTACAGGTGTCGCAGAGAATCGTCTCCGGGGTTGAGACTGGAATAAACGAGTACCCTTTTATGGTTGGTCTTACTGGGCGCTACGATGTGGTGGTTTGCGGCGGTTCCATCATAACCCCATGGCATGTGCTCACCGCCGCCCACTGCACTCAGCCTATGGTGCAGTCAAACACCCCCATGTCGGTTGTCGTCGGTGAACACGATACCATCAGGAGTAAGTTTATTATCTTATTATTTATCTTCAGAATTTTAGAAATAGGAAATAAAAATTCGAATTGACTATCTTAAATACTGTATATTTCAGGCACCATTTCGTACTTTCATTTCATTCGGGATGGTAAATTAAGCAGGGGAAAATATGGTGAGACATTTCAGGGTTGTGAAAATGAAAATAATATGTGCGTACATTGATACAAAGTATAGAACAATAAAAAATAAGTTTTGCGCGAATTTATTTCAGTTTGTTTTACTGTTCAGTTTACAGTCACTGTCTGTCTCCTCTCGCTTTTGCTACACCACAGACAAAACAACCTCCACAGTCCAAGTGAAGTAGCAATGCAGACAGGATACTCTCCACAAGTATCCCGTGTAAAATAGCAAAAGACCAAACCAGCGAGAGGAGACAGAAAATCGAGAAAACCAGAGTATTCCAAACCCTCACAAACCACATAAAAGGTATTCCAACACCAGAAAAAGCTCGGTCGAATGAGAGAGAATTAATTTTTTGAAGAACCATTCGTATTGTCACTGCGTGTTGTCTCTGGGTTCGCTAACAGTAAGCCGTAAATTCTATTATGGATGGTCTTCTGTTAACACCCTTTAGACGCAATTTGGAAATAATTTGTTTTAATTTTCACCGTCATTAAAATAAGAGTGGTAAGTAAAATAAAGGACTGTCTGTGCAGAATTGGAAACGAACGCAACGAAAAAAATCAAGGTCAAATATTCGATCGAGCACGAGCAGTATTGGACTCTGGGGCATCCCAACGACATTGCTCTTCTCGTACTCGAAGAGAAAATCGAATTCAATAGGTTGGTCGGTCCAGTCTGCCTTCCGACAGAAATAATCAACCTCAACGACCGCTACATAACAGTTATGGGTGAGCCCAAATCCTTTTTTCTTAACAGCGTTCTTCCAGCTTCATTTAATGTATTATGATCTTTCCGAAGACTGAAGATCACAATACGCTATTCAAAACACTGGCTGCCATCTATAATGAATCTTTTATTGTGTTAAAAACAACATCCAGAAAAGAAGGAAAAGGTTTGTAACTTAAAAAGTTCAATCGCATTACAAATGTTTGCAAAGTTGAGTTTTCATATTAAATGAACAAAGTGGTATTCTCCAACACTAAACCCGCACCGAAAGTTGCTGTCTTATTAATTAACAATAAAAAAATAAAACACTTTGTTTATTAATTGAATTAAAAATCGTAAATTATTTTTAGGCTGGGGTCGACTGAAGTTCGAAGGTGGCAGTTCCTCCGTTCTGATGAAGGTGAATATAGATCCTGTTCAGTTTGCTACGAAATTCTCTACCAAAATTGAGTGTTGCTACGAAATGTTCTACCAAAATTGTGTTGCTACGAAATGTTCTACCAAAATTGAGTGTTGTTTGTGTTGAACTAATTTAACCCCGGAAAATCAATAAAATTCGAAATATATTTTGCATATTAGGTCCATTTGAAAGTTGTCCCGACCAAAGTATGCAACGAGAGAAATCCGTTGAAAATTCCAACTGACATCCCGCGCCAATTCTGCACCGGAGGCAACAATCGAAAGGACTCCTGCAAGGTAAACTTTATTTTATTTGAAAATTTGTCCGGTTTGTTTTTTCTTATATTACTTTTCCTCGAAAGTAAACACCGTGGTTCATTCATTCCGGTCTAGAGAATGAGCTCCGGATTCTGTCAGACCCATCTCAACTTAACCACCCCGTTTATTATGACTTATTAATCGATTTCTAGGGTGATTCTGGTGGACCTCTTGTAATGGTCGACCCCGAGACCAACAGATACGTCCTTCATGGCATCGTCTCAATGGGATTCGGATGCGCCACGGAGAAGCCGGGCATCAATACTAACGTTGCCTACTACTTGGATTGGATACAGCGTAAAATTCACGGTAAACGACTTTAAATTGATTTAATGTAGTTTTAAATCGGTGGATCCGAAAAGCGACGAGGAAAAAGTCGTTACCACGCAAGTATCGATACAAGCGGCGAGATGCCCGCATCTAACGAACAATGTGCAGTGTCAGTGCCAGAGGATTGAGCCTTAATTAGATTAAAACCCATATTTAATTCGTTCATGCCTAGGCGAGCTATTAAGTCCCAATATTATTGTATACAAAGCCAGAAAGACCCTCGAGCACTTCCTACTGGTGTATATTGTAACAGATATCTTGCAGGAATGTAAAGAAATTAAATTTGCTAATTTTAGGCGTTAATTCCTTGAGTCGAGAATTTGAATTGTTTACGTGTGAAGCTTGTATAACACACTCATCGGTATTCAGTTCGGTAATATGTTCCGTAACAAATGCTTCTCGTTAGAAGCTCGGGTCGTCAAACGCAGGCCCCGTCCTCTCTGGGTGAGATGCCCAGGATGGATGGGTAAGAACAATGCTCACTAGTGAATACACTAATCGAAATTAATTTTTCCTTATTTCAGAGTCCGTTCCGGGAGTGTTCACCTGTTCTAAAAGTTGAATTCAGACGTAGAGTCGTCGCAAACAGCTATAAGAGAAAAATAACAGCACTTTAAAATAAAATGAATTTGAACCTGCAATGGACTTCTCAAACAGTAGTAATCCACAAAACTGAGCATTAAACATTGTGTTAATATGGCATTCATTTCTGGTTATATCAGGTTAAATTTTAAGAATAAATCTTTATTGACAATTTACTATAATTTTATTGGTAATTTCAAATTATGTTCATTTTAATAAAAGTATATAACGAGCATTACACGAATAATATTTTATGTATATAAAATATTCATACTTCTATTACACCTTAATTTAATGCTGAGCATTTCATTCTAATGCTGACAGCAGCATGATTTCTGGTTATATCAGGATAAATTTTAGTATAAATCAGTAAATTAACAGTTTACTATAATTTGATTGGTATATATATATATATATATATATATATATATATATATATAATAAATAAATAATAATATTATATAATAAATAATAATAAAGTAATTATTTTCATTTTAATATAAGTAAATTCTATCATAGACGCTGAATCGTTGGATTAGCTACATAATAAAAATAACAGAACTTTGAAATACCGGGATAAAACTTTCTGGAACTTGCATTTGTGATATTTACTACGATATAGAAGGGAGTGAAAAAAGGATCAAAATTTTCCTTGTTTGTAACTATCGAACGCCACTTTCCATCGCATTGAAGCTTGTATAATGCGTTCGGCCGTGTTAGTTGTTTCCACCTCTTCTTCAATTGGGTCTATGGAATCAAAGTCTGCCTCAATCGTGTTGTCGTGCTGAAAATTGTACAATACTTTAAAATTAGAAGGCATTTTATTTGTTCATTTTAAATGGTTTTTCAACAACTTTAATTATAATTTGGCATAATGCAATAATTCAATAAAATCACGAATATAAAAACTTTAATAAGTTTCACTTCCGTTGTTGCATGTGGGTTTCACGAGCTCATTTTTATGTTGTAACCCAATTTCCGGAACTCTATTGAAATTTTGTATATCTATTTTACAATTTAGGGGAAGAAATTAATTTGAAAACTGATTTAAAACTGTTCTTAAAAGTCTGCTTCTAAATGGGAACGTTTACCTGCAGTTCGTGTTTACCCTTTCTTCCAAGCGAAGTAGCCAAGTTCCCGCATATAATAGTGCCTGTGGTGAAACTGATATCAGGACCGGCATCTGTGAACGACGGGTAAGTTAAAAAAAAGTCGTCCAAGTTAAACTAGCTTGAGTATGGAAGGGGCTTAAATACGATACAGGTATTTTTAAGACATTTTTTGGGGGGAGGGGCCAGAGTGTTTCTGAATTTTATCACTTTTCCGATTTTCAAACTGGTCCGGTTACATCTGCGTCAGTAAATTCCGTTATTAATATTAATAAATAAGCGACCAATTACAGCACAGTGCCGACCGCATGTTTCGTCGATGTGTAAATGACGGTACGCCACTGAAGATGGCAAAAAGCCTACCGAAAGGTTTAACGATGCCAGATGAGAAACATGTGTAATAATACATAATAGATACAAAAATAAACACTACATACTGAATTATCTATATACAGAGGGGTCCAAAAAAATGTATCCACTGTTTAACAGTCCATAACTTGCAAACTAATTGACGGAGTTGTCTCATTTTTGGTGAAAGTGTAGCTTAAAGTCCAACTTAAAGATATCACTGTAGGTGTTCGAAATGGTCACCATTAACATCCACACACAAACGATGCCGCCGAACTGCTGCACGTGTTCAGTTGGATATTTGCACATGAATGTACGATGGATTCTCGAAGTTCATCCAATGTGCGTGGCTTTTGTCGATAAACGACGTCCTTTAGTGTTCCCCACAGGTAAAAGTCCAGAGGAGTTAAGTCTGGGGAACGAATCGTTAAACGTGTCGGTGGCTCTGTTTGATACTCATTTCGCCATTGCCGTTGAACCTCATTAATGATTTCGTACTTAAAATACCACTTCAAAACTGACTTCCTTTCATCGAATGTAAGCCTTGCGTCAGCCATATTTACTCGAGTAACAAGGTACAACTAACAACAAAACACTGACTATCTGGCGACTGTCATCTGACAAAACAAAACAACGCAATACAACGCTTGTATGCCGATTGCCGGAACTACAAACTATAACATTACCAAAAATGAGACAACTCCGTCAATTAGTTTGCAAGTTATGGACTTTTAAACAGTGGATACATTTTTTTGGACCCCTCTGTATATCAAGTTTGGAACGATCACAATTATCGCTTATGAATAAATTAATTAATATTTTACGACTGTATTTTCAAACCAAATTGGGCCTATGGAGTCGAGTTCTGGAGTGGAAATGGATGATGGAAAAGGGAATTTTATTCTCCATTTTTTGAATAGGAAAACCACAGTCTCTACCTCCCATTTTTTGAACAGGGCTATAAAAGGGCCCCGATTTTTCTGAATTGGGTTTTGATCAATTTGAGCCAAAAACAAACATTTAAAGCCAATGCCCCTGCCATTCGCAGCAAAAGGAAGCTGAAAGATCCCTGGCAATCCTGTTCATGGAATGTTAGTTATTGGTTAGTTATTAGGTTGCTAGCTGGACAATACCAAATTGACTAAAAATTTAATATATCCCTAGGGAATACATTTTAATTAGTAAAAGTGGGTATTTTAGCTGGATTTTTTTACTTATATAAATGTCCTTATATAACTTGACTTTAATCTTTCATACCTCCTGAATTGAGATGATCTTCAGGTAGCGTCGGGTAGAGTGGAAGGTTTTCTAAAAAGGAGAATATACAGATTTAATAAATATTGGAATTAATGTAATGTGATGAGGAAATATATCACTATATTTGAAATATATCACTCAAATAATAACCCGCCTTATACGAAAAAAGTATCGGAATTCAAAATAAAATTGTCGAATTCAATCAAATTGAAGCATTGTATTGTACTTAATTAGGTTCCGGGCGTTGAGGACATCTGCAGAGGCTACCGACGCGATAGCACCACCTAGGGCTACCGACAAGAATGTTTGTGGTCAACTCACTATTTACCACTCATACTTTCACTCACCATTTGTCGGCATGCTCTCATTTATAGGCATCCCATCTAATATTTCAATCTGCGGAAGGTTAGTTATAATCACGCTTCTGTACTCTGGATTGTGGGTGCAAGGATTTTGGGACATGCACAAAATCCTTAGGGACTCGCATTGTTTTAAAAAAACGACCGATTTTAGATCGCACACTCGATTCCTGAAAAATACAGTCGATTGATAAACATTGTTTTTGCAGAACTTTCTGTGCTGTGTAGGAAATAGCAATCTAAAAGAATATTCATTATTAATCAATAAAACTTAATCAACTAACTTTGAAAGATTCAAGTTCTTTAAATATTTCAGGGCACCAAGGTAGGTCAAACATTTTATGTAGTTACAAGATGCGTCTAATACTTTCAAGTTCTGCAGAGCGAACAAACCATCTAGTGATGTTAAATAGCAGTTTCTAATATACAGCTTTACAAGATGTTGAAATCCGTTACCCAGCTCTCTAAAATAAAGAACGAGCACATAAGTATCCTAAATGGATCAACTTGGGGTTCCATGTATACGTGGAGGTGAGGTATCGTTAACCCTCTTGGGATTAAGACTTGTTTCTTCCTGTATTACCAAAAACCAACATCTGCTGAATGCCACATGTCTCCGTTAAAGTTATTGTTTTTTTTTTGCATTGCTATCGCCTCTCTGTTAATCCTAAAGAATGTTGATTACGTCCCCATTTCAGTAGTTCACATTCCTCAAAATTGTATATTATTACCACAAGTATACAAAACCTCATAATTATTATTATGATTAGGAAAAAATGATTAAATGGGACATATATATATATATATATATATATATATATATATATATATATAAAATCATATACTATTAAGAAAACTAATAAATAAAATTCATATATATGATGTATGAAAAGATTAATGAATATTTTATTTAGGCATTCCGAGGCAATCTCTATAAATTTGTATATTGATAAAAACCTCCATTTACCTCAGTGAACTGATGTTACTCCTATCAAGCACGAGTTTATATAATGATGGGAGATATAAACTTAACTGGTACAGAGGATAGTCATCTGATGTCATTCTCAATGTTATGTCAGTTAATCCATCAATGTTTTCTACCCCAGCAATTTGTGCCTGCAACACAATGCTCAAACAGTGGTATTCTACAAAATTGAGTATTCAACATTGTATTAACATGACACTCATTTGTGTGTATATAAAGATGAATTTTAAGGATAAATCTGAATTAACAATTTACTATAATTTGATTGGTAATAAAAAACTGTTATTTTTAATAAAAGTGTATTACGAGCATTACACAAATAATATTTTATATATATAAAATATTCACACTTCTAAGACACGTTAATATGTAATTTTACAGATGTATACACACACAGACACACACACTTATTACTACATTTGGACAAACCAGGATATCTTTCAAATCCCTCTGTTTCATGATTTGGAACTCAGTTCCACCCGTACTAATGTTGACAGCAGACTGATTTCTACTGTACTCCCTCATAGCAGTTGTCAATAACAAAGGAAAGATATAGACAATTTGAAATTGATGTTAATGAGTATAATAGCCAAATTAGAAATATTTAAACATATGGCTTATACTTCAACATTAAGTCAATAACAATGGTAGATATATTAGGTCACTAGGAGTCTTAAAAACAGTGAACAAACACTTGTACAATGAACTATGTTTAAAGTTAAAAAATGTATTATCAGCCATATAAAGTGCTACCAATCAAAAGCAATATCACCATAGCAACTGACCAATCAACCACAGCTGGCACTATATATATTATCTATAAAAAATATATGTATATATATGACCTTATAAATAATTTTAGCAATATCAATTATAATTCAGTTTTTCATGAATCCAAATAGAATAATGATGTACCATTAGATTAAATTTACATAGCTGTTGTAAAATTAATATAATTGCTACTGCTAGTAGTTATAACATTCATATACATAAAAAATGAAATGCAACTCGTACAGAAATTTAAAACTAAATTAAAAATGTTATAAAATCATAATGTAATGTCCTCATTTGCCTTAAATTGAATAAAATAGAAAATGCATTTACAGAGATAGGAATTCATGATCCTAAAACTGAATTCATTTTGTGTGGTATTTCAGACAGATATAACACAAATCCACAAATATGAATATATATATTTAATAAAAATACACATTCTGATGCAAAGGTTTATACAATTAATCAGGTTAACATATTTATACTTAAATCTATATAGAAACAATAATATAGGTACACCACATATTTAACATATTTATTATAGATGTACAGCAACATTGAGTAATATTTAATATGTATTAAATGACATTTCATGCTACAACAAATTAACAACTTTTAGCAAACAAACAACAGCTGTAAACATAATTGGAGAAATTGATAATAATTTTGGCAGAGTATGTCTAAAATCTCACATAATCACATTTGAACCAATACCTCTCCATTATATCAAAATAGTAACTTCAGTTTTTTAAACAAATAAAAGTAACACTTTATACGTTAACAATAACAATGCCACAAATTAAATTACTTATGGAAAAAACAAATTTAATATCTAATAAGGTAACTCTCAACTAATGTGGTAAAATAAATTTCATAGAATTATACTTTTCTAGGTTTAATATTGTTAATATTAAGACATTACACATACTACAATATGAACTCATTGACTGACTTATTTCAAAAGTATTTTTAATTTCTTCTGAGCATTATTATTATGTATTTCAATTAAAAGAACAGCACATTTTTATATTGAGCTAAATACACATAGTACCTGTAGTTCATTAATACCTAGAAACATTATACAGAGATAAAACTATTGAAACTTCCATAAAAACATTATATATTGAATAATACTGTACATCAACATATAAAACTCATTAATGATCAAGGACACTGAAATTTATAGATTACCAATTTATCGCATAATGTACCAATATGGTACACAGATATAACTAACATTTTAAAATAGTATTGCTAATGCACATGACTATACTATTTATAACATTTTATTACACCCACATGAATAAAAAATATTATGTTAATAATTTCATAGAAGGAATAGGAACAAAATATAAAAATTAGAGATTACTTGATTTTAAAAGAACAAATATTATTTCAATTTTAAAATAAAGAGGCATATATGTAATATATAAAAAATAAAGGCGTGTGCATAGGAATGTTAGGTTATGTTACATCATAGTTATTTGGTAATTGTTCTAATAGTTAAGCTAAATTTTGACAATCTATTTGCTTGTAGTAGCCATTGTTCAAAAGTT
This sequence comes from Lethocerus indicus, assembly GCA_019843655.1. Classification (NCBI taxonomy): domain Eukaryota; kingdom Metazoa; phylum Arthropoda; class Insecta; order Hemiptera; family Belostomatidae; genus Lethocerus; species Lethocerus indicus. The sequence continues at coordinate 35,253,640 of JACDQD010000001.1, forward strand.
GCTTATTACAAAGTGTTTTAATTTACGATTTACTGTTATTGTCCTGTTAAAATTTGAGTTTCTTTCAGAGTGCAGATCTTGGTTTCGAATATCAATCACATCTCTGATGCAAACTGACAACCCAGAGAAAGGGCTTATTTACAGAATATGATTTCTGGTAAATATACAATAGGACTCAGCATTAACAGCCAGACTTTTCAATATCACAATTAATGAAAACAAACTATATGCCAAGGTAGGTCTGTTTCACTAAAAAATAAAATAAAATAAAAAATGAACAAAAACTGATAAAAACGTTATAAATTCAAATTCCTAAAATAACTTGATAGATACAAAAAGCACATAAAGAATTATTATTCTGATAGATTAAATCTTGTAGGTCAGAGCATAGATCCTTACTTTTTAGATTAATAATGGATAAGTGTGGATAACTAAATAACCGAAAATGAGTGGGTGTATGTATGTGTATGCATCTTATATAATTATGCAGTAATAATAAGATTTTAATATAGGAAATTCATGTGTGAACATACAAGTATGAATGTCATGCAGGTGGATGTACTCGTCGCAAACCTTCCTTTTTGAAGTTGCAAATATCTCCCAAAAGAGCCATCCTTCCTACGATTTCTTTTTCCTGGCTTGGTTCACCCTGCGGCGATTTGGCAGAGGTATGTGCTAAAAGCAACCAATAAATGTGGTTAATTTTACAAAATCAAAGTTTTTATTCTAAGTGTGATAACAAATCTAAATACAAATAAATAATGCGAATGAAAAATAAACGAACAAATGTTACATATAGACTATTTTGAAATGCAACAATTTTTTTCCACCTATTTACCTTCTTAAATATGAGCTTATTTAAAGAAATATAATGGAGGTAACTGGTTTCCAGTACAATCACTTAATGTTGTGTATATATATATATATATATACACCTTCACTCATTTATAAGAAAATTATTAATTAGTTTGAAAGATATGTAATATGTCTATATAAGGGCTTGGTTATTTATTCAAATACCTATACTTGGAAAAGGCGGAGGTGGAGCTGGAGGTGTCGTAGTACCTGCCGATGTGGCTGTAGTACTTGTGCTGGTTGGACTACCAGACCTTTCCGCCCACTTCCCGCTAGCATTCACATCTCCTCTAATTTTCTAACATCAAAGAAAATGTGATAAACATAAAAAAAAAATGTAAACTCTGAGCTAATCTGTTAGTGGTAGATGAAGTGCAAATAAATGGAATAGGTGTTATTTCAGTCCTGTTATTATTGCCTCAAATGTGTAATAAAGAAATTACAAAATGTGAACATTCAAAATGACATGCGTATTGTGTTGACTTTTCAGTTAAGATGTAATTTCAAAATAAATACTGAAAGTTTAAAAATTTCAAAAAGATAGTTGAATATTAATACTTGTTTGGTTGATTTTTGGCGCTTTGGAACAATTGTCTTATGATCTTCTGCATTTAAAATTTGTTGCATTTTCAGGGCTCTTCTCTGTTGGCGGACCTAAAAAAAGTATGAAAACAAATTTCATAATATGCTTAATGAAATTAGGTCCACAGTTGATGAAGGCATTTTAAAAGCAAATCATTACAATTTTTTTTAATACAAGGTTTTGAAATATAAATTTTATTATAAATAATAGTGCGTATATTATCACTGACATATAATCTACAGTAAATTACAAATTTGCAGACAGAATAGTGGCCCAAAACTGAATTTTCACACATTACTACATGGTCCTCTACCCACCTCTTTTATCCCCTAAAACTATTCTCATTGCATTGGACAATTCTCCACTTTGAGAACTTGAGAGTTTAACTTTGAGGTTTATTTTTACACTTTATAAATGAGGACCATACATTTTAATTCTCTGGGTTATAAAGCATAGTACACTTGAAAGCTAACAATATATTTCATAAAACACATCATTTTACAAAGTATATTTCTGAATGGTACAAATTAAATATTTAAAAATAATAAAATTAAATCTTAACTATTTGGTAAAGTATGCATTAACATAAACAAATAAAAATCACTCTGTACAGTTACATTCTACCAGAACATGTACCTTTGAATGATCCTCCTTAAGGCGTTGAATAGTTTGGTTTGTAATTGACTGCAAATGCTGTTTCACCATTGTAGATAATTTTATATATGGACGCGGCTTAGGTGGAGAACGTTTAAATATATCCATATTAAGGAGTGCAGTTAAAGGAGGTATACCATTTTTTATACCGCCAACTGTCAATATTGATTCTAAAATAGGCTCTGTCACAAAAAAAAGATAAATAATAATTATAACTCCCTATGTTAAATTAGGTAACAGAAGAGAAAAAGAAGATGACCAGATACTTACTGAGAATAAGAGGACAGCTGGCAGGCATAGTATGGCACTGTAAATCAGTCAATGGCTCAGTAAAGAGCATTTCATACATTACAAGTCCAAGGCAATAAACATCAACAGCTTGTAAAGAAGCAAGCTGTTTATGTTCTGTCAAATAAGCTCTGTAGTAACAAGGTAATCCAAACAAAGTGTTTTCCACCTCCATAAGTTTCACCGTTCCATCAATTAATAATATGTTTCCCAAATGAAGATGACCTAAATTAAACCATTTTAGAACATATGTACATATTAATTTTTGTTTAAATGTTTAATGTGTTTTGGTCATGGTGTTTACAACACACCACTGACCAAAATAAAGATTGACATTTAAAAAAATCAAAGAAAAGCAAGTTGATTGGCTTATATGTTATGACACCACGGTATCATCATTTATTTTTTTAAGCTTTCAATGAGAAGCTTTCTAGAAACAAAAATACGCACACACGCACTAAATATGGTGACAAATTGTAATGACCAATATTGGAGTGCAAATAATAATGACCCGTAAATAAGAAAAGATAAAAAAAAAAATTAATTTTCTTATCCTTAAATAAACAATGAGATCAAACTTTAATAAATCAATAGTAAGTGATAACAAGAAATCAATATGTACCATACGGAATGCCTTTGTGATGTAGATAAGCCAGTCCTTGTAAAATCTGAGATGCAATATCAATTACTTGGCTAACTGAAAGTAGCTTTCTCGCTTTGTAATTAGAATATTTTTTCAGTGCAGATGTTGTAGATGGATTCTTTACACCCATTATGTAATCTAACAAAGTTCCATTTTTATAGAGATTTTTAACCACCCATCCTCCTCCTTCAAAAATGCCACCCGTTTCAATAGAAGCTATGTTGACATGCTAGAAAGTAATTTATAAAATATTTTTAAAAAATGGATATCGATCAGTACCTGTTAATATTGACAATCTTTTTTTAAAATTTCCATTACAATTTTTTTTTTGTAGTTTTCGCGTTCTTCTGTCTCCTCTCACTGGTTTGGTCTTTTGCACTTACATCACTTACACTGTGGGAGTTTTCATATGTGTATATATATATATATATATATATATATATATGTTCAATTTTTCTGTCCTTGTCTTTTTCGGATTATTATGGGGGAGATGGTTGAGGTCATTGAGCAATATTAGCGGGGTGAATATGGAGTTGCTATGGGAATTTACTTGTCTCATTTATAATATTGTTTTGTTTATTCTCAAGTATTTCTATATTCTCAACTGTGTCCATCTCGTAGCCTTTCCTGCGAGAGGAGACATAAGAATGTGAGAACCACAGTATTTCAACTTCTCGAAGACCACAAAACAGGTATTTGAAGAAAACTACGTTTTTTCTTTTATTCACCTGAAGAGTGCACAACGACTTCAGCACTGACTGAATTTGCTTTTCTTCCAGATATTTGTCAGGGCCAAAGGGTGCCCAGGTCAGTATCAGTTCCCGCTTTGTTTCCGATTTCATATGCACGAGGAAATGTTGTTTCCTCAGCCTCCATCCTATATCCGGCAGGGGCTTTACTACTTCAATGTTCAGTTCACCCCTCAATGCAATGGCTACATGGGTCAACCCCAACTCTATATAAACAGGAATAAATTGCATGCAGGTTAATGAAAATATCGTACCCAATTTTTAACAGCATTCAGAAACTACCGAAAATTTATATTTTAAGTTTACATATCATTATAAAAGAACTGAAAAAAATATACCTTGATACAATGTTCCATAGTTGTCAGGATCTAGAAATCTCTTGACAACTAAATGAGATGATAATATCTGGTTTTCTAAAACAATATCCAAATACTTCTGCAAAAAAAAAATCAATAATCGTATATTCTAATACTATTTTACTAAATAGTACTAAATTAACATTTGTAATGTTACATTTTTTAAAGTATAGTTTATAAATCCTCTTTCAGGAATTAAAAAAAAATAAGTTTAAAAAGTGTTTGTGCAAGTTTTAGTTTCTTTGCAAATAGTTAATGTTGAAAATTAATTAATGATGCATTTCTTAACTTCTTAAATACGACAGTATTTGCAGTAGCAAAAATAATAACACCATAATGGCCTAAGTACGGCAGGTCTTACATTAAACTGGCCAAAGTTTGAAAATCGCAAATTTAAAATAATTGGCAGTCACTAGTTCTAGCGGTAATTTAGATTAGTACCAAATTGGATTATAACATACCTGTAATGCATTTTGCCTCTCTGCAATGAACTCCCTGTCAAAGTTGCCAATTATCCTTTTGGGTGGTAAGGGTAATTGAATTCCACATCCTTGCAACAATTGATGCAAGGCTACAAAGTCATTGTACCGTTTATACACAAACCAACAGTTTTCTGGTAGCGGTCCTCGTTGAACTCTAATCACGTATTCCTGTTATCACGAAATGACAATTGAATAGCTTAAAAAAAATTCTATACTGTTTAAACCATCGACGGAGTGGCAATAATAGTAATGCGCGACGAGAAAACGATATGGCGGTAAATTGTTACAAAATAGTTTCTACAATCTAAATAAATATTAGGATTAAAACTTACCGTATGACCTTGTGTAATTTCCGAACTAATAATTGAGCAAACGAGGGGCTGAGTATCGTCCAGATACACTTTCCTCAATACCCTCCTTTCAAAAATCGACATTTGGTTAAAGACATTTATATGTATTTAGAATCGTAAACACATACTCGGTCTCACAAGATGCTCGCAGAGTCCTAACACTTATCATGATAAACAAACATTAAAATCAATTCAACAGATAGTTGACTTGATACTAATGAAGAAGGCTAGAGTTCCCTTTAAGTGTATTAAACGCAGTTATGTAATATACAATGTGGGCAAAAACTATTCTATTAAATTGTTGGCGCCGTTAAAATTTAAAAACATTAAATTCTGCTTTTTTAATATGCGAAAATTTGGTAAACGATCCAAATCCTCGTTTTTTTTACAGGACTGTTTATTCGCGTGTATATTTTTTTAACGATTCCCAGTTAAGTTGGTACTGAGGTCAACGGACAACAATTTCCAAAATGTCATTTTACGATCTGTTTGTTGTGGTTATGTGCTGTTATATTTGTTAAATTCGAAATGTATTTCCCAATCGGTTGGCCTAAAGTTTTACATATACCTAACCTGAACAATTGCTCAATTCGTCAATTAGTCTGTAACAGAGATAAGATATTATTTGCCGTATTGACGGACGATACGTTGTTAATATTTTATTGCAAGGTAAGCGAAATTGTGGAAATCCCATTAAAGCTTTTTAACCTTCATCTAACAGAAGGGGGCACAAGTAATTACATAGAGTTCGAAACTGATACAATGAGCATTATTCACCAATTCAGATTGTTTCAATTAAGCCCTACCATTATAACTGGGCACTATCACTACTATTACATTATTAATGTCTACATTGTGTTAATAATATCCCGTTTAATAATATTGTTACCATTTTTGTCAGCCATGTCTATTAATTGTACTACATCGACGAGGGAAGGACTCGATAGCAGATATTGGAATGAATGAACTCGTGGAATGGAAACCCGATTCAAGTTCACTTGTTGTTTCTGTAGGTATTTCTAAGTTTAATGAACACTGTGCATTTTAAATTCCTTGTTTTTATGATATTAAATCCGTACATTAAATATAGCCATATTCAAATTTCATATTCCATGTCATTGGCTATAATTCTGTTACATTTTATCTCAGTTTTTCCTTTTTTCATTGTATATATCCTTTCAGTTCATTTTGTGAAGTATTTTTGTCAATAATATTTGACATTTTAAAAAACTATTTGGTATTTATACAATATCTTTTTTTATAATTAAATTTTTTACTTTTGGTTTAGACTGAGTTTTTAAGGAATACTAATTTTTTACTCTTTATTAATACCATTGATTGGTTCATTTTCAGACCTCGTGTGGATGTTTACTAATTTATAAAGTGAGTGTCGAAGCCGATCACAAAGGACTATATGAACAAATTGATCCCCCCCAAACCAACCTTAGAAGGGACAGTGCTGAATTGTTCATGAAGGAAGTTATTCCGCCTTTGCATTTAGCACTCGTTAGTAGTATTCCACTTTCTAGTTATGTAATTAATCCTATACGTCTACAAAAGTGTATGTGTTTGTCGTATCAACTCCAGTGCTATTACAGCAGCGATACAGTGGTATTCAGCAGTTTACAATTTAAAAACAAAATTTGTATTGAATGGTAATTTTTTTATTTATAAATATCGTGTGGTAGAAACTTATTGATATTTTATTGGAGACAAGAATAATGATAAAAAGGAGGTTAGAATACATTTTTTGGCCTAATCACAGAATATGGTTCTATTATTGATAATAACGTCACAACTAACTGGTTTCATAGATTGATATATGTTCTCCATTTGATATTTCCTATCTGTCATTTTTTCCTTGCGCTGTTATTTTGCGTCTTTTTGTCACCGCAGTCTCAAATTTGTCAGGTTTGACCTCTTCATCGGACTGTAAGTTATTAATTTTTTATTTCGTTTTGATATTGTCATGAAAGTGTCGAGGGTGTTATTCAGTTTTCTATGGTTGTTGGCTTTTACGTATGTCCCACACATAGTAAGAATATAGCTCTGCGGGCTGACTAAAAACATGACTTTCATCAGATTCAGGAGTAATTATGCCCCTTCCCATAATATAAAATGGGGAGTGATCACTCCAGTTGGTAATAACTTTGAGAAAAGAAAGGGCATCAAGGAATAATCAATCTTCTATTAGGGGGTTAAGGTCAGGTGGAACCATATCCTCAAATTTTACCAATTTTTTTTATTGTCATTAAATTCTGATAGCACTAAATCTGGATTGCATAATGTTTTGGGAAGAATCTTGGTTGCCAGTGGTGGACCCCCCACAGTGGTTGCTCTCCTGGCATTTGTCCTGTGTTTTAAATCTGAGTGGGCTCCATTGGATGGATTTTTGCCCTTTCCTTCTGGAGCCGTCTCGGGTGTTGTCTGTTTCCGACGTTAGTTAGTGATAATTCAAACAGAAACCTTTGCTCATTTAATTGTAATAATGTGTTTCTCCCGTTTCAGTTATTTGTTTTCTCATGTTCACCGTAGGAAAAAGAAATATCTGTCGGCGGCGGTATTACAAGTATTGCCTGCATTAGAGACGAGTTGATGGTTTCTACAACTAGAGGACAGGTTTTAAGATACCGATGGGATGCTACTCTCAACCGAGATTATTGTGTCGACCTCAGCCGTGTACCATTTTGTGTGGACCAGCAAGTATCTAAAGGTACCGTTACTTGTACTCTGTGTAAGTGATGTAAAATGGGAACATAAATATTTATCTATTAAAAATTATTATATATTTTAATGAAATCTCTTCCAGTATAATATGTGCCTATACCATAGGTTCCCAAACTGGGGTGCTCGGCTTCCCTAGCGGAATTTGGGGGAACAAAGGGTGGCTCTGGGTGTAGGTGGGGAGCCGTGGAAGGTCAAAGAGGGGTCTTATTAGTGTTATATTATATTTTTAAGTTTAAATCCGTAATTTACATTTTATTTTAATAAATACCTTTATATTTTCTTTTCTAAATAGTTTTATTATCGAAACACCTGGTAGAAATTAAAAAAAGTTTCAGAAATGTTATTGCAAATAATAAACTATAAACTTACATATTCATATGCACGTATATTTATATCCAAAATTATAACACTCGATATGTGCATAAAAATGTTTGCTGCATTTTTCTTTTATTTCTTTTAAAAAAGTTATATTTTTAGAGGGGCCTTGTGATTTTTTTTCTGAAAAGGGGGTAGTAGGTTAAATAAGTTTGAGAGCCTATGGCCTATACGATGATTTTAAGTAACATTCTATGATTATTAATTTGTTTAGTAAGTAGTAATATTTTTGTAATATGCGTCACCACAATTGAAGTTTATAAAAATTATAGAAACTGTAGGGCCTCGTGTATATTTTCATAATAAATTAAGTTGAGAAGAAAAACAAATTTAGTGACACTTTGGATGAATGACTTTTACAGTTTATTTAGTCAGAAATTGAGAAAATTATATTTCCTATGATGTACACTTCTAATACAGCAAACATTTTTATAATATAATAGTATTAATTCATATTGCACTCCAGTATTTAATAAAACGGATATACTTAAGTTTACAGATATAGATTTATTTTAATTTATTTCAATCCATGAAGTCCATAGTCCAAAGTCACTTTAATCCTATAAATATACTGTAAATAATCACTCATTTGTGAACAATATGTTATTGAATCATATATTGTTCTAATTTGAATGTTTGTTAATTGATTTCAGCTGTACCTCTTGTAGAGGATAATACTTATATAGTGCACATAGATTATTCTCCTCTTATCGGTGGTTTTGCTGTAGTTCTTAATGACGGCCGAGCTGCATTTCTGACTGCTTCATCTTTAAAATTCGATCCAAATGTAAGCTGTTATCCCTTAGATATTGTGCAAGAAAAAAACAAATTCTTTCTTTACGTACCCTGTTAAATGCGAGTATTCTTAAATTGATCGTTTAAATTGTATTTATAATGTAATCTTTTTGCTGACTTTGTAGCAAATGCAAGGGATATGGGCTCCAGATATAGATGATGCAACATACGCCTGTGTTAATCATAAATTTCGTCTAATTACATTTGGAAGGAGAAAGTAAGCATATACACTCATAGATGGATAGGTAGTGCTTATCAATAAAAGATGAAATCAAATACACGATAAATAATGAGAAATGTAGGATTTTTTTCTACAAACATCCGTCCGAATGAATGCTGATAAAACTAAATACATTTCAGTTATAATAGGAAAATAGCTCTACTCAATTTTTATATTTAACCAGAAAAGGCAGATAAAAAAAGCAACCAATTAGTCAAACTCTCTGGTTAAATGTTTACATTTAAATTATTAATATTTAAACTTCATGTATTCCATATTGGGCTAGACCGGTTTTGGCTTCTCAACATCATCGTTGCCGGCTTATGTATTTGTAATTGTTCCGTATTTATTTTAGAATTTTCTTTTTTTTTTGTTTGGCAGTTCCCAGAGCGTTGTGTACAGTGTAGATGAAACTACAGGTGGTCTTGTAGTTTCACACAGGCTGATTATCCCTGGCCAAGTTTATCCGGGCCCTATAGGTGCAGTTTACTGCATGCGATGGGGCCCAGATTCATGTGCTTTGGCCGTTGCTTGGAGTACTGGCGGCATATCTCTATGGAGTACTTTCGGGGCCCTTCTCATGTGTAGCCTTGCCTGGGATTATGGTTTAAAAACTGATTTACCTCTGAATAATCCGCTTACAATTCACTCCATGGTACTCAAAATTTCCAGTAAATTTTATTAATTTTTAATAAAGTTATTATTTGAATATGTTATTGTTCGCTTAATTCGAATATGTCAGTAAAACCTATTCGATGATTTGCGCTTGTATTTCATTTTTTCGACATTTTTTTTAACTCAATTTATAAATAGCATTAGTAAAAAGGTTGACAGGCCTGGAGTTTTCATAATTCAGATTTGCAATTAGAGGAAAAGCGTGCCAACTTGTGGTGTTTGATCCCACGAACTGTAGAAGTGTAGAAATTTTATCCTATAGTGATACAATTGCTTTTTGTATACAGGAATGGTCGGCAGAAGGATATCAGTTGTGGATGGTAAAGAGACATGATCCCGGTGGAGATGGAGAGCCGGAAGATTCTGTAGTTCAGCTAGGCTTTGTAAAGAGTGCCTTAACTGTTAATCCTTGCATGGTGAATTAATTTTAATATATTTCATTAATGACAGAATACGCTCACGGTGTGGACACTTTTATACTACGCCCAATTCTTATTTTCACAGAGCCACCAAAATCATTTATATTTGCAAGGGGAAGATAGGTTGTATGTGAACCTAGGTGTAGGTTTATCACAGGTTTATAATGCAATAGGAAAATCTGGAACTGGTGGGAGAGATTCACCTCTTGCATTTACATCTGCTCTTGTTGATTCAAAACAATGGATTGTTGTTCCTCTTCCATCAGCCTATTCGGCAACTAATTGGCCTATTCGAGTAAGTCGAATTATTACGTATAACTTTATTAGTTTCATACATTTTTTGTGCATGCCAGTACTAACTATTTTCCTAATTAACTGTAGATGTTATGTTCCATTATAAACATTTTATAACATATATTAATAAGGTATATTTTTATGATGTAATTGAAATTTATAAATATACAATACGATATTTTTGTATTGAAATATTTAAGTAGTTAATGTCTCTTGGAAAGATTAGTGATTTCATTAATGTAGGCTATTTGTTTGACATTATTTTTATTGATAGTCATACTTATTTAAGTTATTACTTGCTTACTTCAGTATACAGCAATTGATAGTGATGGTGGAAGATTAGCTGTGGCTGGAAGAGCTGGCTTAGCACATTATTCATTGCATACTCATCGTTGGAAGCTTTTTGGTAATGAAACTCAAGAAAAGGACATGTTAGTAACTGGTGGACTCCTTTGGTGGAGGGATTATGTAGTTGCAGGCTGTTATAATATTCCACAAGATCAAGATGAATTGCGCCTGTACCCTAGCACAGCAAGACTTTCCAATGTCCATATGACAATGATAAAGCTCCCAGCCCAAACATTATTGCTTGACGCTTTGAATGATCGCATTCTGATATTTTGTGCTGATGAGAGGATTACAATCTACAATCTGTCAGAAAATTCCAATTCAAGTACAGGTAAAAATTTATTTATTTTTATCCTAACTTTGAACAGAAGATGTGCACATTATTTTAAAATAAATTTATCACTTTTGTTTGTGATTATTTCGCTTCTATATGCTCATAAGTAAGTTCTTCACAATTTTCGGTTTTAAAGATATTATTGTGAAGTGTTTCAAAATAGTCTCAGTTTATATAATATTATAGAATTTTATAACAGGTTCAACTATGCTAAATTCTTAGCAAATTTTTTCTGGAAATAGATGTGGTGAGAACTTTTTTTAGTTATTTATTTTTCTTTTATTGCTTTTTGCTACTACATATTCCTTTGTAGTATTAATTCCATTTTTTAATTTATAGCATGAATTTTCAAATTTTAATGTAGATTTTTGTCTGATTCATTATAGCATAATTAGAATTTCCTCTTTACAACCATTTTTTGTTCTATTGCCTATACTTCCTTCCTATTCATTTATGAATTTGAAAATAGTTTTTTCTTGTTAATTGTTTTATATATTTCTGTGTGTGTGTGTGAGTGTGTGTGTGTGTGTGTGTGTGAGAGAGAGAGAGAGAGAGAGAGAGAGAGAGAGAGAGAGTGTGTACACTTACAAGTCATTTTAATTTCATTTAATTTTTGAAAATTATTGTTTTATCAGATTCACTAATTTTAGGTGGAACAGTGGAATTGACAAAACTGCAAGCAATTGACATGTCAGCTTTATGTGTACATCCTGCTTGTTTTGTAGCTCTTACTTTGACTACATTAAGAACAGAACCGTCCCGTAACCAACCTTCTTATAGAGATAATTTTGTTATTAATGTTTCTGGTAGACTGTTAATGGTTACTCAAAATGACGATAGCACTGTAAGTTACTTTTTTTGGTTTGGCCTTTTATATACAATAAATTAATAGTTGTGTTCATTTAGATAGTTTTATTAATAGATTAACAAATATTTTAATTTCAGTCTCAGGTGCTTGGGTCGCCAACTGTTCTTGCTTCATGTGTAGAAAATGTTTGGTCTCCTAGCAAATTTTGTAAAGGGAAACCACATCTCACGGAAGCGTTATGGCTTTTTTGTGGTGCACATGGAATGCGAGTATGGCTCCCTTTGTTTCCTCGCAATGGAGATAATGCTCATACATTTATGTCAAAACGTATTATGCTTCCATTTCAGCTGAAGATATATCCATTAGGTAATAATGAAATGTACTTTTAGTATAAATAATTTAATACTAGTATACTGTCTATTGCAATTTGAAGGAATTGTTTTAATTTAAACTGTTAAGTTGTGTTCTGTCTAATAGGTTTAGAAAAGTAACTTACTTGATAACAAATTATTAACACAATTTTCTGAACTAGAATGAGAATACTCAGACAAAGAATTAAAAGACTCACTGACATAATTTCTTTTCTTTGGTTTTTGATATTAATGAACACTTGATCTAAAAAAAAGTTTTCCACATCAATTTTATGCTGCAAGAATATAATTTACAACAAATATGTAACACCAACCTAAAATTTTAAGTATAAAAATCTGGCAGAATTTGTTTTATTTTAACAGTATATGTGTATGATACAAGCCTAATTTACAACAAAAATTGTCTTAAATCCATTTTTATTTTGCATTGTTCCAGCTATTCTTTTTGAAGATGCCATACTTTTAGGAGCCGAGAATGATACTGTTCTGTATACAACTGATTCTAACTCACCATTTTCACTTCCTTTTTGCATTTTGGAAAGAACTGTGAGTAATAAATTAAATCATTTCATTTTAATGATGATATAAATTAAGTCATTTTTTTGTTAACAAAAATCAGGGAAGATATTAGGTATAATAACATTTCTGTACATCTTGAATTTATTTTTTTAGTCTGTGTAGAAATTTATTATATCAAAGACTGAGAAATGTGCTTTTGGAGCATTCTGTAGGAACTTTTTACATTTCTTTGTACTATATAATTTTTCAAAATGTTATTATTTCTTACAATAAAAAACATTATTTAAGCACATAACAGCAATAAGCCAATTGCGCTGTATAAGCACTAGAAAAAACATTGCTTGACATAATATAGTGAAGATGATGTTGCTAAACAGAGTTGTGGTGATTGTACGGAAAATTAAAAAAATATTGTGCTGTTGGACACACATAACTTCACTGAAAGAGGAATTAAAAATTGGGAGGAGTAAGTTAAAATGAGGGTTACAGAAAGTAAAGGAGAGAAAATAATTGAATAACAGTGTTCAGTTTCATGAAATTGTTGTGGACTCTGATTTTAAAGAGAAATGTTCTAAGAATAGAAGTTTTCACATCTAAAATGATGCGTCACCAACAATACACCAATGCTTCACCAATAACAAATTTATCAGCTGTACATAAACTACAATCAAAGAAAATAACCATAATACATGAAACCAGTTCTGGTTCAGTTCTGATCATTTTAGTTACTTTTAATGAAACTTTAACCTCTAATAGTATGAGGTTTCTGATACAAATTTGTTTAACCACGTGGAGTGAAATTGAAATTATTCAAAAAGATAACATTCATTATAATATAAGAAAATAATTGGTCGAGTGTTTTCATACACTTTTTGTGTTACTGACAGGTTGTCAGTAACAGTTGTTTGTTACTGAGTGATTGTTGTTAGCACAAAATGTTTGCTATAGAATAGGAACTTAAAACAATTAAAACAGACTTTGTTGCTATATATTATTTATTGGTTGTCTACTTGGTTGTAATATGTGTATATATTTTGCATATGTTTATTCTGTCTCAAATCAACAAATCTTGTAAAAATTGTCTAATGTGTATGAATGTATGTGTAAGAGTAGTCACTCTAATTCATTTAGTAAGAATTTATTTCAACTTTCAAACACAGATTGGATTAAATATATTAATTATATTTTTTAATTAAATTAAATTATATGTTGATAGTAGTTGATTCCTACAAAATTAATTTTTTTCAAGAATTTACATATGAAATAATGTATAATTATAAATAAGTTTGTAATGATATCAATATTTTATAGAGTCAAGTTTATTTACATCAGATTTTACGACAATTAATAAGAAGGAATCTTGGATTTCATGCCTGGGAAATAGCTCGATGTTGTACTTCTTTACCATATTTTCCTCATTCTCTTGAACTTCTATTGCATGAGGTATAAAAGAAATTATTATATTGCTACTTTTATTTATATTCATTAATATTTTTGGTGACCATTTGTAATAATTTGTTCCTAGGTTCTTGAAGAAGAAGCTACCAGCAAAGAACCAATACCTGATGCTCAGCTGCCTAGTGTAATAGAGTTTATACAGGAGTTTCCTGTTTACTTAGATACTATAGTTCAGTGTGCTCGAAAAACTGAGATAGCATTATGGCCGTATTTGTTTTCTGTGGCAGGAAAACCTAAAGATTTGTTTCAAAAATGCCTTACTGCAAATTATCTAGAGACTGCAGCTTCTTACCTTATCATTTTACAGGTTATTTCATTATTATTTGTATTGTTATGTAATATGCTACCTGCCACTGAATTATCATTATTAAAATAATTATTATTCAGAACTTGGAATCATCATCAGTCAGCCGACAGTATGCAACTATGCTTCTTGACTCAACCCTGAGCAATTCAAAGTGGGAACTTTCTAAGGAATTAGTTAGATTTTTAAAAGCTATAGGTTAGTATTTTGTTGTTTCCAATGATTTCCAATATTAATAATAACTAACAGTAGATTAGTTTATTACTTTACATTTTTGGAAAAAATGCACAGATATGTTTAGATTATAACTATAAATATTTGCATAAAAATTATTATATTTTCTGTTTTATTTAAAAAAAAATAATATATTCTGACTCCTAGGTAAATTTTATTTACTTTGATTGTTGTCATTTTCAGCGCTTATTTCTGATATTATTTTCACCTTCCGTACCATGTTTAATATAACATTTCAGTCTAAATTGTTATTTTAAATTCAACTTGCTATTATTTTAATGAGAATTTTATTGAGCATTAATTAAAATTTTATATTTTATTAATACTTGCAGACCCAAATGATGTTGAACAGTCTCGAGCACCCCTCATTCTTCCATCAAAATATGGGATACCACAAACACCCCCTGTAAATGGAAATGAGGAGGATCTTTCGTTGGTTCTTGGAACAATGCAGGTATTCAAAGAATATT
Organism: Lethocerus indicus; assembly: GCA_019843655.1. NCBI lineage: Eukaryota > Metazoa > Arthropoda > Insecta > Hemiptera > Belostomatidae > Lethocerus > Lethocerus indicus. The sequence continues at coordinate 35,268,951 of JACDQD010000001.1, forward strand.
GTTTACTGTATATTTTTAAGCTGCATGGTATACTGAAATAAGCTGAACACAGTTGACTGATCTTGTTTTATGAAAACAGTTCTAGTTTTTAATTGAAGGAAGCGCATTTATAAAATTTAATAAGCGGAATTGTAGCTATTTAATATTAGCACATTGGCAATTTATAAATTCTTTTATGTATTTTTTTATGTTTTTAGAGCTGAAACTGGTATTTATTATAATTTATATTATATTTAATATTATTATAATTAAGGTTCACAAATGTGTTAACAAATATGCCACAGTGGTCAACTAAACCACACCAAATTATTATTGAACCTACTGGCATTTTACCAAAGTTACTCCTGTAATTCAGTTATGTTACATCTATTTTATACAGTAAGTTGTTGACAGTCTTATGAGATGACACTATGTGCATTATAGTTTAAGTTTGTAAATTTAATTCTAATAGGGTTGGCTCAATATAAAATTATACACTTCTTGGTTTTTATTTAAGTTGGAGTTTAAAAAATTATTTATTGTAACTTTTAATATCTATACTGACAGTAGAACAATGCATTATTGTTCAGAAATGTTCACATTACCTTTGTTAAAATTAACATTAGTTTTAGTAATATGTGTGAGATAATTTTACCGCGTAAAATGGAAATTATTTATGTTTCTCATTTTTAATTCACGTTTTAACTGTAAAATTTCATTTGTTAGGTATCAAGAGGAAGAAGTTTCAGTACTACAACTACCCCAAAGCTTCAGACAGTGGATAAAAATAAATCAGGAACACAATCTCGAACATCTATTGCAGACATTAATTTAGCCAAGAGAAAAAAGTCTGTTCCTGCCATTAAATCTGAGAACAGGTATATTTTTTTTTAGTAGTGAATCAATCACTGTATTGAATAAATCCATATAACAATAAATAAATGATAGTCTGTATTTAGTTCCATTGAGTATAAGTTTTAAATTATCATATTCTATATTAGTTTCGTATGGCTCCCTTTTTAGGGATGGTGGTGGGTCTGCAGAGGAATTTTTCATGGATGTAATGGTAGAGCGACATGCTAGGAGGTTGCTTAGTCAACATAAACTGAGTGATTTGGGACGGATGGCTGCAACCCTTGACTTCCCTCTAGTCAGATGGCTTGCTAGGGAACGCCATAGGGCGGCAGTCGTTGAACATTGCATCACTGCACTTAGTAACCTTCATCAAGATTTCTCTTGGCCGTACCCAACCTTAACGGCTAACACATCTGCAACATTTATAGGTGACTTCATTTAATTGTTGAACTAACAATGGGTTATCTGTAAAAATGTTCTATATTATCTATAGTGTACAATGCAGGTATTATATACTGTTTATAGCAGTATTTTTGTATGCGTAATATTACTAATAATAAATTTAAAAAATGGCTTTTAACGTGTAAATATTTTTATATGTAACATTTTATGTAAGCTAGTTTGTTTCTCGATATGGAAATTGATAATTCTTTCAGAACGAGAACGAGTCAGTGTAACAGATTTTGGAGCACCATCTAGCCAAGTGGGGGATAGTGGTTATATGAGCTATCAAGGACCAAATTTAAGACCGATATCTGAAGTACAGTTTTTGCACCAGCCTCAAGCAGGTGACTGTTTACATACGTAAGATATTTATTTTTAATGTGCTGATGGTTGTAATGCCATTATATTTATCATTCTTTTCTTCATATTCATAATTTATACATATGAAATACTACAGTAATTTATAGCTTATATACAGTGGCAGATTTATTTATTTCTTCTGTGGTTATAGGTACATTATATATAACTGTTGCTTCCAGTGATCAAAATAACTTTAATTTACCCATCGCCATTAATGCTTAAAAATTATTGCGAGTAATATTTCTTTGTTTTATAAAGAAACATTTCTTGTTTATTTTTAGTCATTAAATGTGCAGCACAAAATTCTGCTTTGAATAGAAAATCTATAAACTTGTTGCAGTTATTGATAATTCGGTACAAGATATTTCATTATACATTTTAATGCTAATTGTTTGCTATTAGATGATAGAAGCCTGGTGAGTGAGGCTGAAAGCTGGCAATACACAGAAGACGGTGAATGGTGCTCAGGTGCTGCCGGCCTCCCCTGGAGTGATATTCCTTCACCTCAACTTTTAGACCAGCTATCCCGCGAAGTTACCAACCGAGGTTCTCCTAAAGCTGATATTCAGTTAAGGTTGGATTTAATTATAATTTCCACTTTGGAGGGTTAAATTTTTTTTATTTAAACATTTTGAAAAACAGACCAGAGAGATGATTTTAATGCAATGAATGTCACTTTTAGAACTAGATTTATTAATTTGCTTATTTTTTGCAACGAATATTCCTAAAAGAGTAGGTGTAATAAATGTCATAATTATTTTTTCTACTACAAAGCTAAACATAGAAATTTTTGTTTTATATGTTTCAGTTTGGTCTTATAAATTCAAGTTTATTTGCAGCAATCATTTTTACAGTTGTTTATCTAACATCCATATATAACAGATGTATTTTTTAAATTCTTTATAGATATCTCTTGCAACTTGTTATGGACGCTGGTTGCTTGCAGTGGGCTCTCCTTATTTCTGTGTTATTAAGGGATGCCATGGCAGTTCATAGAGTAGCAAATGCAGCAAGATCTCCGGATCAAACTATTGATGCTGTACTCAGATTAAAAGATGATATAAGTACACTTTATCAGTGGAGTTGTTGTGAGTGGTGAGTATATATTTTTTTTAATTAAAAACAAAACCGTAGTAAATTTTCCATCTTTACATTTTACTCAATGAAACGAGTAATACATAGCCTTATATTCAGGTATCATACTATGCAATATATGAATGGATGAATAAAGTAAATACTTTAATTATAAGTTTACAACAGGTCTTTTTGTAGAAACAGATTTATTTCCATTTAAAAATATTAATATATTTTGTTTAGCCTTGGATACAAACCATTTATGGTTGCGATACAAGGACAAGTGGTAGCTCTAAATAAACTTTTAGCTACGAAGCAGAGGAGTCCAACTCCAGTTCCCTCCATAATACCACGCTCACGTACACCTAGTGCCTCTTGTTCTCAAGAATCTAATCAAATAGGTCCTGTACCTATTCCCAGTGTACAGCACACTGTTGCAGTGCATCATTGCAACCAAAGGGAAGATAATTATGTTAATACACTTCGGGCCGAATCACCGACACCTTCAATTACTATTCAGTTAAAAGAACATTCATCGTGTACCATATCATGATTTTATTTACGAGTAACATTTTCTTTTTAACATTCTCACATTTCATGGAGCTCAATTAATAATTCTGATTTCTTTTGCATTTTATGGTTACTGTTATAATTATATGCACTTAATGAAAGTAGGACCATATTTGTTCCAGTGCAGATTTCTGTGCCAAAGGAGATATGTAAGATATTATTAACGTTAGACTAATGCAAATGTAATTCCTTATTTTTGTACCTCTTAATGTATTACCTCTTTCATCAAAGTAATTTTTTTTCACCAATTTTTACCATTAGATATGAAATTATGCTCTTTCCTCAATATTGACATAACTTCCATTCATTAATATGAATCTTGACCCATGAATTCCTTCAATGGCTGTTATTATTTAAATAAAAAAAGATATTTTTTCAAAAATACGAATGCTTTCATAATAATAATTATAAGTAAATAATGAAGAATTACACTGTATAAAATATTTATTTAAATAAGTTTTAAGCATCTTTCTTATTCAACTCACTAAAATTTCATTGTTATACAGCTTCTCTACTGAAATTGAACGAAAAATTTGTATTAACTACAAAGGTGAATAATCTAATATTGAGTTAGTTTGCTTAAATATGGAAATATGTTTCCTCTGGGTTCTTTATAACTTATTTAGCTGCATTTTTGTTATTTTTGTTATTATTCTAACTCTGTAATAATTATGTGAACACAACACATACTTTCAGTTATATCCCTTTGCGGTACCATGTTGTGAATTGTGGAACTACCATCTACTTTCTTCAAACCCAAGTGCCAATATTTTTGTAGATGGTTGATGAGGTTGTTGTCTGAATATTATCTCTTGTTATTTCAGAAGGTTTCTGTGCCTGTCCCATTTTTTGGTATATAACTATGATAACTGCTACTAGTACCTGTTTCAGGGCCAAAATCAAAAAAATGATAATTCACAAATAATGGATAGGGGTAATAGTCAACATGAACCTCAGATTGATATGGGGTAACTACTGAAACTAATGGGAGGTACTATAAATACATAGATTAAGTTCCTGTTATATCACATTATTTATAATAGCACATTTATATTATTGTTGTTGTTAACTTCTTTTATGAATATTATTTTCACTTCAGTACTAATAATACATTAACTGAATAATTTGGTTCCAAATTGTTATGAAATTATTGTTTCATTTAAGGATTTTACTTATACTTAAAAATACAAAATCTTTTTAATTTAGTTCAAATGAGGTAATAAATAATTTTACCAATGTAAATATTTTTTTAGATGAATTTTAAACTATTTTTTTTAATCAAAATATGCATTTATCTAATTTATTTAATTAATAAGTATTTTATTGCTTATCAAAATAACAGTTCTAATTTCCTAATTCATTTAAATTTATTTATCTAAATGTATTCATATGACCATGTATGTTATGAAAAAATTGTCAAGCAATGTGAGAAAAGTCTCAGTTTTTAAATTTAATATTGTACGTCCATTGATGAAAGAGGATAGTTTCTTTGTTACATTGTTATAATAAACTGAATTTTCTACAGTTATATTTATAAATTTACATTTTTCAAAAATTAGAAATTTTGACCTGATAAAAATAGTATAAACATTAATCTTATAACCAATCTGATTGGTTATTGTTAGGCATTCATAAAATACTTTAATGCTTTTATAAAGTCTATAATTATGATTTGACCATCTCAGTAATGAAAATGCTTTTTCTTTTTAGCGATGATTTTTTGTGTTATTATTAACAGAAATAAAGTATCTAGAATATCATATAGTTTCTGTAAATAATAATAATTATTAAGTGTATAGTTTGGAATACCTGTTTTGTGGTCCGTGAGGGGTCGGAATACCGTAGATTTCACGTTCTTCTATCTCCTCTCGCCCTGGTTTAGTCTTTTGCTAGAGCGGTTTCAGCCGCTCACCATGATCAGTGTGAATCAACTTCGGCACATGGGATGCTTGTGGGGCATCCTGTTTCCACTCTCACTTGTGCTGTAAGCATTTTCAACGACAATGTTCGCCCACACATTGCCTGTCAAACTGTTGCTCTCCTGAAAAACTCTGGTTGGAACTTTATCACCCACCCACCCACACACTGTCACTTACTTCACTTGTACTGTTGTATATATACATATATACGTGACAACCTCAACAGTGCAAGTGATGTAAATGACAGTGCAAACAGGATGTCCCACAAGCATCCCATGTACAAAAGTGACTCACACTTCTACTGATGATGGCAAGCAGCTGAAACATGAAATCTACGGTATTAAGTTTATCTTTCATTAATTTATGCTACAAAGGAAATTATTCAAATTAAATTTCATTGAATTTTGTAGATTTTTATTGTAATTATTTAGTAATTCCATACATTAAACCTATTTAGTATGGCTTTTGTATAATTATTATAGCTAAAGAGCAAAATTTAAATGGGGAATGCAGGGAACTGTTTTAATTTCTGGCAATGATGGTATGTTGTGCTGTAAAATAGTAGTTTTATACACTGGCCCTTTCATTATTTGCATAACACTATTTCACTAACTATTAGTCTGATAATTTTATTTTAATGTGTTAATTACGAACCATAATTTTATATATATATATATATATATATATATATATATATATATATATATATATATGAATTATTGTCATATTTTTACAATTTCTACAAATGTTGTTTTCTTGTTAAGAGACTCAGATCTCTTCAGTTGTTCCTTTGTTATTATCACATATATACTCATTATAAGAGCTAATATTTAACCCTAAAATAATTTCATTATTTAAAAAAAAACAGTAATTATTCCATTAATGGAAGGGCTGTATTATTATAGTACAAACTAATGTGAAATAAATGTGTTCAAATATATTTTTATAAATATTATTTTCACATCTTCATTATAATTTATTAGTAGTCACATTGCCAATGATATTATACTTTATCTGTTAAGGACATGTTTCTGTCCATTCAACTCTTAAAATTCAGTTCCAAATGAATAGCAATATTGAATTCACATTGAACAGTTTTTATCAACACAATGTGAAATTACATTCTGTAGATTAACATATTAAAATCAAAATTATAGTTTGTCTTAAACCTATATATTAATGATAAATTATATTTTTAGTTAGGGATTAATGAAGAAGGCAATATAATATCCTGAATATGAACTCCATCCAATTAATGATCTTTATTATATTATTTTTTAAACAAATAACACTAATTTTTATGAAATTTGTTCCACAATAATGTTCAAATTTGTAATTTAATTAAAAATGTCACTTAATATCAGGATTTGCTGTAAAGTTTTTATTTTTATATTCTTACCTTATCAAATCCCTTTTCAGTATCACACAAGAAACTAGGAATAAAATGACATAGATAACACACCAAAAAAGAATATCTTTATTTGTTCATACATAGATAATTTAAAATTTACACAACAGCCATAAGAGAAAGAGTAACTTTTTTAAACCTGTCAATATCCATTACCTTAACCTGAACTAAATTTCCCAGCCTCAATTCCATACCATTCATGTATTTGTTAGGTACTAGGGCATCTCTTCCTATACCCAAATCAACAAATGCTCCAAAATGGGTAACGTTTGTAACCCGTCCTGAAATAAAAAAAAATCGTTTCTTTTAATATAAAACCTATCTATATATTTTCTTATAAAATTTTGCATGTTAATAAATACAATGATACATGCTAAAAAACTGATACAACAAAACCAGGCCAGCACAATTCCTTTCGGTCAAGTGTGGTTCTTATTTTTAACAGTGATTAACAATAACACAATAATAACATAATTTTAGTGTGAAAAATATGAATGGAACTAATAACAAAATGTGAAGAAAATACTATTAATATTTGTGGTCATGGCAAATGTTTTATCAGGAACAACAGTTACTTATCCTGATTTGCCTATAGTGTAACTCACTTCTGCAGAGTCATGCATCATTAAGGAGCAGAAAGTGAGGACCATCAATGTTTTCCATAAGGATATATAAAAGTAAGGATCACCGAATGGAATTTCCTACTGAAATTTCCACAAAATGACCCTTGAAACTCTCCAATATATAATTCATGCACAACAGCAATAATAGATTCATTTTGGTGTGAGAAATATGAATGTAACTAGTAATGAAATGTAAAGAAAATACTACCGATAATGTAGCCATCGCGATGTTTCATCAGGTATATAGATGTTACTTATCCTGATTTGCCTATGGTATAACTCACTTCTGCGGAGTCATACATCATTAAGGAGCAGACAGTGAGTACTGTTAATGCTTTCCATGAGGATATATAACAGTAAGGATTGTCTAATGGAATTCCTAATGAAATTTTCACAAAATGACCCTCGAAACCCTCCAACATTTAATTCATGCACACTATCCAATAACTGCAGTAATTAAAATAGATGGAATGACTGTTTCAACTGGAACTGATCATATATAAACAAAAAAAATCATGCATTTAAGATATGCATTAGATTATGATAAACTAAAACTGAAACGTTTTCATTCATAAAAAAATGTTTTTCCACCAAAAACTAACGATACAATAAAAATTAAATTTTGAATACTATACCACTTAATCCTTGTCCAACTCTTAGACTGTCCACCGACTTTATACTTTTCTGGAAGATAGGTGAACCCAGTTTTAATCGATAATCTGTATCCAATTTAGAAGTGAAACTGTCAACGATGATGTTGAGATTTTCTAATGAAATACCTAACTCTTCAGCTTCTTTAGGTAGGTCTGAAGAAAATGTATCATTATTAATTATTATAATTAGCATTATTCTAAATTATCATCATGGTTTCAACTAACATTGTGCCATCGCTCCTTTGAGAGGTATTAAGGTGTATGAAGGTTGGTAGTGATGGGGGCTATCACATCGTGTTTAAATACATTACAAGTGTACAACATTTTACGTTAAAAACACTGCATCGCGTTACATTTTATATTATAAATAATTCATTTAAAATTGCAAAGTCATGGCTCATGCACTGTTCTTATTCCTCACTAATTGGCTTCTGGTAAGAAAGATAGTGTAATGCTGTGGGAAGAGTCAAGCCCTGAGGATGGTGCCGGTAAAGTTCCGCAACGTCGGAAGCAGACAACACCCGAGAGGGCTCCAGAAGGTAAGGGCAAAAACTCTTGCGATGGAGCCTGCTCAGGTGGTTACTAAACACTGGAAAAATCCAGAACAGCGGTGGGTTCGAACCCACCAACCTCTGCCAATCGAAATTTTTCCCACAGCATTACGCGATCTTACAGGAAGCCAGTTAGTGACAATTCAAGTTCTGGTCACGGAAACCTTCGCTCCATGGGTTCTTATTCCTGTAAAAGAAAATATAACATTTAGGCCGTAATCAAATTTGTTTTAATTTTATCGCGAGTTTCGTTGCGTCTCAATTTTCGCCTGGCGACAATAGCAATTGACAGGAGCAATGGGCCACTATCAAACCTGAACTCGGCTCCTGACGACATGTGCGTCAACAAATAAAGTCTCCTTCCTTTCACTACACAAACATTCTGTAGTCAAATAACTACAGGAACTTAACTATCTTGTAGTAACCTAACTTACAGTTCGTATGGTCATTTTTCGAGAGATTTTTTCGTCGCCTTTTTGGGGTAATGGCACCTCTCCAACGCCGGCATCCGAAGAATAGAAAGAATGAGAAAGCTGAAAAATTAATCTTTTACGAAAGCTCATGAATTATTACTTCGAGATACATTCTTAATCAATGGAAATTTGTAATTTTCTGCTTTAACATGAATTGGGTTCCGGGACCCAGAACGCGCCAGAAATAATATCTCCTCCATTTCGCTGCGCAATATAAAAAATTATAAATATAAATTATTTATGAATATATTATATCCCGCTTCACGCGGACGAACGATAACAATACGAAACTAAAACCGGTCTAGCTAAGACCATCAGAAAATTAAGAGAGGGATGGTATTCCGAACCAGCTCAAAAAAGAAATAATTATGAGTATAAAATTATACAGTGGGGTAAATCCTTTTCACTGCGTTTTTTCCCCTCAAGTTTTTTTCATCGCAGTCCTTATAATCCGTAAATGTTTTTTAATTGCAAATAGGCTTGCCAGAAGCCGAGACGAAGAACTGTTTGGGACGAAAAAAGACGTCGCAAGGTGGCGCTGGCAACAAGGACGCCCGGAGTTAAGGCCAGTCCCCTTCGGAGCGCACGTGGTCCGAATTTGAGTTCGACGCGGAGCTCGTTTTCCCTCGGCTAACTAAGCTGTTCGGTTTTTATCGTTAGTTTTATTTTTATTTGATCCGGCTTTCGGGGAGACGGAGGCGGGACGAACCACGAGGAGGTGGTCCTGTATCGCCGCAAATGGGGAATGCTTCCGGTGGTCCGAGAAAGTATTTTATTTTGCCGCTGGTAGGCAGTAGTACGAGCGCTATTATTGGTACTTGTCAATTAGACCCCCTCCCATGAGTAACCTGTTTACCAACACTGTAACCTTCCCGTTTGACTGCGATATATCGAATAAACGTAGTCTGCACCGACTTTATGACATATTTCAGGATAGTTGACAAATAACAGTTTACAAAACAAACATTTATTCATAAACAGTATTATTATTAAATGATATTATATTGTATTATTAACTTGGAAGTGATTCGATAACGATATATAGATACATCGATTCATTCGATACTAGACGCCATGTTTGGGATAGTTCGTTACCCTCGGGAGGGGGTCTAATTGACAAGTACCCTATTATCGGCTGGAAAAACCGCGGCCACTGCAAAAAGCTAATAATGGTCACTGCCACGGTTATAAAATAGCGGGAGTAGTTTACTTTTCACCAGGTGAAAAGTCGCCTTACGCTATAGAACGCAATTTTAATTTTTTTTAGTTTCATACATTTTAATAGATAGTACCTAGTTCGGCAGCATTGTGGTCAGGACATGGAGGTCTGAGGTGAGAGGTCAGATAAAACTTAGCCAGAGGAAAAATCCTCATTACTGCCCTTGATGTACTGATAAACTTCAGGGCCAACGCAACCGGTTTTTTAAGCCCCAAAAATGACAATGGTCTATTCTTCAGTCAGACAGTGATGATTGAACCAGTAAGAGTTCTGAAATGTCATAGGTGGACAATGGCTCGGGGGGACAATGGGAAAAACTCTTCCACTGGAGCTCTCTTAGGTGGTTTCCAAAACACAAGAAAAGTACTGGAATAGTGGGGGGTTAAACCCAACTAACTGGTTACTAGTTCCTGTCACAGTATAACTCAATCCCACCGCAAGTTACTGATGAAGAAGGAGGGTGTTCACAACCCCCCAAAGTGAAGTGTGAGCAGGGAGTTATCAGTAAGCATAATAGTGTACTGTATACTGTGTCATAGTGCTATTGATACAAAGAAACAGTGTCTTAATGCCAAGTGATTTAGCCACAGTGTCAGCTGCATGAACTGCAATTAAAGTTATCAGACTTCTATTACTCTAATTTCTTTAATTATTTAAGTCTAAACTAATAATCTGAAATGCCCCATATTTAATTTCTATTATTTAGTAGTAATTAATTTTAGTAGTAAAGTGTGTGTGGACAATTGTATTTACCCTTATTTGAGATCCATTTCTTAATTTTATTGATAAATTTGTCAGTGCCAAGGTCCCTTGTATTCACAGAACATTTGTTGGTTATTCTGTAAAAAGAAAAATAAATAAATTATTATATAACAATAGTGTTATTAAAACAAAATACATTTTTCCCATTCAATAGTGTTATCAGTGTTATAAGATTAACTACATATTATCGTACATGATGGAATCGTCATTTTTCATGGTGTAGTTTGCCGTATCGTATATTTAATTCTTGTTATGAACACTTTGCTTTGTGCCTGAAATGAAACAGTGCAAAGCTAATTATACTTCGTGTTAACCAAATATTGAGTAAAAGCGCATAATTGGCCACAAGCTGCCAATTGCGCTATATAAGCAATTTTGAAAAAAAGTATTGAGTAAAGTGCTGTGTTCTCAAATTTGTTGCTTAGTATAGTATAATTTGTGTAAGTGTGTGGCATGAGTGTACACTAAGTCTTGTTTCAAATCCTGTATAAAATCTGTAATATATCCTGTATAAATTTAACAAAATAAAGAATCATGGCTCCCTAACAGTAAAATGTTGGCTTACGATTCCATGAAGGACCTGTTTTTAGAAATGTTAAGAAACAATAAAGACATTGAAATACGTACTATAGAATGTACTAATTCATGGAACACCCAGGAGGGGTGTGTTAAGGATCATAAGACTAGATTAAAGGGTAGGGGACATTTTTTGGGGTTAATTAAAAGTGCAGTGGGACCAGAGGTCAGTGTGGACCAGTTGGTAATGCAGCTAACAGTTTCAGGAATATAGCCCATGGAAATGTGTCCTGAACTGAAATAATTAATAACTGAAGCAAAGACCATAAAAAAGGGTAAAAGCTGGATATGATCCACAATCATGGATGAAAGATAATGTAATTCAATCGAGGACACAATGATGTTCACATACCAGGAAAGACTCAATGGTAATGATTCTGGGTGACTTAATAGTCAAATTGGCATGATGGCATTAATATACTGACCTGCGTTCAAATCCTGTCAGCGTACCAAATTTTCTTTCAATTTCAAATTGATTACAGGAGGAGCTCATTTAAATCCAATATACTCATTAGAAAAAAAGGAAATTTTTTCTAATGGGATCAAACTGACTAAATTTAAGTATATACCTATCAATAAATGTATGTAAAAAATGGAATTAGGCTAATTATAATAGAAACAAAGAATAAGAGATTTATTATGATGTTCATTATTCTACTTGACTGTAAAATGGGAATGTATTACCATTACCAAGTAAAATAGTAATCAAATTACTGGTAATACATTAAGAAAATATATAATAATAGCATGTTAAAAAAATTAATCATGTTTGAAACTCACCTATAAGCTGCATCATATAATTCTGGATGAATATCAGTTCTATCTAATGGTTGCAGTTGATTCTTCGATTTATTAGGGGAACTATAAGAAACAATTATAAATTAACAAACAATAGACTATATTGAAGTGAAATATTTTAATTCAATGATAAATAAAATAACTTATTATTCTATAGTAATTTCTCCATTTAATATTTCTGTTATGTTCATAATTTATAATTTCATAAGTCCTCTTGTTGCACTTATTAAACTCACTCATATTAAATGCAAGAAGCATTGAACTTGTACATATTGGAGGTCTTTATATTAACTGGGCCCAAGAGCAAAGGACAGTTTTAACACTCGATGCTTTTACAAACTAATATGGCCAAGAAAAAAGGTTTCATAACGAATATATTTAAAATAGGTTGGAAATATTACACATAACATACCTGTCCACATTTACTGTATCAGGCAAAATTCGTATGAAACCTGCACACTGTTGGAATGTTTTTGGACCAATACTTTTAACTGATTTAATTTCTTCCCGATTCATGAAGGGACCATTATTAGTTCTTTGTGTGATGATTAAATCAGCCTTCTTATCATTCAAGCCTGCTATATTCCTAACATTAAAATAAATTAACAAATCAACATTCATTGCACATCAAAATTGGATTAAATACAATTACAAGGTTGTACATTTTTTATTTTGTACGTTTATTAAAGACAGTTGATAACAACAAGTAATCACTGTAACCACTGTTGGTAGATAAATTTTTCTCAAAACTAAAATTCCCACATACCTGAGTAGTTTTTTAGAAGCTGTATTTATATCAACTCCCACAGCACTTACGCATTCTGATACAACTTCACATAAGGTGCTATCTAGTTTCTTTTGATTAAGATCATGCTGGTACATTCCAACACCCAGATGCTTCGGTTCAACTTTAACTAGCTCATTCAAAGGGTCTAGGACACGTCGTGCCAATGATACTGAAAATTAACAAGTTTGGGTATATTAAACATGTACAACAAAATATTAACATAATAGAAAATAATTCAGTATATTCATTCAATGTTCTGGAATTATCTGGACTTCATTTTCAATCAATTCAATTTTGCAATTGATTGCAAATTTTGTCCAATACAGGAATTAAAACATGGAAGATGCTTACATATGAGCAGTAAAGAGGCCACTCCCAGTGACAGATTGAGTTAAATGTAAATTTCAGTTTGAAATATAAGTTAATAGTGTTTCTACATATAATAGTATACTAATAATACGTATAACAAATGTATTCATATTTTTCTTGCATACTAGCGCTAATTAAATTTGGATCCATAGTAGGGAACTCTTCTGTAGCTTCTTTACTACAGCTATAAACAGAAGCTCCTTGTTCACTTATAATCATATAAGATATGTCTATAGGATAGGCTAATTTCCTTTTTATAAATTTGCTAATAAATTCTTCCACTTCTCTGCATCCCTTTCCATTTCCAATAGCAACGACATCCACACTGCAAAAACAATACACATACTATTTGAAATAAATCTTATTATTTTCTATAAAAATTTTAATATATAGAAATACTCGTTATGTATGCATTAAAATCGTTTGTTAATTCACAGTCAAGGTCGTGGTTTGACATGCTTCCAGACCATTGAGAAAACTGACAGTGCAAGATCAACTCTCACTGTACATGATAAAATTTGGTGTTTAGGCAAACTTAGGTTAACGTTAGGTTTAGATTGAGCTTAAAGCACACATTTTATGCTGTAGCCCATAATCCCTAGAACAATAGTTTACAATTAAATTTCTGCAATGTAATTGTTGGATTATTAAATCCAAATCAAAAGCCAGATTATACATAACAGTTACTGAGACCCCTATTCGGTTTCAATTGCCCCATAATGAACCATGTGTATATTAATATAGGTACGATTACTGTTCTTACTGAAAGTAAGAATGTCTATCCACCATTCAATATACTGCAAAAGTACACCAAAGCACTTTCAAGCTTACTTCAAGTACTATTATTTAAAAAATTCAAATCCTTTACATATGGTTGCATGTGCTTTATTACATGCAAATTATCATTTAAATAATACAAAAATTAAAGCAATTAAATCTCAGTTTACATTTTTTGACAATTTGTTTATTTACATAAATTAAACTAATACACTTCAATACTTTGACAAGTTGAAAGCTTGAATTCATTTAATCATAGAACAATGGGATACTAAATAATTATTCAATTTTTGTACATTTTTAGATTCTTAACTACATGATTAAAAGTATCAATAAAATAACTTTATGGGTATTTTAACTAAGACGGATATTTGAAATACATTTTATAAAAATTCACTTTCTTTAAAGTTGTTATAATGTACATTATGTGAGAATTAATCCTGGCCTTTCTCTTATAACCTAACTTAGCCTAAACACTCAGAGTACAGTGTTTACTCGCATCATCAATGGTTCCGGGTATATGTCTCTCTTCACTGAGCCTTTATGGCTGCAAATAGATAACTCCTTAATATAATTCAAATACAATAACTATTGGTTATAACAAAATTACAATATTTTACCTATATTTAGAGATAATATTTTTTAGTGCCTTTTCTGATTCAATATGATACCTAGGTATCGTAATATTAATTATCTGGGTACAAAGAACCTTTCCAGATGCTGATACAACAGCTACCTTACAGCCATGATTAAACCCTAAAACACAGTTACAAACAATAGAACTCATAAACTGTTGAACCATGAAGGTTAGACATAAACAAAACTGTTGAGAATTTAGCATCTAAGTTTGAATGAGGAAATCAAAAAAGAGTGTCTACCACTTTTAGTATACACAGACTATAATATTATAATGAAAAGTATTCTACGAAATTAATAAACGTCATTTCCATAGAGTACAGTAAAAAATTCAATTACAAACAAAATAACAAACCAGGGTCTATAGCTAACACTGTAACACCTCGTACTGGTGGTGACAGTAACAGCCACTTCAAATTATTAGCAAACACTTCCAAACTTGCTTTTTCAGCGAGCTTATGCAGGTCAGCTCGAATAGTTCTCTTCACCATTGGTGCAACTGATTGCAAAAAATATGGTTTTATAATATTATCAAATATTTATTAAATAAATAATAAACAATTGTAATATAAAATGTGTAACTAACTTTTAGTTTTATAGGCATAATGGAAAGAGTCATCAAATATAAGACTTCTGTCTTTATATGAAAATCCTTCAGTTAAAAAGATACGTTTTGCTCTGGTGTGCAACTTTTTCATAAACGACTGTGGTAATATTATTTCTGATGATAACACCTTTTTTGAAACTCCTCTGTTAATTGCTAATATTTGGTGAGGTTTAATGTTGCTCATAGCTTGAGAAAAATTAAAGTAAAGTTCATATTTGGATGTATCTTCATGCTCAGCTTTATATTTTGATATTACAGAGCTAGTTATTAAAATTCTTTCACTTGATTTCCTGTAAGTAAAAAATGGTTCCATCTAAGTGGGGATAAGCAGAATTAATACTAGCATAATATGATGAAATAGTTAACTAAAATTAGATTCAAAGCACCATAATAACTTAAACATGATAGAAAATATATCAACTTTAATGTCAATACGTTTTAAACAGCTATAATTATTTAAATAACATAAATTCTTATGATTTTTCATTTGTTTGACATTACAAATAATTATTACATAAAAAGTATTGAACAAACATAATTTCATAAATAGAATTATAATTTCAATATATTGTTTATATATAACCAGAATTCCTTTATTTATGACAAAAATTATAGAGATAAATATCTTAGAAAAGGTAAATATACTTATACTTAATTCAATAACAGAAAACTTACAGTTCTCTCATTTCAGCTAGCAGATCTGTATTTGTTGATATAATATGTCCTAATATCATATCAAAGGCTGATTGAACTTCACTTTTGGATTTTCCTTCCTTAACTTTCTCATTTATAATACTATTAACATCTATAAGTTTCGTTCCATATATCAGATCATTTGCTGGTTCTTCTAGTCCAAGAGCTCTTGCGTTCTCTAACTTATTACCTTTCTTATCCTTGTATGGATCATACTGCAAGCATTACGTGAAACTACTTAAACTTGCAATTTAACTGAACTTAAATGGAGAAAAAACCTCCATAATTCCTGATGACTCATTTAACACATGTAACATTATAATAATTAATAATGTAATATAATTATCAAAATGTAATTTGGAATGGTTGAAATAATACCCTATCATTTATTTCAATAATATTGATTTTACAATTAAGGCTAAAAATTGCTTAATAAAAATTAAAGAAATATTCAAACAAATATTTGGAAATATATACATTGTGCAAGTGTTTTTTCATAAATCAGAAGTGCACTTTTTATCAACTTTCAGTTGCACTAGCGGTGAAAATTTAATTGAAAAAATTATTGAAGATTTTTTTTAATGACTGATTTTGTCTAAACAGCATTTAAGTGGAAACAAGCAAGTCACACATCATTTTTCAATACTTGGAAGTATAGGAACTGAAATGAAGGACACTTCACAAATAAAAGAAATTATTTTTTATTATGGAAAAGTTATTTAATTCAACAATTATAAAAAATAGGTAATATTCAAAAGTGATTTTACTTAAAAAAACTTCTATAAAGAAAATTAACAACTATTAAAAAAATCCCCCTCAAAACAAGAATACAATCACATCTCAATTATCACATAGTAAAAATCTCATTCCACATTCAGAATACTAAGAACATGTTGCTTAAGGATTTGTTGAACCATATAAAGGATCCTTACAAGATAATCAAGTTCCTCTACCGAAGTAGCAGCAAGAATCGCACTTTTTAACTGTTCACTCAATTTCCCAACTTTGGCAAGGGCTTTCATAATGAGATCAGCCTTAGAAACAGTCACGCTGAAAAGAAAAAAAATCATTCCATCTTAATAACCACTATGAATTAACTGAATTGATTTATCTATGGATTTCTCTGAGTGCTAACATGGAGAAAAGACAATTCATTTTATTTCTGTTTTTGTACAAAACAAACCTAAGTCAATTTATGGATGTAATTAACTAAAGTAGTATGTAATGTAGTATGTTTTGACATACGTAAGTATGTCAAAAGATTCAAATTGGAGACAATTCTTTAACATTGTACTATTAAATTCATAATAAATATTACTTTAGTATTTTTATTGATTATTTTTTAATTAGAATTTAAATTATTTTAATCAAAACCCATTTTGCAAACTAATTTAATCTTTCTGAAGACTTTTCTTTCCATATTTATATAGATAGACCACAGTGATTAAGATTATCTTAGTAATGGACTCATAATTATCTATACATTGTGCGGTATTCAGTTATTTAAATTTTGTGGAACTGGCATTTATGTGTTTTTAGGATGCCACATTAATGCAGCTTCTAAGAATGTGACAAAATTAAGTTTCTTTGTTAATTGTTTGTAGCATGAAATAAGTTAAATTCAAATGCACAAGTACATTTCAAGTACATTTTTCTGTTCAAGTGGTCAAGATTCCTAACATCAGTTCTCAACTTTCATGCGTCCTAGGTATTACATGCATTTGGGCAATAAACTTGGGCAATTAGCAAATATCTACAGAAAAATGATAGGTGAAGGTTCCAATAAAATTATACTTGAAGTAAAGGTATTTATAAAAATACACATTTAAAAAGGCTTCCGACAATGAATAAAACAATAAGATTAATGTAATGAATTGTGTTCTATTAATTCAGTATCTTTACTATGTCCTATTCAGTTAAAATAATAAAATTTAAGTTAACTTCAAATTATAGAATCAGTTACCAAACACTGTTGTATGTATTTTTGAGTTCCCTCAGTTCTTCTGCTGTCTTATTTTGTATTAAATGCTTCCGGTATCTTGCCAAGAACGGAATAGTTACATCATCTTCAAAAAAGTTAATCAGTGTATCTGAAAGCCTCTCATCCACTTTTGCTAAGTCAGATAATAATTTTACTTTCCTTTCTCTTCCCTATTAGTAGAAAAGCAATGTTTATGACAACACGTCAATATGTCTTAAAATCAATTAATATTTCTGACACTTCCTAAATCAATTATTAGGATAGTTCATTTAAACAATCAGAAACATAATTATTTGAAACTTCGGCTATTTTATATTCCATTATTTCAATACAGTTCCAAATTTTTTATTTACCTCTATTGACGACAATGTTTTCACCACCTCCTTTAACTCCAACATATTTTGGTCATCATTTTCATTATTGTTCTCCAATTTCACCACTGCCTTCTTAGCAGGCTTCCTCTTTGACTGCCCTGCACTTGAACTTTCTTTTCCAGTATTTATTTTTTTGTTTTTAGGTTCATCCACCTCCTTTTTGATGGAAGAACGCCGCTTCAGATTCCTCTTCGGTGGCATAGTTGATCGCTGTCTATAAAATTTAAGGCCGGCTTTAGTTAAGTCCAATTATAGACACAAACTGCCTAGCATTCCAAGACTGTCCAATAAATTTTAAAAAATTTCCGAAAGAGTTATTCAACCAAAAGGAATGAAGTGACTTAATTCACATACAAGTCATTAGCCATTCCAAACCACAAAGCCTACATACAGGCTTAATTATTAAATAAGTTAAAACTGTAAAGATCTATTAGGGGTGTGATAGGTACTTAGGAGACTGTTATAAATCTATTTTGGGATTATCATCAACATCTACCTATAAATTAGGCAAAGAATGCCAAGTAGATAAACTGTCTAACTTTCCAACATGGTTTTAATATGTTCTAAAATATTTCTCTGAAATACGACAGTTATAAACAATTGATATTATTTGGAAACGCAAATCACTAACAATGAATTTGAAAAAATCATGATTCAACAGTGAGTGCACTAAAAACTCTTGGTCGCTGATGGCAAGTCAAAAGGAAACAAAAGAATGAAATAAATTTAATTTCTGTATAATTAACAAAGGAAAAAATTCAACAGAAATGTATTTGTACTCGGTTTGACATAATTCATGTAAGTAAGTTAAGTTCATACTTGGGGCCATTGTTAATTTCTACCAATTAAACTAAAAAAATGCCAATTAGACAAAACGTCTACTATTACAATATTTTTAAATAAGTTTAAAAATATTCCCCTGCAATATGACAGCTATAGATAGATGACTCTCTACAATCAAATAAAATGGTTATAGACAATTGTCATTACTTGAAAAATAAACTGGGTATAAATAGCAAAAATTAATTCAACAGTAAGAATATTAACTTAATTCATGTAAACATCCCTAAACTTAACACAACTCACATAAAACTCATTAGGTAACACAACTCAATAGAAGTAACAAGGTTTAATTTATGAATAAGTTAAAAATAAAAGGCATTTTTCACATTATAAAAATTAATTCATGTAAAAACTCAACTCAATTATCAAAAAAGTACAACTCATCAGTCATGAAACATTTGTAGTAGCATTGATTTAAAATTTTGAATTAAGTTAAATTATTGTATTGCTGAAACATTACCGAGAAATTTGGAAGTCTGCGGAAGTGTTAGATATTCAAATTGTCAGTTTAAATATAATTTAAGGGGGACATTATTAACGTCTACCTATACATGGAACAAAAATATGCCAATTACATGAATTGCCTTACATACCGAACTTGTCCAGTTCTAAAATATTTCCATAAAATATAACAGTTATAGATGACTGACATTATATGTAAACCAGGATGTTAACAGTTGTTAAGTGCAATCGCAGTTACGTGCAAGATGCACACAACTAGAAATTAGTATGGAAAACAACTAATAATTCAATTGTTGTTAGCGCACAAGAACTATCAACTGCTGACAGTTCAAACACAAGGAATGAAATCAACTTAATTCGTGTAAAAACTGAATCAGAAGCACATCTGTACAGTGTTATAGGTTCATCTTAAACAGGTTAAATTTCTATGCAATTGGGTGCATGCACATTATAAATATAAATGAGATTATGATAAAATTAATAGATAGAGCTTAATAATATAACATCCAAACATTGAGAGTAAAATGACATTACTTAATGCTATGATCATCAAGAATATTTCTCACTTTAAACTGTTGGTCGAACATAAGAGTTCTAAAGTAATTTGCAAATTTATTTATATGTTATGTATACACACACACACACACACACACACACACACACACACACACACACACACACACACACACACACACACACACACACACACACATATATATATACACACATATTGAATTACATCATATTGTAAGTTAAAGGTAAAACTAGTTGGAATGAACTTACCCAACCACCTCAGAGGCCATATACTACTTAAACAGAATGTCCACACATTACTTAGTTAAAGTACCATATCTCACTAAACAATTATTAGTTTATTAGAGAAAGTTTACAAACATTCAATCAACCAACAACACATGCAAACAATTATACATGCTCGACAAGGAAATACATTGATAGTTTTTATAAAATGTCAACAAAATGGTTTTGGCACGACCAATAGGCGGAGTAAAATTTTTATATATTGTCAACGCAATGCGATCCCAGTCATAGCTGGGTGATCCACGGAAAGAGAAGTTGGAAAATTTCAAGGGGATATTCATTACCAATACTGTCTACAAAGATTCTGACAGTCAGAAAACTGATAAATGAATGAATTCATCTCATTCATGAGGCGGTGGGACTCCCCTCATCTCGTAAGATCTCACAGAAATTACTAAAATTAAACGTAAACAAAATAAATAAAAGAATCCCCCAACTTGACTTTAATTTGCGAGACACCAGAAATTAAGGAAACCGACAGTATTTTATAATCGATTAGACGTCGGTGCAAAGTGGCCGCTTCGGTGTATTTAAATGATCGGAAACTGAATTCAAACAACTAACCTGACAATATAAGATAAGAAACAGCGAAAACTTCGAACTTCACAACAGATATCCACCACCACGTTAAAACAAAATAAATATGGTGAGAAATGGAGCCATACGAATTCAAGGCTACCAACACACTTCCGACGATCATTAAAATAAAATGAATTCACTGCCTTAAACTTAACATCGATTAATAATATCTCGACCTATTTAGAAATTAATGGCGTTCACTTTTAAGTTTCTTTAAGTTGACTGAATACCGTACGGGAACATATATGAAAGTCCGAGCCGACGAAAACCCCGATCGATAACAATCGCAAACATCAAAGTTGTACATTAAATATTAACCGACAAAATGATTTGTCACAAAATACAGGAAAACCCTCGGCCAATAAAGGTTTTTGGCCGAGAAATATATAAAGCATATGATATACAAACGTGCAGTATGCCTCATCAATCGTTGCGAATTTTTGAAGAACTGTCAAACCTCTTGGCGTAAATCGATGACAGGAATTGTTTGAAAAATGGAATTCAGCGTTTGAAATTGTAAATATCCGAGATCTTTTCGGACGGGCATAGAAGAAGTAATATGTTCACTGCTTGAGTAGTAAACGAAAAAAATTACCGAACAGATTTGCAAACTCTAAATTGTAAGTTGTACTGTAAATATTAACCGGCAAAACGTATTGTAACATTTGTCGCAAACAAAAAACTTCAACCACTAATGGTTTTTAGCCGGAAAATATATAATGCATATAACGAAATATGTAAGTCCTTATTATGCCAAATCAACCATTTGTGACAAACAAATTGCGAATTTGTGAATTACTGTCAAACCTCTTGAAGTAAATCGATGACTAGAATTGTTTGAAAAATTAAACTCGACGTTTGAAACTGCAAATATCCGAAACCTTTTCGGACGGGCATCTAAGAAGTAATATGTTCACTGCTTGGGTAATAGAAACAATTACTGAATATTTAATCAGGAATACCTACAATTGTTATATTAGCACTATCAAAATGGATCAGTCGAGGGAAGAGCCATGTAACGAATGAAAAAAACAGGTTGCATTTGATGTTTTTTTCTAATCGAAAAATGGGTCTTTTGTAACAATTCGTAAGTACCACGAATGCAATTTCCTCATATATCATTTGTGAATTATGTATATTCAGTACGCTATTAAATATACTTACCGGCAGGTGAAACAGATAAGGGACACTATTTTAAAACTACTACCGCCACAGGAAAACGCAAAGGCTAACTAATAAAATAATGGGACTTGGACGTAAGCGCCATCTGAATAAATGTGTAGACATTAATACACCTTAACACACATCAATAACATTTCAGCTAGTTTGTAACTTGTATATTACAAAATACCGTGTAGATTATTCTAAAAAGTACGACCAACTTTAGAATAATGTTTGGGCCTATAGTATAAAGGGTATAACAGGCAAAATAATCGGCTCGTAGGTTTTGGCAAGACAAATTATTGCCCAGAACAATATATGTAACATATAATAGAGTACTTAGATTATTTCAAACTTTTGAATAATCTCAGTCGTTTAAACCGGAGTTTCGGAAACTGAGGTCCGCGGACCCCGGGGCATCCCTTAATATAATGGTCGCGAATTTTCAGCTGAAAATGTAAACTAATAAAACGAATTTAAATTTTCGAATATTTCGTAACACTCAGATTCTAGTTTAAAAGAGCAGCGTATTTAATTTATAATTTCTTTCCTATAAAAAAGTGTAAGTTAACACTCACATATTAACCTTATTAACATTTGAAAATTACAGAAGGGTTGGAATATGTATTGTTTAATAATGAAAAAAAATGTTTTGACAGTTCAAAAGTTTGGTTTTGCTTATTATTTGCTAACGCCCAGTCAAGTCTGAAATGCGAGGTTAAGTCGAAACTTATTATTCAAGTTCCAGGAGAACTTTACTCCGATATTAACGCCATACACTTGTCTAGGGAATTTCGGGGCCGGGGAAAACATACATTTTAAATTGGAACGGAGGGATCCTCGAGACGACTGGCCCGGGCGAATCTTTTACAAGGATGATCACAATTGAAAAAACCCGCCTTTGCCAGTCTGTTGGTACCAGTTATTGGTGGTCAGCATCCGAAATGAACGCCTCCTGAAATTTCATCCGGGACCGTCATCATGCAAGACGCGATCGAATATTAAAATCCGACCCAGCAATCGGCGCAATCGTTAAGCGATTGGCTGAATTAAGCTTGAAAAAACCGGTTCCGACAGTACGGGAATTTATTTTAATTGAAAAACGCCCTTTTTTGACGTTCGCCGGAAAACAAATCGGCGAGCAGTCGCGACGGTTAATACTCAGTAATTGGTGTAGTTCGACTGAAGAATGAACAACGAGATTAAATTAAATATTGAATCCAAGATACTAACCTGGAGACAGATTGGAATAGGACACACTTGTTTGAACGTCTCTGACAGCTACTTAAACCACAGCAAAACAAAAGAAATCTGTAGAGAAGTGTTGCCATCCGAATTCACACCTACCAACCTCTTCCATGTATAAAGTTCATATTATAATACCAATTCGAACATACCTTTATAACTTTTGAACCGATATAATAATTCAACCTTTAGTTTTTAAATTAAAGCGTTCGTATTAGTTCTCGGGCCGATCGTTACATATTTTTCAAGGACCCCCGAAATCCCCCCCCTGTTCGCATTAATGATCGGATAACTGCATCTCCCACCATTGTTTAAAGTATTAAATTCGTAAAATAGATTCGTTAAATTAATAGCTAATTAAAGTTTAGACGATACCAATGATATTTTCTGAATTGAAAGACGCGCCTTTGTTTCTCGACAACAAATTAGCAATTAGCCTACCGGATGCAATAAAGTGAAATTTATAGGGTTATTTTTCGATATTTTGGTAATTTATATTTAATAAAACAATACGGTGTATACAGTATTATAACTGCGTGCAGTACCTACTTGACTGCGGTTTGCGGAGGGGGTCAGTTAGCCGGGAAGGTTTCGCTCGGAACGCCAGTCGGACCGTCGGTGTATTTTAGGTATGAGTTTCAGGTAAAATATCGAGCCTCTGGTTTTCGAGAGGAAAGGTTAAGTTTGCTTGCCGGATTCTCGTCGAAAAAAAAATTATAAAATGCCGACCATAATATTACTGGATACGTCGTCGAAAATGACCTGCCTGTGCGATTCGAGCAAAGACCGAACAGTTACGAAATTGGAGAGGGCCCTCAGCGGCATCAGAACTCTTCTCGATTTTATAACTGTTTATAACAGGCTCGAATTTATTGCTCTGGTAAGTTTTATATTGCAAGTTCCAATTGTCTAACAACCAATAGTCAACTGTTGACAGTCATTAACAATGACAGAACTTTTTTGGAGTGTTACAAATTTATTAGGGCAAGCTTTTGTGTACTCTGCTTTTAGTGCTTTCCCTGTGTTTTCTACCGAATTTAGTACTGACTCTTTAATAATACTATTTTGACTCTTTAATAATACTGTTTTTGATGTTTTCTTCACAGTTTGATGTGTTTTGTGTGTTATATGTGATATCCATTTTTAAGTATACATTACTATTATCCCTCCTATGACAACTTAAACCCCACTAGCCTAGAGATTTTCTGTAGCTGAGTCCTTTCTCTTGGTGGCTTCTTTATCAACTGATTGTTGTTGACCTTAGCTATAACAAAATTTTTTTTCTTGTGTAACTACATATTCCATTGTGTATGATTAAAAAAATTCATTAGGGCAAACTTTTTCTGTACATTGATTGCTATTGGTGCTTTAGTTTTCATAAGAATTTGTGTACTGACTAATAATATTATTTTTCAGGCAACTTTTTCTTCTCAGTTTGATGTTATTTGCCCATTCACTAGAGACTATGACATGATAAGAACAAAATTAGATCATGTACAAGCATTCGACATCCCTCTCCTCGAATGTGGCCTCTATGGAGTTGAAAAATACGTAACAAGTGAATGGGGAAGTGGGACACATTGTTATGTCAGTACACCAGCTGTTGATATTAATTAAAAAATAATGTATTCTGAAAGAGATTAATTTTTTTAAATTTAATTATTGGTTTTCAGGTAGTACTTGTTACCCAAGAGTGTATAAATTTGACTCACAAGTATCAGGTACCGTTTTCTTTTCCTGGGGCTCTTTTAGGCGTTTTCATTTCCACTTCTAAGTCTTATTTGGAAAAAGCCTTCGAGCATATGAACTACTGTTGCAAGATTTATACGCCTGATCAAAGTTTGGATTATTCCTCTATTCAAAAAGTATTCATGTCTGTAGCTCAAGAACATTATTCATCGTGGATAGGACAACTTGTCTGTGGAAATTTCTGCTCTAGAGTAACTCTTTGCCCAACACCTTTGGTAATTTATTTTGAATTGTTATTGTTGATTTGAAATTTAAAGGAATTAAATATATAATTCAGTATAATTCAGGTGTCATAGCTCTGCTGTGTATATCTGTATTTTAGATCCATGGTTATTCAGACTTTCTAAAAACTATATACTACATATAAAAATCATATATGCAGATTTACAACTCTCTATGAAAAAAAAATTCTGGTCTCAAGCTTGTGTTTGTAATGTATTTGTGGTTTTTCAGCCATATAAAAAGGTTTCAGACTTTGATGAACATGTTTACACTATGGAGAATGTATTGGAAATATGCGGTTTTGTGGAACTCCAACATTTAGGCAGTCCAGCGGCAGTATCGCGACATTTGGTTCTTCCGGTTAATAACTTCAATGCTCCATATTTATCATTGACCAATGCCTCTTTACCATCCAGCACTACGGGATCAGATGACGAGTCAATGAGTGATGACGGCACAACATTGCCCTCTTTCTGTGTGTTGCTTCATGGTGCCCTTAAGGTTTTATTAGTTTTTAAAATTTTTTCGTACTATTTTCCAAATTGCAGCAATCTGTTTTATTATTTTCAAAATCCCCAAATCTGGACGTACAGACTTGAACTGTGGGAATTGGCCAAGCCGTCAAATATTTGACGAAGTTCCAACTGTACAGTTGAAAATATTAAGGAATATAATTAACACACCCTAGGTACATATCTTGAAGTCCTGTTTGTATGCAAACTTGCCGTATGAAAATATAACTGATTTCACTACCAAATTACACGTCGTCCTAATCCTACAGGTCAAACCCTATTGCCTTCTGACATCCCAAATGGAACGTTTACAGATAACTGAAAAGAAAATGGCCACATGATCTAAATATACCAGAAAGAAGTATGAATAAAATATATTTTTAAAAAAGGAGGAAAGTAGGGGGTTCTCCTCCGTTATCCTCTATGAATGCTACTTTTATTTACATCAATGTCACTGATTGTATTGTACAGTTGTGGCAATAAAACAGTTAAAAAAGCTTTCAAAATTACAAGGGGGGTCGGAGTTAAATCTTTAAATGAAAACAAGGTCCATTCTACCTATATTATTCTTCTTTCTCTTTTTTCAGGAAATTGTGTTCTTTAAATATTTTTTCAGGTGGAGAACATGGCTGCATTGTGCTGTATTGCAAATGACTGGTACGGAGTTCTGTTTTCATGGGCGGATTCAAAAAAGAAGTCAAATTTGATGCTGAGCGTTCTGGAACCAGGTCCTGAAGCTATCCCGTGGCTTGGTGATCTGAACCATATGATGATTCCACCAGACTCCGAATGTATGCAAATGGTTTCAGTGGGATTTCAAAATATCATATCGAATGAGTTGTTTGGGAAGGGGTTAACATTTTATTTCATCAATAATGAATACAATTAGGATATTTATTTCGATACTTTATAACCATTACTTCAGTATTTATTCTTCTGCCAAGATATTGCATGACCAATAGGACAGGAATCATTTTGAACATTTATTATAGTTTTAATTTTCTGTAATGTGCTGTTAAATGCAAATTTCTTACTAAAAATAAGTTTTGTCTTGACCAAAAGCTTTGTTGTACAAATATATTTATCACATAGTTTTTCCCTGACCATTCAAAAGTTAAAGGACTGTCCTTATTGGTATTACTGCATATAGAGTACCAGTATTTAATAAAATAACGGTTGTCAGTGATGTGAAATGTGAATTTTTTGTTAAGAAAACGATTATTAAATTTATAATGTTACATAGTGGTAATGATGATTAATATATTTTTTTGAGACATTTCGAAACATTTAATTTACCACTAGATTTTCTTTCTTAAGTTAATAACACTAGGACCATTTAATTTGGATCCTATATAGTTCACATGATACATTAATGTATGTATGTGTGACTTTATAAATTATGTGTTTGCAAAGATACATTTCTCTTTTCGCATATGTTTTTAAGGTTAATGATTTCTTAAATTCTGACATGTCTGTATCTCACATAGATTTGACTTTTTTCCAGAATGAAGTTTCCTTTAATTGATATGAAATTAATTCTAATACTCAATTAGCTGCCTAAATTCTAAGACCAGTTATTGCAATTCCCTTGAGAATTGAATAATTGTTGAAATTCAGGAGTTCTATTTTTCAGCGGGAGAATATTTTCCGATTAAACCTCCAGAAAAGAGAAGCTATTCGCAAAATTGTATTGCATGGATTCGTCAACCCGGCCTTCAGTCCGACATTCAGAAAATACTTCGGCATGCCCGAAAAATACCGGACAAGACACAGCAATTTTATAAGGTCATTTGATTACAATATTTTTTATTATTAAAAATAATTTTCTATTATTTTAAAATTAAACTGTGTAAAAAAATGTTGTGGGAAGAACCTCAGGTGGCAGGTCTAAACCTGAAACCATTTAATGACAATTCAAGTTCTGGTCATAGAAACCTTTGCCCATTTAATATTATGATCAGTTGAATTTCGACTCAATATGATACATTGCGTACTGCATAAGTAATTGAATATTGGTGGTTGTATTTATTAAGTTGTGTTTATGTGGTTAGTGTATATTTATTAAGTAGTCTAATGCTTGCAGGAATTGAATCGTGTTCGGCGGGCTGCTATATGTTTGGGCTTCTTATCTCTGATTGAGGGTATTGCAGACATATTGGAAAGAGAATGTACTCTTTTACCGGGAACAGCTCATCCCGCATGTGCATTTCAGTTATCGCATGCTGCCGGTGTATTGAGGGAGCCATACAGTAAAGACACTAAGTATAACATAATGCCAATGAAAATGTCGTTCACATGAAAGACATTTATTTATCAATTTTTGTATATTTTTATAATTATGCATTCTGTTATTAATAATAGAACTTATTATTTTTTCTGACCTATGCACAGAATCATCTCTTTTAAAATTAAGAAATTAAAAAAATAAAGAAACTATTAAACAACTAAATGTGTTTTGTATATGTACCACTGAAATTGATCTTAAAAAAAAATGTAAAAAAAGTTTTGAAATAAAAACAGAAACAAAATGCCTCAATTCCATCGTATCCTTGTGCACATATATAATGCTCATTTGAGCCTTCTGAGTAAATAAATATAGATATAAAATTTGAATTTATTTTGACCTTTTTATTCAAATTTTGTTTACTTGTATTGTGGCTTAGAAGGAATGGAATGAACAAAAACAAAATTAGAACGAACAGAATTAGAACTAGACAATGTGAAATCCAATACTGATCTATGGAATATACTAAAAGTCATAAATTTCGTGTTTTTGTCTCTTCTAGCTGGTTCGGTGTTTTGCTAGATCGGCTTAGGCTGCTCGCCATCTTCAGTAGCGGCGTTAGTCACTTTGGATGTTTTTTGGGCATCCTCACTGCACTGTCACTCACTTATCCTAGTACAGCGGAAACGTATGTAACTGAAGTTCATTGGGTGCACTTGCACCAATAAAGTACCGGCTCCTAAGGGTGGCGTGGACATATACTTAACTAAAGTTCGTTGGGCGAACTTGCACCGGTACACTAGCGCACCCTCAGTGTTGTACGGGAATGTACTTAACTAAAGTTTGTTGGGTGCACTTACACCGATTAACTAGCGCCCCTCTGAGTGTGGTGCGGAAATGTACTAAACTAAAGTTCGTTGTGTGCACTTGTACCGAAAAACTATCCTATTAAAGGACCTCTCCCGCCCAACCACCCCCCCCTTTTTGACCGACAACCCGACAAAAACTTAAGCCGATTTACAAAAATCCTAATACAAGACAAACAAAATCCCCCAAAAACACAATAACAAGACACGCACATATACACACGACAGACAACCACCACAGTACAAGTGACAGTGACAGTGCAGTGAGGATGCCCAAAAAACATACAAAGTGCCAAAAGTGACTAACACCGCTACTGGAGATGGTGAGCAGCAGAAACCGGTCTAGCAAAAGACCAAAGTCTTACAAGTCTTTAAAAGTCTTAAATAGAAAAGGAGAAGCCCGTGCATAGTGGCATCAGGCACAATTACACGGTAAATATATTTACCTTTACTGAAGTTCATTGGGTGCACTTGCACCAATAAAGTAGCGGCTCCTAAGGGTGGCGTGGGCATATACTTAACTAATGTTCGTTGGGTGCACTTGCACATTATTATGCATTACATTACATTATTGTAAATTATGCATTACATTATTATGTAAAAAAAAGAAATAGAAAAAAGGAGAAGTAATCATCAGTAGAATAATTACAGGACTGTATTGTTATCTTCAACAGTAGCTGTGAAACACATTGAGTGTCCAACATAAACAAAGAAAAGCATTTAAAAAACAGGTCCAGAACAATATTTTAAAAAACTATATAGAATTCCCTGCTTTAGAAATGCATACTGCATAATTAAGTTTAAACAATTATCCTTAATAGATACACTAGCTATGTCGTTAGTAAACTATAATTTTGAGAAGTAAGTTTGTAATGTGAATATTTAAATCTATAAGTTGATCAGAAGTAATCTAGTGTCATAGATTGAAATAAGAAAATTACAATTTCCATTAGTATTTTGTAGGATAAGAAGTTTTATTAAGAACAATATCAAATAAACTTGAAGATGATTTCTAAGGAGTACAGTAAAGACAAGGCATATTTTGTAAACTATGTATAATAAAACATAAAAATTTACCTTTGTCAACAAAATAGACAATTAAAATATTCCACATATAAGTTTAAATTTTAAGAAATTATTTCACAAAAATAACATTCTGTTTGTAAATTAAACTTACGCATATACTTTATGTTGGATTACTTATTTGTCTAATAAGAGAAATATATTTTTTCTTAATCTTCATTTATCGAGATGGAGAAACAGTAACCTTAAAACGTAAAAGCTACATTTATAATGTTCATCTAAAAAATTATTTGTTGTTTTCATTATTATTATTAGACATCATACTGCTTAAAATAATTAGGAACTAATCTACTCCAAATTAAAACATTTATTTATGCATTGAATTATGCATTATGCTGCTGCATTATGTACACTATAATGACAAAAGTAAATACATCTGCTTTATTTAAATTCTCTATTTACCATTGATTCATAACTCTATGAACATGTGTCACCATTAGTCCACAAATGTATATACACAAACAATACATTTTCATGGAAGATGAAGCTAAAAAAACTATGAATTGGAAAAGGAGTCAAAGTTTAAATATTTAACCTTGGCCAGGTCAGTCACCAGATATGAACTGGGATATGAACAAGAGAATGTTTGCTATCTAATCCAAATTAAATGGACAACAAAATTTAAAAGGGAACAAACCTTGAGTAAATGCCCATAATTTTACCAATTAATAGGAACAATGCTAAACTGAATATTGACTACAGAAAGTTTTACATTTCAATGCCATAAATATTTGTATTATTAAATTAGAAATAAACTAATTTCTACATTAGTAGAGTTGTCAATTTAAGTGGTGTGTATTTACTTTTATCACCATAGAGTATTAGAAAACAGTAAATTCATGCACACATATTAAACAAATGCAAACTTAATCACTTGATGCTATAGAAATAATTAAATAGTCATTATTTTTAAAAATATATATTGTATAATATAAATTGCTACCCATTAAACAACATAATGTAAAAATTACTTGCAGATTTAAATGAAAAATATATGATAGGAAAATATTTTAATAATAGTACAGAATAATTAATCATTCTGAGTCAAATAATACAAATTAACCAGGAAAATTGCGTTATATAAAATAAGGAAAACAATTAAGAAAATCATTCACATGAAACCCATTTGAACTTCTTTGCGCTATTTAAGAAAAGACAACAACATTTCAACTTCTCAACAGTTTTCTCCATGGACATTTAATCATCAGATCGAAGTTCATCAATTCCATCACTTTCAGTTATTAAGGCCCTTTCAAGGATTACGCGGCCTTCTTTATACCTTTGGTTTTCTTCAGTTGCAAATTCATAAATCCAGCCCAATTTGGCCTCACAGTTCTTGCATGAAACATCTCGGACCATATGACGACCAGTGAGCATTACCCGATCTTGAACTTCACTGAAATATTATCAAACAGGATAATTTACATCGATATTAGAATACCTTCAGATTTATCAATCAACATCTTATCTCGCCATATTATAATTTGTGGTAAAAAATTAAATGTCTTACTCTTAGGATGTTAAATTCATACTTATGAAATGTATTTATATTGCAATAACATTAGTTAAAATGGAATTATAAAATTGTATTTGTAAAAGCCATAATAACAAAATTAATATTCAATTTCATTCTTATGTAAATTATATTCAACATAAAATAATAAATGTATGAATAATGTGTGAATTCATGATGTTTTTCTTGATATCATAAATGAAAATAAGTTCGAATAAAAATTAATTTTCATAGCAAATGTCAAAATAACAAAAATAAAATACAACGAATTTAAAAATCATCATAAAATTATGGTAATGTTAACTGATAGATATTTATGAAATAAGCACTTCATGGGTATGTACATTTTTTAAATCCAAAATTCTTGTATACACTTTAATTACACTTTTGTTTGTGAAATTAAAATTTCACTTACCTTTCTTCATTTAGATTCTATTCACTAAAGGATTAAAACTAGTAACAATAATTAAAAAATGCCTATTGATAGACAAGTCAAGTGTTCATCAAGAAATCTTCCAATGGTGGGCAGAAAAAACAATCTTCTGAATATTTTCTTTGGGGTGTGGAACGTGTTTCATATAGAAGAGAGAAATAATTTTTTCATTTTAAAGAAAATAGAGTAAAACATGTACTAGTTACAAAATAATGGATCTACCTAGGCTTGGATAATTATTTATCAATAATAATTTCATTTATAACACACTGAACTGAGGGAACAGGAATGTAAATATTTCTAGTATACATTTACAATGGAGGAGTCAAATCAAAATTATATGACACAGGGACAAGTAAGATATACCAGAATAAGAGACACCTTGATAAATTTAAATAAAGAAGACCGTGCAAATCAGCATGAGGGCACAATTGTGCAGAAATAAATGCCGAGAAAAAAAAAATCAAGAGTTCTCTTAAAACAAAATGCATATTTTACAGATAAATATTTTTTTGACAACAGCTAAGGTTTGGACAACCCACAGCTTATTTTTAACAAAATATGCACTTAATGGCAGCTTAAAGAAAATGAAAACTAAGAAAGGATTCCGGTACTACTGGATGTTATAGCGTAGAATAATATCATAAAAGTGCTATCATGTAAATAGCATCATTCAGTATATTGTTGCAAGCACAAGATATGTGTCACCCATCTAAATATTCAAATAGAATATTTGTTAAGCATTATTATTTAGGCAATAAAAAATGTAAATTATCCTTTTATAAGGGTTAATTTAAAACTTCACACATTTCCCTAATTACCTTTGTAGTAGTAGGTAGATTAAAACTGTCTTTAACACTGTACTTAGAATGTAAATGATGTATACAGTTTATATGACATTTGATACTTTAAATGTAAACTATGCTCTGCTTAGCTATATAATCTGCTATTTAATTTATATTTTGGTAAAAATAAGCTTTACCAAAGCTTTGACCTGTCCTACAGAAAATGATATTGATCCCATGATTAAAGAAAGAGAAAATAATTTAATAATGATCCAAGGGGGGAAAGGTCTGAGAATATACAGACTTAATTAGTTTCGGCCAGAGACAAAAGGTACCAGGAAATTTTAAACAGAGGCTGCTATAATTTTAACCAGTCACACAATCATAACCAATTTCACACTAGAAAAGGAAAAATTTGCAACTTTGTTCTGGATAATAGCCAGGTGTACGGAAAAGTTAGATATCCCACATTTAAAGGAGACCTAAAACTAATAAGCTAAGATAAAACTGTATCTTTTAATGAAGATCAATTTAATTATAGATTAAATCATATCTGAAGTATCAAATATAAATTAAACATAAAATAAATTTCATGGCTATTAGAAGAAAATAATCAAGTTTTATTGCTAACAAATATTATTGCTAATAATTTCTTAAGACAAAAAGTAAATATTAAGAAACATTATTTATATATGGTGAGGCTGACAAAGGCCATTCCTCTGAAACAGTTGAGATAATATAATTGGATATGTCTTTTTATAATAAATAATGTTTGGATAACCTAAAGCTTATTTTTAGGAAAATATACATTCAATAGCAGATTATAGAAACACAAAGCATACAGTGACTTTGAACTCTCATATGGCACCATAAAAAATGTATACATAATTTGTATTGCAAATTCAAATTGAAATATGTGAAAGTTATTAAATTAAATGGATGGAATGTGTGAAAAATTCAGAGAGAATGTAGGCAATAAATTTTATTTATAAAATGAAACTATATGTTCAAAATAATTCCCATACCCTGAAAACATAAAGCTGAACTGAAAGCTCAATATTTTTTATAGTGTAAATAGAATATTTTGGTATCTAAATGCGTATACAAAATAACTAAACTTTACATGCTTATATTAATAACATTTTACACCAGTAAATAAATAAACAAAATAATATCACCGTTGTATTAAGAATGGAAATCATGTTCATATTTTTTAACCTTTATACTGGTTTTTATTCTTCAAAAATAATTGTTAGTTTGTAACATTTTTCCAGGTCAAGGTTGCAAATTTTACCTTTTCTTGTGCATCTGTCTTATATCCCATCTCTGCTCTCCAAAGTCCTGGGAGAGGTGAATGAGCTATTGAATAACCAAAATTAGTATCTCTTGCTATCATAGACAATATTATGATATTGCATCATAACATTATTTATGATACCAGTATAATTTACTAAACAATATAAAACAAATACTAAAACTTCATGTCATAAATTGTTTTGTTATTTATATTTATTCAGGGCACAAGTAGATGTCAGCTGTTTGTACCTCATCAATGTTTCTAATTTATACTAATTATTCGATAGAAATAATTTTTTAAGTATTACTCGGGTTATAAATATTGTAAACATAAAAGAAAATAACCTTTATAATTTCACTGCTTATATAAAGGTTAATTTAGATATTTATCCTGATAAAGTTTTAAACACATTTCTGCGAATAACCTTTTTACAGTAGTATTTAATTTTTAAAAATCACCTCTATATTGACAAAGGAAACAGATTTCAACTGATATATGTATTGCACCACAATGAAATTTAAAAAATCACATTATACTCTGTGTTTGTATAATCTGCTATTAAGGTTATATTTTGCCAGTAGTAAAATTTGTGATGTCCCATTGAACATGACAAAGTTTATCTCAACTAGTTCGAAAGTCAAGTGGCTCCAGACTTTAAATACAGCGGCGGCTAAAGTACTTGCACACTGTTGTATTCTTTTTATATATTTGGTTTAAGAATAGGTTATTAGTGGGCGTTACCTCCACTGCATTTCAACCAAACCAGTAATGTTCTTACCTGTATTTAAGGTTGACAACTTTGTTGAACAGAAATGCCCTACCAGTTGCACCAGTAAATCTTGTACTGATCAGCTCACTCCTGTTAGTCAAATTAGTGTCGCATGAAGCACATGAAAAAAGCCGAGCTCCACCAATGTGTTCCAGAAATATTCTGCCCATATTTCCTAAAATAAGTTGCAGCCATTAAAAAAGGGTCAGAAATTAAACAGCAATACAGTACCAAAAAGTCGCTGGCGAATTTGAAAAAATTTGAAAATTAGAATATTTGAAGTGTTTTTCATTAGTGTACCTACTAAAATTATGATAACCCCTATATCATAACACGGTCTTGAAGGCTTACTAAAACTATTAACACTCTTGACATTTTATGTAGACAATTGTATGAAAAAAAAATTATGTATAAAACACAACCAACAATCGGTAAACGAGAGCATCTTAGTTAATATGAGTGTGTTCTTATAGTCTTACAAAATCAGAAAGTGTTTAATATTCACAAAAATGAACCCTTGGCAATTACATATTCTTTCTTTCCTGCATTACAAAAAAAAATTTTGTTGTACCGAGTTTCCTAGGACTGATATACCACAATTTCCTTAATTGTTACTAACAAAATGAAACGCTGTTTCCGCCTATCGTTCGTAATTCGACTTCAACGATTGTTCAGAAAATATTACAAAACGAGTGACAAGAAATCCGAATAACGGTTCAAAACGCGAAGAGCTCTTTTATCCTTATAAAAATAGGAGAAATCAAAGATCTGAACACATCCGAACAGACGACTAAACTCGATGACAGACGACGCAGTCAAAACTGATCAGCTGTTCAAAACATTAAGCTGAGGAATTCATTCCTGAAGCGCTAAATACATTTTAAAATATTGTATTTTATCTTTTATTCGCAATAAAAATCGGGATAAAAACCGTTAAAGTTATAGATATTTGTAACAAAACTTGAGATGATATTAAAGCCAGAAAACCCTGTGTGTATAAATATTACTTCTTTTTATACCAACTAGTACCCAATAAGCGGGTATATTCATTGTAATCAAGTTTATTTTTTTACTATTAGGAAAAATTATTTTACCATTAATTCTTTTGTATGATTTCGAGTCTTGTGAACAAGAATGTTTAATTGATATTAGTGATCATGGTGGCTTAATAAACCGTCGATGTCAATAGGAAATCCGCCATCTTAAAACTTGTTTGGGACACATCCGTTTCCTGTTAAAATTTGATATTGATTGAAAAGTTACAATTCGGTCGCCGAGCATCAAATTGCAATTTGAATTTGTTACGAGCTTGTCTCGAATAATCTCAGGACAGTACGGAATTCAATATGGTAGTTCATTAATGTGAGCTATTTTTCATGTTATCACCATTACTTATGTCATTGCTGCAGTTATGAACATTTTTCTGTTTTAGCATTTAACATACAGTAACTTCTTTGTATTATACTTTGTAGTGATTTTCTAACGGTGATTGAAATTCTTCAAACATCGCAAGCATTTGTTTCGAAAATATTTTAAGTAATTAAATTATTTTTAATCTTTTAACAAATAAGGCCTATTTATTTAAATATAACGGTTCACAGGGCTTACTACGTACATATATCGATTAGTGCGTCATTTTGAAATTTCGTTAAAACGCTAAAGAAAACCTATTTCTTATTGTGAAGATACGTCGTCCAATTTTATAAATTACATAAATTTCTATTTCTTTAAAACTCTCCAGGCCGTCGTTACAATACAGAAGAATAAGAGACACACGCTGGACCGCAGACTAAGACTACACAGACCTCAGTTGGCAGGGGTTGACCCCTCTCTTCCAGGATTTAGATTTAGATTTATAAATTAGATATATTTTATTTTTATTAGATATTATATTTGTACTAATATAGGTGCAATATTAGATGGAACGTTCGGGAAAATTATAAAACTATACGACTGGGTATATTATTATCTAATTTCCGGTTTGAACACCGTCCCGTCATCCATCATCAACCATATTTAAACGCATCCCTAATAGTGATACTGGTATTGCGGGTATCGCTAAGATTAATCAATCCTAAGTGGATTAACGGACCACAAGCATTCGGAATATGTGACCATGGTCGATTTCGAAATAGATGCGTTCTTAAAGAAAGTAATACAAGTTCTATTGTCTGTTAATTAAAAAGCAACTATAAAAGACATTAAATATCATCATACCAAGCATTGGATTTCATTTCTAGGCTCGGAGTTCGGGTTCTTAAACCGGTGTCCGACCTGATAGTAAAATTATGAATAACATAAAATATTAACTTTCAAATCTTACCGGGAACTATCCTCTACTGCCCGTATCACTATTAGGGTTGCGTTTAAATATATCTATTGATTCTCGGTTATTTATATTTTGTTTATTTTCAAAGGCTTATATTATTTTCAATTCTGTTGTATGCCCCTCTTCAAATACATGTTCAACATGAACCTGCAACCAGACACTGATGGTGGATGAGGGACGGCGTTCAAACTGGAAACTAGATAATAATATACCCAGTTCTATAGTTTTATAATTTTCCTGAACGTTCAATATAATATTGCACCTATATTAGTACAAATATAATATCTAATAAAAATAAAATATATCTAATTTCTAAATCTAAATCCTGGAACAGCAGGGGGTCGACCCCCTAATTAATAAAATTGGACGACGTATCTTCACAATAAGAAATAGGTTTTCTTTAGCGTTTTAACGAAATTTCAAAATGACGCACTAATCGATATATGTACGTAGTAAGCCCTGTGAACCGTTATATTTAAATAAATAGGCCTTATTTGTTAAAAGATTAAAAATAATTTAATTGCTTAAAATATTTTCGAAACAAATGCTTGCGATTTATGAAAATCTCTATTGTTTTTCAGTACTTCTATGGTCGTGGTATTATAATAATGAATAAAGGTGACGCTGAGAATTATTTAATTAATTAACAATTAAAGACAGCTCTTGAGACTCCAAAAATGTATGAACGCCGTATTTTTCTTAAATAATTGTTTTTTAACTGTTTTTGCTAAGTTCTGGTCGCGGAAACCTTCGGCTCGCACATCGATATCGCTGATCTGGACGGGATACCGAGGTAGTTAACAGTCGAAAGTCCGGGCGTGCGAAAGCAGCGTGGGAAGTTTGCGCAGATATATTTACCGGGCTTTGTGCTCAGTGGGTGCCGAGCCCCGGCCGAGGACAGATGTCCCTACCTCGGCCACGGCCGTCCTCCCTTCTCGTACCAATTCTACTTCTGCTCGTATGCTGTCCAGCCGTTCTCATATTCATCGAGTCCACACTGGCCGACAGACATCGCCCTTTCAGACAGGTGAATGATTTCGTATATTATATATATGTATGATATATTCTGTTAAGTCGATCCAGGGTTCGAGTCCCGACCGAATTGCTCCATTCCGGATAACAGAAGTTATTTCATACTGTATTAATTAACGGTATATATATCGGATAAAATTCGACATCGAGGGAAATAAGCCAAGTATTCTTTTTAGTCAATCCCGGGTTCTAATCCTGGTCGGATACGCTATAGTGTGAAAAAACTGATTAGATGTGATTTCGTACTGCAGTAGACTAGTACTAATTTTCGCCGATTCTGCTTAAATATATATGTTAAACATAGAAGGGATGTATTCAATGTAGTCCCGTAGCCGAATTACGCTATAGCGTTAAAAATAAATAATAGCAGTAATTTCATACTGTAATAGGCTAGACCGTATTCATTTTTGTCTATTCTGTTTAAATATCCATAAAAAATGAATATCGAAGGAAGGTATATATGTGTTTTTATTAATATTAAGGCGAGACAAAGATTCCGACTTTCAATAGATTTACAGTGATGTGTTATGATTCCTGTTATTTTAACTATGTATTTTAATTATGACCGAATGCCACAGTATTTATGCATGTCCCGCATAAAATATGTGTAGTGGCCGACTAGACCGGTCTAGCTTATGACCGGTCTGTAACTTCGGAACTAGTGCTAACATTTTCTCATTTTATTTTTTTCGCAAATTTGAAAGTTATACCCCCCCCCCCTGAAACGGGAATCGACTCAATTTTTAGGCGCATTGGGTTCGACCCCTCGAAAACGCCGCTTCGGCGAACGCCAATGGATCCGCTGTAGGGTTAAAGTCGATTAAGATCGATAGCCGTCGATTCTTTGAGGATTCAAGTTTTTTTTTCAAAATGGCCGGGTCATATTTAGTTGTAGTCCAACGTTTTTTGATCAAAGAAGAGTGTTACTGTGCGAAGAAAAGGAAATACTTTGAGATCCAGTCGAAATTAATTCTAATTTATTTAGGGGAAGAATAAGGCGATTTTTGAATAAAAAGTATGAACTTCCAGAGTTTCCGGCAAGGTTTTATAACCTCTTATAAAAGTTTTTATTAGAGGCCGAGATTGCGTTTTCACTGACAAGAATAGAGTAGGGAGTATTTTTTAAACATTTTGTCTGTAATGGAATTTTGTAATCTGATAAATATTTGAATCAGTATGAACATATTGAAAGGCACAGAATATAATGACTAATAGGTGATCATATTTTCCGACAATACTACCAACTATTATGAGAAACCGAACTCTGTCTAACTTCCGATCAAACAAGGTAAATCGTGCAGGCGTGATAAGTCATTGCGACAGTAAAAAATAGTGTTAAAATATTTTCATCCATTATTTCATAATTTCTGAAATAATGGTCCAGAAATAGATAGGTTTCGGCTTTTCGCCATTACCGGTATCATCCCGTCGGTAGTATGGAATGTCGCTTACTTGATGCCGACTGCCAACTGAGCGCTATTGTTCTCGTTGCCGATGCCCAGCATTTACAGTCCACAAGAGTAAGTAGCCTCGGCCGTATTACTGAGAGAATGCTAATCGCGAATGCTGAAAGCTAAAACAGACTAATATCAAATATGATGGTGGTGATAGAAAATCGGTTGAATGGTGTGTAAACATTAATGTTGATTA
Source organism: Lethocerus indicus (assembly GCA_019843655.1). Lineage (NCBI taxonomy): Eukaryota > Metazoa > Arthropoda > Insecta > Hemiptera > Belostomatidae > Lethocerus > Lethocerus indicus. The sequence continues at coordinate 35,309,012 of JACDQD010000001.1, forward strand.
AAGAATCGATTATAATTGTATGATCTTTATTCCATTGTTGCCTTATGATCCAGCCAGAGTAAGTTAAAATCAAACAGTCCAGTGGCAGCGAACATTTAAGAGAGTGATCATATATTTGCTTTCCTTTTTTAAGGACATATTATTGTGACGAATCCATTACACGAAATTGTACACGAAAACCATAGTAGAATATTATATTACACGTTAGAATATGTAGGTGGCATATTGTAACACATGTAATTGTAAAATTGTAACACTCGAAGGCTATTGATGAGTCACTGATGAATTCATACCTGAAAGTCTGGTTTACTTTAGTCTGGTTATGTTCAGCACATCTCCGAAATCAACGCCACCAACATATCCAACGCTGTTCTCATCCAGAGATTCCAATCGAAACTCCTTCGAACATCCTCAGTCCTCCCTTTGTATGTTTCCAATCACACTCTTCACCACGTCCTCAACATACCTACTGTCGACCGTCTCATAAAATCATGATTTTCCAAATTTCATTCCCGTCTTTCTGCTCTTCGCAATCCTCTCGTCGAATCCCATTCTTCCGTTACCCGTCCATCACCCCCCCCCCTCGACGGCTTAAACGCCACTGGCCCAGAGATCTCCTCTAGTCCTAGTGTTTAGAATAACAAGACAGGAAAGTGTCACCTGCGGGCGATTCTTCATCATGAAAACCGTATCAAGACAATACTTAAATTAATTGCACCTACAACATGTAAGAGTGTTAATTGCGCAATAAAAAAAAGGATTTTGAAATAATCGAAGTCGAGCTATTGCGAAATATATTCAATATAGAAGAAGCAAACTTAAAGATTTCGACTGCCATACCATAAAATGTCTACTGTTTGATAAAACTAGGACTGGCTGTTTTGATGGTTTTTCCTTCCAAACACGATTGTCCGTCATTGTTTTCGGAAATGAACTTAACGTATAAAAATAGTTTCAGGAACAGATTGACCGATGAATCTAGTTCAGCATGCGCAATACCGAAAGTATCCAAGTATGAACCATTTTCTTAAATAGCGGAACCAGTTATTAGGTTAGGTTGGATATACAATAAAGAGTTCAAATTTAAAAAAGTAAGAACGTAAGGCAATACAAAAATGTACTCCTATATGTCATATTTAATTAATTCTTTTAATTCATTAAAGATTGCGAAACAAATGCAATGAATGTACAAATGTTACAAACAGGCAGGAAATTTGTACTGTGCTGTATACCGGACGCTGTGGGATATTTGATTATATCGTGCCCCATTTTCAAAGAGATAAGAGCTCGTTTACTTGGAGAAAGTAGCGAATAAATGTCAATTTTTTTACTAATATTAAAGAATGAAACGTTCCCGATCCGTTCGTTGACATTTATCATTTCATCAGGTAATTTTCTCACGTTATGAAATACGGCACTGAGAAACAACTTTCGGGACAGAAACTTGCCAGACTGTGTAAATACAATGTTTAAAAAATAAATATAGCTATCAATAATGAATGAAATATCTTAGGGATATTGTATATATATATATATATATATATATATATATATATATATATATATGATATTTTTTAATGAGGGTTTGGAACATTATTGCTCGTGCCTATGTGGTCCTGAGTATATGGTTCTGGTTTCAACACTAACGCGAGTTATTAAGGAAGGTACTGTCGCGTGTCGGCTGCCTGTTGTCAAGCATCCTGTCGGCACAGTTAACGGATAAAAAGTTCAGAAGAGCGCGGACAGTGCAGTGACAATTCCGACTGGGCGCTTCGCCGGCCAATTGTCGTCCAATTGTAGAGCTGGAAAGGAATGAAGAAATCAGTCCCCATCACGTCATTTTTGGTCTTCTTTATCGCGGGCTCATTCTTGGTTTCACCCCTGTCCCCTTTCCCTTTTTATTTTATGTTGGAACAAGATGAACCAGCGTGCGCAAGAATATCTGGGTGTTTAAATCAGGACGTGCGAGCGGATATCGGTGTTTTGTTTTAACAACAAAACATTTTAAAAAGAAGTGCTAGAATAGTGGTCGGAAAAGCCAGAAATTAGCTGGTGCGGATTAGGGTTTTTCCCTGAGGGTTTCGACCTTCCGATGAGAGGTTTTCCCCGACTGCTTAAATAAAAGAAGATATAAGGTGTATAAATGAGAACACCTCCACGTGGCGAAACAGGGGCAGAGCCCATGCTCAAGAGTGTAGACGGGCTAGACATTCGATAAACCAGACGCAAGCGATATAAACTAGGTAGATATAAGGGTTTACACCCTTCATTGCTGATAAAATAACAGTGGTGAGGAAATAACTGTCCCGTTTTAATTGGCCAGTAGGGTCTACAATCAATATAGCGCACATTATGACGATACGAGTCGTTTTATTTAAAATCTTCTACAGACTTATTCTGGGTTGAGTCGTCCGTACTGGGGTAATTAGGCGTATAGCGGCTGCGGGCGGAGCTTCCTGTCTGCACTCTCACCCGGCTTGAACGTCGGGTCGGCCCCGCGAAATTGCTTAGCGTTATATTCGTACGCGCCCGGTGCATAGAACCCAAATGACCGGTAGAAAATTAAAGTTACGATTGTCCCGGTACATATTCAATACAGTACAGGTGCCTACAGAACGAAATTTAACTAACCCTTGAGATTCCTTGTCCGGTTTGTCTAACGAGGAAAAGACATTTGAGACATATCTCTGGGGTACATTAACCGCTCTATAAATGCCTTTGGGCTCGTTTTAAGTAGCCCGAAATATTTCGAAAGAATATTTTTCTTAAATAAGTGTTTATAAATGTTTATTAAATAAGTTAATAATATTAAATCTCCTCCGCGTACAGAATTCAATTTAAATAAGGCTTGAGTGTTTGTCGCGGTTATCTACCGAAGAAAAGTAATTCGAGACGCAGCTCTTGGGGACATTAAGTCCTCTACAAGTGTCTTTGGTCTCGTTTTAAGTTGCCCGAAATAATTCGATCGGGGAGAGGGGACTTTCTGATAACAGGAAGTTGATCAGAGAGCGGGGAGGGCGGGGGGACAAACGACTTGGGTTAATTTACGGTGATAGCTTGACGGCCACCGTAATCGCTTCGCCGTTACCGGGAATTGAATTATAACGAGCGCTTTAAAATTCATGTTTTTGATCCAGAAGTCATCTGTTCAATGTTTATTCTCGTGTCGAACGCCAATGGCAATAAAGAATCCTGTGTTTAAAGCGTTCGAAAGCGGCAGGGTGATTACAGGAAATTAAGCTTTATGATTATGGCAATTTTTTCCTGTTTCATTTTACAGGAATCACTTGATTGACTCCGTGGTCCCTCTCAAACGTCTGAAATAAACGATATTTCATCTTGCAATTTGTATTCTGTATATATATATATATATATATATATATATATATATATATATATATAGGCTTAAATAGAATGAGGAATTATTAAAAAGAAACAACTCTCTTTCTCCAAACTAATTGCTCAATTAGTTAGTTCACTGCTATCCGTCCCGGTTTTATTCTCGCGGTCTCGTTTCTACCGAGTGGAAATTGTAATTGCGCAACGTGCGAAAACACTGCTCGGCTCCCAGTATGGCCAACCCTCGTTATATATATATATATATAATTTCACGCGATCGAAAGAAAATTCGTACCGCCGCCGGGATTGAAACCAGGATTTTCCCTCGTCATATGGAGGAACTTTTAAACGTAAAGCAGTTGTTCGGTAACAAACTGCCGAACCGAATTCAAATACAAATACTTTATTTTTCTTCGAATATACATAGGCGTAACAAAAATGTTGATTTCACGATGCTAGGCTTGTTCCTCTAGCTAGGTACGAGGACCCTCCTCCTGACAAGAAGCGAACGAGCTACCGATCAAATTCTTTGAATATAAAGCCACAAATCGCAAATTTTGATTGATACATGCATTTCGGCACACGGGCCTTTCTACATTCTACACTAGTATTAAGGCTAAAAATACTTTTATTGCGCACAAAGTTGATTTGGTAATCGGGAAAGTAAAACCGAATTCCGGCGAGATGTTCTAGCTTAATCCGGTCCATAACCGGGGTTCACGCCTTTTTTCACAAGTGGCTCAGTTTGTCAAGTCCGTAAACTGCGTTGTGGCAATCTGAATGGTGTTAATAATTCGGAATTTTTCGAAGTAATTGAATCGGCACTATCGAAATTTCGAAGGAAAATATCGAAACTGAGTGGGTGGCGGTCAGAAGAGTTTTCTGACCTTTTAATTGTTCCCTCTCGCTCGTCCAGTTTGCCGGGGTTTTCCCCGTCGCCGGTAGAGCGCCTTCGGTAAATAATTTGTTCGGGAGTTTGGAATATCGCCACGGTCCTCAGCACAACGTTTTGATCCCGGGCCAGACCCGGTTTCGATCCACATCTACTATAAAGTGGTACCTTACATTTAACAGTTGAACGTTGTCTAACAGACAGTATTAGCCTGTTTTTCAACGTTTATACAATCGCTCCATCGCTTTTAATATAGAATCTGAGGGAGAAAATCTTTTTTTGCAGGCTTTCATAAAGAGACTGGTAGTGGATTTAGATCGGCGAGAAGCCGAAACCGGTCTAGAGCACTCCATTTTTTTTATAGGGGAACTTTTTACAGGGGAAACTTTTTTAAAGCGACTCGTAACGTGACCCAATAGTGTCGAATTCCCATTTATCAGTAATTTAAGATAGTTTGGGGAGATCCGCGAACCAACAGGAATATCACACGCGCCTATTTACTCCGAAACCTTATGTTTTTAGGACCTATACAGAATCCGATTTTTATAGGATTATAGCTTAGTTAGGATTCTATTGATAACAGGTCAGCCGAATTTGTAAATGTAGATAACATATTAATATTTAATAAGATATATAATATTAACGGATAATAATTTTATTAAAATATTAAATATTATGGGCTAACTCAAACTTTTGTTGTTGAGGGCCTAGTCGCGTCAAACCCCGTGCCGCGCTAAGGTTTTTGAGCCAAAACTGTTTTCCTTCAATCGTAATTTATAATGAAAACTTTTTCTTCTAAAATTATTGATTAATAAATCGACATAATATGAGCATCCGCAAACATTTTACTCTTAGTTTTTTCTTTTCATAGTTCTAAAGTAATTCATATATTTATACAGGCGTTAGAGACAAATAAAACACCGGAAATCCGCCCTTTGGAATGAAAAATTTATAATTTGTGCAGAAAACTTCGTTCAAACAAAAGTGAATCACACAGGCACATTTCTTAATTTGATTCTCTCTTCTGGTTGGAATGTGTGAGATGGCGACTGGTCCATCAACCTTTCGTTCAGGACTGAATCTACCTCCTCATCTTGGGCCCATTCCCGCCTTCCGCTTCTTCCGGCGAATCTTCGCCAGAGGCACTCCTCGTCGCTTCCTCGCAAAGCACGTCCCGAGTGCTTCAAAGTGCTGTGACGCAGACACAGAGGCCGACCCCCCTCTTATTTCAGAAGAAAACATTTTAAATACTCACGTATATGTTCTTAAAACGTTTCCCACATATAATCAACAGGGACTTTCCTAGGCGGTGACAAAAAGTAAATTCGTCCTCGCCGGTATTGCCCGTCCGGCGGTGAGCTCAATGAGAACTCTTATCCGGTAGTTTGAATTTGAATATCTCGTTGAGGGGAATCGCGGTTTTTAGAATGAAACCGAGCGCGTGGGCGGTTCGGCCGTTCGGGATGCCGCATACCGGCACACGGCTCCTCTATAATTCAGCTCTGAAAGCCCCACTCGCACCCCTGAAAATAATCAATACCCCTGCTCGGCCTTTCCTCACTTTTCCTCCATTTCCCTTTTCATTGTGTCGACTGGAAAAAGTTTTCCCTACTTACGTGAGCGTGGCGAATTATTAATAAAAATTTGCGCCCTTATATGCGGCCCCACGTATATATATCCCTTAACACTGTTGCTCGCCCGTAACTATGTTCTGCCACTTTTTTCATTTTAAAAATTTAATTTTTCATAAAATGTATCAATCTTATTACACACTAACGAAGAAATAAAAATGTAGAATAATAAAATAAAGCCTATTTTTCCAGACTATTTAAACTAAGACTGTGAAACTTTTAACTAAATAATATTAATATAATTTGAAATATACGTTATATATAATATATCCCAATACTGTTGTTCACCCATAACTGTATTATCCCCACCCCTTTTTTCATATGAAAATTTAATCTTTCGTAAAATGCATTAATTTCGTAATTTTCCCGATCTCCCCCCTCGCTATATAGCAAAAGAGTAGACTAGGTTAGAGGAAGGTTGAGTAAACTATGATATTCCAAACCCGGGATTGTATTAATTTCGTCGATCGTTTCTGTATTTATTTTTTTAAACTGCTTATTATCACAACTATAACATACAAGAAGCGACCTTGATGTTCGAGTACCACTATTAACGATTTGACAATAACAGAAGGGGAACCTTCCCCATTTTTCTAATATTTTATTTATTTAGTTCTCTGGCATATTTAGATCACTTGGCTACTACTTTTTCAGGCGCTTGTAAAGAAAGCACCACTCGTGCAGACTTTCATCCATTTTACGAGGGAAATATATAAGTTTTTTTAGAAGTTTTGTAATTTTGAAATTCTCTATGAAATGTTAACCTATAACCCATCTCTACGGTATGCGTCAAATTGACACATAAGAAACGTCCGTAAACCCAGTGTTAATCTTAAGACTGTTATTGAGTTGGTTATATGTATGGTAAGTGTAATGCTACATGCTGCGAGTCTAGAATGAAAGAGATATTGTATTCATTGCCCGAATTCGCATATCCGGTGTTGTGGCGGACTGATGTGTTCCATTTTATCGTTTATACTATTTTTTATAGTTTATTATAACGGTTATAACGCATCAATTAAGTTGGGGGTGGAGGAAAGCGTACCCGAATGCGGGGGTGGCCTACTTCGGTACCGATCGTTATAACCCGTTTCCCCCCTCACGCGAATTCCGACTGTAAATATCCATTCGGGTTTTTCGGGAAATATCGGAAATGGCAGTCGTACCGAAAGTTTCGCGTTAGCTGGCCCTCCTCCCACATGGCGTATTTTTCGTAATTAAATGTGCACGATGTTGGCGCAAATTTGTTGTTTCACCGATTTTCCAGCCGAATGAAAAGATTGAGAAGGATTGAGCCCGCTGTGGACTTAAGGAAGAAAGGATGGTGAAGGAGGGTGGCTTCTTTATCGAAGGAAACAAAAGAAATGAAAAAAAAAACTTTCCGCAACTGTACTTATAACCCTAAAGGTTGATTGTATAATTATTAAAAAAATGTAAGAATGTCCCAGCTGATGAACATCGAACTCGCAACAGAATTGATCGTTTGTAATTATAATCTGTATCGTTCGAAAAAATGGGCACTAAAAGATATGGTCTCGAACGAAATCACGCGTGTCCTTTTTTTTATCAGTCTTGAGGACTAGTAGTAATAATAATGGGATAGCAACAGTCCCAGTGTAAGACAGCAATGGGGGTTCGTTATCGTATTTAGACCATTTGGAATATAAATGATGTCGAGATCGTCAGTCTCTATTTGTATTTAAGCTAGACTGCTAGAATCAAAAACATAGTCATTGAACTAGGCATTTAAAAAACAGTGAAGGTTTCCACTATTAGAGCTGATCACTAAATTCTTGTAGGATCCCGTAATATTGTGGGAAGAACCGCGGTTAGGTAGTGATAATTAAAAAACTATTAATAAAGTAATAAATAAAGACCAGAATATACATTTGATAAACATTTTGCATTCCTCAAACTATTGCAGCTGCGGAATACTAGATGTCTGCATTCAACTAAAATAATGCAGACTTAAGCGTTCCATCGTGTTTAGCAGAGTCACCTAAAGGATTAGGGAATCGATACCAGTTATACCCTACCCTCGGCATGCGTCAACTAACATCAGCAGACCGGCTTTTTATCACGTGTTTTCAAATGAGTTTCCGATTGCACATTTCTGGCTTGTCGGAATACTTCGACGAAGTACATTGGGCAGGGATTTTTTTATCCCCGAACGAGTGACTAGTGGGGCATTGGTCAAGTGTTAGATATCAAGGCCAAAAGGAATCTAACACTAAACAATGCCCGTCACCAGTACGGCATGTTAGCACGGTGTTACCGGTCTCAAGAAGGGCTCGGCCAGAACGTGGCATTCACATTGGTAATCTGTCTTGTTTAAGCCACAGAAGTGAAAGACAAAATCCAGTAAACCTACACAGAACACAAGAACCATACTTGATTAATAATTGAGCACAATTGGCTTATGATCCGTCCTATGTAAGTTAAAACCAGACGGGCCAGTGGCAGCAAAAAAATACGAAAGTGATTATATATTTGCGTTCATTTTTACTTAACGACATATTATTGTGACGAATCCATAATTCAGATAAAATACCAGTATACGAAAACCATATTAGAATATGTAGGTGGCATGTTGTGACACATGTAATTCACTCGAAGGCTACTGATGAGTCACTGATGAGTTCATATCTGAAAGTCGGGTTTACTTTAGTCTATTTATGTTTACATTCTTGTCCGAATTTTTCATTTATTGATCAGAAGCTTTCAACTGGATTTGTCACAATAACATGTTTATCGGATTACACCCATTCAATCTTATCGGACTGATTTGGCAATGTTCTCCAAAAACGAATGTCTCCAAAGGACTTACTCTTACTGTAGTTTTCGCGTTCTTCTGTCTCCCTCGCTGTCCCCTTTGATCTTACGCTAAACAGGTTTCGGTTGCTCGCTATGTTCAGTAGCAGTGTCACTTTGGCACATGGGATGCTTGTGGGGGGACTTTGTTTGGACTATCACTTAAGACACTTGTACTGGAGGCGAAAACTACAGTATTCCAACCCCTCGTAGACCACTAAACAGGTATTCCAGACTTAGTCTTAGTTTTTCCAACCCCTATTCACTCACAAAGCCTCGACGTTTTATTTCGGTACATCCCGCGTGCAGCCGGACCACTTGAGCCCTGTACTTAAATGTAACATAATGTTTTTGTAATGATTTCATATCTCAACGAAATTTTTTCCCTTATTTTCACTTACGGGCGCTGGCGCACGCAAATACTGCTGGTTATCACGCCATTTGGCGAGTATGACTTCAATTTTAAAGCATCCCGCACGAACTGCTCGGTTACACCTCTTAGTGCTCTCATCGGACTCATATTTCATGTCGGTGTTAGTTTTCAGATTGCTATTAAGCCTTTATTATCATCACCAATTCTTTGATCTTTGTTTTTTAATTAAATCGTTTAACATAATATCTCTTCGATGTTGACAAAATAATTCTAATAATTCGTAATCAATTAAAATTTAATAGCTATAGATTTCAGATTACTTTACAGTGGGAATTTAAACAGGTGGGTTCGATGCAGTGTCTATTATCCTTGCGTATGCGGTCTACTCTGTGATGTCAGGTAGAGCCCTGTTTATTATATCAGTTAGACATTGATTTTGTGTCGAATGTAAACATCGACACGCGACTGTCGTACATACTGCCGATACTACGTATTATTTCTCACCCTGTTATTTCAATACGGATATCTGGTACCGAGCTAATTATATTGGACGGCTCCGGTATAAGGACGCTATAATTGCATATGGGACAGTAGCCACGTTTGATTAATTAAAGGGTTGAGTAATAATCATGACACGAAGTGATAATTTGTATGTACGTGTTTGGAATATAATCGATCTCGTGATTGCCACTACTTGGTTTGCCAGACCGGTTTCGGTTTAGACATACCGTTCGTAGTAGGTGCTTACAATTATTCATTTATTATATTAAGCCTGTTTGAATTAATTACAGAAAACATTTTTATATTTTCATAACTGCCGGTATAGTAATTAATAGCAATAAAAAACGATTGTACTATTCATTCGTTTAACGCCAAGTTTACAGACATTTCTTATGTGTCTATTTGACGCATACCGTAGAGATAGTAGAATTTTTGAAAAAAATAAACTTCGATATATATTTCCCTCGATGAATGGATGAAAGTCAGCACAATAGGTAAAAGAGGAAACTATTTTCGTAATCTGTTTACTGAAATTTTAAATACTTCATTTTCGTAAAACATAGTGTTAACTGAAATAAGGTGTATGGAACTAATCGATGATGCTTTTTTGGTATTGTTTCCGCTAGATTCGATTTCTGCGGCATGTTATCATAATGTTATTTAAAACTGCGACGATTTCTTATACACGGTTGTCTAAGCTAAACCAATATAAAAAGCTAGATTTCAACTGGTTTCGTAAATACCTAGGGGACCGCTCAGATTAGGGATTCTTACTCGTATACTTAGGGATACTGACTTAGTATGGTCACTTCCTCGTGCGGCCTAAATTGAACGCTGAAGTTGAATATTATAAACATGACGTCGAAAAAGAAACACGATAAAATATATGAACACACCATCCACACAGTGAAGTAAAAATAATATTAATTCTTAATGAACCAAAATCCATTGGGTTTGGCTACCGATAATAACTTGAAGACAAAATCCGAGTTCTCAAAAAATGATACACTTTTTTCGAAAAAACGTTTTGATAGCCGCATAGGAGCATAATCTCTGAGTAACACCGACGAAGAAACCTGAACGGAAACCATGTGAATAAATAGATTACTGGGCGAACCGATCGATATTTTTTTGGAACATCATATTCGCTGTTGTACATTACAGGTGAGAGTGACTTCGAACGGGAATCGTAAATGGATTACAGAGGGACGGCTGAATAATGTAACCCAGGTGGGATATTTCTATCTAGAAATACTTTTTTCAGTTCTATTCACCGTTCTATTTTTTCACACTTCCTCACTGTTTTCGCGTTAAACTCCTCGTTGAGTATTTTCTGTCACAATTTTTGCAGTAGTTTTTGTAGCTGAGGGATTTTATCCTTCACCGTTTAGCTATTGTGGATTTTTCCCTCACTGTTTTTCGCTACTCATAATTTTCTCCCTCACCATTTTCGCTATAAGTATTCGTTCATTCACCATTTTTGCTTTTGAGGATTTTCCCACACTCTTTTTCCTATTAAGGATTTTTTCTCTCGCAATTTTCGCTATCGAGGATTTTCTCCTCGCAATTTCTGCTACCGAGGATTTTCTCCATCATTATATTTTTGCAGCTCCGGATTGTATCCATCGCCGCTTTATCTAATGAGGATTTTCCGCCCGCGTTTTTTAGGTTAAGAGTTAACCATGGCTCTTTTGATCTTTTGTCCCCGCCCGCCGTTTTGGTTTCTCGGGTGCTAGCCATCTTCAGTAGTTTTCCGTAGGTAGGTCTCTGAGCCAATGTAGGTTGTTGGTAGCCCATCATGTTATTACCCCTCGCAGACCCACAAACGGGTATTCCGGATTAAGTATTTTTCAAATAGGTTCGATTATATAAAACCTCGCGAGCCTAACCCTATTCAGTCGTGATGCGATAATATTCACCCCCATAAGATCTTGCGGTTCAGAATACTTAGGACTGCGGCATCCTGTGGGGCTTCTAAGCCCGCCAAAAAGTGTCAATGTTCCATTCACTTGGCTTTTAGCACCTACCGATACGTACCATATTTAGCTCCAGCGTGCGTCATTCTTTAACCTAAATTGTCCCCGGGTGGAAATGGGAGGGGATAATATTTTATGTGAACATCAATTTATTTTAATATAGATTCTATCACCTGCATACTTCTGTTTCCACTCCCGAATTGGTTTGAAGTCTCGTCACTAGCGAGGTGCTTACATTAGCACTGTTACTGCTGAAAAATCCTCTTCAATAGAAAAGACATTTTTGAAACATCACATGAATAATAGCACATACCTGGCCACATTTGGGATCTCCTTGCTACGAGATCCCTTCTGCAACCACCCATCGTTACGGAATGAAAGCAGTCTACTCCGTCAGATGCGGGGAAGAACTATCCGGGAGGTAAATTAAAGGAATTCGACAGGTACATTAAACGACAGTTTGGATGTAGAGCATAAGGGTACGAACATAAGGGAGCGCCGCCTAACGGTCGCCGCCTCCATCATTAAAAGACAAACTGGGATCCATTCCAGTCCGTAGCTACGGTAATTAGCACTTTTGTCGGCCGCCAATTAAAACATTTCCGAGCTCATTTAAAAATAAAAAAGTTATAAAGAAAGGAAAATACCTCGCCGGTCTTTTCAACGCTGCTATCCAAGCAGCGCTCTTTCCTACTGCCCCTGACTGTTCACGAGGGTCAGGGGAAATCAACCTAACGTGTCTAAAGTTAATGACTGCTTTTCATAGGAAAAGAAAGTGAAAACGCTAGGGTTTTCTCTAGTGAAATCAGCGCTGCTATAGGGCGCTCTTCAGACGAAGGGCCATCTAGAAGCTACGTAGCGGGAATAGCTCGGTTTACTAAGCGTAGTGCACGTTTCAAGTCCTACCTTTTTGTTAGCCCTTTCCTGTATTTTCTGCCCCATTTTATATATAGGACTGGTGGAAAGTCATGCCAGTTAGAATGGCCCTAGAATGAGTCACTCCGCTAGTAATGACAGTCTTGTTTCCATAAAGATTACCATTTAACCAATAAATAGCGGACGTCGATAAACTCTTAACCGCAGTTTAGTTCGCTTGCTACTATCCTATTCTCAGTCTCAGTTGACGTCCTAAAATCTGTGTCGAAACCGGGATATTATTTCGCCGAATTATAATTTACCAAAGATAAACGTAAAAGTCGACCGGTTCAGTTGTCAGCCTTTAAAAAGTATTTCGGCATATCAGACGTTCTGTCTGTTAAAAGGATTTGTTTTTCATATATATATATATATATATATGCCAATGTACAGGACTGTGTCCGTTTTCCCCGACCTCGACTGTGTACAGTCGGCGACAATGCAGTCGGCAGTTGAAAAGACCAATTGGGCTGAAACCAATAAAGGGACTGGCCGGACTCCAGCTACATCTATTGGCCCTTCCTGTGCCAGTTTCTTAGTTTTTACCCAACCGAGGCGATAAAACCGATAAAGCATCCTGGTAGCGCAATCACTGCAGTTTTGCCACTTCGTCATAATTAATTTTCGACATAATTAAATTTATATATATATATATATATATATATATATATATATATATTACATGGGTCTCTGCAAAATTGTGACATCTTTTTGTAAATATTTAAATTCTGTGTACTTTTATCTACATTAAAAGAATTGAATTGTTTAAAAATTACGTCAGTTGTGCATACTTTCGATTTGTTACTATTTACATAGCATAACTTTTTTGAGATAAATAAAGAAGTTTTTCGCGTTATTTCATAAATCATTTTATCCATGGATTTTGAAAATTAATCGCGTCTCAGAACATCTTCTCAAAGCCCGAATTACGATTCTCGGTTTAATTTCGTTTTTCATTTCGAAGATTTAATTTGCCACGGGCTTCTTGATGGCAGACCAAATTGGCCGTCGTCCTAAAGAGTTCGGAAGGTTTTGACCTCCCCCCGCCGGTAAAAACCGAAAGCCTGGTCCTCTGGGTATCCTCTGGAAGGCGTTAATTTCCGACTTCGGTTTCAAAACGGGATATAGTATTACCGACCTTTAGAGCCTTAATTATTGAAGATACCGGTTTATGGCCGTGGCGTGCGTTGTTCGATCGGCGGCGGCGGTCACGAAACCCGGATCGATGGAGCCAGTTTTTCAAAATAAATTCGGCCGATAAATATCTGTATAATACCCCCTTCCCCGGCACACAGATCCTACCGGCTTCAATCTTAAGACCTGTTTCGGCTATACAATTTCGGAGTGGGCCCGACAATACGGAGAGGGCCGGGGGACAATACGGTGAGGAGGGACGAACCAATTTAAAATGAAAGGTTAATTGAACCGGTCGCCAAGCAGTCTTGAGAGCAGAACTTTCACACGTGCCAACCAGAAGAGAACGTTAAGAACTTTAAACTTTAAGAAGATATAAAGTAGATAAATGCGAGCGCCTTAAAGTGGTGGGGGGAGGAGTAGAGCCCATGCTCAAGTGAGTACATGGGTATCTCTGGCCAAAAGTCGCAGGTTCTCAGACATTCCATAAGCCAGATCAATCATATGTAATCAATTGTATATCAATAGAATAAAAATGATAGAAACGAGGGAGATGTAAGGGTTTACCCCCTGTATATACGAGGGAAATACCAGAAGTATGGTCTCCAAAGCAGTTGGGACGTAGAGACTGTTCGTACGGCTGTTGGCCACTGTTGTGATTGTCACTTCCTCCACTCCCAAACAAGCATGTCCGCGCTTCGCCGGTTTGCTTAACCTTGGCTTAGCACCCCTTGAAAATGGAGCTCCCGTTGAACGCTACCTCCAAGTTCGCGCAGTTATTTTTGAACGCAAAAGGTGTTAAACCGGTTGAAATTCATCGCCAATTGAGGGTGTATTGACAGTCGTACTCGGATGTCAAAAACGTTCCCAAATTGTATTGAGAGTTTACAGCCGGTCCTAATGAAATTCAGGACGAACGAAATCACGAGAATGAAAGATGAGGATCAACGCTTCCTGAAGGATATGGCGGTGAGCTAGAGTGACAGCGGCATTCTACAAAAATGCATCGACCCAAATGGCGATTATTTAGAAAAAATAAATAATTCTTTAACCTTTATGATGTAAATATTATAAAAAATAAACGGTTGTTTGTATTTCTAAAAAAAAAGGAGATCTTACTTTTGGTATGTCCCTCGTATAATATAGAATTTCTCCGGTGAATATATTTGGTTTGGTGTCTGTGCGCAACAGGTGAAATACGAAGCGAGGAACGTGAGCCTTGCGGTTGAGGCCATGCGGAGGGAAATCGGGAGCCGGATGTCGTCCAGGAAAGCCCGACTGAAAGAGGCTTGCGCCAGACTGGGTCTCGATCAGCCGGCCAACGATTCCCTGCACAGGCCCAACCCCTGGGAGTTCCTCATCAACAAGCAGTACAGACTGGTCTGGTGCAACATCTTCAAAGCCGCCTCAACATCGTGGATGTACAACTTCAACATTCTAGCCGGGTAAAAAACACTTCGCGCCAGAATATAAGCACTCTTCGATCCGATAAGAGCAGTGGTTCTCAACCGCCCTAATGCTGCGACCCCTTAATACAGTTCCTCATATTGTGGTGACCTCTAACCATAAAATTATTTTCTTTGCTACTTAATAACTGTAAGTTTGCTACCGTTATGCCGAGTGAAACGGTCGTTCCACCAGAACCCAAACAGAGTCGCATCCCACAGGTGGGGAACCGCTGGAGTAGAGCGATTTCCAAACACAATTTATACAGGTCTAACATTATTATAAAGACATCCTGACAAATTGTTATTCTGGCAAATTTAAAACTGGCAAATATTCCGATTAATCATATTTTTACCGCACAGACCACTGTCGCATACATGTATATATATATATACGCGGACACTCCCTCCTGCATGTGAAACATAATATTAAACCATCTTTTAATAAATTATGTAACCACCATAACAGTATATCTAGGTAAATTTTGAGTAGGATTTTTAACGTATTCCACGATTCATCATAATTATTTCCATCGATTGTTAAGTGATTAGCGCAGTCGTGCATTATGCGATATATCTCAAGGATCCATTATGACAGCTCGAATAACGCCATTTCCAATTGAATATTTTTAATTCCCCCAAAAGAAATAATAAAAGTATTTATAAATATCGTTTTTATTTTACAGGTATAAACCGAACTTCTTGAAGCGGAGCAATATAGTCCCGCTTCAGCTGGCCCGACGAAAGTACCCTAGGCCGACTCTCGCCGAACTGAAAGCGGCGCTGAATAATTCTCTAGCATTTCTAATTGTCCGCCACCCCCTGGAGAGGTTGCTTTCCGCCTACAGGGATAAGATCCAGTACGCCCTTCCGAACACCCCACATCAGAAGTTGGGCAACGAAATCATTCTGAAGTACAGGAACCGGCAGGACCCGCGTTTACCAAAGGTAAACGTCTCTAGACCAGTAAAGTATCCCGGAGATTTTCATTATTTCAGATGTGTGAAAATTCATTTCCACCCACCTTTTCCCACCAATGGAATTTGCATTATCGGTTCTCCTATTATCAGATGCTTGGAACACCTCCCGCCGTTCCATCCATATTTCTTGATTTCTAAAAATTGATTTATTGGAATTTTATAAATGGAAAAATCATTACACTGGTTTAAAAATAAAAACAAATACATAACAAGAGAATCTTAAAGAAAATGGTGCAGCTATGCAGTTGCTTGTGGTATAGTTGTTTCTTTATTTCATAAAAATGGATAAAATAAATTTAAAATGTATTCTCTATTCTATCGTATGCTATTAGAAACATGAGATTTGTATATTTTTAACTTAACCCTTTGTTGACTTATTTGCCAATCTCATGTACAAAAATATTAATATATTCTTCCTACATAATCGACTCTGTTCTCAAATGAGAACTTACATTAATATATAACTGCATAAAGATAAGTAGGTAAAACGTCGAAATAGCTTAATGTTCTTATTATTTTAATAATATGTATGTTAATGTTTCAGAACCAAAAAAAGCGATTGCTCCACAATCCGAGATGGCCTACGATTTCGGAGTTTGTTAACTATCTTGTCGATCCCGAAAGACAAAACGAACCAA
Source organism: Lethocerus indicus (assembly GCA_019843655.1). Lineage (NCBI taxonomy): Eukaryota > Metazoa > Arthropoda > Insecta > Hemiptera > Belostomatidae > Lethocerus > Lethocerus indicus. Next base: position 35,325,647 of record JACDQD010000001.1, read on the forward strand.
TGGATATGCACTGGGCGCCTATGACAGAGTTCTGTACACCATGTCAGATAAATTTTGATATAATAATAAAGTTTGAAACGTTGCATGTACGTGAAAATGCATAATTGGTTGCAATATGTTTATTTTATTTTAATAATATCTTATCGAGTGTAAACAATTAAATTATAGGTATATTTGGGTTATATTTAATTTAATTCAGTGATAATTTGCACATTCTGCCTTTGGATTCAATCTCCTTCAGGTTAGGTTAGGGCTAAGATCATACTTCAGGGCTAACTAAGATCGTTTTAATAACGTGGGTTGTAAAGAGTATGCATTAAATATACAACACCATTATTCATTAGGGTCAATTTGAATTCTTACAAAATCAGTATATTATAAACCCAATATAACAATACAGTAATATATGTATACGTATATGTATATGTATAAAACAATATTTGTAAATTTTTTATTTATACATTTTTTAGGAAGATCAGAAGTACTTAATAGAACTGGCTGGTTTAGAAAAAAAAATTAAACCCGAGTGGAAAAATCCATCGAAAGGTCGAGTTACAACTGAAGTACTCTACAGTTACTACTCTCAACTAACAGTTACTCAGGTCTTACAATTACACAATTTATACAGGTATAACGTTATTATCAAAACATTTTGTCTAATAGTTATTCTGACAATTTAAAAACTGATTAATAATATTTTTATTACACACACCACAATCTGCATGGGAAACAAAATATTTAACCATTTTATATTAAGCAATAGTTGTAGGAACCCAGAATTCTAGATGCCTGATAGTCATGGACTTACCCTTATAAACCTTTTTTTCAGGTATGATTTTGAACTATTTGGATATAATGTGAAGGAATACATTGAAATGGCTAAACCGGATAATGCAGGTGAAGTGATTTCTTAGGTGGAATATTTTCTCAAAACTTATTACTATACTACCATTTGTTAAATAATGAATGTTTAAAAGGCTAAAAGTTTATTGATTTAAAGTATACATTTAAGTGAACATATCTGATGGTGTGGTATTGTGTGAATTGTACATGAATTAAGATAACTCTCAGATACAGTTTAGAATTCATTAAAATAGCTCCCCAAAATGTAAATTTAATTTATAAATGGAATTGAAAATTATTCTCAGTGCCAAATAGGAAATACAATCAGAGCTCAAAAGAAAACAGTTCAATTCAGGTTGGTATGCTCTTGTGTTTCATAGTTATATGCAGTGTGATCATAGACTTTTGTAGCTATTAATAACAATGTGGTCAGATCTATGAATATAACTTTAACACTGTAATGTTGACAATTTATTTTGATAACAAACTTTAGAATCGAATGCTGACTACATATAACTTAGTTTGTAAACGAATTTGATTATTATATCAATAGTTTTTGTGCCTAGTAATATATTTAGACTATCTAAAAGAAAATATATGACAGCATTTAGATCATTTTAATGTTGTATTTACAATTGTATATACATATTTTCTCCAAAGTATGTTATTTCATTGTTTTATTATTGAAATTTAGAATTAGGAATGAAATAATCACATTCTATATTCAATATTTTATATAGTTTTCATATAGCAAAACATTTCTGAAATTAAATGCCTTGATTTATAAACAGTTGAAATTTAATATTTGGTATAACGACATCATGTATGAATAAAAAGGAAGTGGGGATTTTTCATTGGTATATATAATATCTGTTTTAAAGTATATTTGATACACATTTTACATATCTGTGTTGTCCATTTCCTTGCTACAACTGTTTTTACCTTCCAAATTTCTCTGTAGTGATATAATAAAATAATTAGAACTATTTTACACTCATAATTTGACTAGGATGTTGGAATACATCACAGTAGTACAAAATAGAGCAAGTATAGCTTTTCAAATATTACTAGCACCTAAGGAATATTTCTTTAGTAATTATCATCCAAAGGGAACCACTTTTGCTCTCATCACTGATTTGAGAAATATTAAATTTTATTCACAGTTCCTTTCAGTAATAAAGTGATCATCTTTTTTCATAACACCTTCTACACTCACAATGGTGTGTTCTATAATGTTATGCATTAGTGTTTACATAATCCTTTGGACAATCAGAAAATAGACTTTTTGAAATTTTATGCCTGAAATTATTTTGTGTTTACATTCACTTCATTTCTATGCTTTGAATGAATTTTATGTTATTTCTTAATTCACTCTTTGATTTTTCTCAAACCAGAGGAAGAGGTAGTGAAAACTAATGTGCTTATGAAGTAAATAGTGTGATATCATACGGACAAAACATTATGAATAATTATTGATAGTAGTTAAAAAACAAAATTAAACTTGTATTTCTAAGCCTTAATGAAGATGATCTTTTGAAAACATAATTTCTGCACTTATTAGTGCCTTGTTGCTGTAAGATTTTTTCTAATTTCCTTCAAGAGAATTTAATAATGACGTACACACTCCCTAACTCATTTTCATGCCAATCAAGCAATATCAAATAAAAACTAGATCATTTTCATACCATAAACAACAGAACATGTTTCTTTAACAAAACCAGTAAAGCAACTTAGCCAAAAACTGAATCCAAAGTAATTACCCCAACTATTAATAATAATAATTGAAAATTTAATAATAATCTAAATGCTACATTTAAGTGCTTACTAATAATTCTAATCATTGTAGCCAATAGTAATAATAAATATAGATTGTGTAGTATCCTTTCAAATACACAGTTAGTTTATGTGACTGTGATAAAACAGATTTTAGAGGGGCTGTTAATATTAATATGAGTTGTATTTTCATATTAATAAATGGTTGTACTTATGTGATAAAGCATTAAATTATAACTTATTAGATAAAAAAGTAGGGCTAAGATAATATAGCAAGTTTCCAATACTTACATTGCTTAAATGCCTGATATTTATTTGAACATAACATTTTCATATACTTTCGAGATTTAAATACACACATGAATTTAATACATAGATGCATATAAATGTATATATATGTATGTATATATGTATGTATATATGTATGTATGTATGTATGTGTATGTATATATGAATATTAGATGGCCTAAATATTTAATACAAAAGATAATTTTTACCATAATAAAAAATTGTTGACTATTTGTTTGCACTAAGTGGAGTAAAAATGTGTGTATTTTTTGTAAAAAGAAGTTATGTGTGATTCATTTTTAATAATGTAATTAATGTTTTAGGAGAATTTTTAAATATAGTTATAATATGATACTATTAATCATAGAAAAAAAACATGTTTTCTGAATTACTGTTAGTTGCATATCCAATCATTAAAAAACAAAATTGTATACAATTATAAGTGAACATGTCTTGTAAAATGTGAAATGGATTTTAATGTTTTACAAGTTTAGTTATGTTAATGTATTTTGTAATTAAAAATATTTTCTTGCCTGAACACTATTCTTATATCTACTAAACAGGATGATCAGTTCCAAGTGGTTTTTACTCTGTGATATGTGCTCATAGAATAAATCTATTGATATGAGTTTTTGTAGTTTCATATTATTTATATCTGTACAGATAATGTCAGGTCCAGCACTAGACCTCAGAAATTTTGGATCTGAATGTAATCTGAGCGAATGTTTCAAGCACCATTGTGATTTACCCTTCGGTGCTATGTGAATGTTAAAAATAAAAATTACATATTTTACATTTATATTTTTGAAAATAGGTCCTTCTTTATATTTATTTGTTAATATTTTATAGCACCAGGATTGGTCAGGATTTAACAATAAAGATATTACACTAAATGACTCGTACTACAGTTTTGTACTGTGCCAATTGTTTGTATTTTTCCTCACACTGAATTCCTTGACTGAAGGATATAATCCTTTTATATTTAAAGTATAAATGTACTCTTAGTTTGTCTGATAAAGCAGGTCTATATTAGAATTTACAATCATGACCAGATTGTATTAAACATTTTATAATTGTTGCTCAATTTATCAAAAAATGTGGTTTAAAATGATGTCCCTTATAATGTAACTGGTATGTATAATTGGTAACCTGTAGCCCTTAGAAATGGTGCAATGATATTGTGCATTATTGTATGACTATTGTCATTTATTAACATTATCTGTCTAATTAATATTTTTTACATTCAATTGAATAATATCTGTGTAAATGAAATAATCAATAATGAGTTAAAGAAGATTCAAATGAGTGCAATAAGATCATTTTAGGTAAATATGTCATACTATTTAAAGTGTGTTACATTATTAATAGACCATGTACAGCAATTTGAGAATTATAAAACACGTCATTAAATATTTGAGACCTTACCAAAGTGATTAACACTTGACCGACTCATCAATAATATTTTTCTACAGTACAGACATTTTATGTTTATTGTTAACACAGACCTCATTTTAAATGTTCAAGTAGTTGAAAACATACAGCCACAGTCATATTAAAAGAAAATAAACAACCGAGCATGAATTTAATTATTAACAGTTGCACACAATATGCATTGCTGATTAGGTAAATTATTCCTGAATCCACCATGTATAAAAAATATAGCATCAATTGGTTTAAATATACCTGTATAAGTTTGTCATTCATCAATGTTTGTTCATACCAACAATATTAAAACACATAAAGAGAGTATGATATGTTAATAGAACCATTAACTACCCTCAGTCTGTTATACCTTGGTCTATAGCACTTAGCACACTTTTAGGCCCTAAAATTGGTTCACCTACATGTGTATTATGTATAATATATAAAGCATGAAATCATATTATGTCAAAGGATAAATGATATAAAGTCTGGACATTTAAAATTTTTTTATTGTTCATATTCAATGTTAAAATTAAAGTTGATAACTGTTTCATTCAATCTTTAAATACAAGTAGAACTGATGACTTTGTATTTGTATATATAAGTTTGTACTTTTCATGTACCCTAATGGCTAACACTAGTATGTAATTTTTTATAATTATTACATACATTCAAGTGATATTAATTATGTAGCTATAATTATATTATTTGTACCCATTTGTAATGTAAGATAAAAATATAATAACTTTTCAACTGTTTTTTATTTGCTTATACGCTATTTTTGCATGGGGCATTAAATCCTGAGTACGCAATTAGCAAATATTATTGAGAAATTAACTATCAACAATGAATTGAACTGGGATAACCGTGTCCCATATATTCATTGTGCTAATTTTATATAAAGGAGTTGCAAAATGTTGATAATAAATAGTAGTAAATAAATCATATTTATTCGCATACTATTTATAGCACTGCACTAATATTAATATTGATAGTAGTTGCAGTAGTTTTAATATGATCTATTGTTGCAACAATCAATACAAATAGTAGTTGCACCAATTTTTCAGTTGAACTATTACAAATTTTTTGAAATGGTTTAAACACAAGTCAAGCATGATATAATTAACTAATTTTTAGAAGTAAATTAGAAGTTCCTTAATTGAGGTATTGAGTTATACTTATCGATGCATTAATATGAAAACAGGAAGCGAAATTACTTCTCTCCTCTTGAAATAATCATTGTCGTACTAAAATTTCGAAATAAATATACGTTTTACAAGTAAACAATGCTCTAAAAATATCAATTCAATGAAAAATTTAAATTTAAATTTTGGAGCGCCTGCATTACACAGGGAGGCAACTATTTCGCTTATATTTATATATATGCTTAATGTATATTTTACTTAAGTATTATATTACTTGTTTAATGTAACTAAAAATTGGAAGAAGTTTTTTTAAAGGCGAACTTTGATAAACAGATCTTTCAATTCTTGCTTTGTACTTTTTGCGTTGTTGTGTTGGCACCTGTTGAGATGTTGGCCCCACTTACGTAATTTGACAGGGAGATCACTAATGGCTTTCAGTGGATAAGATAAGGTGGGGTCGAAATCAGTCCGGGCAAGCCCAATTCCAGGCATGAACGGAAACACTCCTGAGGTAGGCCGTAAAAAGGTCCTCGTCACCGGGTTCGGCCCTTTCGAAGGCCACTCGACCAACGCCAGCTGGGAGGCTGTGAAACTCCTGAACAATTTGAACATTGAACAGGAGCTCCCGATTAAATTGTTCGCCCACGAATTGCCGGTCATTTATTCCAGGGTGGAAAGGATATTGCCCAAACTGTGGGATCACTATAGGCCCGATGTAAGTAGTTTAACTTCATGAGTATCGATGTTCGATGTTGTAGAACATAATGTGTGTAGTTTTGTCATAGATAACTACACACAGATACAAGGTGTTGAATTTTTCGATGTGCCAGTCAACCGAAACAGTGCTCCTTGGCGTCTTTTGTTTTGTAAATTTTCATTGAAATACTCAAATATTCAATATTGTGAAATTAATTTGTTTAACAATGAATCCATTTCTATTAAATATAAGGGGGCGGGTAACGTATTCAGTGATTTGTATATACATGTAATAGCAGTTTCGAGAAATTTATTCTCTGATAAAGATGATTTTCCAATTGTCTTTTTACTGGTTCATCAATAAATGCAATACCCTATATGTATGTAGCATGTAAGTGTGGATGTATGTCTGTGTGTATGATGGTGAACATTGAATGAAGCGTGCACAGAAACCGTATTTAAAAATTGAAGATAATTTAGAAAGAGTTTGGAAAAGTAATTAACCTGCACCTGGAAATAATAAATAAATAATTTTAAAAACAACAAAAAAAAAAACTTGCTAATTCATATAAGCGTTTTATAGGTTGTGATTCATGTAGGAGTTCACAATGGTACTGTCATTCAGCTTGAAAAGTGTGCACAAAGAGGTGGTTATGATAGATTAGACGTCACCAATCAGTGTCCGCCTGATGGTGAATGTGTTACAGCTTTGGATGATGTTTTTGAGACGTCCTTAGATTTGGAGTTACTTTGCACTAGTTTTCGAAATATGACTAATGAACCAATTCAGATCTCTAATATGGCAGGAAGGTACGTGCATGATTTTGATGTTATTAATTTTCTAATAAGCCTCTTAATTATTTTCAGTCTGTTTATATGGAAATTAATGCAATATACGTAATCCAGAATGTACAGTGTAGTTACTTTCTAGAAGGAAAATATTTATTGAAGAATCAATATTTCAATGATTATCATCACCCTTGCGATGGTCTGTCCCCTCTTGCTCGTTTGACCCTGTCCTAGACCAGATTTTGCCTTTCTTTTGGTAATACATAGTAAGGTATTTCAATATGTTGGTTGTCAACTAAGCATCCGATGAGCACTCTCTCCTCAAACCAAAACGGTAGGTTGTTTCAGTGGCAGCCAACATGGATGAGCCCTTCAATGAATTACTAATGGAATGCTACTGATAAAAGTGAGAAGATAAAATAAATGAGAAGGGACAAGAATTTTGTTTTATGAATAAATTTAATAAGTCGGCATGGGGAACAAATCTTAGCATATTGATTTATCACAAAGTTTATCACATATTGATATCTCTATAACTATATGTTATATGCATACTGTAAAATGCATTTTATTTTTAGAATATTATTTATCACGGTGTTTAAGTAATAATTGTAACATTAATAATAACAATATATTGTATTTTTCAGATATCTATGTGAATATATCTATTACATGTCGCTAAGTATTTGTTCACATGGAACATTATTTGTGCACGTTCCCCGGTTAAATAATCCATACTCAGCTATGGAGCTGGCTGGTCATTTAAAAGCTGTAATCAGCTGTGTTCTGAAGCAAGTCAAGTAATAATTTTATAATTTTCAATATATATATATATATATATATATATATATATATATATATATATATATTATTTATTTATATTTATAAAGCTTTATAATCATTTTATGTTTGTTAAGAAATTTGGTAGTTAAAATGTTGAAAGTAGTTAATTATGAGATATGGGATTATTGAAACTTTTTTTATTTTCATCTTTACTGCTTAAATATTTTTAGTATTTATCTTCAAGCAGAAATTCATTATCAAAATTTTCATGTATTTGAATTACATTATTTTTTGGTATTTTATCATGTATAAATTGTAAAAAGTATTTTGTTACTTTTAGGGACTGTAGACACATACGAGCTTTAAAATTATTAATGTTAAGAGTTCAAGTTTTAGGAATGGTATATTGATAGACTTCTTATCTATGTGTAATCACAAAGTGATGTAATGTAATATAACCTGAACTTATATGTTTAATAAACATAAAAATGCTCATAAATGAAACTGAAAATTTTTAGGTTTTTGTTTTTTCAATATTGAACTAGAAGTTAAATCTATCTATCTACCTATCTATCTATCTATCTATCTATATATATATATATATATATATATATATATATATATATATATATATATATATATATATATATATATATATATATATATATATATATATATATATATATATATATATATATATATATACATACATATATGAATAAATGTTTTTGTCGTGATTAAATGTGAAAATGTGTAATTTTTTAAAGCATGATATAGTTATTAGTTTGTGATGGCATGGTATGTTCATTGGAACATAGTATTTGGGAATTAGAAGAACCGTTCATTTTCTTAATTTCAAATTTTATATATGGGTGATTATGTTTCAACAAGCCCACATATTAAGATCTAATTACATTAACTGCATTTTCCTTTTGTATTTGAATAAATTATACTCAATTTGAATCTTCATACTGAATTATAATATATACATTTGTAAAAAAATCGGCAGCTGAACAATATTCTCATTATCTTATCAAGTTCTTATTCTTACTACACTACATCTCAGTGTGAGATCCTATTAATTCACTAATTGATGAATAGAATTTCATGTATAACTTAAAAGAACAATATTGTAGACTAAGAGAGTGTACTTGAATTTAAATTAAATCATTGGTGTTAATTTAACCTTATAACTTAAAATTTAAATGTTTAATGTGTATTATTTATTCAGGTACAAGGGAGAATGTGCTGAGTCTCATGTACAAGAAATGTAATAAAAGTTTAATACAATAAATTTAAAATACATTAAACTTTACATTTTCACAGATAAATACACTTATAAATGTAGTTTAATACATACATAAAATAAAATTAGGCATTATCAACTAAGATCATTGGTTACCGCTGTATTCACCATACATTTGGATCTTCTAGTTACTCTGTAAGCTCGAATGTAAATGTTATGTGTAGATATTTTCAGTATTAATTCAATGTTCCTTATTTATTAATTATTTATTAACAAGATTCATCACTGAATACTTTTAAAATTTTGCAAACTTAATTTTATTTATATGAAAGTAATTATTATCAATGAAATTGATATTTGAAAACAAAAAAGTTTGTTTTCAAATATTTGCGCTTTAACCGATGTAATACAAATGACAGATAATATGTGTGAGTATTCCTTAATACATGTGTGTTGTTTATAAAATAATGGAGTCCTCTTTCAAGTACTGATAAGTTTGTTATTCTTATTGGGATAAATAAGAATCTATTAGCGGATGTAGATCACCCACTGATTTTAACGTAGGTCCACTGTCTACTACCAATCTATTAATAAATATATTTTATCTATCGAATACATAATTTTATTTATTTTAACACCTTATCTCCATAACGGGATCGTAGTACTACATTAAGCTAGAATAAAAGGTTAAGAATTCTACATTATTGCACTTTCCGACCTTTCAGTACGATTATTTTACATCTCTACAAAATGTACAGCTTAAATTAATATTCACACTGTTTTAAAAGTTATTTACGACTGGAGAACAGTTAACTGGCTGTTAGAGTCCGACTCGGGGAAGGATAGGAGTTCGGATGGGAGGTTAGTTTGTTTGGGGGGGGGAAAATGGTATTTTCCGAAGAAAAACGAGTCCGTGGCTATGCTCTCGGCTCCGGATTCGCTGGCGCCGTCGAAGAAAGAATCGTCGGTCTCGCTGACACTTTCCTCTTTCCTCGATTCGTTCGAATCCGTGCTCAGATAGCCCGAGTCCTCAGTCCGGTGGTTTATTCTTGAGGGGGGCCTGTTCTGCATGGCGGATTTGTTCGGCTGGAATTTGGGCGTGGTCCTGCCCGAGCCGGGGCCGAGGCTACTCCGAGGGGAGGTCACCAGTTCGTAGTCGGGGCAAGGAGGCGAGTCTGCGGTATCGGGCAACGCCGGCAGGCCTCTGCCCGTTACCTCCTCTTTCTTGGCGGCCGATCCGGTTTTCGGAAGCGGAGGCGGCTTGGAAATCCTCGGTGGCAACGGCGGCACTGGTTCGTCTTTGTCCGAAATCGTTCCCCTAGGGCTCTGACCCGGCGGTTCGATGATCGGTTCGTTGGGGGGCGACGGCTGTCTCTGCCTTCTGGCCTGTCTCGCTTCCGGTCTCAGAATCTGGGCTCTTCCGTATTTCCAAGGCGCTTCGATCCCTCGTCTGTAATCCGCGTCGAGAGATTCGCGCGAACCACCGATGGAGGCCACCCTGTCGTGAGTGCACTGGTTGAATTTATTTTTGGCCTCGAATATTTCCCGGAGGCTCCCGAAATTCCTGTTCAGGGTGGAGCCGCTCGGTCTCTCCGGGTTGGCGGTCGCCCCGCACCATCCCAAAGAATCGCTCCTGAAACTTCCCGTAGTTTTGAGAGAGATCTGCGGTGGCCTTTCCAACGAATCCACGTAGCAGTCCCTATCTGCCAAAAGCCGGGAATAGCAGTCGCTGTTTATTTTCACTTTGCTCGGTTTCCTGTCCAGAGTGTCGGGCTCGAACTTGTCGGAATCGTCGTAGAGGCAGGGCTTGGGGGCTTCGACTTGTATAGTCAAGTGCCCCGGGGTTCGGTCGTATTTGTTTTCGAGTTCGCTGTCCGAGGAATGCCCGGAAACGAGACTGGGCGAGCTTGATTGGCCGCTTTGGCAGTATCCATCGTTCACATATACTTCGCTCACTAAACTGTAACCTTCGCTTCGGTTTAGGATATCTGCCAAAGACCTACCAGTGTTATCGGGTCCGATCATTATAACTTCGTATTCGTGGTCGTCGGCCACCCCGTCGGCGATGTCCGTCAGGTGAGACAACCCGGGCATGGCCTCGAAGGACGGATGGGCCATCTCGTCTTCGAAGGAAATCACGTTTTTCGTCTCCACGTCGCCGTAATCGGAGGGCGTGGAAAAACCGCACCTCTTTTCTTCGCCCCGAGCCCTCTCCAGACTGTCCGCATCGTATTCCTGCGACTGCTTTGTTCGACCGGACTCGTAGTCTTCGTCGTCGTGCAGGCGATCGAAACGTTTGTTCAAGGAATCGGATCTGACGGGAGCATCGGGTTTGCCGATTTTGTCCTGGAAGTTCGTACCGGAGCCGATGGCGTCCACCAGCTTTTTGGCGATGTTGGGAAGACTAATCGATGTTCGGCCAGTACTGTTTTCCGCCGAACCGTTGAGCATGCTGTTGTTGCTGGAAATAGAAGGGGGCGGCGGTGGACAGTTGGTGTACGGTTGTATTTCCTCTTCCAACTGCGGGTCGCCGTTCGTTTCGCTCGTTTCACCGGGCTCTTTCTCATTGTACTCGTTCAACAGCTTGGGAACAGCCACTAGATCGTAGTCGTTGTTAATGTCGTCGATGAACACCGACGGTTTGTTCGCTACGTTGTCACCGTTGGGAACTGAATCTTGCGTTCGCTCGATACCATTTTTCTGGTGTACCGGCACGCTGGGAGCTTTGGGTTTGTGCGCCGTACGTTTGCTCGGGCTGAGAGAGAAGTCCTCTCTGGGCTTTGCTACGGGTACGTTTTCGAGCCACTGCCTGATACTCCTCTGCTTGGTCTCGTTGATTGTACCGCAGCAGTTGTGACATCCAGGCACGTCGTCCAGTTTCATCCTGTCGGCTATCTCATTAAAAGAACCGCAACTTTTCCTTCGGCTGTTTTCCCGTTTTAAACTGATGGCGCTCTCGCTTCCGGCTATGCTGGCTCTGTGTCTCGGCGATTCGTTTTCTTCCGGAATACCGATCAGGCTGGGCAGAAATTTCTTGGCCTCTATCTTCGCTTTGGCTATTGAAATTACCTCACGAATTTTCGTTAGGAATTCGACAGCCGCCGCTGGAGGAGTCTGAAACATAAGTGAGCGAACGTGAGGTGAATAAAATTAAATTTAATTATCGCTAAATAACTTCCGGTGCGCCTAATACTGTGGAAAGAACCCCGGTTAGTAGGGGTGTACCCCCCGCTAGTCCGAGATTTTTCGTGTGGAAACCACCACAGGGAATCCAATCCGGTTGAATGTCCGGTATTTTCCCCTGGTGCCCTTCCAAGTGCTGTGGGGTGGTTTCCAAACACATGAAAAAACAAGGGTTCGACCCGTGGTAACCGAGGTTCTTGTTACACAGAATTACGCGATCGTACATGAAATTAATAATGAAGTGAGTAAAAATCCTAATGGGCGACACACATTTGAATCACCTTATTTGGTCACATCGGTCGCATAAAAGATATACCTTACGACAGTAAACCCGAGCGACCTCCTGCGGGACCATGTTCACATGACCGATAAGGTGATATTTTTTTAGTCGATTTTCTTTTCTGGTTGGCACGTTCATTAGACGATGCCGATAGACCGATGATCGATAGGCAACTTACAAGTAGCAATTCGGGCTCGAAATATGCCGGATTAAAGTACAGTTTCCTTCTGGTGTTGGCGCAGGCCATAGCCCGGACGGTTTCCGGTCTGTCCTCGCGGCTGTCTAAGGTTTCGACGATCGAAACGTTTTCCTCGGGAAGCCTCTCAATAGTCGCCGTATCCTGGAGGTGCATCGGTTCCAAAGCCTGCCTTTCCCTGTCGTCGCCGACGGAGCAGGGGTGTATCAGGGCCGAAGTTATTTGGACCTGAAAAAGAAAATTAAGGGATGTCGAGATTATTTTTTATGGCGCCATTTCGATTTCTTTTACGACCTTGAATCGTTTAGAGAAGTGGTTCTCAACCTTCCTAATGCTGCGACCCCTTAATACAGTTCCTCATAACTTCGTCGCTACTTCATAACTGTAATTTCGCTACTGTTATATCTAAGATGACCCCTGTGAAAGGGCCGTTGCGATACCCAAAGGGGTCGCAAACCACAGGTTGAGAACCATTGGTTGAGAGCTTGAAATTTTATTCGCGTGTGTATTATGAAAATATCGTTCGAATGAAATAAATTGCAGAAGAGCGTCTTCAAAACGTCCTCGATTATTAAAGTCAGTAAATTCGATAGGATCTGTCAGTCGAGCGGGGATTTTAAGAGATGTACTTAACATTTCAATTTTCACTCAATTTCGAAATGATGAAAGAATAATTTACGTCTCGGTTTCGCCTTCGACGTCTAGCTTATGAACCCCGATGGACCACGTCCTCGGGACGGCGGAAATGCTAAAGTGACCGCCGTGATAGGGCGGATAACTGATAAATGGCCCCGTCCCTATCAATCAACCTATTGCACGCAAAATTACGCGCTTCAACTTCTACCGTACCAAATCACCAAAACCGGTATGGAATAAATCAAACTGGCTCGTTCTCACCGTGACCAGAATTTCGGGGCTCCGAATTTTTCGAAATGTTATACAATGAAGTTTACAATTTCTGAAACCGGTTGGGAAATATCAGAAAAACTGTTTGCGGATTCGTGAACCCGACACGATTCCTCCTCTTTCGACTCTTAAAGAGGCATCGGGTCTTTCCTTCCGGCAAGGTGCAACATACTTGGTTTCGTCACTGGCAGACGGAAACCGCTATAGTTTTAATTAATTAAACCGTTTTCCCAGAATATTAAAATTTTAAACATATGCGTTTACAATGATGCACCGCAATGAACGTGGGTTTAGCAAGAGATCGAAACGCAAAAAGAATGAAAACTAATTCGACAGGTTTAGACACGCGTAGCAACTGTTGGCCTTGAACTGCACACGCGTTGTTTGGAAACAATTTTTTTAGCGTAAACCGAGCCTGGGTAGGTGTATTTTCAAACCAAAGAACAACTAAATTTGCAGCAGAAACTTCTGTTGTTGAAAAAAACAACGTAGCTGCTCCCCGGTTCACGCTAACAAATTGTGTTCAGCTTGGTGTATTTCAAAACTTGCTGCCGTGACATATCTAAACGTGTAGAATTCTTTTTCGTCATTTTTCTGTTTTTCCTGTATTGCGCCCTGGAACCTCTTAATTGCATTTCCTTGGCCGGGTGCTTGTATTTATCTCAAACAGAGATGAATTCATTTAAATTATCATCATTGTTATCTCCCCTGACACTCGCAAAAACAAAAGGATCCTGGAATTGAAACGAAACACAGAACTTCAGAGTATTGCAAATCCGAACTACATATATGTTTGTGCGCTGTAAGTACGTCCACTATATTTTGGTATTTTCTAACCAACTAAATTTTTTGTACTGTAGTTTGCACGGTCTCTGTCTACTTTCGCGAGTTTGGTCTTCTACTAGACCGGTTTCGGCCGCTGGCCATCTTTAGTAGCGGTGTGAGTCATTTTGGCACATTGTACTCTTGTGGGGCATCCCGTTTGCACAAACAACAGCTGCTTAACAAAATCCCTCCCAATCCAAAAAACAACGGTATTCCCAAAATACAAAAAGAAGAACAGGACATACGTTTATATATACGACACACAAGACAAATGAAGTATGTGCCAATGTAACTCACACCACAACTGAAGATGACGAGCAGTCGAAACCATCGAGAGGAGACAGAAAACCGTGAAAACTACAGTATTTCAAACCCTCGCCGCCCACGAAACAGGTATTCCAAACTAAATTTTTGGCATTCGGGTTTATAAAAAACTGAAAAAAACCCGCGCGTCAAGGGGTCAATCGGTGATAGTGGTACTACTGACGCTGTGAACGATGTTGGAACCGCTGTCGTCCGAAAGCGGCAGTAGGTCCGAACAGTCGTCCGAATCGGAACAGGATGCGGCCGTGTCCGTGAGGTAGGTGAGGTTCTGGTGACAGTGCCTGAGGAGCGGGTTGTTCTTGACGACCCCTTCTTCGGAGACGCCGAGGTGGATGTTACCGGTTGGGGAGGAGCCGCGGTGGGCCACCGACTGCCTTTTCCTCGCCTGCAGGTATAGGATAACCGAGGCGATGTAGACCAGGCCGAGGAGCACCGAGCAGACCGCTATCGCAACGTAACCGGATCCCATTCCCTCGTTAACCGGCTGGGGGTCCGCCGAAAACGAGACTTCGCGCACTCCGCTCCACGATGTCGGGTCGTCTGAAAAAGTTTTCACAGTCAACTTCAAACGAATCGATTCAACGAGGAAAAGTAGCCCTAACGAAGAAGAATGAGCCCACGATTAATAGAAACCTATTAGTTCAGAATTTAAGGTTAAAGAACTAGTCGGTAGCCAGTAGTGTTCCTACTTTTATTGACCTAAGTTAAATGTCCTATCGTCCGCTTAATGTAGGAATTATTAACGCGGTCTAGTAAAAGACCGGGGACAGGTATTCGAAATTTTAAAAAATAAGGTATTTATATTTTCCTTGTACTTACGGACACGGCTACTGAGGACGGAGAGTAGCCTTAATTTGGAATACCTGTCGGCGGTCTTTTGTTAGACTACGGTAATAATATTACACTATGCGGGCGATACATTTAACTTAGGCCAATAAAAGAAGCCACCTACTGCCTGGCGACTGCTTCATTAACCTTAAATTCTGAACTGATTTGTTGCTCTTCATCTCGGGCTCATTCTTGGCGTCGGTTTCTGCCCACGAATCTTCGTTCAGGGATACTTTTACTCGTTTCTGTGCAAAGTACACTATCCCCGTCCCACGACGTGGAGGCGTTCGCGTTGCCTACTTACAGGGTAAGAAACCTATGTGTTTATATAAAGTTTTAGGTGTTCCTGAAGTTTCCTGCCGATACTGGTTTCGTTAAATTGTCACAGGAACTACTGACTTATAACAAAAATTCAAGCTAAGAACAACTTTCTTGTATCTATGTGCTGGATGTTGTTTGCATTTCTATTATCGAATGTATTGTTTTTCCTAATGTCTTGTTACGTTAGATATTTGTTGGTTTGTTTCGACGCTTCGGAATGTATTGTACGAATAAATGCGATGGGATTCTTTTTTTTCTTTATATGCGATGTTTTACGGGCAACGGACACGATATATTACATTAGGCCTATAACTAGTTAGTTACTTGGGGTTCCGGCGATTTTGAAAGCGACGCAAGGTGTTATAATGTTGTTATCTTGATTTTCGCCGTCACCCATGTCTTTGCACATTAAATGGACCAGAGTTAACCTCCCCTCCATGTTCTGCCTCAGTTCGCTGTCGCCCAGCCACTGTAAAGCACAAATAAACTCGTTACCGTATTTGTTTTCATACATTATAATAAATAATAATGCCAATATAAAAATCATCGCAACTCAAGAGGCGGACGTATAAACAAAATAAAAATCAACCCGGAGTTTTATAAACTGTTAAAAAGGTACATTTTCTAAAATATTTAGCCCCTCTATAATCGTCAGTTAAAATTCATAAACCCTACTTACTTACTCCCGAGCATCCCAAACGTTCCTTACAAACGCCGGAAAAGGAAGTGGCCACGTGCTTCAAGATACCAGGAAAATAAATAAAATTAAAAAAGGGATAAAGCCCACGGGATTTTCCTGCATTATGCTTTAATTGTTATTAGCGCCACTTTAACATCCATTTCGCTTATTGTTTTTTACGGTTGTGGCCATAAAACAGTTAAAAAGAATTTTATAAATAACAGTGTACGGAAATCGATCACCATTGGAGTTTTGCGCGATGATTTGAAAATTTCTGATTTTCAGTGACATTACCTGAAGGAAGGTTTTTCCTTCGTCCCTGTAGAGACGGAATGGGGGTTCGGAATCGGTCCTGTTCCTCAGCTCCACCCAACCGCCCCGGCTCAGAAATTTAGCCCCCGAGACCACGCATATTGGAGATTTCACGCCTGCGGACAAAAAAAAATTACAAATAAATATATTTTAGAATTCCACGTTGTGTTATAAGGTGATATAAAATATTTACGAATATAACATAATACTTTTCGTACTAAGAAATACATATAGGTCACTTGCCACTGGGATTCAGGATGAGATAGCAGGCTACGAGTAATCTGTGATAACGTCAGTTAACCATTACTAATTTAATATACCTGTCACGAACCTACAGTAACCATTACTACTTAGTACTAAATTCTTATTTAAGAATCGATTAATAGTTTAGGTCATAGGTTCCCTAACGTATTTGACCCACTACCCCTTTTCAAGAAAAAAAAATCACAAGGCCCCCCTGAGAATTTTCCTTTTTTAAATAAAATAAAACAAAAAATGTAGCGAATATTTTTTGCGCTCATGTCTCGTTTTATTATAATATTTTAGATATAAATATATGCACATGAGTATGTGTAAGTTTGCAGTTTGTTATTTGCCAATACAATTTATGCAATAACTGTTCTGCGAAAGCTTTTTTAAGTGGCGTTTCGGCAATAAAACTATTTGGAAAAGAAATTATAAAGGTGTGCGTGTGTGTAACCTTTGAACTGATTCATTCCTCTTCACCGCGGGGCCATTTTTGATTTCGGTTTCCCCCTGCGAATCTCCACTGGGGTGAAGTTTCCCCGTTTCCGAGCCCAGTCTCCAGTTCCACGTAACTCCATTTGGCGTTCGTGTTATCTACTGGTAGCGGGAGAAACCTCGCAGAGGGAAAAATCTTAATCCACTAGCACGGGTAAAGCGGATAGTTGGGCAAAATCCCCCTTCCTGCAAATTGCTGGGGAGCGTTGGGTTCGGTTAAGCCAATTGGACAAAGTCAAGCTCCGCAGAATTGGTAAGATCTGCACCAGAATCTCAATTTAGATCCGTAATATCCAATTAATGGAAAAAATTTTAATACACCGTATTTAGGGTTTCTTATTGTCGATACATGATATTACAAAATAAATAATGGTAGATCGAACGTGTCTATTTTAAGTACCAGTTTATATGCTAAACGGAGTTAAACGAGCCGTTTATCTCGCCCGTTCCTTTCTCGGATCTTGATATTAAATTTCAAAAAAGGAGGAGCTTCGAGTCAAAAAACAAGTTTCTTCTTTCGATGATTAAGTACCCGTGGACTTTTACATTCGGCCTAATAGACGTTACTTCCAGATTCATATTTGATTTACGGCTCACTTTAAAGTCAGGGCGTTATAGTTAATATTGTCGCGTGACATTTTGTCTTATAATTAACGAGCTGGCGAATGCGACGTTTATGGATGCGATTACGAGCTGGGCGGAATTCCACATCGCCTCTCATTCCCCGGGATACAACACTATAAAATCCAGGACTTGTTTCTGTAGTTATTCATATCTCAATCATATATTTTAACATTTATATTTTGTGTTTGATTGCGGTTATCAGTAAAGGAAATAACAGTAAATTACAGTGAAAATCCACTTTTCGTTTCGATATGATTAAAATATATTTCTGGTAAATAGAAACAAATAATTTTTATTCAATAAGGTATGGCATTCCATATAGAATATGGAATACGTATAATAATATACGAATATGTATAGTAATACAAGTAATGAAATTAAATAAGAATGCAACGTATGAAATTCATAGAGAATGTGATACTAATCCAAGGTGACATGAAATAAGAGGTAATAGTGATACAATGTATGGAATTCAATGGCATTACATAAGAATCAATAGTCATGTGAACAATAAAATCAATAAGTGTGCAAGGTATTATGAACTTCGTTAAGAATGGAATATTGATACAAAGTATAAATTAAATAAGAAATTAATAGTGGTACAATATGTAAAATTCAATAAGATATAAAATTTCACAACAATGCAATAGTAATGCAAACAATACACATATATATATATATATATATATATATATATATATATATATATATATATATATTGTAAATTTCGTGTCTTTCTGTATTGTTAGTTACTTTGGCACTTTGGATGTTTTTGGGCATCCTCACTGCACTGTCACTGTCACTTGTACTAGTACAAGTCAAGCCTATCTGGTATTGTGTATTTAAGATCATAAAAGTTTTCCTGTTGATCCAAAATTAATTGAAAAGTTTATTTTTAGTAATCTAGTTAATCTGTGCAAGTGTACCAAACGAACTTTATTTAAGTACATTCCCGCACCACACTCAGGGGCAGCTAGTTTATCAGTGCAAATGCACCCAACGAACTTTAGTTAAGTACATGTCCGCGCCACCCTAAGGGGGCGCTAGTTTATCAGTGCAAGTGCATCTAACGAACTTTAGTTAAGTACATGTCTGCACCACCCTCAGGGGGCGCTAGTTTATCGGTGCAAGTGCACCCCACGAACTTTAGTTAATTACATTTCACATTTAAGCACATTTTTTTTACTTTTTACTTTTATCACACAATATTAAGTTTTTATTCATCAATTAAAGTTTTGTTTTCTCTTTAAATAAATATGATTAGATATAGATTAACAAGCGCCCCCCCAAAATCGGAATTTTTTTATTTATTATTTTGAATGGGAATAAGATGACTAACTCCTTGCAAGGGGAGGAATACAACTAAATATAGCCGAATGCAAGGGACTATGAATTTATTTATTAAGAATGGATTAGTGATACAAAGTATGAAATTCAATAATCATTCAATAGTTATGTAAACAATGAAAGTCAATAAGAATTCAAGGTATTATGACATTATTTAAGAGTGGAATAGTGATACAAAGTATGAAATTCAATAAGCATTCAATGGTATCGCAAACTCTATACGAATTCAAGGTATTATGAATACAATAAGAATACATTAGTGTTGCAATGTATTGAATCCGATAAGGTATGAAATCTCATAAGACTGCAATGATAATGCAAACAATGATAATCAATAGGAATGAATTACCTGTAAATGTGATTTCGGCGCTCGGGTAAATAATCTGTCCCTTTAACGGCAGGAAAACGTACGGCATTTTCTGGTAGGTAGTACCAGACACGAACGGCACAAGAGGGCATTCTGAAAAACAATAAACATAATTTACTTCCGTAATTTTTTTGTTACTGCCGACTAACTAAATTTTAAATTAGCAATAAAGAGTGTAAATATAAAAATAAATTTCTTAAACATTAAATTTTATATAGTCATACTACAGTATATCCTCTATCTTAATAATTAGTGGCGACGTTTTTTTTTTGAATTAATAATTCATCACTGTTCGTCTTCTGGAGGAATGGTTATTTGGAATTCATGAATCGGTTAAAAAATGTCGGTTCTCTCCATCCACAAAGTGTTCATTGTTTACAATATTTATAACAATCGATAACTAATTGATACGATTGGAAACTTGTTGAAACTTATCAGGTTTTCACTCTTCATGAACGATAGTTGAATCCCTCTTGACAAATCGTTTTACTGGGTTAGAAAATCAATGATCGGTTGGCGGGTATTTTTGTATATAAAAATTTGTCTCCAATATTTTGGAATTGTTCCAATCGACCGACGAATTTGAATATATAAATTTTACACGCGAGATTTTCAGGTCGTTTAATGGTGGAATGATATCTGTTACCTGTTTGTAATATATTTGTTGGATTGTTTGTTGAATAACGGGAACAGTCGACGCTGTTAAAGTATGAGAGCCGTCCGCCCACGCATCCCCCAGATCTTTCTTACGGTACCTTTTTTTTTTTTTAACATATGTGTTTTCGATCGATCTCGAATTTCGATATTCCCGGTTTTGTACATGATAATAAATATTGACACGACGAAATACGGTATGGCTACTGTAATAAACAGAATACCTGTTATGTGATCTGCCAGGGTTTGGAATATCGTAGTTCTCTCGATCATCGGTCTCCTCTTGCAATATTTTCTCAAGTAAAAAAGCAAGGATAGAATACACAGAGAGAGTACGAGTGACCGTGCAGACGGGATGCCCCACAAGCATCCCATAAGCCAGAGGCCCGACGGATTCGGCTACTGGAGACGGTGACCAGCCGAAACCAGTCTAGCAAAAGACCAACCCAGCGGGAGGAGACAGAAGAAAGCTAGCGGGGAGAAATATTGTAACTGGAAACCGGGTTCCGACTGGTCTGTTTCCAGATTTTATAAAATCATTATTTCAATCGATACCCCGTTTTATCGGCTTTATTGGACACAGTGTCGATTCAAAAGTTGATCTTTTGAAGCGGCCGATATCTCTCGGGTGTTTGTATTATCGGTTCGTTGCCGCGGATAACGAGTTGGAAGGCTCGTTAGAGAGAGTTTCTCAACGTACTTCGGAAGCGGAATAAATCGAGCACCACCTGTATACAGCCCTGGCCTACTTCCCCCAAATATTCCCTACTTCGAATTGTCTTTTATTTCAACAGAACGTGCGTATAACGAATTCTAAAGTTCGATTCTTTTATTTTCCCGTAATATGCAGTTCAATTAATAACGAACCATTTTTTATTCAATAAGATATGACATTCCATAAGAATGCAATAGTAATTCAAGTAATGAAAATCAATAAGAATGCCAGGTATCATGAAAACCTATCTTCTTGCTATAAGACTGGATAATATAAATTAATGTATTCAACTTTGAAGTGAAGGAAACTTTAGGGGTTTAATCCGGTACAGCTAGTTTAATAAGTAAATTGCAGAGAATTGAAAATATCCTTTTCTACTAATCTAGTTTATTCTCGAAAGTACATTCACATATAACTGTATACTGGTTATATGGGGATTTATTGTATGAAATGTATTGGCTGCGTGCAGTTTTCGTTTTAACGGTTTAACGGCAGGATAGTTTAGAGCCACTAACGGAACACATCATAGAACTGGTTGGTATATTAGGGTCGTTGGATGTGGGACTCGTTGGACGGCTACGCGCTGCCCGCTGTCTACCAGTCTATAATTTCATTCTACGCACCCGTCCTATAAATTCGGGTGGGGATTATCGGGGCTATTTCCAGACCGGGCTCTTATCTTGCGCGGTACTGTCCGGCCGGTGGTAGGTTTTAAATTATTTTTTTATTTTTCTTCTTCCTCTTTTTTTTACATTTTCAGTTCCGGTTTAATGCCGGGTGAAGCCGAACACAATGGGAACAGTCGCGGATTCCTCCTCGTCCCTTGCCGGCCTTTCGCTCCGGCCGTTGAAAATCGAAATCTGCCTTTTTAGGAGAAAAAAATAAATGGCCGGAGACTAAGACTACTCGCTTGCAGATCGGAGTGTTGAAAGGGTCTATTGTTTAAATGCTTCCGTTTAATTCGTTGCATCCGAGACAAGCCGAAAAAGAGATTTCGTCTCCACGTTCAATCGAATTCCCGGCATTTTGCGAATGCCCAAGATATCATTATATATATATATATATATATATATATATATATATATATATATAATATATTTTATATTTATTTTAAAACGACTGATCTCGATAGTGTCGCGTTTACGGTTGCCTGGGCGACGCGTGTCAAACGGGACCACACACCCCGCGGGAATCATTTTCCACCGCGCATTGAACGACTTGCTCTCAGCGCTGTTTATGACTATGATGACGCGCTTAATTGCGGTTTTAATTGTTTCTGTAATAGGCGGAGAGAGACTTCATTGAAGCACCTAGTCACCTGACTCGGCTATTGTCGAGAATCTGACAATTCGGTATTCCAACTGAACCCCCCCCCCCCCCCCGTTTGCCCCACTGTACTGCCACCGCGAAAATAACGCGGATTTTTTTCTAGACAAGAGATAAAGGTTAGGTTCTCAGTATAATCTCTCTCGAGTAATATTTAACCTCGGAATTATTAATATTAAAGTTATTAATAATTTTTATTGGTCGGTTTAATGGTGAAGTCATTCGAGAAGTCAGTTGCACATTTGAATTGCCCGGGGGTTTTACCGACATGACTAGACATTTCATCGACGCGCTTCTTCATATTCGCTTATATTTACCTAACGGCTTCGTCGATTGTCTTCCGTGTAATTACAACACAACTAAGCTACAGGACTGCTGTCGTATTCTGTCGGAGAATACACCGACTAGCTGTAGTTGAAGCCGGCTGGGAAATATAGCCGAGCTTGCAGCCCGAGAATGCCATTAGGCCGGCCTCGTATCTCAGCTTCGTTACCACTTTGATTATAGAGAAATATTTGCTGCCCGAATCAAAATACCCGTAAGGCTTTATGGCGGGGTACAGAAAGAGCTAAGGTTTCCGCGACCAGAACCTGAATTATTTCGG
This sequence comes from Lethocerus indicus, assembly GCA_019843655.1. Lineage (NCBI taxonomy): Eukaryota > Metazoa > Arthropoda > Insecta > Hemiptera > Belostomatidae > Lethocerus > Lethocerus indicus. The sequence goes on from JACDQD010000001.1 coordinate 35,348,864, forward strand.
GTGGCTTCCAAACATAAGAAAAATCGCGGAATAGCAATCCCTGCCAACCGAGGCTCTTCCCACTAGTTTTAGTGATATATCCGTTCATTAAAGGAAGGGCCGGTTTTCAACCCGCATACCGACTTCGAACCGAGTTTTTCAAGTCTATGCTACAACTCAGGAGGAGGTAAAATACGAGGCCCTACCTCGACAGACCCGCTGTCGAAGAGGAGCTAAAGATTTGTCACTGCGGCTCGCTAATTGGCTCCGTTTCCGAATCGGTAGACGAGAACAAAAAAATAAATAAGCCCGGAATTCGGGGCGTGTTCTATTGCGGGATTCGGTAGCGGGCTGACCCCCTAAAAACCGGATCGCTCGACCCGGTCGGGGTCGAATTCCAATTACCGGGTGTATTTATTTGTTTTCGGTCCCCGGCATATTTGGCACTCCCCCGATAAATCGAAAGACCGAATCGGTGAGAGGGAACAGAATATCAATAATTATCCTTAATGTTGTTGTCTATGTCTACAATAGACTTTTTCTTTGTTTAGTACAATAGACCTTTATTGGTATAGGCACAATTGCGATTATAGACACCCGGCGATGAGAGTTTTCGACGTCCATCCGGGCCACGGACCGAGGTGATCTCTACTCCGTTGGTGCTTAAGCCACCCATTAAATTAAGTCGAGTAAATTAGGGCGAGGACTGGAATTGGATCCTGAGGAACCGGGATTTTATGACTTCGTCGACTGTCGGTATGCCGAGGTCGCGTTGAACGGCCCGGTTAGAAGTACATACCGGGCAGCGTTAAGTATGGTTCGAAGCACTTTCGATTGGAATTTCTCCGAATGCGGGTGATGTCGGATGTCCGAGTCAGTTTTAAACCGGTTTTGCATATTGTGAGTTGTGCTAGCTAGGGCCAATTTCGGTGTCCGTTTAGTACTTCGGTAAAATGTATGGCCGTACTTGATTTCATTCCGCGCACTGAAGATGTAAATTGGACACGAAAAGTAAATTGAGCACGGGGGAAGGAGGTCCAGCGGTGAAAGTGGGTGACCGCATCCCCAATTAATAAAAATATCCCCACCACAAAGTATTTATAGCGCCTTCAACGAAAGTCGAAATCTTCGTTGAAATACTTCGTGGCTTCATTCTATCCGGACCCCGGCGACTTTCTACTTTTTTAACCAACCATACGAATACATTCCGTCCCGCTTCTCCCCTTCCGTTTTATTCGAGGTGTAATTTTATTTGAACGGAATGTTATAACTGTTCGCCAAAAGACAGTGGCCCCGAAGTGAGATACACTTGACAAGAAAGTCTAAAATTGGAAAATTTTGTTATTCCCCTATTTATCTTATACTCCGTCAACAGTGGGCTCCCTTTTATTTGTTAGTAGGTACCGAAAATCCTGTTACGAGCATTCTGAGCTTATCTCCGAATTCGGTGACATATTTATCGCGCGGCCTTTTGTCCGGGTTAAGCCTTTATAAACTGAAAGAGTTTATAAAGCTGAAAGAGTGTATTATGATTTATGGTAATAATATAAATTATTTTATTCGTTTCGAACGACACCAAAAATCAAATTTGAACGAATTATTATTTTTAATATAGTATTTATATAATATTGCTATGGTTCCTTGAAATACTTCGTGGCTCCTTTCTATCCGACTACATTTGCCGTACAATTTATTTGAACGAAGTGTAAACGGTGTTCACCCGTTTCGCCAGGTGGGATACACTTGCCGTACAAAGGAAAAAATCGAAAATATTTGAAATTTCAAAAATGTTAACTGATTTGACCCAAACTCCGTCAACACAAACACACACACACAGCCAACTGACCGCCAAACAGGTATGCCAATACTGCCGATGTGCTAATAATGTCTACTATTCACGGTTGTTTGCAAGTTGGCGGGGGTTCGGAGTGTGGTTAATTTGCGGTTTGGCTTCACGCAATTATCAGTAGCATACAGTCTATGATATAATAGTGGTCCACGGAGGTGTCCACGCTGTTCGCGTATGGTCGAGATTGAATAAGAGGAGGGCGAGTGGTCGTCTAGGCCGGTCGTGTAAACAGTTTATACAAGGGGTGTCCTCATTTTATGCACTCATCTCTGTCCTGGTTTTGAGGTCACCGTTTTCAAGTCTGAATCGAAGCCGTTCCGATTTGGTCAAGCCGATAGGAAACCCGTTCCTTGTTTGCATTGCCAGGCGGATTTAGCCGCAGCGGTCTATCCCTTACAAATCATTATTCTTTTTAACACTAGGTTTACGGTAAAAATTGCTAATTTCGAATTTCAGTAGGGAAATTACAATAACCGTTTGCATTTTTTGTACCACCTGTGCCGACTTTCATCCATTTAACCGGGACCGAAATTTGAATTCAAACACAAATTCCAATTGAAGGGACGATACATAGGATGGCGGCCTAATTGAGTGGAGGCGATTATATTCCGAAAAAAGAATGTAGTTATTATAATCACACGTTTGAAACGGCGATGCGTTTAGAAACGGAAATTCATTGGAAACTCGCGTGAGGGAAGACTACTAGAAGTAGGCGGTGACCTCTGACCCATCCGATGACCGGTCGCCTATAAGCCGCGTGACCGTGTCACGTGACCTTGAGTCCCACATTTTCAAAATCGGTTATAAATAAAATTAAAACGGGTTTCGGCGGTCACGACTCTTCGGGCTTTCGGCAGGTGAACACACTAACCGAATTGGTGGCCCGTAGCCTTCAATTAGACACGGAAAGAGTTTGTTTTTAAAAATAGTTATAATTATAACTTGTATATTTCACCCATGTTATCGATTTGTTATATAAATATATATATGTATATATATATGTATACCCACATAACTCGGTAACTGGGGTGAAATTATTACTAAAGGGGATACAAAAGGAGCATTGGTGTGGCGTTAATCCTGGGAAACAGTTTCGTCCACGCCGTCCCGCTTTTTCTTACCCAGACCGGACAATCGAACAGGTTGATTATCACCCAACGATTTTATATATATATATATATATATATATATATATATATATATATATATACACATACAGTTTGTACTTCCTTTTTTTTCTTCTTTCGGTCGGCCCCTTTCCTATATATTTCGCTTTCGCTATTGGAACGCAAAAATAGAAGTGTATATAATAATAAAAGTTATTCTATCGCCGCTTAATGTCCTTGCGAAATGGAGTTGGTTGAACGATATATATATATATATATATATATATATATATATATATGGGTGTATGTATAATTTTTTCGAAAGTATTTGAGTGGCTTCCCGTATTTTTCTTTGCGCTCCTTTTCGTAATTTTGCTTGAGTGCGGCTGAAAAAGCGAAAGCTTCCGGACATCCGGACTTCAGGAGTTTGCTCCGCGCCGATTAATGCGTTCCATAATTTCGGAACTGTCTTCGAACATGTGTCTCACAATGCTCGGGAGCAGAGACTCAGCCTGCGTTGCCCTAAAGGGGACACCCTGGGGTACAAAAACTGCCATACATTATCACGGCCCGAAACTTAGATTTTTATAGCATCTGATACTTAAACGCCTCTATCATAGATCTTCAAATTTACACCATTAAATTAATTGTGAAAACATAAATGCGCGGTCTCATTTATAATGAAAATGACTACTGTTTCCAATAGGCCACAGGATATTTTAATTGCGAAATTTACATTCTCTAAATGGAGATTAAGGGTAGAAGCCCCTTATATAATCCTTATTAATGAATCTATTTCACGATTCACGGAGATAGTCTGGTTTGAAATTCTCTGGGAATCAGGTGGAACAATGGACAATCGTCGTTGCGACATGAGGGGGGGTTGTTAAATTTAAAATGTGGGAAGTAAGCTAAGCAGCGGACAAGGACTGGTGAACTTAAATGGACGGAATCAGTAATAGTCCGTGTGCAATACCGACAAAAATCCGTTAAAATTATATTTAGTGACAGCGATGAGATGGCCCCAGTGTACTTTTGACGGAAAATCCGCCCATTGATGGTTCCTTACTAGATAGCGAGGAAATCACGCAGCCATTTCATCTTAAGGCGGTGTTGGAGATTTTCAGGAAGGCGATGCGAGGAGAGTTGTCGAATCAAAGGATTGGAGTGATGGGATAGTTTCCAATTCAAGGAATCCATATCGGGAAGCTGCAAATTCATGAACGAACGGGACTTTCGAATCGGAAAGGACAGGTCGGAAAGGTCAGAAACATAAGGTGAAAACCCGCGTCCCAAAATTTCCAGTAATCAAATCAATAATTTTACACTGTTGAAAATGTTGCTTCGGTTTTCAAAATTCAGGCCACACGAAATAGTAGATTTTGTTCTCTGAACTTAAAATTAAAATTTCACGCCAGGGAGAAAACCCGAGCGGCACCGGGAATCGAACCGTATTAATAAGATAAACCCGACTATAAAATAAAAAGCATCGAAGCATAAAATACGATGAATCAAGAAACTAACGTAAATTGACGCTTGTAAAATTGCCTTTATGTAACTAACTGCTTCCGTGACATAACCCTAGAGCGATGATCATATTTTCCCATAGCAATTATAACTGCTCATAAAGTCATAATTTTCTTCCTTTTTAGCCTAATCCGAATGAAAATTGCAGGAAAACCAAAAAATTACTGCTATAGAATTTATGGTAAGTGACGAGTAGGACGCGCAACTGGGGACTTTAGGTATCGCCGAGTCAGTCGTGTCAATGGGTTTGTTGGCATTTAAAAGCTCGACATCATTCCTAGCCGGCAACCTGCTCGCACTGTTATATTGTTTTTTTTTAGTTCCTGGCCACTGTTCTTTTTCAGCAATGAGGGCCTAAGCCCTTATATCGACCTAGTTTCCATCGCTTGCATTTGATTGATAATATCTGGCTTATCGAATGTCTAGGAACCTGCGAGAGACCCATGTAGCCTCTTGAGCGTGGGCTTTAACACTGTCCCGCCATGTGGATCCCGCGCTCGTATTTATCCACTTTATATCTCCTTTTCTTTATGCAGGGGGGGGGACCTTTGTCGGAAGGCCGGAAACTTCAGGAAAAACCAGAGAATGGTTCATAGAACCATGCCTTGTTACCAAAAAGAGAAGGAACGCTTCCGGAAGCAGACAAAACCCGAGAGCCCGTTTCAATTGAGTCCACTCGGGTGGTTTCCGAATACAGGAAAAATCCCGGAACAGCTGGAGGTCAACCCCTGTCAACCGATATTCTTCCCACATCACACAATCTTACCGGGAGCCAGTCAGTGATAAAAAAAAAGAAATTTATATTATTATTTATATTTCTTGCTCGGATAGACTGACAATGTTTTATACAGCTATCTTCTGTACTTGTGGGAGTCCTATATTTATATGGTCAGGAGCTAGTATATCATAATTTTCGGCCTCTCGCGGTGGGTTTCGAAGCTCCCCTTTTGTTTAGTAACTGGGCTCCATTGTCGGCGCCAATTATTATCCCGGGCCGCTTTTGCCATCGGTGAAACTCAGCGGAGACCGAACCACCCGTGAGAGTATTCCCGCCTTTTAGGCGTTCACTATAGACCCGCGTTCCTTTTTTTTTTTAACAACCAATTTGTAGAAAGCACGAATAAAAAATGACAATGGGGACCCCACCCAAGCAGCTTTCGAGGATGACGAGCAGCCTTACGCGGAAAATAATATATCGATGGGGGAATCGATTTTTTCTTTCTTATACATTCAATCAATCTTTATAGTTATAAGTACAATCGATTGGATCACTAGTCCGGTGGCGTTTAAGCCAAGTTCCAGGGACGAATGTGTGTGTGTGTGTGTGTGGGGGTTCGGAGTAGTTTTAGAGGGAATTCGAAATTCGCCGTCAATGCGCAACGAACCGAATTTCAAGCCACCCGGGCCAAGGCCGCGATGTTTCGATCGATCATCCGAAATACATTATGAGATGAGACCGATCGATTGCAACGAGAGGCAAGATCCTTTCAAGTCGAAAGGACAACTCGGGGGGGGGGGGGGGATTTCAAGGATGGTACTTCGTTTAATCGAAAATCGATTATCGGCTCCTGCGCGTCAACAGTCCAGCGCCGACCGCACCGACCCAACAGTATTTCCCTAGTTTTTTATCGCCTAAAGCAGAGTATCGGTGTTGAAAATTCTAAAGAGAAATTTCAATCGCATCATATTGCATTTAAGAAACTGCGAGGGACCGGTTGCGGATCAATTATCCCTCTCCACTCGCTTTCAGTTTCTTCGCAATTAGTTCGCGGCGCACAATTCATAGGCCTCAAACTAATATAATAAGCCTCCGAATTGCCTACAAAACCCGAAATGATTGCAGGTATAATTAAAAAATGGAAAACGCTTCCGAAACGAATGCCGAATCTAGTCTTATTGTTACCATAATTTTTACTTGTCATCCAATCAGAATGGTGGCCTAAAAATACGTTATAATTTTAAAAATAATTTCCGAGCGAATTATTGTTTTTTTTCTCATTTAAAATAAAATGTATATGAATATTCCCTAGGAATGCGTTAAATTTCTAAGAATATGTTATCGAAAATTCGCGAGTTTTCAAAAACTTGAATTTATATAGGTGGGTTCGTTACCGTGTATATCATCGACGCAGATGTGTAGGTCGTCCCTGAAGAGTGGAAGATTTGCCAGGCATCGGCAAGTACACTTCCCCTCTTGTATCGAAGAGGCTGTACCACTGCTTTCACCCACGCATACATCCTTCGAGCACATCCCTGGAGCGAAAAAAGCATTTAAATTATAAACTTTATATTTAAAACTTGATATATCGCTGTGCAATGGTTCAGTTGCATATATTACTGGACAATAGATCTAAACTATGTTTAAATGGCATTGTTTTCTTATTCTCGGCAGCATCTAAGCTCACCAGTTTTAAAATAGGCGAATGATCGTGTTTGATGTATGTCGTGAAGTGTATTGCAATTTTGGCATTTTCTAACAAAAACTAAATTTTTTGTACTGTAGTTTCTTCTGTCTCCTCTCGCCGGTTTGGTCTTTTGCCAGACCGGTTTCGGCCGCTCGCCATCTTCTGTAGTAGTGTTAGGACATCCTGTCACTTGAACTGTCACGCCGTCCTAATCCCAGGGCCCGAACCCTACTTTCTCCCATCATCCCAAACATTCCTTACAGACGCCTGGAAAGGGAGTGGCCGCGAGATTTAAACCGGGAAAATAAATCAAATTAAAAAAAGAATTGTGAAAGCTAGTGGGGTTCTCCTCCATTATGCTCCATTTGTTACTAGTGCCACGTAACATCAATGTCGCTGATTTGATTTAACAGTTGTGGCAATAAAAGAGTAAAAGAAAATTATAAATAACAGTGTACGTAAATCGATCACTATTTGTTGTTTTGTGAAATGATTTGAAAATTTCCGTTTCACAAGGTGACCCACGGTGCGGGGAGGAAGTTTTTTCCTAAATAATAACCGACATTGATGTTAAAGAAGCATAAAAAAAATAAACGTCGAACGCCCTAAACAATTTTTTAACAATTAATCGGCCGCGCGATTTTTCCTTCTCAACGCGGCACAAATGACTCAATTAAAACCGCGAAGTATTCCCAGTTCAGAAGCCAGCGGTTACAATAAACGAAAGTCTTAATTCGGCAACAAAATGAAGCTCCGTGCGACCGTTCCACGATGGTTTAACAGGAGTTGGAGCATCTCATAGCATTATGAATAACAAAGTTAATTTATATTTTGTAATTATTCCTCAAAGTAGCAAAAGTAGGTCCAGTATTTAAATTAAAATTACAAATTACAAGAAGTACAAATTACGAGCATAATTCCAGTGGCTGAAGTGACAAAAGCTTATAGTCTGCACAAAAGTTTGGTCTCAGTGACCAAACTTTTGACTCGAAAGTTAAAAATAATCCAGAAGTCCGATTGGGTTTCACCAGGTGGAGGAAAAATGGAGGTTAACGTCGTTGACCGAACAATTCGCTTGTTTTTTCCTTCCGTTTCCAAAACCGACGCCTGTGTAAAAAGCGTAAAGGGGGAAAACTGGGCTAAGCGATTTAATGTAAGTTTAATTCCAAACCGTTCCGCCTACCCGGCTATTCGTTTCGTTGTTTCCAAAAAAATTTTTTTCCAAAATGATTTCGTCCGGGCGCGAGACCGAATGCCTTTTTCCATCAAAATCGTCGTTTATATTAAGCCTCACTTTTCAATTCAACTGCGCCATATCTAACGCGGATTCCTTCGCGGTCTTTAAATCCCGAAAAATTGACTCCTCCGCCGATTTTATTAACAAAAACAGAGCGCTTCTCGAAGAAATTGTGAATAATAGTTTTAGAACTAAAACTTTCGCTTCCGCTACAGCATAAGTGCTGGCCATTAGGCGCCTCCGTAATGAGGCTACTCTTATGTTGGCGTATTGTAAAAAACTCATATTTACCTGTATGTCATCGCCCGTTATAATTAAAAACGTAGTTTTATCTACTTTTCATTTATTGTGGAATATAGGACGTTTCGTTATAGCCCGTAGCATTACATACATAGTAACACATTCCACTTTGTTTCTAAACGAGTGGATTCAATTTTTCCTAATCAATAATCGACGGCACAAATAAACCCACTATTGAGTAGGATCTAGACACGTTCGGATGTTAATTTCAAGGAAACTGTCGCCGGAAAATATAGGAGAAAATCTTTCACACTGGTTAATGTACGAAATAAGAGAAGGTATCATCCTCAGCGGATACCCTTCATCGGTTACAGACGATGGCGGATAGCCGAAAACCGAGATGTGCCCAGACATCGAATAGATAGGATTGATGAGCCTATAGAGGCCAAAGGCCCAGCTGAGGTCAAATGGATTGGAACGAAGAAGAGATTTTTCGCGGCTCATTTCCAGTTTTTCCGTCAATAGTCCCGGGAAACTGACGAAACGGAAACTGTCCGCTACTGGACCGGTTGTAAAAAGCGGACAATTTGTAGAATACACCCTGCGAGTCGGCCGCGGGACGGTGACGCGTTAAAATTGACAGACGCAATAACTATCGGATGGGACGGCGTGAGAAAGCGCTTAAGTGGTGCCCTCTCGGCGGCCGCCGATTGCCCCAGAAAACGCCCGATACGCACGAGAAAAGTGCGCCCACCGGCCTTGACAGCGGGTGATGATCATGATGACTCATAACCTGAGTCATGACCGGCCGTATAACGCATTCATAATAATATTATAATAATATTCCTAACAACCGGCATAATATATCCGCGGGACATTGTTGTCCTGTTACAATATCATAAATAGGCGACCGGAAGAAAAGTATAATCCTCCTCGAAAGTAGAATTTGAAGGTTAGAAAATTATCATGACGAAAACTTTTGATGTTTGGGTGAGGTAACTAATTTGAGTTTTGGGGTTAAAAGCGTTTTTAACCGGTTTGAACGTTTTTCTACCTTGTTTCAACTCTTTCTAACCGGTTAAAAATTATTGGAACCGTTCATTTTCGGACTTATTCGGAACGATAGAATGAATACTAGGTTAAAAGAAAAAATAAAATCCTAATGGTACCTGACGCGATGAAAGTGTCGGCCTCATGATGACGAGTGATCTGCGTGTAGGCACTGGCTTGCGGAGCTAGCAGCAGCAGAACTGAGACTCCGCGCCACAAGAGACTCCGCATTTCCTCCAAAGCATCCTCCACCTGAAAATTAATAAAAACAATTATTATCAACCGCCATTCAATTTATAATCTATTTTAAAATTAAATTATTAATACAAAAAATTTTACAACATTTTGCGCGAGGTACAGAAGTCCTATTGTACCTATTATATTACCATAATAATATAAGTAGCGGATTCAGTTGACAAGTAATTTTGATATAGTATATATATATATATATATATATATATATATATATATATATATGTGCCATATACCTAATGCCTCCGCTCGTAACTGCTCTGAGGCATACCGCACGAATTGTAAAATGAATCAATAAAGTGTTAATGACTAAATAACAATTTTCCTCCCGTACTATATTATGGACGTAATTGATACTGAGGATGGCGTGAAGCCTCGACCGGTACAGCTCAATTGGGTCCATAAAACGGTGACAATGAAAAAACGAATGCAGGTATACCAAAGGATAATGGGTGCGAGTCAGTTAGTTGCCGTGTCAAAAAATGGGAAGTCAGCCGTCGGCACTTTGTACGCGTCTCGGAACGCCCCGAGGGCTCGCCTATTTCGGAAAAATGCAAATTAACGGCGACCACCTCCGGTCATTGAGGACAGGGCGGACTGTACACCCGGGGCGTATTAGAAATTTTGAAATAACACGAAGGTTTTGAGGTAGATTTCTTCTAAGCTCTTGCTTTCACGAGCATCCCAAATCCTTCTGTTGTTAATTAGGGGCCCAATAATATATCTCTATTTAAGAGACTCATTCCCGCCGTCGGTTTCTCATCGCGAATCCTCCTCAGGGATACTCCTCCTGACTTCCTCCCAAAACACCTCATCCTCGTTTCCACCCGTGTCGTCCACCAGAGGGAACCTCTCCCCCGCGGGGGGAACCCCCCCCCTTCCTCCCTTCCGGGAGACGATGGATCGCCGGAAAAAACCCTTCCTGCAAATTGCCGGAATGCTTCAGAGTGCTACCGTAATAAATAATATAATAGTCGATGAGTTTACCAGCGGCCGAGAAAGTACACGGACGTTTCCCTTTTTCCTCCGCCGGGCTTGGAAGCTGGAAGCGGTATAGCCGGTACCCCGCGGGACAACGGTACCCCAGGAATGCGGTTCCCTCTTCCTCGGACGACTGTTTATGTTTTTTAAACCTCCTCTCCCCGGTGACCCGTTTTAAACCGTTAGTTTATGGACGGCACGCGTTCACCGCTAACCATAACCGATAGCACTTTCCGATATTCCCGAGTAATTAGGACATTATCCTTGTTTATTTGGCCAGTTTCGTTTAAATTAAACCGAGCGTAACCAATATGGAAATAAAAATGAAATTTTGATAATCGGCACGGTAGAAGAATTTTTAAAAGACGTCACTTTTTCATAAAAAAAGTTTTTCCACCCGGGCTAAGATTGAGCAGTAACATTTTTAAAACCGTCGTAACTATATTCGGTCTTTCGGTAAACGGGTTTGGGAAATGAAAACGGACACGAGACAAACTCCTGCTGGCCGAAACAGGTCTAGCGAACGGAGAGGGATAGCAAGAAGAAGAATAAGGGTATACACGATGATGACGACAAATCAATATTAAGCCGGGCAGTATTGAGGGCAGAACTTTCGCACATGCCGACCAGTAGAGAGAATGAGCTAAAAAAACCCTCAACTCTTAGTTATTGAACTCTTAACTAAAAGTCGCTTAGAAAATATTTAAAAACATATTATAATAACAAGAAAATTTAACTGTTTCATTGCCACAAATGTACAATAAATTGCAACAATAGAGCATAATGAAGGAGTACCCCACTGGTTTTCCCCCCCTTTTTAAAATTTATTTTATTTACGTTTCTATTTTTCCCAGGCATGTTTAAATCACGTGGCCACTTCCTTTTCAGGCGTTTATAAGGAATGTTTGGCGATGTTGGGAGTTATTTTATTTTACAAATAAAATATTGAGAAATTGGGAAAGCGGAAAATATTGCCATGCTTGTACTTGAACTAATTAAACAAATACGCTTCCTCTAAACTGCGATCGGCACGGGAAATTATAGTAAGTGGGCCAGAAACTGTGAGCTAGAAAGTTTAATCTGATTTTCCTTCAGCCTGTTGCGCCTCGGTGTGACATCTGGACAAGTGCCGTTTTCAGCACGCTCCTTCTTTCCCGGCAAATAAATAACAATCCTTTGTACAAAACGACAGTTCAAAATTGCGAAGCATATTGCATCTTGGTTCTGGTAAACTCCCAAGATAAAGGACTGTGATTTAGAGCATCCCAATTCGTCCCAAGAACGTGAATCAACTCGGATATTGACATTTACAATTTTCCTTCGAAAGAAAGTCATCCTCTCATACCAGTCGGAAAAGAGTAGATTTAAACCGCTAATTTGGACTGTCGAGACCTCTACTGAAAAGGCCTTTCAAAACTTACTATAGCCAACAATGTGACAATATACATAAGTATAACTGTCTGTTGCTGACATTGTGAAATCGGAATATTTCCGACCCATAATGTTCCGCGGCTGAAAATTTGAAGTAATAAGACACATTTAAATATATTAACACCAATTATCTTTTCGATTATTTTCAACCAGAATTCGGAACTCCGTCGACAAATTCCGCAATTTCGCGAAAATGGGTTAATTTGTTCAGACTCCTGTTACTTTCGTTCACGGGACGAGGGAGTTTCGTTATCGGCGAGGATAATTTCGAATTACCGCGTTGCAATTTGACGGATAAAGCGTATTAAATGTTGACCGGAGGGTGCGGCCGATGTACGCAGGGACAGTAAGGTACGATCGATAGAGTATTTTCAAACTATAAATCGCTTCTATTCAGTAGTGAATTGGTAATTGGGGCGGACGTCCCGTCTAAATGGTCGATTAGGGCAATTAGAAAAACGGGAACCGAAAATATACTCAGTGTTTACGCCGGATTAGGAAGAGTTTTGTCCACGGGGAAAAAATGGTACATTTTTGCGTAGTGCAACGAGGGTTTTTCACTTCTTTGCCGATTTTACCTGAAGCATCAAACAAGGTAACGATTAGCTGTTGAACCGTTTCTGTCCCGCGATTCGGGAGCTTTCGCGACTGGCATATTGCCGTCGATCTCCGGCCATCCGTCCGGCGCTTCCGCACGACAACTTGTTGGGCCGAGGGCGTGGCGTTCCCGACGACAGCGCTGTCGGGATGCCTTATGCCACAGTTGTTGTGTTACTAACGGTGGCGAACAGCCGAAACGCTCCTCGTTGACAAAAAGGTGGCCGTGAAGACCTAAGATATCATTGGCCCGATCAATTTACGAGAAAAACAGAAATGCTAGTCCCAGTGTCCTTTTCTTTTTACAAGTTTATCTCTATGGTAATAAGTAATGTGCATTTCATTATAAATTATAGTGTACTGTTTTTCTGGGAACAAGAAAATCCTATAGTTATGTGTCTTATATACGCGTTTGTATTTTAACGAATTAAGCATTCATAAATATATAACAATACATCAAAATGGAGGTAACTGCATGTTTATGGCTATTATCGAATCGGTCACCTATTTTTATGCAGCGTATCAGTGTAATACCACTGACAAAAATAGACCCGATCCGTATGTGGAAATGTATGCAGTCCTCATTAATAGATACTAAAATAAATTTTTTCACATTAATATACATAATTACTTAATTTTATTTCTTGCACTACCCATTAAACAATGCTAAAAAAAAGGCTAAAAGAAGCAAAATTATGAATTCTTAAAATGTTTCCAGATCAAACTGTTTAAGGATGAATTTGGCTCTAATCCTCTAAAGTTTACCAACTACTAATCTAAGCGACACCATATGAGCATTTGACCGACCCGAGACGATTTGTTATACTTCGTAGTGCGTACGTTTCCAATACGGAAACGGGTCCGTGCGAGAGGAAATGATCGCAAGGAGGAACCAAACCCGTTTTCCCCTGAGCTCGTAATATACGGAAGGGCGTCGGAACGCCTTCAAAACAATGCTAATTGGTTGAGAATCGCGTAATCGGTCCGCCGCGACACGACGCCCAATTCAATTTCAGCGTTTTTTTAATTTCGACCACTTTCGAATTCCAAAGCCAACTATGAGAGTTCCCCACGCTTCCGCACTCCCTTTCGTAGTTAAGACCCTGCGATAGGTATATTCCTATACCAGATTTAAAAGGATCGACATAAGCCGTAAATTAGGACTATTAAGGCCAGTAGTATAAAACCGGCATCGAAGAATATTGACCTGAGCCAACAATCTCGCAATATACAAACCGTATTGAAACCGGTATAGAACTACGGGGTTCCACCGGGACGTCCGACATCGTTCGCGTCCGGAGATTCCGATCCAAAGCGCTTCGAACCATCCTCGATACTTCAAACCACGACCTCGACATTTTATAAAATCCGTTTTCCCAAAGTCTCATTCCCGTCTCTCCCTAATTCACTCTCACGAAGGCTTAAACGCTACTGGCCTAGAGATCTTCCGGTATACTTCTGGTAGCCTGGAGACTTTGACGTGTATCCAATTGGATGGCTTATTTAAAGGGAGAAACGGTACAAAAATAAACAAACAGCAATTGTACTTATAACTATAAAGATTAATTGTAGAATAATAAAAAATGGAATAAAATAATACGATCGGTATATGCTGGAATTAAACGTTTACAGCTATTAAACCCACCCGCAATGTAACGGGGTAATTTCGTCGAGTAGGAATGAAGTTTTAATAGTCCAAAAGACGTAGACTATTTAGACTATTTAAGTGTCCAAAAAAAAAAAATTCCTAGGTACAACGGACAACGAAAAACCGGTGGCCGAGCTATAAATTTCAGACTGAAGTTTCGATGTCAGTTATTGATAGCGTAATAATTTATACCTGCTAATATTAAAATCACATTTATACGCGTCGGAGCTCGGGCGGTAGATTTATTTGGCGTCGTTCCTTCGACGGGCCGTTTATAAAAACGAAATGTTAAATTAAAATAGGCAAAATAGCCGGCTAAATCGCGGTATAAGTGTCCCGGTGTCATCGGCGGGAAAATTGCTTCAGCCTAGCTGTCCTACCGTCGATTGTCCTCCGAATTATATTAAGTGGAAATTTTCTTCCCGGATTTTCACCGGTGTTTATATACGGCTAAGAGGAAAATGTTAAAAAGGAGGTGGGGGTTAATTTGGAAGCGTTTACGTACGGCCGATTTTCCTTAGACGCCTCCGGACGGTTTTCTTTCCTTTTTTCCTTTCTTTTCCTTCTTATTCCGTCCGGTAAATACCGAAAATTGCGGCCCGTCGAGAAGTGGAGTTTTAAGCAGACGCGACTAATAAAATAATGTCACCCTTACCCCATCTCCCATCTTACCACAATGGCCGGTAAATGGCCCGTCGCGTCTGACAAATAAAAGCTATCATTTTTTAAAGGTAATTCTCAATTCCGTTCCTTCTACATATTCGATTATTGCGGTCCCCGACATCCGGCCCCGTCTCGTGTCGATGAACCCGGTAAAGACATCTTTTTGGGTTCCAAATAGCATCGTTTTATATCAATGACACTTACCTAATCAAGTGCTATTATTTTCTCCTAATTTCACGTTTTTGAAATTGATCGTAATTTTTTGTTTTACCTCTCTCATGCGAACGCTGGGCAACACACGGAATTATACTATTGGCTAATTTATATTTTATATTGTTCAATTACAACTGTTTTCCACAGGGACATTGTTCACAAAATGTATTATCATTCGTATAAATTCATTATAATTCATTATATATATATATATATATATATATATATATATATATATATATATATATAAAGAAGTGACTCGATTAAAGTCTATGTTCCCACCGACGGTAGGGATAAGTATTCCCCCCCGAATAAACGCCACTATGTCAGTTGTTCGAAGTTTGTTTAAAGCGAACGAATTCTGTGCAAGAGAATGAGGGGACGTGCCGGTGGGAGGAAACGTGGCTTTAGAAAGTGCGTCCACTCGTCAAATAAAAGAAGGTCGCCACCGGGGTTGAAACTCGTACTGGCGCTGTAGTGAGATGGGCACCGTTCATAATAAAAATGGGAGAATAAATCACGGATAATATATCAAATTTTTCGTTAAATTGGTAATCGAATTGAAATAAAATTATTCAATTAAATTTCCTAGGTACGGGGGCCGAATTTTCTAATGCAGGAGCCAGGCAAACCAATAAAATTATAATAAAAAACCACCATAATACAATATAATTCGGTGGTTTATGGCCCGGTGGTGACGTAATGACCCACTGGTGACACTTTCCTGCCTCGTTATTTATGCTAGACACTAGGGCTAGGGAGAAGATCTCTGGACCTGTGGCGTTACGTACGATCGGTAAACGGAAGAAAGGGATTTGATGAGAGGATTGGGATGAGCAGAAAGACGGGAATGAAATGTGGGAAATAGGGGCTTCGCAAATCGTGAGTTTTTTCAGCCAAGGTCAATTAACGACTTCCCTTTCAGTAACGGCCTCAGTAATCGATTTTTCGTGTCCGGGTACGAGGATCCGGCATGAATAACATACGCTGAGGAGGAACGTTCGAATCCTTACATAAGGATTACGGAAATCTCAGCGGAAACGGCCTCGCTCTGGAATATAGCGGGCGTAGAGTGATTGAGGGTTGGACCGAGGGAGGCAAGAAGAAGACAATTATACAGTACGGGATCTGGCGGCGAAAGGCGGGACGCGCTGCGAACTCGAAGAATGCCATTTCCCAGCGTCCGTTCCCGCTTCGTGTGTGACGATTAGGCCGCATTAGGCGGCTTTAGTAGTTGGTCGAATTACACCGATTCTCTCGGCTCCGTATAACACGACTTCGAGTCGTGGGTGCCGTTGTCTGAATTAGCTGCCCGAACCGGTTGTCGTAAAATCCATCCCGTCGTCGTCGTCGTCATCGAGCGGCGGTAGAAAATGGAGCAATGGGAAGGTGCCGTTTGAAATGTTAAAGGCGCGGTAAGTTCTGAGTTATCTACCGTTAAATATATATACTTTGCCCTAAAAAAATTTACACTCCCAAGTCACATACCGTCCTAGTCCGAAGGTGCATCCCTACTTACGCCATCCCGAACGCTCCTTACAGACGCCTGAAAAGTAAGTGGCCGGGTGATTTAAAAATATCAGGAAAATAAAAAAATACTCTCGTGTAACCTGATATTTCGAAATGTATATGTTACCGTGAATGACCGAAATTGGTGAATGTCGACTTTCACCGGTGAATGTCAACAGATACCAAATACGTCGGTGAAAGATGGAATATTTCATTAGATTCTTGTACATTCGGAGCCTCACCGGTGTATGTCGACAATCACAGATGTGCTCTGGTGGAGGTCCAAAACAGAAGTTGTTTTCTATAAAAAGAGCCGCCGCGACAGAAAATCTTCTACTGCAAGCGACAAAAATGTTACGAACCTCAGAAAAACAATTTCCTCCTGCTCAAATTGGTGATACTGTACGAATACAAGTGGTGATGTCGACGGTGGTCGTACAGATAGCCGAAATGTGTTGGGATAGAAGACTCCGACTTCTATAAACTGGCAAATAAAAATGGTACCCTCAAGCAGCTTTACGCACGTAATCAGTTCGTAATTTTTAATGAAAAGTTACTTTCCAAAGGTGAGATTTCTTTTCAAGAAATGTCGCTGAGAGAAGCAGCTGCAGCTAATTCGAGAAGCGGGGGGCAAGGCTATACACGCTGTGCCATTGCAAAAGGAAGTGTTCCGCAAATAAATGCAGTTGTAAAAGCGAGGGACTCTCGCGCAATTCAAAGTGTCATAATAGTTTAAGTTATTGCAATAAATAAGATTTGAATCGCGTAATTAAGTAATTTTTTTATTACTATTATTTTATTTTCTCATGCAGAATGTACTGTGTTTTAAATTCTCTGTAGAGAGGCGAAAAAGTTACGTCACCCTTGTGAAGTTTTACAGCGACTGAATTACGGAGAAGAAAATATAAATCTCCGACATGTTCGACATTCACCATTAGTGCATGGTGAATGTCGACATTTACCGGTGTAAGTCAGAAATAAGGGTATTTGGCAATTATTCGGACATACATCAAGCGACTATGTGAATGTTGACATTCACCGGTGAAAGTCGACATTCTCCAGATTTCGGTCTTTCACGGTAACATATACATGAAATAAAATCTATAATTTAAGAAAAGCGGACAAACCCTAGCAGGTTGGCAAACATCGTGCGCTCTCGAGCATGAGCATCTGAGTCGTATTACTTCTCTTCTCTATTCGATTTTGAGGAAATCTCCCGCCGACAGCCTGTCCCAGAGCCTTCTATTAGGTTTCGTATAATGGAAGTCGGGATATAAATAGAAAAGCCCCGTCGGAGTGTGTCGCGATTTGCATTTAGATAAGAGCGATAATGAGAGGGTGATGGAATCTAATTATAGGCCTTTAGCTCCCGGTAAAAGGATAAGGCGAGAAGGAAAACGGCTCATCACTACATCGCTCCATTTTATGGAGTCAGCGCTGACAAGATGCTTTATCCCGAAAGGCTGCCTGTTTCAGAACTAATTTGTTTCATTCTTCATTCTTGTCCCCGCCGCGGATCCTCGTTTGAAACGCTATTCCTCGTTTCCGAGCAAAAGCACCATAGCCCTGAGGCGTTCCCGTTTTCTACAGTCGGTGGGAGAAACCTCGCGGAACGGGAAAACCTCAATCTATTCGGAAATTTGTTGTCCTTTTATTTTTTACAATCAACTTACAGTTCTAAGCACTGGTACGTTTATTTCTGATTTGATTGATTTGACCCTTCCCGCTAATTGTCCGAGTGCTCCTTTAATATCAACTCGGGCTCAAAAAGCATCCCGACGCCCCCTGCTGTCACGAAGTCGCTTCCGGCTTCCATCTCAGCGATACCCGGTACGCTTTGGTTGAGTATATCACAGTTTTTGTCATCGGCCGATAGCTTTTCGGTTTGATAATTGGAGCATGGCCTAGGCGACGGCTGGAAAGAATCGCGATTCTCGTTCGACGAAAGTACCGATTAGGCAGCCGTCTGGCGATCGCATAATCGGTACGGCGTGATATTAATCACACTCACGCCCACCTTTTAGGCGTTCGTCGGACCTGTCACATTGGACGACTACTTCCTGCAGGCAAATTGGAAAAGGCGAACTGGAAAATTCGATGGAAGAAATGGGAAAACGACAAGGAAACTCTGGAACCCCGGTCGTGCAAAGAATACTCCGACTGAGGTTGTTTCCGGCCAACGGCGCATGTTGTCCAAAGTCTTCTATTTTCCATAATGGCAGAAATTATTATTGCTTAGGAACCATCGTATCGTAATTGTTACAAACTTGTTATTATTACTACAAGTAGGATATAAGAAAAGTATTTTCTTATATAATACTTTTCTAATCAAGAAACTGTGGGACGAGGTCGTCTCCCACCAACGACACATGCTATTCGAAGCTTTATGGTCTTCTTCTTGTTCTATCTATAACGGCGGAAATTATTATTGTTTAGGAGCCATCGTATTGTAATTGTCATAAACATGATATTATTATTATTATGAGTAGGATATACGGAAAATATTTCCTTAGTATATAATTTGAATCGCGAATGGATATAAAGTGAGTGGAAGTGAGAGTATATAAATATGTATGTATATAAACACAGAAATGCCTGCGATAAAGTAAACTTATTATGTACTATATAGAAAAAATACTGTATATATTTATTAAAGTGCCTAGTTTAGAATACCTGTTTTGTGGTCTGCGAGGGGTTGGAATACCGTAGATTTCGTGTGTTTCCGTCTCTTCTCGCTGGTTTGGTCTTTTGCTAGTCCGGTTTCGGCTACTCGCCATCTTCAGTAGCGGTGGTAGTCACTTTGGCACTTTGGATGCTTGTTGGGCATCCTCACTGCACTGTCACTGTCACTTGTACTAGTACAAGTCAAACTTATCTGGTATTGTGTATTTACGATCATAAAAGTTTTCCTGTTAATCCAAAATATATTGCAAAAAGTTTATTTTTAGTGATCTATTTAATCGATGCAAGTGCACTCAACGAACTTTAGTTAAGTACATTTAACAGTTAAGCATTTTTTGTATAACTTACTTTTTTATTTTCATCGTACAATATGTACAATAGTTGCTTTCTCATTAAATAAAAATTATTAGATAGATTAACTAGCGCCCCCCTGAGGGTGGTGCGGAAATGTACTTAACTAAAGTTCGTTGGGTGCACTTGCTCCGATTAACTAGATTAATAATAATAAACTTTTTCAATAAATGTTGGATCCCAAGGAAAACTTTTATGATCCACAATACCAAATAGGTTTCAGATAGCTCATATATTTGGAAGTCAGAACCTAATAGTTGTGTGATCAAATATATACCTGATCGATAATCCGACAAGGACACAACAATCCCTCCTAAGACCAAATAAAACAAACAACATCCCCCAAAAACACAATAACAAGACACATATATGTACACACGACAAACAGACTAGCCACCACAGTACAAGTGACAGTGACAGTGGAGTGAGGATGCCCAAAAAACATCCAAAGTGACTAACACCGCTACTGAGGATGGCGAGCAGCCGAAACCGGTCTAGCGAAAGACTAAACCAGCGAGAGGAGACAGAAACACACGAAATCTACGGTATTAAAATAACGATATGTGTAAATTTGGGTTAGTAAAAGGTCAACTTATATAGGCTATTCACTAATCCACTCACAAGCGTTCAATTTTTAATTGTATAAAATCCACAATATGTATAATTGTTATATGTATTATTTATAAGTATCGTATACATAAAAATAAAGACAGTGTACATTAGGTATTGCTGAGTGAATTTCCCTTCATTTGGAATTCACTCCGGAATACACGTTAGGAAATATTTCTGCGAAAAAATTTTGTCATTGTATTTTCGGAAGTTGCGAATTTGAATTGAGTTCAGAATTCAGGGGGCCTTAAGACACGATCGAGAACCTCGAAGGTTATCTCCTTAAATATTAAAATTAAATATAAAAATAATTAAAATTTGGTTAATTGTAATTATTATACTTTCATTAGAAATTACAAAAGCTTGTTTTTTATGTTAATAAGTAAATTGCAAAAAGTGAGCTCTTTTCTGATATGATCTTAATTGCGAAAGGTTGAAAAACACTGCTCTAGACACATATTATGGTGTGGAAGTGTTGACAAGATGCTTCTTCCCTACAGGCTTACTGGGTGTTTCACTTTTAAACAGCTTAATATCAAATATTCAATTTTAACGCGATTCATTGAATTTAAATAATTTAAAAAAACAAATAACCGTGCAGTCGAGTTACTCGACCCACTTATGACTGGTGCTACGACAAATACAACCTCCTCTGTATTTCCGCTTAAACTTCACGGACTTCAAACTACTGCTTCAAGTCGTTATCCCGGTTTGGAATAGGAGCGGTAAGTGTTACAGATTGAGGCGTTGGCCTCGGATAGCTCCCCATTTCCATTCCGCTCGGTCGCGTCACTTCAAATCTCGCATAACCGACAGCAGAGAGGCAGAAAATACTTTCTGGAAAGGAGAATATTATTATATTAAATATATAAAAAATTTCCGCTTGATTCCATAATATTATCCGGTTTTAAACGGAGAAGATAACTCGAGGATATTAGCCCATCGACCTGTTGCCATTTTTTAGGATCTTCACCTTCAGGATGATACACCTTCAGGTTTTAGTTCACAATCTTTCCTGGGCGGTAGTTGTGAATGTTCTACTCTTAGTATTGACTGAATATACCCGTATGACTGCAGTAGAAATTTTCCGGACGTATGATACTAAATTTAGGACGTGCAAGCTGTTTGCTCAAAACGCGAGCTCATGTTCCCGATTTTTGAAAACAGAAAAATCGTTTATTCGCGAGTCTAATTTTTAGTCTTGCGATTTTCACCTCGATTCTTGGCGATTGTTCAGTTCAACGGGTTCAACCCTTTGACGAAATAGCTCCATAGAATATTTTTGGAAAAAGAAATCCTCGCTACTCTAAATGGTTTTCAGTGTCCAAGCAGCGAGAATGTAAAAAAACATTAAAAATATAATTCTGCAATGACTCCTCTTCCAGTCGCCAGTTTTGGTCATATCGCTTTCGGCTTTTCGGATTCAGTTACTGGCTACTGAAACCCAATAGGACCAATGATACGAGTGGAAGCGGAAAAATACAGAATTGTATTTGTAATATTTTCTAAATTATACAGTAAAAGTAGAAAAGTAGGAAAATAGTTAGTAAAAGCTGAAATAAAAAATATCGAGTACGGGTTTTAGCGAAGGTACTTCGTTTTATTATCGATAATCGATGTTGAGCATGCGCCGGTGCTGCGGAAATGCGCTGCAGCCGGACCCGCCCATCTAACCAATAATGTTGCAATACTGTCCTTTTACGTACCACAATATATTTTTAACGTTATATAATTTAAATAACATTAAAAATATAATTCGACATGGGCCCTGCTTCCGCTCGCTTATTTTTTCAGCAGTTTCAGCATTACATACTTAATTCAGTAGCCAGCAACTGAATATTAATCGAATTTTGATAATGCGTCATTAAAAAAAATAATTATTCGATGTCTCTACTTCCAGTCGCTTGTTTGAACCTACCCGGTTTCGGCTTTTTTGGTTCAGTTACAGCGTACAGAATTATGGGGGAAATCCCGAAACCGGTAGGGCCAAATAGGCGATTTGAAGCAGAAGCATTTCCGATTTATATTTCTAATGTTATTTCAATTATACACCATTAAAAATATATTATGGGTCGTAAAAAGACAGTGTTGCAACATTATTGGTTTAGATGGGCGGGTCCGGCCGCTGCGCGGTTCTAGAGCGCCGGCGCTACTCAGCATCGATTATCGATAATGAAACCTGAAGTACCGTCCCTAAGCCCCGTACTCGATATTTTTTATTTCAGCCTACTGTATTTTCCTACTTGTTTTCTTTTACTACTGTATAATTTAAAAAGAATATTACAAATAGAGTTCTGCATGTGCTCTACTTCAAGATTTTTCGTTCCTATTCGGTACCTAAATCTGAAAAACCGAAACCGATATGACCAAATAAGTGAGTCGAAGAGGAGGTATTGCAGAATTATATTTTTAATGCTTCTTTATAATTAAAGCAATAAAGATATATTATAACTCGTAAAAAGGATAGTATTGTGCAACAGTATTGGCTTAGATGCGCGGGACCGGCGGCTGAAATAGTCTACAGCGCCGGCGCTCAATCAATATCGATTATCGATAACGAAACGTATCTTCGCTAAGCCCCCTCACTCGATATCCCAGAATTGTATTCCGCGAATCTGTAGTCGCACGTCTCTTTTTCTTCGACACCTCGTCAGTACCTATAGGACCAACCTATAGGGCCACTGGCGTCGTCCCCGTATGTATTTCTTTTTCAAATAATATCGCATTGGGCACCAAATATGAGAACCGATTTGGGGTTCTAAAAAATTCAGGATGGTTTCGTTCATTTTTTAACTACCGATTTGTAAATTTTTCGGGACAAAACAAATACTATTAAACAATCTTTTCGTCTTTCGTGAGGCGTCGGTCGGTTGAGCTCAGGCGTAAAGCGGGTCGTATCCGTATATATAGGAAGTTTAAATTCCCACGGCCTAATTACGGCCCTATATTTCCCTAGTTTACTGTAGTTGCGTCAATATTAATGGGCTCTAAAACCCGGGCGTCGGTTCAACCGGAAGCCGGCCGTTCGACAACAGACGGGAGATTTTAACCGAGTTTCCGCGAGCGGGACAATTCTGTCGTAAATTAATGAGGCTTTCGTATCCGAACCTCGGGCAGTAATCCGATTATGAATAGCGATCCCGGGACTGAATCGGCAATTAGTCACGCCTCGTAGGAAATGGGAGCGTTTAGGACTCATGTCGGATGCAACAGAGAACTGTGATAACATCAACCGACGAGCGGGTAATAGTAATAATTAGCTTGTAACACCTGTTACAAATCTCGCCGCAAGATTTACCTTCGCAAGATAACGAACATTATCGTAAAACTAAATTCAGAATTGCATGCGAAACCGAAAACAAATCGGAAAAGAACCTCGGGAGCTCGCGAGACAAATGCTAACAAAATAAGGTTCGGAACGTGCTATGGCATTTATATCGGATAGAAAAGAGAATGAACTAAAAAAGCAAAAACTATAGCCTTGTAGGGGCTACGTATGCGACTCCAAGCCTACATTCCGCGTTGTACTACAACTCTAAACCAGTTTTCGCATTGCGAAGACACCGGAAGTGCACGAATGCTACTCCGCGTTCTCGGATTTTTTACCTATATATAGCTTCAGTGTGTTTATCCGAGTAAATGGGAACTAAAAAAAAGAAGGATACAAAAAACGGTGAGCCGTATAAAAATTGTAATGAAAAAAATTCGACCGGTATCTGCCGGTTCGGACTTTTCCCAGACCGGGTTCTGCCACCTTCTTGAGATTTCTTTTTTAATTCTTTAGTTAGTTTCCATCACTTGCATCCAGTTGATAATACCTCGCGTATCGAATGTCTAGGAATCTGCTAGTCTTAGCCAGAGACCCATGTACTCTCTTGAGCACGGGCTCTAGCCCTGTCCCTCCACGCGGAGGCGCTCGCTTTTATCCACTTTATATCTTCTTTTCTTCATGCAGGGGGAAAACCGAAACCTTAAAAAAAAACCCTAACCCGCATCCGCCAATTCTTGACTTTCAAACTCCGTCAGACATCCACTCACTTAAAACAAAACACTGACACCCGCTTGCACGTTCCGATTCCAAATTTTTAAAAATAAATATTTACGCTTTAGTTACTGGGTATTTGTTCGAGAATTCCGGGACGTTCAAGAAACCAAATAGCGACGGTGCATTGGATCATGGCCCGCTTTTTCTCACTCGAAAAAAAAAGCCCGTATCAGTTGATTCCATCGAAAATTAGAAAAATTTTCCAACGCGAATTAAAAACGATCTTGGATCGGCCGATCCGCAGTCGTGAAACGAAGAGGGAATACTTACGCTAATAAAAAGATGGATCCAAATATCATCGAGAGATGATGGTCAGTATTAGCAGTTCGGGGGTACTTTGTTGAGCTCCGTCGTATGTAATGTTATTGATATTGCGGTCTAGGGAAAGACCAGGGACGGATATTCCAAATTAAAAAAAAATAGAGTATATTATAGTTTAAGGTAGGAGTTCGTAAATCCGCCGACTGTCTGTATGCTGAGGTTGTGATGAACGGTGAGATTCGAAACATACCAGGCGGGGGGGGGGGGCATTAAGGATGTGCTTCGAAGGACTTTTGATTGAAATTTCTAATATGACCGAACGAGGGCAACAGTGTAATGGAAGTTCGCACTGGGATGCTCTGAGAACTCGAGCCGTACAACAACGATTTGAAAGTGCTTCATTGCGTGCGTGATCTGCACTTTTGTCTTCAACACGTTGCTAACGGAATGCCGATAATTCTCGTCTATTATAAAATATCAATATTACATGTCGGACGTCTCGGTGTGACCCGATAGTTATACGTTCGTGTCGGTTCAATACGGCTTTGTATATTGTGAGTTTGTTGGCTGATGTCAATTTCGATGTCCGTTTTGGTAACGGCCTTAGTAGTCTTAGTGTACGGGAGACTGTATGGTCAATGTAATATTATTGTCACTGCGCACTGTTAGCCGAGAATGCATTTTATTACGGGTCTTTAAACGAGGGTAATTAACAAGTGAGCCGAGAGAGAGGATCGGCCGGTTTATCGTCGGGGAAAGGACGGAATTACAGTTAGATCTCGGGGACTTACGTATAGAGAAATAAGGACATGTGGCCGCGAGGCAGGTACCTCTTGGTGGGGGTACCTCATAAAACGTGTTCGGTCCACTCCGGGTTTCCTCCTTTAATGGCGCGTACCGTTTCCCCTTACCTGCCGGTAGACACCTCGATTTCGGCACCGTTCGCCCATCCTTCGGCCGCCTTACCCCAATCAAATCCTCCGACGTTCTCGTATTCTATGCTCTCTCTCTCTCTCTCTCTCTCTCTCTCTCTCTCTCTCTCTCTCTCCTTGTTTTCAGTAGTCATTTTCCCGCCTTGAGAAACCGCGGCTCGCCTCGGGTCCCAAATTTACGACTTAAACTCGAGGACAGTATTACCCAAACTGGCTAGTAAAATTCAGTATTCGACGACAGTTTAAACGGTCGTTGAACATTAGCTATGTGCAGAACTATATATAATATATATAATTTTATATATTATATAATTATAATCCCCGGGCGCATAAAGGGGAAACCTTTCGTTAATACTACATAAGCTCACAGATTGGAAAATCTCACTTATTTGTTTGAGATCTTGGTGGCCCAAGTTTACGACAAACGTGAGGATGGTAGTACCCAAACTGACTCAAAAAATTCGCTATTCAATATTGAGTATGTGTGTGTGTATATATATATATATATATATATATATATATATATATATATATATAAAATTATGTAGACCTTTGGGCCTAAAGGGCTTGAATACATTGTTTTAGTTAATACTACAATAAGTGTATGTTAATGTAACAATATTCCCGATCAAACTGTTTCGCTTTAGATTATCCGAATAAAAACATAGAAAGGCCTGTTAGCTGGAATATGTAAAATTATTATGTATTGCCTAATACTATAATGATAGAAGACATTTGTAAATCTACTAGTTCGATAAGATTTTGCAGTTATGTATACGTTTGTAGTTTAACGAAATTACAACGAATTAATCTCAAATTCGTTTTTTTCGTTAATGCTGCAATAAGTTCAAATTGTCTGCGGTGAATCAACCCATCTGAAAATATGACATATTTACTTGTTGTCTTTCATGTCGACCAGTTTGTATAACTATTTTCAATGATTTCAGTATGTATGACTGTTTCAGTAGAGATAACATCAGAAGTACGGGATTTTTGACTGAATTCGGCCCGAGATAATAAGAAGCGGTCTGAATTTCACGAATATAGGGAAAATAATCGTCTAATGAGGTTAGAGGCCGAAGAGGACAGCCGGAGAGTTTCCCAGGGAAACTGTTCACCTGCCGGGTTTTCCACGCCCGATTAATCGACACGTACCGCCTATCTTTAACATTAGGTTTACGGACGTTTCTTGTGTGTCGATTTGACGCATATCATGCCACGTAGAGAATGTCAAAATTATAAAACTCTTGGAAAAAATAAACTTCGATATCTCTTACCCTCGTTAAATAGATGAAAGTCGGCACAAGTGGTAAAAAAATGCAAACTGATTTGTAATTTTCCTACTGAACTTCGAAATGCGTTATTTTGACGCGTCCCGTAAACCTAGTGTTAAATCTCCATCGCCTCAATTTCGGTTGGAGGCCTCGAGGGAGATTCAGAAATCGTCAAAACCATTTTTCTGTGTCTATCTTCATATACATGTTTAAAATGTTATCCACGACGCGCATGAGGACGCTTGAAGTGGTTCATTGCGGTATAAATACAGGGGGAAAATTTAATTCAGAAATTCGGGACGACAGCTTGGCTTTTACCAAAATGTGAGACTTCTTGCCGGATCTTTATATGGTTTGAACGGAAGTCGGTCTACAGAGCTATGATAAATAATAATCCGAAGAAACGGTTAAAATAAATTTATTAGTTTATCTACCGTTATTTACTTGCAAGCACAATTCCTGTTCTTACATCTACCCGGGTATAAGTTACTTCCAAAACTGATCGTATCGCGTTAGCAGTAAACGGTGTGACGACATTACATTCCGTTCAAATGGCGTTGTGTAAACCGTAAAGTGATTTAATTTCAAAATACAAGTCCAATCCTTACTGTCTCCCTATATCCCAAACGTTCCTTGCAGACGCCTGAAAAGGTAGCGGCCACTCTATCTACATATGCCAGAAAATGAAATAAATACAAATTTTAGAAAAATGGGGAAAGCCGGCGGTTTTAAATTGCTACTCGCTAACGTCTGCTGGTTAACATCTATCTCTCTTATTGCATTTTACAGTTGCGGCAATAAAACAGTTAAAGAAAAAAAGTTAAAATACAAATTGCCGGGAAGCGAATGTCTGGTGGACGAAATTGTTTATTTTTTTTATATCGCGATTATACATACATTGTGAGGCGAGTGCGGTTAACTGCTTTCGCCGTTTCGATTTGCAAATGTAATTCGGTCACGGTGTGTCATGAATCACGCGCCGCCGTTTGTCGAGGAGGCGACGACTTCGAAAGCGATAGTCGACCACCTGCCCGCCCCCACCCATCGCTTTATCTAATATAAACCGGGCGTGAATATAAATAAAAAATTCCAAAATTACTCTTGAATTTCTGGAAAGGTTCCTTTTTTGAGGCGCATTTAAAAAGATCTGATAGAAAATTGAAAAACAACATACTTAAATACTCGAATGAGACCGAAGCCAGCCAGATTGATTAAAAAATACTCTGAGTGAAAGATTTTTAAGTGTTAAGTATTTTACCGGAGATCTGTTCAACTTATCACCATAATGTCAATAGTAGCAAATCCGAGGCCAAAGGAGAAAATTATATTGAATGTTTCAGTTTGAATTATTGCGTTGTGTTTCTATTATAATAATATTAAGAGTTACGGAATTAACGCAGGGAGACGAGATAAAAAGGGCCGCGGACGTCGGAAACCATCTGCAAATTGTGTTCGTAATAGCTCAATTGGTTGCTTCTGGGGGACAGGTGCCTCGGGTCGATCGGAATGAATTAATTCACTCGGTTAAATCCTGTTAATTGGACGGCTCAGGGAGACCTGGGCGATCTCCAAATTGCCCGTGCCTCGGCCTAGCCCCCTATAATTTTCCCTATCGCCTGGACGATCGTTAACCTCTCGATGATACAGAGCAATGTGGAGTGTCGAAAATTGGCCGTTGAGGAGAGCGCTCGGGTTTCGGACTGAGCCGAAAGGCCGATTATTCCCCCGTGTCGTGTTATTCGAAGCCCGATCCGTTTGCCAATTCAAATTCGCGTCAAATCCGCAAGGAACGCCAGAGGTGTACTGGTGTATGGGTTTAGCGCCCCCACGGCCCTAGCTCATGTTTACTACACCCACTCATATCTCACGTACACGAAGCGTTACTCTGGACACCGAGGCATTACAGTACATCGGTCAGTACAGTAACTATACAAAACGTAAACAAAACAAAAAGAACATACAAATAAAACTCGAATCCAAAGTAAGCAATGAAACAAAGGCAGATAGGGCCATATAAGACAAAGGTCTAGCCCAAACAAAATAAAACTATGCGAGCAAACAAGGCCCTGAGGCCGGCTAGTGATAGTCTCGCGGTCGGGAATGAGGTATGCGCTCGACAGTCTTAACTCCGACCAATATAAAAGGGATGAGGCTATTAAGTCAGCCGTGAAAGGTAGGCCGTCGGGTTCCCGTTAGGGTCCCCCCGAAAACGGGTCCATTATAGAACGGAGCAGAGTTTTCGATCCCGCCGCGGTTACGGAACTTATCACACGGCGGTCGGAGTTGCGCGGGTTAAAACCGGTTAGTTGAACGAGAGACTGACATTTTAACATTAAGCGGCAACATTTTAAAAACCGTCGTTATTACGACAAAGTAACCGACAGCAGCTGAAAATGGTCTAGTGAAAGACCCGAGCAGAGACGGATCACAAGAAGAAGAGGGATATTCAAATTTTCAAAAACCGCTGTATTGATTGTATACACGATTTTAAGGAACAAAGCAGTATCGAGCCAGGCAGTATTGGCCGAAACTTTCACATAATCTAACCACAAGAATTAGCTAAAAAAAACTTTATTAGAGTATTTACTAAAAGTCGCTTAGAAAGTGTTGAAAAAAATAATTTTTTAATTGTTTTATTGCCACACCAGTACAATACAATCGGCGAAATTGAACTCAAGCAGTAACTACACCCAACATGCTTCTATAATTCCGTCTTAACAAGCGCATACGTCCGGCTACTGTGAAAGAGGAATATTCGCGAAAAATAGACATTTAGAACACTCCCATCAAATAGAAAAATTTAAAAAAAAATATGTGCTGTTATTACGATGCATTTTCAACACTCCATTAAATAAATAGGAGAGAGGTGAAGTGCGTATAATTAACTTCAAACTAGACTAGGAAAAAAATAAAACCAATCGCGAAAGCGCTGCGTGCCGATTTCGACGTCATTCACGTAGTAAAAATGATACAGTACCGGTGATGCCAATAGATAAAAGTAGACGAGAAAAAAGAGGTGTATATATATATATATATATATATATGGGGGGAATTTATAACGCCGTCTGTATTTCCCGTCAGCCAACCGGGCTCATAAATAACAACAGGATCGTTTAAGACCGCCGGGATTTCGGTGTAGTTTTATTTAATAGCTTAAATTATAAGCTCCCATCGGAGGTTTACATCTTCGTTTAGAGTTACAAATCGAGGCGGCGCTGAAAAATCCGGAGTCTAACGGCATTGGCTATTCCTCATTCCGAAGATTGAGTACGTTACCATTGCGTTCTTTCCTCTATCGCTGTTTTACACAGTATCGAAGAAATAAATATGTACACACACACACACACACACACACACACACACACACACACACACATATATATATATATATATATATATATATATATATATATATATATATATATATATATTTAGAAAAGCTCTATGTTACGAAACATCTGCCGCTGCCAAGACCCTACCTATTGTTGTAATAATGTCGTAATAAAAATATATATATAAACATAGTAATTACAGAATATGTACACATAGTAAAGAGGCGTAAGCCTAATTTTCCTGCCTAAAGATTTTAAGTAGTCAATATTAATTTACTTTCAAATACCCGCTTGCTGTTTTTTATGTTATTTTTCATTCTCTCGTCTGGTTCAAAGCATTCCATCACTTCGTCTATTCCTCCCTCTCGCTGCATTGATTTGTGCACCGAATCCAGCTCATCAGCCCTAGCATTAATACAAGTGCATTAACGCGCATAGCGAAATTTAATATTATTACTCTCTGACAAATAATTTTCGAAAACTATAATCGTACATAATTGTATGTATTATTCATAAGGTAATAAATTTAAGGAATAAAGCGTTAACATTTAAAATTTTTCTTTAACCGATCGTTCTCAATTTCCCATTCGCTGCTTATAATGTATTCCGGTGTTACAGGATATTTGTTATCTATACATAAAGGTCGGTAAATTGTATTGATTAGCAATTTAATGAAGTTCCGGGAAGGGTAAAAATAAAACCGTATTTCGCTGAAACGTAGGGGAAGGCGGCTGCGCAGTTGGACTCTGCCGGTTCCCGGAATTAATGCCGGAGTGGCGATTGATTTTACCCTTCTCCATGGCGACACGCCCCCACCTCGCATCCCTTCCCCGTTCGCCTCCCGTCACCACCAATAACCCCATCTCAACAATTCGTATTAATTATCCGTTATTAATAACTGAGCGCTCGGTAATGTCGACAAAAAAAGGGTGGGCGGATGAAAATCGCGATTTTCGGCTTCTAGCTCGTATTTCCCTACATGGGCTCGTGCAACTAAGCAGACCGTGCGTTTTGGAAACGCTAAATACCGGTCGGATTGCTTAATGCTGTGGGAAGAACCTCGGTTAGCAGGAGCTCAACCCCTGCTAGTCCGGGATTTTTCCTGCGATTGGAAACCACCCGAGCGAGCTCAAGTGAAGGGTTTCTGCCATTCGGGACCAGGAGTTGTCCGCTTCCAAAGTTTCGCAACTCTTACCGGTTCAGTCATCGAGGTCCGACTGAATCCAAAGGCCCTCTATATGCCTTAGCCTATGCATATTGAAAAATTAAGCGACTCAACATCATCGATATTAACAGAGAAAAACGGTTATAATTTTAACCAGTCATTTTATCGGCGGTTGCCGAAGTAAACGAGCCGAACGCGGCGGGACGGCCGGACATATTGGTTTATAAATATTATTTATAGAAAAAAACATATCGAATTATCGTAATAATTATTACTCGAAAGATTAACCGCCAACGGAAGGAAATATATATTGTTTTTAGGAAGCGTCCGACTGGAGCGATGAGAAAAGCGTTCATGACGGCGCTCACATTTGGGGGGATTATTATCCGAAAAAAGACGTCCTCCCACATTTGAAAGACAATCCTCGGATTTTCGTTTCAGATAAGAGATTCCGGACTAGGGGTCCGGAGACATAAAACCGAATTCCGTTACGTTTCATCGATTAATTCCCGGGACGAAACCAGGAACAAAAAAACAAACCTATAGAGGGAGCTTTAGATCCTGCGTACCGTTACGTCTTCAGAATTCGTTCACGGCGTCCGCCGTGTCGTCCTGAACTTAAGTCAATATTTTGATAATACTTGAGACGGTGGGCATTTTATAACGAATCGTGTGACACCGCAATTCTTGCTTCGGCCGCTCGCCATCTCAGTAGGCGCCGTATTATGCGTGAATTATGAAAGATAAAAAATTTTGAAAACTGTTTAAAAAAAATATAGTCTTAATACAGCGAGATTTCTACGAATCCCGTCCTTGAAGTTTCGAAAAATTCCCGCAGTGTGACCTAAGGCTAACAATTAAGAAAAATTCCTTAATTATGCAGCAAAAACATGCTCTAAAATAAGTCATTGAAATGGTATTTACATCTGTATTTCCATCAAGCTCGACTCATAAATACCGACGGATAACCATATATAGTTGTGGACAATGTAAATCACGTGTTCGAGATTTAAAGTTAACTATTTCTTATTTGAAAGCGGCTTTCCTGGCCGTGATTTGTCTTAGTCACGTCTTAACGGTTGAAAGCCTGGTGATTCAGGAAAGCGTTTAAAGTAAACCTAATTAACATATCACTTACTTACCGGGGATCATCGTGCGATGACAGGTGCTATCCAACTACTACCATTATATATAATGTATGTAACATATAATGGATGATTTTCAAATATTTAAATTGAGTGTATTACATTAAAATAACTTTTAATTCCTTAAAAAAAACATTACGCCGTACCATATTTAGCCATATTATACCATATGGTAATTACCATTTATTATTTTATTACTATATTTATACGTTTTTATATTTTTGTTACCGTATTTATTACTTTTATGATATCCGCCAAACCATATTTTTTACCGGCGCGTCGAAAATTGCTATACCAATGCAATATAAATCTAACAGTCAGTTAAATTTTTGTTTAGTATTTACCTATAATTATAATAAGGCCACTGGACATAAGCCCATAAAATCTGCTGAAGCCAGATGTGTATTACAGCTAGTAAGATGTTCGGAGTGAACATTTTTCATTTTGTAAACACGTCGCTCTTCCTGAATACACTTAAACGACGGCATATGTTATAATTAAAAATGTAACAGTATATTAGTTATATATAATGTATGTTATTTTAATTTTTAAATTAAGTTTGTTACGTTAAAATTATGGAATGTTTAATATTGTTTAAAAAATATTATGCCCACATTTGACTGAATATATAAATCTAATAGGTCAGATGACTTCGTACTGGCTCTTCCACAATACATTTAAACGAACGCATATATTACTATTGAAAATGTAATAATATATTAGCTATATTTATATATAATGTATGTCACGAACCTACAGTATGTATTTTGTATTTCAATTAAGTCTGTTACATTGAAGTAATGGCATGTTTAATATCGTTTAAAAAAAATATTATGCCCACTTTTGACTGAATATATAAATCGAATAGATCAGATGGCTCTTCCTCTATATGTTTAACCGACCGCATATATTATAATTGAAAATGTAATACTACATTATCTATTTTTATATACACTGTATGTTTTTCAAATATTTAAATTATGTTTACAAGTCTAATATGTACTCGTAATAAATGTAATAATATATTAACTATATTATAATTTCTTTTAGGTGCAATTCTATTCTATGATCGTTGTTATATTGGGATGATCTAGTTAATCTAAAAGTCAGAAATATGATTTCTTGCTGATTTATAATTTTAGCCTCATTTTAAATTCGACGAAGAAGGGCAGATCGAGTATCGGATTCGTAACACCGGTCATACGTAACGCCGTCTCTACTGTCGAAGCGATCTCTACTTCGAACGGCCGAGCGATAATTTACGGGCCGGAAGCCCGCCCCTGACTTCCATCTACCGTACGGTTCTTAACCTATTTCGGCTTCCTATTTATCTGCGCCGTTGAAACCCTCCCCCCACCGTCAGTCATTTTTTATTTCCACCCCGAAACCGGTCTCTCACACCGAACACTGTATTTACGCTTGTGCCAACTCTCTCTCTCTCTCTCTCTCTCTCTCTCTCTCTCTCTCTCTCTCTCTCTCTCTCCCTCTCTCTCTTTCCGTCCTTTATAAAAAATTTTTCCTTTCTAAAAAAGCAGTCCTCGGCTTCGAATTTGAAATTGTTGAATCTGAAGATTTTCTGAAGGATTCGAATGATGGAATGAAAGGATTCAACCCGGTGAAACTGCTAGCGAACCAACGGAACTCGTTGCGTACGGTTAGAGAGACATAAGGTTGGAGCGTTAGTGATTTTACGGGGTATTATAGATTGTAGGAATTGGACGAAGGTAATAAACGAGCGAAGGTTTCGGCGACAAGAACTCGATTGTCGCCAACAGGACCGCGTAATGTCGTGGGAAGAACCTAGGCTGGCAGGGGTTGACCAACCGCTAATCCGGGATTTTTCCCGTGTTTGGAAACCACCCCCGAGGAAGGGTTTTCGCCCTTCCGGGGGTCCTCTCGAGTGTTGCCCGCTTCCGATGTTTCGGAATTCTTACTGGTTCCATCATTCGACGAGGTTCTCCCCACGACATTACGCTATCCTACCAGAAGCCAGTTGGTGACTAAGGTAATAATTTAGATCTGTCGTCGAGGAGTCTTAGCGCGCGGTGTGAAAACGCGAATGGAATTTTCAATCGGCTGTTTAATTAAAATTAAATATAAAACCATTAGTTCGAAAAACGTGTTTCAAATTGCCAGGCTAACGAGACCGGGTTTGGTGAAGGGAGGGGGCCGTAAAGTCCCGTAAGTAATAAGTTATCTCGGACGTCCGCATAAATGTTTATTCTAAAGTAGCGTCGTCCGATGTAGGAATGCTTGACCCCTGCGGCTAATTTTTTGGGTTCATAGTGTCCCGACCCCGGACTTAGCTCGGGCGAAGAAACCGGTCTGGCGCAAGGAGATGATCCTTAAAAGATTTAAAAAGAGAGAGAAAAGAAAGTCTCGCCTTCCCCAAGAAGTCGACCCCCCCCCTGATCCGACCTCCGCCAGCAACCGGTTCCGTTTTAAGTACCGGCACGAAATCCGGAATCGGCCGATATACGTTGAAGTGCGCAATATATATATATATATATATATATATATATATATATATATATATATATATATATAAAATTCAGGGGAGCCCTAGTGGGGATTACCAGAGAATCGATTATAAGCGCCGGCGCTCTAATAATTTTAACCGGGTCCAAACTTTCCCACTAAAGGGTTAATTTATATAACAAGCATGCTCGTTTACAAGGCCGAGATCTCTAGGCGTACGCCTGAGCGGTATCTACGCCTTCTCTCAAAGCTTATCCGTACATAGTACGGATATTAATTAATTATCTTTTTCTTGTAAACGGGATGCGTCAGGCGTTCGGAGAATCGTGAAACTAATAAGCGACCAAACGACTAATAATAAAATTATATAAATTACCTTTCAAAACGCCCGGTGATGGTACTTTTTTCTTGTATTTATTTTTATCTTTGGGTTGCAGTAGCTAGACCAGTGGCGTTTAAGCCGCTGTGAAAGGGATGAAGACTGCATAATAGAGGAGTGCGAAGAAAGAGCATATTAGGACGAGGAATAAGGCGGGAACCGGTATTTTATATATTCGTCAACTGAACGGAACATACCGAAGGGCATTAAGGGGTCCGATTTCGACAGGGATCTACGGATGCAAGTGATGACTGATGTCGTGGTTGCGAGGGGAATCTTCCCCATACTTCTATGTCGTATCTCCACGTCCGTTTCAATACGACATTGTACATTGTAGACTGTGAGTTCGTCATTAGTGTGAGGCTTTTTCTTAGTTCATTCGGTTGCATTCGTGAACGCTTCGCTCTCAATACTGCCCGGCGAGTGGTTTTCCAGCCTTAAATTCCAAACTGGTACATTCTTGGACGAAGTCGGAGAAAGGATGATCTTAGCCGGGAAATGGTTGGACCGCTACCCGCGGACGTTTTTTTCTAACGGGTACATACCGTGGCGTGAGGGGGGAGGGGGAGCCGTTATGCCTTCTCATTCTGATCAGAAATGCCGGACTAACATCTACCGTTCTATCAAGTCCCGTATACCTAATTGCGGCTTATATCGGTTGGCTTGTCTTTGTAGGGCTTCGATTGAGCCACTAAGTTCGAGCACGGACCGAAGCACCTTCGGAGCCTCACCGAGTTCAGCCTTCGGGACACGGTTCGAATCCGCCCGTATGCCGCGGTAGGTAGTGACCGGTCATAGAAATACGTGCTCACCGGTTGCCTGCCACTGTATACCGTTGCTTAATGAGATATAAATAATTGGGTAACAGAGATAACAATATCCTTTGTGATGTAGGGAACCGGTCTGCAAGTATATAAGTATGTAAGTAGGGTGAGGTCGGAGGCACAGTTGAGTTCATTGGTTATTTTCCTTAACATTTTCGACTGAACGGTTTTAATTTTGTTAATATGGTCGGTGGTATGGGCGGAAAGTTCGAGTGCGTAAGTCCAGATTGGTATCAATACAGCGTAATGTAGTATTGTACAGCAATAATTTACCGTTTAAACGAGGGATTATTTTAGCGAGTAGAGTTTACCAATTTAAATTCTTGATAAACTATCCTAAAATTACGAACGATTTAAACTCGAGCAGTTCATAAATTCGGGTCCGCTCAATTGAATTCAGCCCGTAGTTTGTTCCTGAACAGACTACCTCCAATCTAAGAGGCAGGTACAGAATACAACTTGCCGAGATGCCCTTATATATATGTATATAATGAGAGCGGGTTCCCTAAAAGGAGTAATTGAAGGGGAATTCCGAAATTACAGGCGATTTTGGTCCAGCGACTGCAAATATCGACCAATTATTTTAACCCATTTTTCATTTAATCGAGTGGCAGACCGATCTTCGAGAGGATATCTAGGGTTTTGTTTGGATCCGGGGTTATTTTCCGAGAAAGAAAAACTATAGTTAAAACGTGTAGGGACGCTACTCAAAACGAAACTGGTCCGAGCGAAGGCAAAGGTGCATTTGGGTCGTCACCACCGTTTATGCCCGGGGCGTAGGTTTATATTTAATTTGTTTTTTAAATTCCGTACGCATGTTAATCGAAACCGGTTTACACCACCGACTTTACCATTACTCGGGGCACTTGGCAATGAGAGAACGAGAATGATTTCTATATGTGGACGAAACCCAGTGAGAATAGTGGCTATTAGACACTCCGGGCTCCATTCAATCCCCAATCCGCTTCCGACTCTTCCTACTCTCTTCGTGCTACTAAGCTTTTTCCTTATTATTTAAAAAATGTCTACCGAAATTCTGCTCGTTCGGGTATTAGTCGAGTTATAGTTAAATATGAAATCGGTAGTGAGATCGATTTCTATTCATAAATTATTTTTTCACCAAGGTCAATGCGTCATATGGGGTATGTGAGATGCTTCATTGCTTATTATGGCTCCAAGCCAGAAACCTTTTTTATGTTAAAAAAAATTATGATAAAACTGAAAAAATAAACAAAAAACTGCCCTATAGGAGTGAGCGCACATCGGTAATTGGCGCGTCCTCATTCACTTTCACGCTTTTCACTTGTGCCCCGTTCCCACTGTTATATCCCAAACTAAGCTTATTTTCGTTTTCCGGCGAAGCCGTCACGACGACGATGATCGGAGGCTGCTAATACAGTAGTCTGTTCCCGAACAACCGCCTTAATTGTGAGCACTCTAAACATAACAAAATTAATCCGAGAAAAGGAATACTTACGGGGTAGTACTCATTACACGGCTGAAAACATTCCGCTGGAACAAGAAATTAGGACTGCTAAAAGGAACATCAAAATTGACCTCGGCTAACAAACTCGCAATTTACAAAGCCGTATTGAAACCGAAGTGGACATATTGAACGGCGGGGTTCCGCTGAAATATCCGGCTTAGCTGTCGTACGGAGATTACGACAGGATTCCTTGGGGCCATCCTTAATCCTCCCCGGTATGTTTCTGCACCGACCGAGTTATGAAATCCCGGATTCTAATGTTTCATTCCCGTCTCACTCTTCGCCCCGATTCGACCGTCGATTAAACGGCGGCGAGAGAGAGGTCGCCTCGGCCCGTAGGTCGGATACGCGTCTTTATCGGGAGAAGCGAGAGACATAAAACATTCCGCAATTCTACCTTCAACCGTACAGGTTGATTGTACAATAAATAAAATAAAAATGAATAATTGAAGGGGAATAATGGCTTCGCCGGAATAACGATAACGTGTCAACCCGGTATTCCGTTCGCGTCAGATTTTTATTTTACAACAAGAATACTTTTGACCTCGTTGTTTTGACCGTTGTAACGTATACATTCTTCCTGATAGAAAAAGAAACGTATAAAGGGCTTTCGCCCGATAAAAAAATAGCCTTCACGGTATAAATGCTACCGGTCAGCGGCGCATTATTATTGCGTAATTATTGCACCTAATTACGCTTGCATAATCAATTCGCATCGAGAATTTAATTAAATGGCGAATTTTCAAACAGCCCTGTCTGTTTCCGATTAATAGATCCGATTAATTAATTATATTTTTATAACACCCGTTGTCAGATAGAATTTGGAATAAACCGTAGTTTTCTCTACCATGGAAAATGGAGAAAAATATATTTTTAAATTTGGCCAGAAATAGTAAACAGCTATAGACAAGGAGAATGAAAACCCCGAGGCGAGAGGTACCAGGAGAGGATACCAATGTAGCCCGCGTTTACCGATACGTTGCGCCTAGAATTCAATTGAATGGCGAATTTTCGAAATGCTTTGCCGAATAAAAATCGTGTTACGGTGGGTAAATATAGAATAATTTTTTTTTAGAACACCTGTTGCGTCGCATGCGAGCGTCCGGAATAAACCATAGTTTTCTTGATCTGCTTACTCGTGTCGCCAGTTTTTTTCCAGCGATGGGAGTCAGAAGATCGAGAAAAATATATTTTTAAATTTGGCCGACCCGAAATAGTCAACAGCGGTAGACGACAAGGAGAATACCAGGCGAGAGATACCGGAAGAGTATATCACCGTACCTTCAGTTGACCTCGTTTATCGACTCTCCGATACGTTGCGTCCAGAATTCAAATGAATGACCAATTTTCGAACGGCCTTGCCGAATAAAAATTGAATTACGGTGGGTAAACATTAAACATTTTTTTTAGAACACCCGCGACGTTACCTGCGAGGGTTCGGAATAAACCGTAGTTTTCTCGATCTGCTTACTCCACTCGCCAGTTTTTTTTCAGCGATAGGAGTCAGAAGTTCGAGAAAAATATATTTTTGAATTTGGTCCCCGAGGCGAGAGATACCAGAAGAGGATACCATCGTACCGTCGGTCGCTCGCATCTATCAACTCACCGATACGTTGCATCGAGAATTTAATTAAATGGCGAACTTTCAAACGGCTTTGTCGGTTTCCTCGAATAAAAACCTTGTTATATTAGGTTTAGTATTAAGTATACTTTTAGAAACACCTGCTGTAACGTCGACTGCGAGGGTTTCGAATAAAGCGTAGTTTTCTTTATCTTCTCTCTAATCTCGCCAGTTTTGGCCAGCGGGAGGAGTGAGAAGATGGAGAAAAATATATTTTAAAATTTGGCCGACCTGAAATAGTCGACAGCGGTAGACGACAAGGAGAATGCGAACCCCGAGGCGAGAGATACAAGAAGAGGATACCACTGTACCTTCAGTCGCCGCGTTACCGTCTCGCTGATACGTTGCATCAGGAATGCAATTAAAACGGCGAAAAAAAATCGTGTTACGGTGGGTAATTATAGAATAATTCTTTTTGGAACACCCGTTGCGTTGCCTGCGAGCCTCCAGAATAAACCTTAGTTTCCTAGATCTAGTAACTCGTTTCCCCAGTTTTTTTGAGCGATAGGAGTCGGAAGATGGGGAAAAGTATATTTTTTAATTTGGCCCACCTGAAGTAGTATGAAAGGGGACAAGGAGAATGCGAAGCCCGAGGCGAGAGATACCAGAAGTGGTACCTTACGCCGTACAGAGAGGTAGACTATGACAGTATTATTAAGGACGGGGAAATGGTAAGGCGAGGGGAAACGGTACCGGCTATAAAAATCCCCCTCCCAACTGGTAACAGCGCGCCGACTGTAGAGCAGTCTTTCTCACTTTTTTGTCTGGCTATTAAACAGAATTCACGCCACCCCTGTTATTCGTCGAAACCTCACTATTTTTATAATTTTATTATCGATGTGAAATTTAAATTAATAATATATATCTAAACTGAAAAGGCCTGCGAGCCGGATATGTGTAACTATTTGGAATCGTATAAATAAATACTGCATGCACTTATGAAAATAATGATGTATGTATATATTTGTATAAAATACATATCGTAATATGATATAATAGATGTTTGTAAATAAATAGAAATATATTGACCCGAATGAGCTTTCGATAGATTACAAATTTTATATTTTATAAAGAAGAAAACTCCCTGAAAGTTTACACTCCATATTTCTTCTTCTCACATTAGCAATTGAAATATTGTACCATTATGGCCCTGGTCCCGTTACTGTCCGAGCCACTGGCAAATTAAGAACTTTTTCAATTAAGCCAATTAAATTCCACTAATTGCCCGGCGCATTCTGATGAATTATAATTTGAAGTGCAGTAAGTAAGACTCAAGTAGTGCTGGGCCCGACCCCGCCGAAGATGTAGAGAGTCGGTCAATTTCTTTAATATTTGAGATCAGTATTTCGACATCAATATATCCTTAACCCCTTGAGTGAAAAGTCAGAACCACATTAACAAACATGTATCGCTAATTCGAAGGAAAACTGTAGAAGAAC
The DNA here is from genome assembly GCA_019843655.1 of Lethocerus indicus. Lineage (NCBI taxonomy): Eukaryota > Metazoa > Arthropoda > Insecta > Hemiptera > Belostomatidae > Lethocerus > Lethocerus indicus. The sequence goes on from JACDQD010000001.1 coordinate 35,389,574, forward strand.
TGCTTACGGTATCCTATTAATGTAATTGTAAATTAATAATAAATATTGTAGATATAAAACAATATGGCACTTTCATTAAAATATGGATTTATGTGTAAATCTGACTCCTCAGTCAGAACTTCTAGGGTAATATATATATATATATATATATATATATATATATTTTTTTTTTTACACTAGTTTTACGGGTCGCGTCAAAACGACTGATTTCTAATCTGAGTAGGAAACCAAAACTGTTTACATTTCTTTTTACCGCTTGTGCTGATTTTTATCCATTTAACAAGGGAAATATATACAGAAGTTTGTCAAAAATTTTGTAATTTTGAAATTCTCTATGAGGTATGCCTTTAGTATACCTTAAGTATGAGGTATAAAAATTGACTTATAACAAACGCCCGTAAACCTAGTGTTCAATACATACTAGTTTGGGTATACAATAGGCTCAATTTATATATACTCCCACTCTCTCTCTCTCTCTCTCGTACGTATTTAAAAGGAGGAAAAATGTATTTTATGCATAAGATACTTGTTGAAAATGTATCAATTACATCGATAGTTTCTTAAACCCGGGGCTAGGCACAATTTAGATCACTCAATGATCTGTATTAATATTACAGATATACTTTCATTTAATTCGATAAGGGGCTAACGATTGAAGAGAAAGTTTACATTGGAAGGAAAAAATAGCAACTGCCCATTGTTTTCCGAGCACGGCGATCCCATATTATTCTCCGCGAGTTAAACCAAACCGAAAAGCCTTCCCGGCCTTCTCGACTGCTTCTTTTCAAATATTATCGTGAAAGCGGATTTCTAATTAAGGATTTCACCCTGCCAACTGAATAACATTATCGGCCCTTCAATTTATCACTCTGGAAATTTATCGTTTAGGCCCACTCTATAGAGGCCAACAGATTGTCGGCGGTGTAAGAAATATGTGTTTAGAATTTTTGTAATTGTTAAACAAATACAATAATCGCGGCACATACAGTAATAATTGTAGGCCAGCGGCTGTGGGTTAATCGCGGTGAATTGAAACACAATATTACAGTGTACGATCAGCCTTGTAATTAGAGCTGCGTGTATGATTACAGTGTACAAACATCGAACGGGGGTATTGTCGCAACGGAATTTAATTACCACACCCGATAATGCGGTATTTACCGAGAGGTCAAATTAACACGGCTTACGTCAAAATGACAATTACATGGAAAATTACAAAAACCTACTCGCGTCGATTTCCATCCATTTAACGCTTTAATATATATATATATATATATATATATATATATATATATATATATATCGAAGTTTATTGTTTTCAAATGTTTTGTAATTTTGAAAATATCTATGTGGTATACCTATCTGTACGGTAGATGTCTCAAATTGACACAAAAGAAACGTCCTTAACCCTAGTGTTGACGATTGAAGTAAATGCCGGCCAACAAAAAGCACTTTATTCGGGGGCTGATCACTTGGCGATCGCACGTGTTTTGGGTTTGGAATATCTTCTCCGCGAGGTTCCACCAAAGCATCCACGCTTATATATATATATATATATATATATATATATATATATATATATATATATATATATATGTCTGATTTTTCGAAAATATTACCCTTTTTGAAAACTTCCTTAAATATCCAAAAAACCAGTCATCTATAAAATATCCTGTAACCAGAACTTCCTTTCCTCTTCCTCGGCCACTATGAGTGCCAAATTCTGGTCAAAGCTGCTTGAGGTCATGGCTCGTACCTGCATCCGCATGGCCCACTCGGTTGGAGTAATGGCGTACACTCTCTCCCTGCTCCCTTTCGGCCGATAACGCGACCTAGGCTAATCTGAATACTGACGGCCTAGCCCACGCGTACCTCTGTTTCGACCGATTGACGGCTTCGTGGTTCACTGCCATTTCTAAATGAGTTTACAACTGACGGGTTATTTGAAAGAGAGAATAGAAGAGAGACAAAATGATAAGAGCTAAGGCAAAGTACGAAACTAGGAATGAACTAATGATAATAAACTCTACACTTTGTTAGCGGTCGAAAGAGAAAAAAAATATCTCTCAAAATATAAAGAACCCCGGTTTCGGCACCAGTTATTTTCAGCGAGAAGGAGATTGCACTTTAAAATACAAACAAACATAATTCAGTAACACAAATAATGCAATGTCAGATCATACCACGAGAAACAGGGAGAAGAGACTACCTCAGCCCGGGCTCCTGGGCCGTTCCCCTCCCGTCAAGATATATATATAAATAAATAAATAAATATATATATATATATATATATATATATATATGACAGTACAGATATTTTTTCCTCGAACAGATAGAAAGCGGCGAAATCGAAGTCGAACGGTCGATTCCGGAATCGGACTAATCGCTAGCAGTTAGGAGCACCGTTCCCTTAGCTTTCTCTAGCGATGCTATAGATCGGTCTCCCTCTAGCCAGACCGCGTCCCCGTCGCCCATCCAGCCGAAAGTGCCGAGAAGGCGTCGGCAGTTTGTCGGCCGATTTGTGTAACCGGTGAGCAGTGGTATTATTTATTTACTACTCACACCCACCGGTTAACCAATCGTTCGATCTGTCACCATTTGACGCGTCTTCACGCCAGATATCGGATAAGATCGGCCGTGATACATACATATATATATATATATATATATATATATATATATATATATATATATATATATATATATATATATACTGTATTGGTATATTCGAGATATGTGTAAATTTGGTAGGGCCTGGTAAAGGGACAATTTATACCGGCTATACATAGTGTAAAATCTGCAATATTATGATATATGCATTATATATAAAATAGGGTATACATTTATTGAAAGAGACAATAAATAATGAAATAAGGTATCGCTTAATGAATTCCCTTCATTTCGAATTCATTCTATAAGGAAAATATTTCTGTTAGATGCCGGGTATTTTTCCTTCTATTGATATTTTTATCAAAACCTTCAATCATCTGTTCGAAGTCGAAAGTTCGGAATATCATTTCGCCGTCTCGCCACCATCGGTCAAATTAGTGATGCGCGTAGGCGGAAACGGAGCATTCTGTTGGCACTGTCATTCTTGATTCCTTTCCGCTTGTTATACAATATTTGTCTTCCGTTTTAATTATCTCATTTTTTCTCAGTCCCTTTTGTTTGCCACTCGCGGGCGCCCTCCCGCTTTCTATTGTCATGTCGTATTACGGATGTTTAATAACAGTAGGGTTAACAGACAGGATGGCATTCCTTGGCGGTGCTATAGTGACGACGGCGGGAAGCGGAAACCGGTCTAGTGGAAAAGAACTGATTATTATTCACGTTTAATAAAAGAGTTACTTAAATCACTTCTCAGAGCTTTAATAATATGAACGATTTTTTTTATTTATTTTACATTCAACCTTAATCGTTTAATTACAATTGTGAAATGTTATTGTCGCTTGCATCTCACTATAAGGAAGCCACCCAATTATGACACTTTGGTCGTGTATCAGTGCTCTAGGCTTGTGGCGTTTAAGCCCTCGTAGGGGGTGGGATTAACGGAGGAGAGGGATCCAACGAATGAATTAGGACGAGGTGTGTGACGGGAATGTAACTTCAAGAACTGGGATTTTATTAATTCGTCGATTGTCGCTACGTTGAGATTTTGGTGAACGGTGCGATTCGAAAAATTAAGCCAGCGTTAAGGGCGGTTCGGAGGACTTTTGATTGAAATCTCTAATATGACCGAACGAGGGCAGCATTTTAATTGAAGTTCGCACAGGGATGCTCTGGGAACACCAGCTATGTAACAATGATTTTCCCCTTTGCTGTCGACACTAATATACTACATGTGTATAACGGAACGCTACCGACGATGGTGAAAAGACGAGACAGCTTAATAACGCCAAAAGTACCCTAAATAAATTTTTTAGTTTTATAAACTGGTCCTACTGAAGTTGAAAGTACTTCATTATCTGTGTGATCTGTACTTTTATATTTAATACGTTGCTAACGGAAGCCGATTATTCTGGTCTATTATAAAATGTCAATATTTCTGTCAACATTCTGGAATCTCCCTTTTGATCGTAAAGTGTGCAATCCCTCTGTCCTTATTCAAGCGCCCATTAGTAGTAAAAACTTAAACATAATTTATAATCGATATTAATCGTAAAAATGGTAAAACGTTGCCATATCATTTGTTTATTAAAAGGATTCATTTTTTAGCCTGAGATCGTTCCAACGATTTGCGTGCGCCATGCATAAACAAGTAAAGTACGCAAACATGAACGAGGGTCTTTCGTATTTTATGCCAAGAACAAACCTACTTTAATAATTAATCTTGTTAAGTTTTAAATGTGCCTCCACTGTGCGTGTACCAGGTGTCATATACACTTTGCACATCAGTCTCGCGTCTGTATACGTTATAGGAAAATGAATGATAATTATGTTTTTATTTTTTATTTATTGTGCAATCAACCTTTATAGTTATAAGTACAATTGCGGAAAGTTGTTTTGATCGCTTGTTTCTCTCGATATACAGTGACATGTATCCGGGCTGCGGAAGATCTCTAGGTCGAGGGGTGGGGGAATAACAGGGGAGGCCGCTTCCACCAGTGAATTAGGACGAGGAGCGAGACGGGAATCTTTAGGAACCGGCATTTCGTAAATTCGTCGGCTGTCGGTATACGGAGTTTCGACCGGAATTTCTGGATGTCTTGGGGCGGAACCCCAGAGTTCTATGCCCTACGTCCATGTCGATTTCAACACGGCTTTGTAGACTGTGAGATCCTTGGCTAAGGTCAATTTTGATGTCCCTTAAAGTAATGGCCCCAGTAGTTCTAATTTATGGTTTAAGTCGATTCCTCTGAGTTGGGTATGTGAAATTATGAAGTTAAACTTGATGAGAATTATTGTGGGGAAACCATATTTGGCTGGATTGTTTTCTTTTATATTTCGAAAAAGACCTACAAGATTTACTTTCCGGTCGAGCCGATTTAAAATTCGGCGGTTCGTATTGTTTTTTCCTTAAAAATTATAAGACGAAGTTCAGAACTTATACAAAGGGCTGTACGCTTGTAAAGAGCTATGCAAGTTCAATCCGAAGCCGAAAAGATAAAGTTTTCTTACCGAAAGTATCAGAATACCGACTAACGTATCGTGAGTAAGAAAATTAAAAACACTAATTTACTGCTCACATTGCATTGTATGGAATTTCTGTTATGGGTATCTATGAAAATCGTTTACAAGTCTTCGTACGTATATATATATATATATATATATATATATATATATATATATATATATATAAATACCCAGAAAAGATGAGCCGTCTTCGGATGAAATTGGATGTGAAAATTATTTCCAATTGAACCAACTTAATAGTCTTCAATCTCAACACTACGTAAAATACCTGGCACATTAGCAGTCAACGCCCCCGTCAACCGGACCGAATTCTCCCCGCTTTATTCAAATAAGTTATTCCGGTTTTCGACACCTTAATTTCGACTAGAACCATAATTTGTTTTCAATCGTTATTTGTATAGCGCAGTCGTGCATTGCCACTGTAGGCTCGTTTTTTCTTCATTTTCCAGTAAAAAATTATGACAAGTTCACGAATGACCCCGAGTGACTTTAACGCTAGGTTAAAGGACGATTGTTATGTGTCAATTGATGCACACTGTAAGAAATGGGTATACCACACGGGAAATTTCCAAATGCCAGAAAAATAATTAAATAGAATTTTAGAAAATGGGGGAAAGCCAGTGGGTTTCTCTTCTATTATTCTCTACTCGTTAGTAGTGTTACTCGAACATCAGACTTATTGTATTTTACAGTTGTGACAATAAAACAGTTAATAAAAATGATAACAAATGGAGCAAGTGGGCGATGAAAGCCCAGGTGTTAAGAAATCCATACATCGCATCATCGCACCAATACACTTCACATGGACATGTCCATTAGAAATTCGATGTTATGCTCGATACAGAATGAAACCAGTCCGATAACATTCTTCGACTTCTTCTCCGCGCGACAATTTACAAAAATTCGTTGCATAATTTTATTACCTGTAAAGTCGCCCAGTGGACCAACCCACGGTACGCACTTGGGCTTTAGGATATTCAAGTGCAGGAAAAAAATCCTGATTCGAACCACTTTACTGTGTCACGACCGGTAACCAACACCGGCCCCAAAAGCCGAAAGGCCGGCGCCACCCCTGTCTTCCATGTCCCGGTTAATTTTCCCAGATTTTTAAAGCAAATAAACTGTCGACAAAGCATGTAGAAATTTAGCGAAATGTCCGTAAATTTATAAACATATAAAATAGCAAATATGCGACAAGGGATGTGAAAAATGTTAATATAAAATATAACGTAATGCCGTATACATTATTAGAAATGAAGAGCGATCCGGGCGTTGAAAATATAAATTAATTACATCCTCGAAAATTATTGCGGAACTGTTGAAGCGAAAAATGGACAATACGATTCGATTTCTTAAAATTGTGTTAGATGGTTACTATTTTAAACGTTTCTTGTTCGCTGAAAGAAATAATTCATGATTACCACTGTGTACGGCAAGAACCGACGCGATCGTACAATCTACTATTGCGCCATGAATTCCGTATTTAATCTCGCATTGTAATGACGCAATCCACGTATGTAAGGACTTGTATTTCCAGAAGGTCGTCTCTGTAAAAATTCAGAAGGCGCGGTGTTTGGAATATCGCCGCTATTTAACAGAGCGCCCGAACTGGTAAAGGCCGAAACCGGTCTAGCCGGAGACAGAAGAGCGACGCTATTTTCGCGCTAAATTTACGACGCAAGGACCGCTTAAAGGTAATCAAATAAATACGAGATAAATGACTTTGAAAAAAAATTGTCACGTGGGCATTTTCGCCACAGCCGGCGCCGGGGATTATCAAGGTGTCTGCCTGTTAACTGGAGCGGACTAGCAACAAAACCAAAAAAATACTTATGTTGGGGTCCACATAAAATTGAATTTGATCAGCAAAATATCTTCATGAAATGACATACTGTCGAAAGTTATAAAACTGAAATTTGGCCGAGAAATTGTACGTCTTAAGATACTTTAATAGCAGTACTTTATAAAGAGCTTTAGTTATTGTCGACCGCGATTGTTATATTTCCATATTGATAAGCGCTCTAGAAATATATTTTGAAAATTCCCAGTTTCTTTAAAAAGCTTGTCTCCGGTCGTGTCCGACTACACTAAAACGTGAGATTTATTCTTTTCGATTTGTTGATGACCAGAGGTAATTTAAAATTACGCCGAAATGTTTAATTGTCGAAAGTTGTATAGTGAAATTTGACCAATAAATTTTACCTATTAATACACAGCTTATACCTTATCAAGAGCGCCAATCGTTATCGTTGATCGTTGGAGATATATTTTTGGATTACATCTATAGGTTGTCAAATGGGAACTGAAACTTGTCTCCAAATCGATAAGATTTGGGGAGTAAAGTAGTTCAACTTGATGCCGAACTTTAATCTAACAAATGTCTTTACGGTCCGCAAATTTAAATGCGCGAGGCGTAAACTCGATAGCCGAGTTAAATATTTTGGAGATCCGCGTAGAATGGCAGGGATGCTTAGAATTGTGCGGATAAAATTGAGATAAATCTACTCACGGGACTTGAGAGAAGGGAACGGACGGCGAGCGGCGTCCTCAAACACTAGCACTGGCGGAATCTCAACCTTGTTTCTCGGTTGCCGTCTCCCACTCTACACCTGCCACCACCCAACGCTACTTGCTTCACGCTCTCTCTCCTCATCCTGGACAGTCATTTCTCCTTCTCCCACTCCCACTCCCTCCTTCCTCCCTTCAATCTTCATCTCCCTCCAAATACTTTACTCAAGCGAGTAGAACACCCTAGACTGCTCCAAGTGACGGATCACAAGTCCATCTCCAGGCCTCAACTCCCAACCTTATTTATGTATCCAACCCTAGTCTAGAATCTTCTCTGGGAAGAGAAGCAGCCGCCCTGCCACCACGGCTATTGTCTTCTCTCTTCTTTTTTACTCTTGTCGGACCCTGATGATGGAACCAGTAAGAGTTGCGAAACGTCGGAATCAGACAACACCCGAGACGGCCCCTTTCAATGGAGTCCACTCGGGTGGTTTCCAAAAACAGGAAAAAACCCGCAACAGCGGGGGACAACCCCCGCCTTTCTACATTTGTATATATCAATATTGTGACCAAATATGTTGTGTTTTTGTTTTTTTAACTTTTTTTACTGTACAATCAACAATCTTACATGTTATAGGTGCAATTGATTTAAGTATTGTCCCGTCATGGTTGTCATGTTGAAGAAATCACCCACCGATGACACCTTCCAGATTTGTTATTCTAGACGCTAGGACTAATGGAGAGATCTCTGGGCCAGTGGCGTCTAAGCCGCCGAGAGGGTATAATAGACGGGTAACGGAGGAAAGGGATTCGGCGAGAGGATTGGGACGAGCAGAAAGCCGGGAATGAAATTTGGGAAACCGGGATTTTATAACTCCCCTGAGTGCGATCGTAAGCATACAGGGGAGCATTAAGGATGGTTCGAAGGACTTTCGATTGAAATGCGTTGGATGTTCGATGAAGGTATTGGTGGAAATATGTTGGGTGATTGGATAAGTTCGTGCCCGATTTTCACGGGTAGAAGTTGTCTGAGTGGTGGGACTGCGGAGGTATAATTTCTTACGATCTTCTTCCAAACGAAAACTGCAGTGAACTACTGTGAGCGACCCACCCTACTTAGTGTTGATCCCCAAGAGAAACGTCCCAATATAAGGATATAAGGTATAAAATCTTTCACCGCGTCAACGCTAGACCAAATGTCGTTCGCCAGCCACTGCAAAAGTTATATTGGGCAGTTAAAATGGGAAATCCTCCTGAACCAGTCGTATTCCCTCGAGCTTGCTCCTTCAGATTTTCGTCTTTTTATCTGCAAAATAATTTGAACGACAAACAATTTGATTCTACGGAAGTCAAAAACTACCTTAGGACTTTCTTTGAAGAGAAACCGCGCAGTTTCTACAAACAAGGAATTTAAAAACGTTTAAAACGTTGGAAGAAAACGATGGCGAGTAACATTATTGATGCACAAATACCGTTTTGTCGTGAAATGTGTTGCATTAAGTCCGATACGGACTTTTGCATTCACCAAATACTTGTATTGTTCACAATTGTAATTGGGAAAGTTACAATAACACCCTTGAAGCGAGGACAAAAAGTAGCAAAGAAGCAGTAGAAGACAGTTCAGTGATCCCAAGTGCCATGGTAAGTACACTGATCCCAAGTGTATTGTAAGCACTTTGTGATTTCAGTTTCCAGTAAGTCACGCCAGTCGAGCTTCAGCCTCCGAAGGGTACACACCTCTACCTGGTGTCCCATTCTGAATGCGTGCAAGACACCCTCACCCAACCCCCACCCACAACAGATCAGTAAGCTGTCAGTTAGACAGTGTAGTGTTAGTATTTGTGCATTAAGTGAGAACAGTGAGCAGCATACTAAAAAAATCAAATCCAGAGTGGGACGAAACTCCCACGATGGAAAAGCGGTTGAAGAGGAGACACGATCCAGAGAGGGAGCCGGTCAACACCAGCAACCCATTCAACGTCCTCACAATAGGCGTTCAAGAAGCCGAACCAAGGAGGGAACAGATCCCTCCTATCGTAGTCAGCGGCGCTATCGCTGACAAAAAGTTTTATCACAAACTGTGATAGGGTCACCAAGTATAAGATGATCTTAAAAAGTACTGGGAGGACGACACAAGTCCACCCAAAAACCAAAGAAGACCACGCGGCGCTGAGAGAGTTATTCTCTAAGAATAACCTCCTTCACCACACATTCGCTTTCAAGAGCGAAAGAAGAAAGAAGTGGGTAATCCACGGACTCCCGGCCTCAGCTTCAGTCGCCGAAATACTGGAGGACTTAAAAGAAAAATTACCTGGAACCCACCAGGTAATTCAGATGAGCAAAACACACCCACATACCCGACAACGGAAACACCCCACCCACCCTAGATCTCATCCTGACAAATAGGGGACACAAAATAGCCACGACACGAGTGCTAAACCTCGGATCGTCGGACTACTTGCCGGTATTCTTCTGGGTACAACACGGGCCGGAAATATGCTTAGATAAACCGGTCCCGCAGTACCATCGAGCCGACTGGGACCTCTTCAGAACGACGCCACCACAACCGCGATGCCACCTTTGACTACGGACCAGGACATTGAAAAGGCAATCGAGACGCTAACGAAAACTATACAAGCGTCTATGCGTGCAGCGATTCCGATTAGAACGTCGACAATAAAACCACCAGTTCTACCGGACGATATCAAACAGCTAATTGCCGTCAAAAACAGGACACGCAGCCGATGGCAAAAGCACAGGATCAGGGAAGACAAAAGGGAAACCAATAGGCTAGAAAGAGAAATTAAACTCAAAATCCTGGTCTGGAAAAAGCAGATGTGGGAGAATAAAGTCCAGAAAGCGAGTTTTATTGACGGAAGCCTTTGGAAAATCATACGGTACCTAAGAAATAAGTTAGGTAAAAGCGTCCCAACCCTACGTTCGGATACTGGTGAAAAAATATTCGACGACAAAGTAAAATCCGAAGCGCTTTTAACGTATTTCGCCAACATCCACAAAGAGACGGTGAACAGAGGAAACGCCGCCAACAACCAGAAAATAGCGGCGTACGTGAAGAAGACAATAGTCCTGACCCGGCCTACACCCGAAGGAGGCATCAAAAGGAACCCGGCGGCACAGAGGACTCGGCCGACGAGAAGGAAGACAACGCAGGACATACTTCGAGGAAGCATAACGAGGACCCTCCCTCCCGCAGGTATGAGTCTAACGGACACCCCAATAAAACCCGCCACCCCCAAACAAATCCTCAACATTATCCGCAAGACAAAGACTAGGACAGCCCCAGGTATCGACTGTTTGATTAACGCCACAGTAAAAACCTACCCCGTAAAGCCATAGTATTGTTCGCGAACATAATCAACGCAATTCTGAGGCGAAGCCACTTCCCTATCCTCTGGAAAACGGCTCTCATAATACCCATCCCGAAACCCAACAAACCTCCGACACATCAAAGCTCCTATCGCCCCATCAGCCTATTACCCGTCCTTTCGAAAATCGCCGAAAAAATAATATTGACCAGGCTCGGTAAGGAAATCGAAAACCTTGAAATTATCCCCCCGACTCAATTCGGGTTCCGAAACAAACATTCGACAGTGGACCAACTCACGGGAGTCGTCAGCGACATTCGGAACAAAATGGACCGAGGCGTATCGACTGTTCTAGTAATACTAGACGGCGAAAAAGCGTTTGATTCGGTATGGCCTGACGGACTCGTTTATAAAATGCACAATGCGGGAGTGTCCACTAGAATATGCGTTCTCCTGCGCTCCTTACTCACCGACAGGAAGATCAGAGTCAAAATCAACGACTCGATCTCAGACCCCGCCACTATCCCGGCAGGCGTCCCCTAAGGATCCGTCCTCTCCCCCACCCTATTCAACCTATACACCGCCAACCTCATCTCCGATATCCCGAAAGGAGTCAAATTAGCGGCATTCGCCGATGATCTGGCCCATTACTCCTTGAGCCTATCGCCGAAGAAAAAGCTAGACAGACTGAAAAACGCGGTACACAAAATAACAAGTAAACTAGAATTGTGGAAAATAAAGACTAACGCGTCGAAAACCGAAGCAATTCTTTTTACGAACCCGCGGACGACGAAAAACAAACCGACAGTACTCCGAATCCGTAACACGGACGTGCCCCTAAAGAAATCGGTCATATGCCTCGGACTGCACATAGACGAAAAGTTGCTGTGGTCAACTCATATACAGGCTGTAAACCAGCAGGCCAAAAGCAAATTAGGAAGACTCTACTGTCTTCTCAAGTCAAAGGTGCTCAATGAGAGGTCGAAACTGATCGTATACAAAACAATAATCAGGCCCTCCCTACTATACGCGTGTCACGTTTGGCGTAACGCAGCCAACACACACATGAAAAAACTCAGACCAAATGCCTCTGAATTGCCCTCGACATACCCCCAAGAACACGAACAGAACACGTACACGACTTGGCCCAGACACCTAAACCGGACGAAATAATAGACAAAATAACGACTAAACACAGAGACAAACTTCAAAACCACCCAAATCCCCTGGCATCTTCCTCCCGGCTACCCCAAAAACCCCACTGGCCTCCCAAAAGACGTACCACAAGGAGGAGGATCCTCACGCCGAGCTAGAAGATCCCCCATCCAAAGTGAAAGTGAAACAGTGTAGTGAAAGCTGTGAATGTGCCAGTTAATGTGCCTATAGTGTATAGTGCTAACGACGGTATACGACCGGTCGTATACTGTCACCAGTGCCCCAGTGAGCAGTGCACCGACACTGAGTTTCGCGAGCAGTGTACTGAACACAAGTGGCAAGTGCAAAGTGCGTGAGTGAATGTGTGTGTCTGTGCGAGTGAATGTAGTGAGTGTAGCTTAAGTTCTCGGGTTTTTATTGTATATTTTCCCGATTATCACAACAATATTGTTAAATATTCACGATCAATGTACCATAATATTTAAGTATATATATGTAGTAAGGCCAATAGGGCGGTATGCATGTAGGAATCACCATTTGTATATCGTTTTATCAATGTATCATTTGTATTTAAAGACATAAAACTTGTTTGTATCCTTTAGTAAGTCAGAACGCCTGGAACTACCGGATCGAGACTGGTTCGTATTTCTTCTATTGACGTTTTTCCAAGTTTGAAGTACCAACGATTTAATTTCCTCAAAGATCGTCATTCAATGCGTCTCTATAGACCACTGATCATTCAAAAAATGAGAATTTTCTTAATAAAATATTTTTTTAAATCAATATTAAAATATTTATATATTCATTATAATATTTTGTCAGCTAATAATATATGTATTGTTAGCAACACCCTCTTTGATTATCAACTTAACCATCTGATAATACTTGAAGTAAATTATCAGATCACTCCAGTAGTTACTACTGAATGGACTATCACATTGTACTCTACTCAAAATTGCACTCTAATTTACGGGTATCTTACCTGTAACTTTTAAAAGGATAAAATTTAATGATCTTAAACGAATAATAAATATTTTTTTCGTTTTATAATATTATTGAGAAATTATTTTATTCTAATTCGTCACTATCTTCTCCAATAAAAGCAGTGGCCATGCTCATATCAGGAGTGCAATTTTGTTCTCCTAAAAGAACCGTACATTTTCAAAAAATGAGAATTTGCTTAATAACATGCTTAATTAATAAAATGTATCAAAATTTATTTTAGTTAAGTATTCATTATAATATTTTATATATTGCGTATCAGATGAATATCACTAAGTATATAACTTACATGTGTGATATAATACAAAATCTCAATATATACACTAGGAAATATTTAATGGTGATAGTAAAAATAATAACAAAAGTAGCCATTATTAATTTACCATGAATAAAAAAAGCATATAGATTATATCAAAATGTCTTTCCTTTCCCCAATTTCCTACCATCTCCCAAATAGTTACATAAAATAGTTACATAACAATTATAAAATAGGAAGTCAAATATTGTCCTTCACACTTCAATTAGAAATATTAATAGTTTACCAAACTCAGCCGCATTACAAGCAAGATACTGGTAAATTTGCAGTCATATGAGAAACTTATTTAGATTATATATATATATATATATATATGTGTGTATATATATATATATATATATATATATATATATATATATATATAGATTTTAAATTATTCAACCTTACAAAATATTTAACCTTTTATTTCATTTTATTCAATTCATGGAAATATTGAATAAAATGAAGTTTTTATTTTTAAAAAAATTTAGTTATAGGGATTTAAAAACCATAACTTGTAATTTATATTCCTGATAACTATGATTAATCAACAAAATGTGAATTAGAATAATATGGAAATAATTATACAAGGGAAAATTAAAGTAAAAAAACAATCTACATGAAAATACATATGCACCATCATATTCATAATTCATTGTGCATATATAACAATATTGGACACAATTTATTTTACTAAATAATAAATATGGTATTTCATTGTTGATAGATTTTTTAATTGTTAATATTTATGTAGGATATGTCTGAAATTATCATATATATATATATATATATATATATATATATATATATATATATATATATATATATATGATAAAAACATATTTTGTGAAAACGTTTGCAAAAAATGGAACTTGGACTAACAAACCAAGGGTTTGTTTTCTTACATAAGTAAGGTTTGGATTAGGTGGTTGAAAATCTTTAATTAATTATGGTATTTTTTCTTATTAAATTACAGATTTGGTTGCAACACCTGGAGTATGTTTTTTGCAAAGGAGTGGTGATGAAAACGAAGAGTAAGGCGGTTAAGTTAAAGTTTCTTTGAAATAAAAACAATTTTTTGAATTAGTAACTTAGTATCACTGTCCTTTCTATTGGCAATACATTTAATGAGTTTTCAGTGACAAATATTTGGAGAATACAACTGGGAATTATATGTGTAACATTGTTTAATTCAACATGCAATAAAAAAGGGAGAGGAAAAGAACATCAATGGAAGAATGTATATGCAATGGAATGAATCAGTGTGCCTTATTACCTATAATTGAATTATAATCACGGTAGATAGTAGACTAGTTCAGTTGAGAATAGACTAGTTTCTCCCTTGAAAGTAATATATTTTGAACAAAGACAAAGAACGGTAATGCGCGGATAATTATTTACAGAATAAATCTCGCAATAATACTGGAAAATATTTTTTTAACCAACATTGTTATATTTATACGTTTATATTTTTTTTTCTCCGGATATTCAATGTAATACAGTTGACTAATATTTTAGATCTAAACTAGTATATCTGTGACGTCACACGAAAACAAAGAAAATGGCCGATTCCATGGAAGCTGCATCTTCTAGTTCTCAAACCAGTGATAATATTGATAGAAAAGGGGACGAAGGACCTCCTAAAAAAATGAGGAAGTGCAGCAATTTGGAAAAACTAGAGCAAAGGCTGGGGGGAATTTTATGCTGTGCCGTGTGTTTAGACTTACCGAAGGTTGCAGTTTATCAGGTGATCCACAGATAATTACTACCAGTATTAACGTCTCAATTATTCAATATCATACCCTTTACGGTCTTTGAGTAATATAGAAATTCAATTTACAAACTTTTGGTATTTTCTTTAGTTGGCTTAATTTTTCACAAAGTATCAACCCTGGATGATTGGAATTCTGTAGATAGTTTTACCCCAGTTATTGTTCCAGTGCACAAACGGACATCTAATGTGCTCTGGCTGTTTTGCTCATATTTTGGCCGATGCCCGATTGAGAGATGAAATCGCAACCTGCCCCAACTGCCGAGTAGAAATCAGCAAATTGTCAGCGTCTCGAAATCTCGCTGTTGAAAAAGCAGTCAGCGAATTGCCAATGCAATGCCAGTTCTGTGGAGAAGAATTCCCTAGAAATTCCTTAGAATATCACGAAGAAAAATTGTGCGTTGAAAGGTAAATAATATCAAATGTCGGCCACAGAATTGACAACTGTCACAGACAGCCAGGTTTATTTACATTTCAAAATACCAATTTTTAAACAATTAATTCTGATTGAAGGAGAATAGCATCTATGTCAGTGATCTTCCTGAATTGCCAGTCATTTCAGAATTTCCACTAAATTATTCCTTTTCCCAAAAAGGAATCTGTTAATGCATCAGGAACCTGAGGAATCTTATCCTTATTTAGAATCATTTAAAAATCACACATTGTTACATTTACTAATTAATTGTACTAATATGCCTCAACAAGTGGTTTGTACCACAAAGTAAGACATATAATAATTATTATTACAATTATTATTGTTATTATATTATATTAGTTTGAGTGAAGTTCTGTTTTTGTTAAAATAAACGCAACACATAATGTTCCAGAATAACCAAATGCCGTTTCTGCCGCATAGGATGCCTTTGGAGAGGCCCATATCACGAAAAAGAGGAACATGAAACAGTATGCAGTCATCCTCATCGCAGTGGTGAAGAGATTATAGAGGCTCTAAAAGTGATAGACGAGAAACATTTTCAAGAGAAAAGCCTCTACAACTCCATTTTTGATTTATTGTCGTATGAAAAAATTACTTTCAATGGTAGGGTTCATGCTTAAGTAATTCTTACATTTATGGATTTATTACTTTTCCCAAATTGTTTATATGCAATTAATGTTATATGAAATTCAAGCTCATTACTTTATGACCAATTTTCATATATTTTATGTTCTTTAAATAAGTATGAATGTATAAAACATACATTTATTAAATTCATATAAATTTATTTGATTAAAATAAGATATCATTTTAATTTTATATATATGTAAGATTTATCCTGTGAAGGATTGCTATTTTTTTAGCATTTTTATTTATTCTCTCTACTGAAACTGTATTTCTTCATTCATTGTTTTTATTCAATATTTTTATATACTTATGTACATGGTACATTTAGATAATGAAAGGATTGGGAACTCAATGAAATTTATATATATTTGAAGGAAACATTTGAGCATATTCATATTTGAAACATTGTCTAAGCATTACTTACCTCTTTTCTTGACCTCATATAAATTTTTGAAATGAAGTATCTTGAAAATCATAATATGTTTACATCTGTTATCTACATAGCTGTTCATCCTGTTTAGTTTTAGTTAAAATATTGAGAAATGTTATATATTCTTTATTGTCTAGCTTAATGATATTGTCTTTTCTATATTATGATCTTCCTTTTTTTACAGGCTTTTTTAAAAGAATATTGCGTTATTTTCGTAATTAAAATAATAATTGATTATGCAAGAGGCATTTATAAGAACTGTTATAATTGAAAAAGATGTCAATATTTCAGATTTGCAGCTGAAGCCTTATAGAACTGATGAATACGTGCATAAACTTATTTATGAGACAAGCCGTTTTTCAGCATTTAATAACCAGTGGGTCGTTAAAGCCCTCATCAACAATAGCCAAAATGACCCTGCACTTAGTTCTGAAAGGAATATGACATACCAGGTAATATGGCCATGTGATCTCTTGTAATGGTAAGTTTTTTCGTTTATTGTCATTTCTTGGTAACAATTTTTATCAATTTTTTTAAAATAGGGAACAGCAAGGGATGTTAGCTCGTCATTCAGTTTATAAGGTAATTGTATAATTCAGTTACATAATCTACAGTTTTGTAATTGTTACATTTAGTGACTATAAACTTTATTAATTTGTATTTTATTGATCTTTTTCCAGGATTTCTTCAAAATTCATCAAATTTAGGTAAAAATTATTATAATGAACCCTTAACAGAATGACTTTCAGTAAGTTTCTTTTAGTTAAGGATTCATTATAATATTTTGTAATCTAATAATATATGTTTTGTGTTTCAGATAAATATCACTATAGTTTTATGACTGAAATTTTTTATATATTAAAAGTCAATATGTATGTATATATATTACATATATATATATATATATATATATATATATATATATATATATATATATATACCAGCAAATATTTCCAATAATAAAAGATTACTGAAAACACTAATCCCAATTACTAGCACTGAACATACACAGCAGTAATACATGAATAAGAACACATTAATATTTGAACTGTTCAGTACATATTAATTTTCTTTTCAGTTTAACAAGTATACTTTGCATCATTTAGATTTATTTGTGTGTCTGTGTGTGTGTTTGTAACATTTTAAATTTCTACGCATTGGATCAAAATTATTTACGGGTTCAGCTTATTGAAAGTTCATAGGGTTGACTAACATAAATTTTCCTTATTTTTAACAAAACAGCTCATCCTTAAAACGAAGACAAGTCAACCGGTAAGCATTAGCTACTTGATCCTGCGTGGGCCTTTCGGTGATATGAAAGTGACACCACAAATATACAAGTTTGAATTCAGTGACCAAGAAAGTGAAAGTCCTTATGTTATGTTGCCACTTGCTGATACAGCTGAATGCAACAGGCTTCTTGCTGCAAAAGCTATTAACTTCAGGTATTCATCCCCATTTATAGCTTAAACTAAAAGAAGTTTCTCTCCTGTCAGATATTGTGTTATGGAAGCCAGTTTTTTGTTCTTAGTCTTTTTTCTTACTGTAATTATGAGAAAGAAGTCCTCTATTTCAAATTAATTTATAAAGTATGATTTAATTAGTGTTTTTCTTATTGTTTAATAATATTTTGTATTATAATGAAATGTGTTGGTATTTAACTAACAATTGATGCTTTCATTTTAATAATTATGCCATTTCACTACTTAATGACATACAAAATTAAGGTGCAATTGTTTTTCATTATGTACACTAATTTTTCTATTGCATTTCTAAAAACAAGTTACTCTACCTCTGGTATTTTGATTTTAATCACAATTTCTGTTTTGTTTCAGGCTCATCATGTTTTGCATATTTAAATAACTAGTCTACTACATCGCAATATAAATATATGTATATATATTTATTTATTTATATAAAAGGGCTTTGTGATTTTTTTTATACACTTGCACTTGTTCAGCTGCACTTATATATGCTAGCACATGCATATAATTAGTTATATAGAAAATAAAACCAAATCAATCGTCATTTCATTATGCTATTATGCTGTATATGAAGAATATATCAATATATTTTTTTTATTTACTTATATATGGTCTTAAATGATGAAATGTCTATGACATATAACCCATAATAAGAGGTAATTATATTGTAAGAACATTTGGTAATTATAAAAAAAAGGATGCTTTTGTAGGGTTAATATTTTATTTAAGTTGTTTTTCTTTATTCTTTATTAATAATGAAATCTTGAAATCATTATTTTAGTCATAGCATTAATATTGCACATCATTGATTTACATTGACCAGCATTTTTCAGATATGGATTTGTAAATCATACACTTTCATTAAATATACTTATTTACCTTGGCCTCACATTTTATAAGATAAAATAATGGTTACAATGTATGAACTTAATAAAATCAAACTTAATATATTATATTATATATTTAAACTCCTCACAATATTATTACTCCTAAAAAAATCACTACTCTAGGAGACTGCAACATTTTCTGTTTAATTCATCCCACTTAATATGCAGATATGGAGACATGTGAATTCTTTACATATTCTAATTCTTAAAATCCAAGCCAATATATTTTGGATTATAGAAATCTACTATCCTTGTAGAGGAGTCCCTACCAATGCAGCTTGCTCAGGAAAGCCCACTGTGTTAACAAACAGGAAAAATCCTAGAACGACCAGGGTTCTTCCCACATTACCCGATCTTACTCAGAATCCAGTTAGACAGTAAAATAATAATGTAGATTTCGTGTGTTTCTGCCTCCTCTCGCTGATTTGGTCTTTTGGTAGAACTGTTTTGGCTGCTTGCCACCTTCACTAGCGGTGTTAGTCACTTTGGTACTTTGGATGTTTTTTTTGGCATCCTCATTTCACTGTCATTAGTACTAGTACAAGTCAAACCTATCGGGTATTGTGTATTTGCGATCATAAAAGTTTTCCTGTTGATCCAAAATGTATTGAAAACAGTTAATTCTAGTAATCTAGTTAATTTCACGCAATCCGTGCAAGAGCACCCAACGAACTTTAGTTAAGTACATTTCCGCACCACATTCAGGGTGCTCTAGTTTATCGGTGCAAGTACACCAAACGAACTTTAGTTAAGTACATTTCCGCACCACACTCAGGGGAGGCGCTAGTTTATCGGTGCAAGTACACCAAACGAACTTTAGTTAAGTACATTTCCGCACCACACTCATGGGGGCGCTAGTTTATCGGTGGAAGTGGACCCAACGAACTTTAGTTAAGTACATTTCCGCACTACACTCATGGGTGCGCTAGTTTATCGGTGGAAGTGGACCCAACGAACTTTAGTTAAGTACATTTCCGCACCACACTCATGGGGGCGCTAGTTTATCGGTGGAAGTGGACCCAACGAACTTTAGTTAAGTACATTTCCGCACCACACTCATGGGGCGCTAGTTTATCGGTGGAAGTGGACCCAACGAACTTTAGTTAAGTACATTTCCGCACCACACTCATGGGGGCGCTAGTTAATCGGTGCAAGTGCACCCAACGAACTTTAGTTAAGTACATTTCCGCACCACCCTCAGGGGGCTCTAGTTTATCGTTGCAAGTGCACCCAACGAACTTTAGTTAAGTACATTTCCGCACCACACTCATGGGGGCGCTAGTTAATCGGTGCAAGTGCACCCAACGAACTTTAGTTAAGTACATTTCCGCACTACCCTCAGGGGTCGCTAGTTTATCGGTGCAAGGGCACCCAACGAACTTTAGTTAGGTACATTTCCGCACCACACTCAGGGGGCGCTAGTTTATCGTTGCAAGGGCGCCCAACGAACTTTAGTTAGGTACATTTCCGCACCACACTCAGGGGGCGCTAGTTTATGGTTGCAAGTGCACCCAACGAACTTTAGTTAAGTACATTTCCGCACCACACTCAGGGGGCACTATTTAATCTATCTAATAATTTTTATTTAAAGAAAAAGCAAAACTTTCATAGACAAATAAAAACTTAATAAAAAGATAAAAATAGAAAGATGTTATAAAAAATGCGCTTAACTGTGAAATATACTAGTAAATGTAACTCTGCGCTTATAATTAATAAGAAACTTTGAATCCTGTGTGAATTGCTTGAATTATGATGAACTTAAGGCAGTTGTATGTATTATGATTATAAATGCATAATTTTCTCTTGTTGCCATGAGTAGGCTTCAATCGTGTCTCTCAGCAAGCTTTTTTTATTGGTTCCTGGCCAATGTTAAGTTTGTTTCATCTTCTGCCTTCAATGTTATTTGCTACATGTAGCTTGGACCAAATAGGCGAGGGGAGACAGAACACTGCACGAGGTATGATATTTCAAACCCTCGTGTAACACCAACCAAATAATTTAAGTGAAGTAAATTCATATAAAAATATTCTAATTGATACATTTATTCAACATAATATAAATAGTTTATAACAATAAAATGATAAAATGAAACGAGCAATGGAGCACATGATTATTTGAAATAAATTGTGACCAACATCAACACACTGTTTATAATACACATTTTTATAAAGTCACATATACACAAAATGTTCAATACTTGTATGGGAATGGTCTGTATTCGTTCTAATAAAGAATGATAATAAAGAACTTTTAAAGAATGACTAACCAATTGAAATTTATAAATAATTAATATTTATTTATAGTCAACTTTATATATCATGCATATACACATATATACTTGTTTCAGTAAATTTATATACAAAAAGCAACTTATAGGAATAAGTATTAATCATTCTTACAAATGTTTTAACTTGAAAATAGGTTGACATTTTCATTCAATTTAATATAAAATGCATTATGTTTTATTTAACAACTGAAATTGGTGTATCTATTCAACAGATATCAAAATAGAATTGTGGGAGAGGTTTCAACAGGAAGAGTCACTTAAGAAAAAAGGTTATTCCTATCTATTGACAATTATTTATAAAAGTGCCATTTTTTAAAAACAGATTTTTTTTTTACCCTATTTATACATAAATACATTTATTTGCAATTCTTGTCATTCTGATTCCACTCTCCAAAAATATGGGTACTTCTGTTGTTATAAGACCTAACTATGCTGCCATAAGAAATATGTCATCAATTTTAAGAACTTGTTACCACATGAATACATTATATAGAACATTGATTGAATCTTCACTTTTTCATTAAAAGATGACTTGATAACAATCTACATCTATTGGATTCCAATGAACAATAAAATGGCAGCAATGAGCCATTGCTTGAATAGTATTCAAGAATAAAATTTAAATTGTAGTTCACAACTGGGAATTGGAGTTGTCCCATTTTAATTCTCACTAAATGAAGAATCGACATCAAGGCACATTGGTCCATTAACAGTATGTTTCAGTATGATGGTAAAAACTGAATGTGACAACATAACTGGATTAAGAGATTAAGACTTGGAGTTTAAGCATTCTTCAAACATCAAAGGACTGCAAATCTGATGTTGTCAGCTTCTGACTCTCATCCATTGAAATCTAAACCATAAACTTAAATATAATGTAAATTTATCTGTAGTCTCACCACTATACCACTGCATAATCACAAATAATTGCAGTACAAACATGCAAATAACATAATGCATTACATATATTACTACATAAATAAGGACTGTATATTTATGATTCCTTGGGCATTTATGTTATAAAGTACATTTCAAATTGAAAATAGAAAAATGAATAGTTTAATGTAACTATTACATTTACCCATGGATTTGGTACCTTAAATTATTTTTAAACAATGTTTCTGATCATAAAAGTGCTTTTGTGATAAGAGCAAATTTATGTCCTTCAGGACAGCATAGATTAGAGGACCTTCTTCCCCTAATTAAAACACTTAAGGCACAATGGTCTGTGAATCTAATTTAGGAGGCTGATTGGCCCCAGGGTTGATAGGCCCCCCAAACTACTCTATATCTATCCACTATATACAGAGTTAGTGGAAATATGACTGATGGTAGTGTGATCACATTTCTGTCTCTCAGCCAGTAAAGACAGAGTCAAGTGAAGTACTAAAATAAATTATTAGTTCAGCCTTCATATTCGACTTGAAAATTGATCTCTGGAAAACATATCTGTTTTGTATGAAGTAGGTTTTTCTGAAAGTGCAAAATACTGAATTAAAATTACAAAGATCGAAACAATGTAACAAGAAGTCTGTTGTATGGATGTTTTCTTTGGTTGTAACATATAGAAGAAGAAACAATTATAATGTTGATCAAACTATGGAAAACAGTTTTAGCCAACGTTGCATGTTCATTCAATCAACATATTTAGAGACAATTTTGAGCTCTATTTACCAGTTTAAGTAATCATTTGTAATGCCCTGTTTATGAATGTTCATTTGTGGGTCCCAGGTACATAAAACAGTAATTTTATTGACAAAAGCAGAGTAACTCACTTCTTTAGACTTTGGTGTACTAAATGTCCACAAAGTTAGCTGTGAAGACTCGCCAGCCATAAAGATTAGGTCTTTCTGTAAATCAGAAATATTTGAATTACCACCAGACTGATAACTGAAACAAGGTTAACCATTCATACAAAAATGTGTGTCGTATGTATGTATGTATGTATGTACATATTCATAGCAGTCTGTATGAATGTATTGCAAAGAATATTCACTCTCAATGAATCTACCACTAAAACAAAATAATCACAGCAGTATGTATGAGCAGACCACACATGCTATTCACTAAAATATAGTTCAAGGTATTGTTAAAATTAAAACTAAAAGACTAAATTGTTGTCATGGTTAAATTTGTATCTATATATTGCAATATTGTTTCATATATTATTTTGCATTTTTAAACTATTAATTTCCTAATTTTGATTTTTTGTGTTAATAACCACATAATTATAAATTTTATATCGCAATTGAAACAGAGAGATCATTAAAATAGCTTCTGTGTCATTGAAACAGAGTGTGATCATGTAAACTTAGGATTAATGAGTTTCAAGTGCATATAAATACACAAATAAATAGTGGAGTGAAACAAATATAAAACAGGGAAACAGATTTAAGGACACAAGTTATCTTAAAATATATGCATATCTTTAATAATTAAATTGCTAAAAACCTGAGGGTCGTAATAGGTGGCATTAACCATTTTCTTGTTAGCTGGCAAGTCAGAAACTGGTAACAAATTTCCATTGTGAATTCCCATAATTCTAAGAGAGTCACTGAAAACAGCAATGTAAAAAATAATTTAAAATACCTAAATCTTTGTTTGTAACATTCAAGTCAATGACATTAATGGTGTTAATTAATCTATCACTTTAATTTATCTATATAAACATTCATCAATAAATACAAAATATTTACCCATTGTCAACTGAAGAACCAGCAATTATCAGCGGTAGCCCATCTTGCTTTCTAAAAATCCCAGCTACATAAATATCTTCAGGTTTACATTTAAACTGGAAGGAAAAAATGTATAATTACAATAAATAAGTACAGAACTTGATTTAGTAAGAGTGCTAATTCATATTTAGTACAGATTTGTTCTTTATATATATATATATATATATATATATATATATATATATATATATATATATATTCACATGCTGCTCACACAATTTTATTTAGGCATTCACAATAATAGCTGATATCATGGACAGGTAATAAGAAAATTTATAGACGATTAATTCCCAAAGGGAACGTGTTTAATTTATTACCTGCAAGCCAGCAGCTAGTGCATTAGGTGAAAAACTTGCACATGGAGCTTCTGCCATAACTGACCACAGCTGAATATCCCCATTATGGGTAACAACACCACATTGTCTATCAATTCCGGACTCTTCAAGCAGGAATAATTTCTCCTGCAAATAAAACACCGCAGTTACGAATAGGAACCTAACTTGAACATATAAACAAATGTTCAACAAGTAGAAAAAAGTATCATCAGTTATGTTATATTATAATACAAACCGAGTACGTACAATTGAGCTCATCGTATACTGAGATTCTATGAGAGCTTCAGTTTCTGTGTTAACAGTCAAATCAAAAGTGTTCAACAGTCCATCAGCAGATGCCGATATCAATTCATTGCGTTTTAGGGTACTGAAATACACCTGAAAAACATTATTTTAGATAGGAACATAACATAAAGTCAAGAATATTATTTCTGAAATATACTTTTGTACATACAAAGTGATGGAGTGAAGGACAATTAAAACAAAAGAGTAATACATGATATATTTTTGACAATTAAAAAGACCACTGATATTATATATGCTAGGTCAATTTCAAAGAAATTTGGGACTTTAAACAAGAAATATAAAAAATTTGTACAGTTTGGCTAATAATATGAGAGAAATTGTGAATTTTGGAAATGATTTAGTTTCATTTAAATTAAGTTACACGGTGAAACAATTTTTTTTACCTTGCTTATATCATCTGTGTGGCTTTGCCAATATGCTCCCATCAATTCCTTAGACCGGATGTCCCAAAATAATAAGTACGGACAACCGTCAATTAACTCTGTTCCGGCACATATCTGTTTCCCGTCAGGGGATACATCAAAAGTGTTTATGGGCTTGGCAATACCCTTTTTGTCATCTGAAAAGTGATTTCCTCTTTTTTAACACAGCACTGACAAAATCTGACATCGCCAACTTAAACAGAAAAAGGTAATGATGCAGACAAAGGTTTTTTTTTCTTTATTTATATTTAATGGGGCAATTAGCAACTTGCCTGTGATGCACCCAGGGACATGGAATTCCCTTGTACAGCCTACACTTTTGTATTTCGTTACAGTCTGAGTGAGCTAATTGTTGGGGGGGGAGGGGGGGTTTCATCGATTACTAGCCTATCTTATACTACATTAAACAGCCATGACATAGAGGCGGACTCGAACCGCCGACCTCCAGGGGCCCCAAGGTGCATGCCCCCACAACCTGAGCCCTCAGAGGCTCCATTTATGTGATATGGAGTGAGAGCTTATTTCTCCGTTCACTGTCCCTACTTATGATTAATTTTACAAACATCCATGGCATGCACCAGCAGATTGGAACCACTGACCTCTGGGTTCCCAGGCGCACTCACAACGCCCTAAGCCACTAAAGGCCCCACATAAGAAGTTATTTTTTTCTCAGTTTTCATACAAATTAAAATTAAAAGTTAGTAATTCATTCAATAGTAACTATTGTATATCATAGCACAAAAGTAACACTCGAGAAGAATTATTGCTGAAATCTAATGACTCTTCTATATTAATTGATATATGTCAATATAAAATGAAAAACAACTTTCATTAAGAAGTGTATGCTGAATTTAATATAAGGATAATAAGTAAGTTTTAGTTTGTACATCATCAAAAAATCATTTATAAACATTTATCAATATGACTTCCCATTTCAATGGATTGAAAAAAAAAAGATTCAATCTAAATATGCAAATATGTCTTGAAGAATATCCTAGAGCACATTAAAGACATCAAAACAAATAAATGCCAACAAATAAAATTACCGTTTTCCTTACATCTGAATTTTCCATGTTAGGGATTTTTAATACGTTGAGAAATTTATTGTCATAAATCTCAAAGTGAAATCTAGCAGTGTTTTCTATTGGTTAACCGTGTTAACAAGAATAAGGATTACAAATTATTTTATTTAATTAGGCCTAACTCTTCTTTAGAAAAAAAGAACTTATATATAACTAAATCCTATCTGAAAAATCTGTCGATAATTTTTCAGCACTACGTACATAACAAAAGGATATTCAATTTGAAACCAACATTTAAATACACTAACACTCCTGTAACCAGATCTTGCATCGCATAAATGAATTTCGCCGTGACGACAGCCCGCGAAAACGTTCCGTGAGTCGCACGGGCAAAAGCTGAAATATAAATATTTTGAGGTAAAATACATTAAGTATATCATACTCGATTACTGGCTTTATATTATTAGCTTAATCAAACAATATATATTTATTATATAACATAAACATGACCAAATGTTCAAAATAAATACGCAAGATTTTTTCCTCCTATAATTAAAACAGAGCCTATCACTGTGTTAACATCTTAAATACAACATTATTGGAAATTGAGTCCTTCCTTTCAACAGCCGTTGTAGTTTATTATTACGGCGGCAAATATATTGATTTTAATTTTAAAAAAACAAAAATGAATTGTTCATACTTACAATTTAACTGTCTATACGTTACCATACTGAAGTAATGGTTAATTTACATGACTATCATTCGAACAGAGTAAAGAACAAAATGTGACATTGACAATGGTACTGATGAACAGCAAACTTACAATACATATTTATCTCACATACACACACACACACATCTATAATGCATATGTGTGTGTGTGTGTGTGTGTGTATATATATATATATATATATATATATATATATATATATATATATATATATATATATATATATGTATTACAACAATACATACAATAACTATGTATTACAATGCATATAATATTTACCGAATATCACATAAATTCCTGATCAAAGGCCTAATTTCTCCCAATTTAGAAAATGCAGAGTCAATCCGATAAATTACAGGTTTTGTGTTAATCTCGCTACTCGTTCCAAATGCAACCTTATACTCAGCATCTCTAAAAAGAATTTATCCTGTTAAAAACATCACTAATAGGAAGGAATGGTTTTTCTCTGAATCACAGTGAAAAAATAAAACTTACCCAAGTTTAATAACGTTCATCTGCATAATTTTATCGCTAGTTAAGTCATATGTATTCTGGACTTGGTAAAAATCCTTATATAGAGCACACATCTTTATATCCTAATTCTGAAAAAATAAAATGACAATTTTAATGACGATTGTATTTATATGATATTTTAATACTTATTACTAAATTCAATATATATAATAAAATTCGTCATACAACCAATGCATGTTTTATAACTTCAGTCTTGCAATATTAAACTTGACATTCTTAGTGCAATATATAAAGAGTATTATCTATTAACAAATAACAAGATTTAATGGACAAATAATATCCTTGAGTTGTAATGAAAATTGTATAAATAAAGAACGTACAATAAGAGACTAACAACCAGAAGTACACTAAACACCGGTATGGCGCCGCGTCTAGACCGGCAAATCCACAGCCATACCAATCTCACGAAAGGATGTCATTTATAATATAATTACGTCGGTTTTAGTTATTAATTTTATTGTTAACAGTTTATGAACAAATAAAACAAGCGCTCATTTAAAGTTGTGTTACTGTCAGTTGAGGCACTATAAGTGCTAATCACAGAGAAACCGCAACATAAAACCATAAATATTTGAACTGGTAAAATTCAAATTTATCCCAACTCATAATTGTTGAGTCAGGTCATATTTTGTTTGAATAATTATTTATAATAATTATTATTTATTTATTTTAAAATGGAGGAAATTATAAAAATAAGTTATATTTTCGATAAAATAAAAAATAAGTTTTTTATGCGAATATCCTTTTTCTATAAAAAATAAAATGAAACTTTATAATTGTTGAAGTGAAGAGAAACTTATATTTATTTTACGTTTTATTTGTTCTAGCTCAATACGTAACCAATTACAAGATTTGTGGGAACACGCCCGTGAATATTTTTCTGTAAAAGAATTCTAAGGAGATATTAATTTCTTTTCAAATTCTTTTAAACTTGAATACATTCGGAACTTAAATGTTACACTTACAGTGTGGTTATTCTTTCCTCATCGATCGCGCAGGGTGTTCGCAACGAGGTCAACTGAAAATTATGCGTTCTTGAAATTAAAACCTATTAATCAGGTTGGGGATAGTAATTTCAACGGTGACGATACTGAATGGCAGTAAAACATTACCTTACCGTTCGACATTCATCATTCTTTTTAATTGCAACCCTGAAGAATGTCGAGAGGCGTAACCCAGTGGCGAACGGTTATCAGAAAGCAATTCTAAAGTTGTAAGCAATGAGATAATAAGATAATAAAAAATAAACATTAAAATAATTAGACTTAAATGTGATTTTCCTATAATGTGGAAAAGCCCATTTTTGATGTCTTACTTACAACGACGGAAGTATTCGCCTCATTAATCCTCCAGTCGATTTCTAGAATTGCCACTGTCTTGTAATTTTAATCGGCAAATCCCAAGATTATAAACCAAATTAAATACAACGCATTTCATGCAAATTACTATGCAGAGAACGAAATTTATGAAAATCCGAAGGAGCTGGGTCAGGGCTGGGGGCTTGGTCAGGGAATGCTGGAGGATTTCCGATTTTAACTTCCTAGTTTTTTGCAGTTCTGGATTTGGATATTGAGTTGGGCAAATTCAGTCGAATTGTGAACATTTGGTCCATGGATAATAATACGTGGATTATTATTCACTAAATAGCGGATAAAGTAATTATCAATACTGGAATGTCACCCAGAGTGAAGTTCTGGGTTTTATCTTTTAGATTGAAATCACTGTTTCGAAATCGACTAAACCACTTCTTCCCTATCTTAGGAGCGGGACACGATCCAAATAAACGTTTCGAATTTATTTCTTGCGGCTTCGACAACCGCTCCTTTTTTAAACTCGTATAACATAACACGATGAAAACGTAACTTTAAATTTTCGATTTTGAATATTAACCCTGCATAAAAATTTAGTTAAATGAACTTCTTCTTATGATCATGTTGACTCACGACAGATTTAGATAATTGTCAGGTAATAACATGATTATAAAAGATACCGACACAGTCAAAAGTGCATGCACTTCTGACACCTATGAAAATAGGGCACGAACATTTGAAATCACCCAATATATGTACATACATAAATTTCCATGTATAGTTGAATGTACTCAGAAATGAATTCATCAGCACTTAAAATGAGGAACATTAAGGACTAAACTCCAAAACATTTATTTTATCGGTCCGATTTCGCGAATTAAGTCAGTACAGCATAATCCTTTTGTTTAAAGTAGGCGAAAAATAACTCAAATTCTCAAAGCTTATGAACAAATTTATTCCTAAATTGGGAAAGTAAAGTACGTTTACCGAAATAAATTAATTAATATTTTAACGGGAATATGTTCCACGCTTCGCGCTGTAGAATCGTCTGTAATAATTTTAGTTTAAAATGTATGAACTTCGGTCGAATTAAATGGCTGTAATTCCATTGTAAGTTAACCTTGGGAAAAATTTTCTAAAAAGCCCAGAAAGGGTCTAGCATGTTGCTTCTAGTGGGGCTGGTAATAGGGGTTATAAGTAGGGGAGGCGAAGTTGCAGTTGTAAGCTCAACCTTCTTACGACTGAGAGTCTTCTCATTTCACACTACTTGTTTATCCCACAAATCATTAAGTGGTCCGTGTGTTTTCTGATGCTATTTTTCCTACTTTGTATTATATATAATAAGCTAAAATAATTTGTTCCTTTTATAGCATTCACTGCACTAAGTCATGGAAAAATATGGTGGAAAATTCCCTCCAGGGATCTTTGTGGTAGCCAAGATGAAGAAAGCTGGACCCCATTGGCCAGGTTTGATATTTACTAGACTGATTATTCCTTTCATGTTGGTTTTTAAATATCCCAAAATCTGCAAATACTGCCAATATTGTCTCATATTATAGTGTTTATTATAATTACTGGTGAGTCATAAGCCTCTGAACAGGTATATTTGAAGGAGTGAATTTTTCCACGCAACTCATTATTTCCACTTTTAAAAATCCTAATATAATAGAACTTTTAAATAGTGAAGAACTCTTAAAAGAATCATGCTGTTTTTTCAAACCCATTTCAGCACTGCACATTTGCACTTTAAAAATTAAGTTAAAAAGTGTACTATTCTTTCAATAGTGTTGTTAAACTAATGTTAAAGCTCAGTCAGATAATATTTTACGTTAGCAATCATATTTGAATAAAAAATATCTTGGTGGTAATGTAAGAAATATTAGAAATCCTAGTGTTCATTAATATTATACATAAAGACTTGTACTGTAAAGAAATGTACAAATAGTATGTGTACATGTATGTGTAGTAGGTACTAAAGAACAAATTTAAATTCCAGAGTCAATTGAAATATGAACTTTTAGTTTCCATTTCCATTTTATATTGATTACTTTTTAAAAACAATTATTTCAATTTCTATTAGATGAATTTGTGTTTAATTTAGTTGCAGTTTTTAAAAAGTACCGATCAACAAAAAATTAATAAGCATTGATATTGAATATGCATTGATTCACTTTATGTTTATAATTAATTTCTGTTATATATTAATTAAAAATAGTTAACTTTTAAACAATATTGCTTTAAAAGGTACTAGTTGTTTACAACATTCATTAATTTTTTTTTAAGCAATGATAGTCAGTGCACAAAGCTGTGGTTTAACTTCTCACAGTCCTAATGAAATATGTGTTTTCTGGTTTGGTGATCATCGAATTTCACTTGTGAGTATTAATTGAAATCTTTTAAATCTAGATTTATATATATATATATATATATATATATATATATATATATATATATATATATATATATATATGTATATACACACTTACATACATACATACATGTTTTATATTTATATATATATATATATATATATATATATATATATATACCTTGTTATTGTTTCTAAATATTAAGTAATTTAAAGCTTTCGGGTTAATAGGTGCCATGCAAATTTGTTTTACCATTAGAAGAAGAAATTGGAAAAATAATAAATAAGCACAAGTCCCCAACATTAAAACGTGGAATTCTGGAAGCTTTAAAGGTGAGTAAAGACAAGAGTAAACTTGTACTACTGAGATTTAAGAAAAAATCATATTAACAGTTAACCATTTTATTAGTTTTATTCAGAAAGAATTAGTCCTTTAAAAAGAATGACTGATGAAGGATTGATAAGCTGGGCAAAAAAAGGGCTACCAGCTCAAACAAAGCATATAGGTATGTTTGATAATCATATAATTTGAAGCATTAAATTCTTTCAATAATTAAATAATATTGGAAATGTAAAACAGTTGTTGAATCTATATAAGAATTCCCTATAACAGTAGTTATTCTCTTATAGTTCAGCTATTTTTCATTAGATATTTTTAATTGTAAATAGATGTGTTGAATATTTATGCAAGATTTATGATCCAAATCAACAAACAACATTTGTTTACAGAAATGTTTATTCCTTATGTGCCAACGTTAATATAGTCTTTAATGTAAATTAGAAGTGGAGTTTATTATATTAGAAACACTCATTCATATTAGTATTCATTGTACTAATCATAAATTATTTATATTAAAGATTCCTGTGAAATTCCTACTCTTGTGAGATTACAACTGAATGCAATTAAAAGAAGAGTTACTCCTGGTCATACAAAACGAAAGAATCAGAAAGATGAAAATCATATTACAACAAGAAGTGCAGACTCTTGTAGGTTGTCCTCCAGTTTCAAAGTTCAAAGTTAGTATTCCAGTTAGTATTCAAAATTAACATTATACATAATTAAGTTAATCATTCAAATAGGCTGTTACATAAGAGTTTTTATGTTAACCATTCTGTGTCAGTTCCATTGAATGATTTTAACACCAAAAAATACTTACTTTGTAATTCATAATACCTGAATTTATTTGTTATATTAGGCATAAAAATATTTATAATGTGCGTATTTAATTCATTAATTATATATTGAAATAGATACCAGAACATCATGTATGGCTTGTTTTCAACCCCATGTTGATCACCAACATCCCATTTTCACCGGTTCTTTATGTGATAAGTGCATGGTCAGTATTATTTAAATTGTAACTAATTTTTATTATATATATATATATATATATATATATATATATATATATATATTTATCTTTATGTATCATATATTTTGTTAACACAGTGCACTTGTTGCAGGTTGAATACAGAGAACACTTTTTTTACTTGGGTGATGATGGTGCTAAGGTCAGAATTAAATTGTAGTAATGATTTATACAAATTTTTAAGGTATTTTTTAAGGGTCAATGAGTGTTTGGACTATAATCACTCTTGTCATCTTCTGTTATTGTGCCATAATAGTAATGATGCAGTAATAGTGCAAACACGCAGCATAAATATATTATTTGAATGATGTATACAATTGAATGAATATATATTTGAATGCTACTTATGTTGGTAAAAGTCTGAAATTAGGCTAAGTAAGAGCACTAAGCACATGAGTGAAAACAGATCGCAAGAATGATCATAACTATCATTTTGTGACTGAAATCCCATTATATAAACAATTATACATTTCGTGTGTTTCTGTCTCCTCTTGCTGGTTTGGTCTTTTGCTAGAGCGGTTTCGGCTGCTCGCCATCTTCAGTAGTGGTGTTAGTCATTTTTGGCACTTTGGATGTTTTTTGGTCATCCACATTGCACTGTCACAGTCACTTGTACTGTGGTGGTCCGTTTGTCATGTGTATATATACGTATCTTGTTATTGTGTTTTGGCGGGTGTTGTTTGTCTTCTTTGTGTTGAGGGGGGGTGTGGGATTTTGTTAATGGGCTTAAGTCTATGTCGGATTGTAGGTGAAAAAGGGGGGGTTCAGCTGCTCGCCATCTTCAGTAGTGGTGTCAGTCACTTTTGGCACTTTGGATGTGTTTTGGACATCCTCACTTCACTGTCATTTCAAGTCAAACCTATCCGGTATTGTGTGTTTGCAGGCAAAAACGGCAAAGAGATGGATGTAATAGAGAGTATGGAAATTTTCAAACAAACAAAACAACATTATAAATGAAAAGATAAATTCCCAAAGTAACTCTATATTCACCCCGCTAATCCTACTGAAGGACCTCACCCCGCTCCCTTTTTCACCTATAATCCGACATAGACTTAAGCCCATTAACAAAAATCCCACACCCCCCCTCAACACAAAGAAGACAAACAACACCCGCCAAAACACAATAACAAGACAGGTATATATACACATGACAAACAGACCACCACAGTACAAGTGACAGTGACAGTGCAATGAGGATGCCCAAAAAACATCCAAAATGCCAAAAGTGACCAACACCGCTACTGAAGATTGTAAGCAGCCGAAACCGGTCTGACAAAAGGAGACAGAAACACACAAAATCTGTGGTATTCCAACCCCTCGCAGACCACAACACAGGTATGTTAAACTAATTATATATTTACTTTTTAAATAATATAAATATTATAAAATATAAGTCTTCATGTGAAGTTCTAATTTTTTTGCTGCAATATGATGTGTATTTTGAATAACTGAATATGTTTTGCACCCTTAAATATAATTATGATTTTTAAGATGATGAGCCAATAGTGGATATGAAATTCAATAATTTTTTCTGAATTATTAGCAGTGATTCCTAATGATAGCCAATCAGTCTGAGAATGCATTTGCGTTTGCTGTGGGAAGCCTGCATAGTGCCTAATACCTCTGCTGATGAATACTTTTATAGCTTTTATGTTTCTCACCTTCCTTTTAAAGCCCATTGTAAGACTGAGTATAAGACCATCATTGGTGGAGTTAGAAATAAATTTCAAAATTTAAAAAAAAAATGAATGTGCTATTAATATATTTATATACTTATTCACTTCATGTTGTATGTATATGTAATTATTTATTTATTATTGTAATTAAAATGACCCAGTTAATATTTTTTTAGTGACTTTGGGCAGATGTAATTTATATATGTTTACTATTTTATATTTAGTAAATATCTTATATTAATTTTATAATACATTAAATAAAATTGAATCTAGATTTTCATTTACAGTATTGCTGCACTATATGCTCAGGCTATGGAAGATTATTGGTCTGCTCATCAAAAACATGCTTTTGGTATGTCACTAGTCACTAAATAAAATACAGTGCAAGAATCATTTTAAAAATAGATAATGATATGTCATTAGGTACAGTTCTTATATTATTAGGTACCATTTATACTTATGTTCTGCAAATACTCATTTATTTTGCGTCTTATATTTTGCACCAATTTTTCATTTTACATTTCCAGTACTTACTGTGAAGAATGTATACAAACATTTTGTGGCAAAAAGAAGTTTGAAATATTTGTCAATAGAACCAAGTGGATGTGCTTTATATGTTCTCCACCTGAACAAAATTGTTTAAAAGTTAGACCCGATTGGAAAAAAAATGTAAGCCAATTAAATTGATTATAAAGAAAATTAAATGAACATAATTATTCAGCTATGATACTCATTACTACAGGACATTTTTACTAAACACACTTTATTGTAATTCTTCTTGATAATATTTGATTAGGGTAGTATTCATTTTGAAGGTGATATAAATGACAAATGTGAATAAATCACAGTGAATTTCAAATAATTCTAAAACATTCTCTAGAACACAACACCCCTGATACTGTTTTGATGAATTCCTATTGGGTAATTTACTATAGAAAAATATATGAGTATTATTATAGATAGGTGAGCTATTAAAAAGTAACAACATTTTCAGATTTCACTTCTATTCCGGTATAAAACTCAAAGAATGGATTATGTTAAACTTTCTAATAGGAAGAAAAGTATAGTAGTTCTATCTGTAACTGATGGAAATTCAGGTAAATTATAAAATATTGGCCTTTAACAAATTAGTTAACTATAACTGAATTAGAATATATTCTTCCTATGATGAGGTTTAAATAACAGTTTATATTTGTTAAGATTATATCTTTTCAGGGATCTTCAATTTGAATAAGTTAAAGTGTTTTGAAGTAAAACAAATTTATGTAACCTATGTAGAAAAACCCAAAAAAATAAATTTGATGAATGATGAAAAGATCAAATTGGTCGTTTACCCAGTAAATATTGACGATTTAGAGGAGATTGATATGTTGGTAGGTGGGCCTGGTTCATTAAATGATTGTTGGAATGAAGATATTGGTGAGTGCTCATTTAAATATCTATTGCATGCATTATTTTATTGGAGAAATGATTTTAATTACATTTTTATATTTTTATTATTCAGAGGTTTCAATTTCAAAAAGGAATCATCATCTTTGTACTGAATTTTATAGACTACTAATATTAGCTAAACGAAAAAATCCAAACTTGTTGTGGACATTTGAGTGTCCAGCAGTTTTACCACACAATCTGCAAAAATGTTTAACGAGGTAACATTTATTTAATATAAATACATGATTTATATATAAAATGATTAATTTTATTATATCCTTAATGGGCTAATTCAAAAAATTTTACCTAAATATTTCTAGTAGGATTATTGAGTGAAACAAAGTTTTTGATGCTGTGTGTGTGTGTGTGTGTGTACATTTATAGATATTACAATTTAAAAAATGTTAATTATAAGTATAATATGTTTAAATTTAAAAAACATACATTTGGTCTTATGGACTACACATTTAAAGGAAGTATTAAAAACAATGTTAACTCAATCTAATTAAATGGTTGTCTAGTTATAAACATATAATAAATTAGCTTAACTAATGGAAGTAATTATTGAAATTTGATTTATTTTTTTATCTAGGTGGTTTTCCTGTGATCCAAAAGTGTTTGATACTAATTGGGAAAATATATTAACAAGATATCGTTTATGGTGGGGAAATTTTCAAATGGATGAAAGTTTATTTAAAAAATGCATTGCATGGCCAGCTATTTGCCCATTGCCTTAAAATATTGATTTACATTTCTGGTATATTTTTAATTTTTTAGTGTAATGTTGAGTTTACTATGTTGCTAATGATGATTCCATTATGAGTGTACCTTAATTGTTCATTACATTTGTTTATTGTTTTTTATATTCCTGATGCTTATATCATTTTTTACTTAAAATATATTGTATTCGACAAATAACTAATTATCCAATACAGTTTTTACATCTATTACTATATTATACATATGAAATGAAAAATATACATATAATATGTAAAATTGTTTTGTCATTAACGTTATGACACATTTTTGTCCCTCACATAAATTCAGATCTTTGGCCGTGTAAATTCAGAAATTGGCACATGTACCTGTCAGCCCCAGAAAGTTTAGAATACCCGTTTTGTGGTCTGTGAAGGGTTGGAATACCGTAGATTTCGTGTGTTTCTATGCCCTCTCGCTGGTTTGGTTTTTTTGATAGACCAGTTTTTCTTATAATAAAATAAAGTTTTGGTTTCTCCTTAAATAAAAATTATTAGATATAGATTAACTAGCGCCCCCGTCAGTGGAGCGGAAATTTACTTAAGTAAAGGTCATTGGGTGCCCTTGCACCGATAAACTAGCGACCCCTGAGGGTAGTGCGGAAATGTACTTAACTAAAGTTCGTTGGGTGCACTTGCACCTATAAACTAGCGCCTCTCTTGAGCGTGGTGCGGAAATGTACTTAACTAAAGTTCGTTGGGTCCACTTCCACCGATTAACTAGCGCCCCCATGAGTGTGGTGCGGAAATGTACTTAACTAAAGTTCGTTGGGTCCACTTCCACCGATAAACTAGCGCCCCCATGAGTGTGGTGCGGAAATGTACTGAACTAAAGTTCGTTGGGTGCACTTGCACCTATAAACTAGCGCCTCCCTTGAGTGTGGTGTGGAAATGTACTTAACTAAAGTTCGTTGGGTCCACTTCCACCGATAAACTAGCGCCCCCTGAGTGTGGTGCGGAAATGTACTTAACTAAAGTTCGTTGGATCGATCCACTTCCACCGATAAACTAGCGCCCCCTGAGTGTGGTGCGGAAATGTACTTAACTAAAGTTCGTTGGATCGATCCACTTCCACCGATAAACTAGCGCCCCCATGAGTGTGGTGCGGAAATGTACTTAACTAAAGTTCGTTGGGTCCACTTCCACCGATAAACTAGCGCCCCCATGAGTGTGGTGCGGAAATGTACTTAAGTAAAGGTCATTGGGTGCCCTTGCACCGATAAACTCGCGCCTCCCCTGAGTGTGGTGCGGAAATGTCCTTAAGTAAAGTTCGTTGGGTGCACTTGCACCGATAAACTAGCGCCTCCCCTGAGTGTGGTGCGGAAATGTACTTAAGTAAAGGTCATTGGGTGCCCTTGCACCGATAAACTAGCGCCTCCCCTGAGTGTGGTGCGGAAATGTACTTAACTAAAGTTCGTTGGGTGCATTTGCCCGCAAGTGGGTGCTGATAATAGTGGTAGTCATGGTTGTTATCAATGTGTTAACAATTACAAGCCTTTTTGTAACACCTATTTATGCATTCAACGCAAGGAAATATATTCTTCTGAAAAACTGACCACGTATGTAAAGCTAAATGAGCTGCTTCTAACGAATGATCGGAGAGTACTACATATCTGAGATTCTAAACCGCATAAATTTGAAAAAAGGTAGTCTATGCCCCCGGTGGTACAGAGAATACATTTTTGCTTATTCCAGTACTGGTAAAAATCTGGAAGAGACAATTATGTATTCTATTTGAGAAAAGTAAATGTATTTTTCTCGAATTCAATCGCACGCCGTAAATTGAACCACCCAAGCATTTTTTTTAAACCATCATCAAGATAGTCGGTACGCAAAGCTAGTAACTTATATATATTGGGGTGCAAGCGATCGCTTGCGAGATCCACGATGCGATTAGTTTAAAAGCTTTGTCCATGGTCTCGTTTGCCCGTATAAATCATAATTTTCATTTTTTCACTCACTCCCCCAACGCCGGTTTAACCTTCTACTCGGGGACCTCGATTTATTTTCGAGCAAATTTAAAGATTGAAAGCTGGCTAGAATCGAATGCTAATAAAATGGCAAGCAGGAGAATATGGAACTGGCGTGATCTAATCTACAGCGAATTATAATTGGAGGGCCCCCTCGGAAACAAAAGCTTGCGATGGTCCGAAGGCGGCCATTAAGGCTTCGTTTAATGGCAACTACATTCTCAAGACAAAACCGGGAAACAATGCTCAGAATCAGAGCCCGAAACGGACAATCGCACAACTCGCCACGGCTTCAGCGTACCGACAGTCGACAAAGTTATAAAAATCTCGGTTCCTCAAGTTTCATTCCCGTTTCACGTTTCGATACGTAGCCCGGATAAAAGTGTCGCAAAGTGCCATCACCGGCTGGCTTATGTTTCGACAGAAACACGACATAAAAACATTCCGCAATTGTATTGGGCTGGCAACGAAGTCATTGCAGATGTCACCGAAATATGGCGTTATTTGATTTTTCACACGTGTTTACATGTTTGAACTGATAAGGTCTTCCGATATGTTATTACTTGGTATACGTACTCTGTGAAAGATTCGGTAACAAAGTTGACCGGATATGTTTAATAACGAACACTATCTTCGTATTTGCGTTTTTATTTTCGTAAAAGTAAAAATGCGCGTCAAGTTTACAATGTTGATGGAGCGTCAAAAGAACGTCAAAACGTGTCAAACTGGTTTGCTAAATTTCGTTCGGGCGATTTTTTACTGAAAGACGAGGAATCTCGTCGTGGTCCTCTGGTCGAAGTTGACGAAGACGAAATGTAGTCCATAATCGATACCGATCGCCATAGAACAATACGAGAGATAGTGGAGAAGCTAAAGGAATTGAAAACCATTTAAAACAACTCGGGTGCCAAAAAATGTTCGCTATACGGGTACCTCATAAACCGCGGATGGGAAAAATCCGCAATTATATAGTTGCCAGCCCAATACTTTTTTTATTTATTTTATTTTAAATCACTGGAATAATTTAAGATTTGATAACGCAAGTGTATTATTGACGGAGAATTCACTGATGGTACTCCTAATTGTACCTAAAACCATAATGATTGTACAATAAAAAAAGTTTTATGGAAATTAATTAATACGTGAGAACTGTGGAAGGATACTACTGGATAGCAGTCGTACGCCTTCCTCGAATCCCACGAATCTAAGATGAAACTATGTTCGGTTGCAGGTCACCGACGTACTGAGTATGTCCTCAAACCTAGAGAAAGGAACATACCCCGATAGGCCTTAACGGTTTAAAGACATCGAGTTTCGGCGTTACGCGGCGGTTAAAAATACCGCTGGCGGTATTGGCTCGGTGTGGGCGGTGGCTAATCGAAACTGGCGTATTTGCGGGCGAGTAAATTGGACTTTGGGCGAAAGAATAAACGAGTTTCATCGAGGCTAGTCGGAGCGGCCGCAATTAGGGCCCCGGACAGATGACAAACGACGAGTCGATAGGCCGGCCGGTAATAAATGAGCGTTCGGTCGACGGGAGGTCGGACCACTCTAGGACCGCCCTTCGAAACCACTCGGAAACCTCCCTACTTTCCTACCGCCATCTAGTTTCTCTGTTTTGTTTTGTTTTCTCATTCCGTGCAACCCACGCTCCAATTGACTCCTTGAAATTCCAGTACATCCTTCCAAAGTTCTCGCCGCGTTCGCGATGTCGCGTGAATCCTTACTTCCGACCAAAGTCCACCAATTATAACCCCCATGAACACCTTTCCGGTATCGAATCTTAGTTGGGGCTTTGAAAATGTTCGCGCACCGTTATGTACTCTTTAACGATATACCTATACCACACCCGGATTCGCCAGAAATTACGTGGAATATCCACACCTGATTCAAAGCGGACTACTGAGGCCGTTACTAAAACGAACATTGAAATTGGCCTTAGCTAACTTTACGAAATTTAAAATTTACGAAACCGTATTGAAACCGACGTGGACATACTTCTCCGGGAAATCCTGGTATCGCTCTCATCCGGAGATTCCGATCGAAAGTCCTTCGAACCGTTCTTAATGCTCTTTAGGAACATACCCCTAATCTCGCAGTTCGCCACGACCTCAGCTTACCGACAGTAGATAAAGTTAAGGATGACGGAAAATTAAATCACTAACTTCACTGGGAGAGTTTTTGCTTTGGGGTTGACCCACCAGATGTTCCGGGATTTTTCCTGTGTATAAACCACCCGAACGGGCTCCATCGGAAGGGTTTTTGTCCTTTCCTTCCGGGACCCTCTTGGGTGTTGACCGCTTCCGACGTTTCGGAAATCTTATCGGTTCCACCAGGGTCCGACCGAAGAGAAGATCAACTCGGGGTCCTATTTGTACCCGGAGGTGGGGTGTCGTCAATCCCGCCGGGATTATGACTTATCCCGTCGTTCCCGCTACACAGATAACACAATCCTACCGGAGTCCAGTTAGTGTCAATTAAGGTTCCGGTCACTGAAACCTTTGCACATTTATAAAAAAAATACTGCCGCTCAATCGAATATCGTCCGGAGGATTAAATTAAAAGGAGAAATCTGCGTCGGCCGCGTGCGGTCGGACTTGCCCCCTTTACCGTATCCCGTTTCCATATCGGATTTGTCGGTCGGTGCGGGGAAAAGGTGGGTAAACATAAGAGAAGGGGCCCCACATCAAAGGGGGAGGAACGCTGCGGTGACTTTCATGTCGCCGAAATTGGGCGACCTTTTTCTCCTAGCCGGACGGGCCCTCTCACGATTTTAGCCCCGACGGTTATTTCGCACCGGATACAACTCCCGCCGGTATATTTCGAGACAAAAAGAAGCGGGTCGAACCCTACACGATGACCTATAGTTACCAATACGAGCAAGGAATTGCACGCGGTACACATTAAGTCGGCTTAATTTGTTTACTATCTATATTAAATAATGGGTACATATATATGTACCATTTTTCACTCGATTTCAATATTTTTCTATTTGATTTTCACAGTATGCCATTTAATAAAAAACACGTCGCTAATCACATTCGGTCCTTATTTTTATTTACAATAGCCCGATTTGTGGTATTTTATTTTAGTTCCAAACAAAATGTAAGAAGAATATTTTATCTATATACAAATATATTTCATGATTAATTAAGTAAAAGAATAAATAATTATAATAAATTTTATGAAAATAATATAATTACTATGAATAAATAAATAATTATAATAAAGTAATTATTAATATTCTTCGATATACTTTTTTAACTGTTTAATTGTTACTGTATGACACAATAAGCGACAATGTATTCGAGTAACAATATTAACGAGTAGAGAATAACGAACCCACTGGCTGGGGGTTTATAGCTAATATATTAGTAATCATAATTACAATTACAATATATATATATATATATATATATATATATATATATATATACACCTCCAGAGAGGTCTCTCGATTTACGGTGTCTCACCTCGACGCCTTACGTGCCGATGTTTTGGGCCGAATTGTAAACTGCCAAATACACTCGCGTTTCATTCGAAAATAAATAGAAAATCCAATTTAAAAGATGGAGATCTGAAGTTTTTCCAGCCGGGGCGGTAAAATGGAAGCGGCGGTAAGCCAGGGAGATTTGGCGGCGTTGTGTATATACCGGGCACCGGCGGGAGAGCCAATCAAAACATATCCAAAATAGCCAAACACCGGGTTTTTGTTCTCTGGGCCCGCGCGCGCTTTCCAAAATATCGGCACCAAGGAAAACTCAAAGCGTAGGGTTTTCGACTTGATTTCGAACCGGCGGACAAAACGATATATTGGGCGGCATGTTACATTTCAATTCTCACTGAATCAGGAAACGACAGCAAGGCACATTCATAAATTACCAGCGTCTTTCGATATTACCACCATATTTTATATAAAAAATAGATTATTCCTCTTTATTGACAATTATTTATAGATGCACCATTTCTTAAAAACAAATAATTCTTTCTCTCTATATATAAATACATTCATTATCTATGAAAAATTCTAATCTGGCAGAAAAACAATTATTAAGAAATCCTCCCGGAAATTATTTAGTGATAAAGATATGACGGTTTCGTAACTCGCGTTTTTGGCCTACTATTCGATTACCGAGTATTAAAAAAG
This sequence comes from Lethocerus indicus, assembly GCA_019843655.1. NCBI lineage: Eukaryota > Metazoa > Arthropoda > Insecta > Hemiptera > Belostomatidae > Lethocerus > Lethocerus indicus. Next base: position 35,432,026 of record JACDQD010000001.1, read on the forward strand.
AATTTCTGTTTTTCCGTCATCAAACGCAAATGACTCTAGTTGAGCGACCACCTTACGTTTGAATTAATTACGAGCAGCTCTGAACATTCACAAATATTTGGAGCAATGCGACCGCTAAGTTTAATGGATTTTTATTCCGGTTTAAAAAGCGTCGCGGGCTTGGAAATTGGTCAATTAGCGATACCTTAGAAATTTGGCTGCCTTCCTCTTTGAGGGTGCCCGCTAATTATTTCTCTCTATCGAAATTACCTAACCTTTCTCAGGAATGAGCTCTGACCCGATTCGCCGATCGAAATCGAATCTCACTCTTTTTATGATAGCGATTGCGACGCCCCGAACTAAGCGAGGGTATTTAAAATGTACCGAATGTATTCCGCAACGGTTCCGTACGTGTATTAAGGCCGAATAAGGTAAGAAATAAACATTAAAATACGGGCCGTGTTTTTGTAATATATAAACATTTACTAATAAATCTCACTAACTAATAAGAGGTAAGTTAAGAAAGGTCTCAAAGAAGACCTTAGTCAATAATAACACAGCTACATACTTTGGAGCATAAGCGTCGATTCAACTAACCAACGTCTAGTCCAAGACTCAACTGCCGTTTATTCTGTTAACCTTTAATATTATAATAATATTTTTAATTACGCGATCCTACCGAGAGTTTGTTAGTGATAAGTCATATGATTTATAATTAAACTTATAAAATAGTATTTGTTTATTGTCGAGTAATCGATTGGAGATTAAGTACGCCGGGCCGTCGAGGATATTGAACGGAGAAAACTGAAACTAATCAGTTCCCAATAACCGGAGCGTAATTAAGTCTTAATCATAAAAAAACGCCCGTTGGCTCTCTTTAAGTTATCGTTTGGTGGGCAAAGTACAAAATTACTGCCCTGATGGTGGTTACAATACCCAGTATTCTTATATATATGCATAAATAGACATAGATATACATTACACCAAGGGAATAATTATTTATGTTCTCGAGTTTTTATTATTGTAACATCCGCGATTTATATACCAACATTGTACATACAGTATAATTAAGTCCCAACATCTATGTATATAAATATAGAAATACCCCATGCGGCATGCTTAAATTAACCAGCATTTGTTTATTGCGACCGTACATTTAAGGAGATGAAGTGTAAATTCAAAAATTTGAGTCTGGAGAACCGGCGAAATTTTAAATTGTTGACTTTCAATAGCCCTTTGGTCTAGAGACCGCCTCAGTCTGTAGCCGCCATCACCGGAGGGCGCTTCTTTATAGGGAGAACCGAGTGAGGTAAAAACGTTCCGCAATTGTACTTATATAACAATAAAGGTTGATTTATAACAATAAATAAAATGATAGTAAAAATCAATAGAGAAAAGAATCGGACGGGCGATGTTACGAGTCCACCGCCAAGGCCCCGTCCGACAGCAAGGAAAACGGCTTCCCGCTTTTAAAGCGTAACCGAATTAATTTTGACAGGGGCAAATTGGAGTTTTTGGAATTGCGGAAGGAAACTATCCAAGGGGCCTCTTTGTCGACTCTTTGCCCGCCTCCTTCAATTTTACTTCCCAATTTTACTTCGGTAATTCGATGTCTCTTTCGGTCTGGGCCCCGGCCGAAATGGCGTCGTTATTTGATACCCCGCTGAAATTCCGAATAATTACTCGTTTTTTATGGTATCCGAGTGTCGGGACGGTTTTTGTCGGTTCATTCCATTTTCCGATCATTCGTGAAAGTTTAGCTCTCTCGTCGCTGTCCGGCGACAGGCTCTTTTTAATTCCGAACTAATGCGCTCATTAATTATTCTTGCCGTCGATTTTTTACCCGCGAAATTTCGCCAGCCACACTCTTCGTTTTCCGGGTAAAGCACACTATCCCCGTCCCTCCAGTGTCAATATTTTAAGATACTCGTTAAGATTCCTTTTGCGAACCTCCTTTGCCGATGCAGCATACGTTTGTTTCACCTGTCCGAGCGAAGTGGCGACAATGCGAATGGCATCTCGCTGACTAGATTTAATTTTTTTCTCCCGGCCAATGCTGATTCGAGGTGCCAATTTACAGACTGAATGCGCTACTGACGAAGATGAAACAGATCTGGTATAGTACCGAATTGGTAAATATCCAGAGGTTTCGGAATATCCTCGCTCGTACAATTATCTGTTCTACGCTTCGTGTTAGACCGGTTTCAGCTTCTCGCTATCGCCAGCTGTCCCCGAGTAGTATCAATGGCTTCGATCACCATCAATGTACCGATACGGTCCATATAAAATAAAGCCACTTATTTTTGTTGTATAACCTTCATTTTTGTAATATACAAACATTTACTAATAAATCTCACTAAATAATGCTGTGGCGAGAACCTCGTTTAGCGGACATATTTTTTTACGCCTTTTTCTTACGCGGTTGTTAAGGGGCCCTCGACGTCTTGAGGCCTGCATTTTTCTGTTTAATTCGTCAAACTAAAGACGTAAAAACTTCCGCCGCGTTTTCCCAAGTCCCGAGCGAACTTTTTCTTGACTTTGAAACTTTCATTTTAGCCACCACTACGGGCGAATGGCCGTTTTCTTCTCATGCCGGGAAACGAGCTTCAACAGAATCCGGAATGACCGTACTGTTAATACTTCGAGATTTTTTGGTATTCGAACGAATTCGAGATTTTACACTCCTTTTTATTGCGCTCCGAGGCCAATATTGGTGAGTACAATTTTTTCCTAGATTCCTAATCATCGTGTAATATTTTATCAAATGCTAACAACAAGATCCGACTCATTAAGTCCCCAGTCAGGAAGTAAACAGGAAGTTGTGCTATCGTAGACATGTTGGGATCACTCCCTTTTGAAAGTCTACTATTCAAAAAGTGATGAAAACCATCCAGATATCAATTTTAGGAGGAGATTGGAGATCCCAGGAACGTTTGTACCCTTCTAACAAAAGTACCTGGGAATATAAAGGAGAATCGAATTAACACCGAGTTGAGACGCCTAATAGCATTTTTGCTACCTCTTACGCAGAGCCCTTTAATCTCAACACTAAGTCATTTAATGGTAAGAGCCAACCTACAGTATCGTAAATAAAAATAATCACCGAAGAGTTGGGAAAATGTACGAGTAGAATGGAGGGTAAGGTCGTATTGGATATAAGGAACACTGTTCTAGAATAGTATCGCATTAAGTTGGACATTAAAAGCCACACTATTATCATTATTATAAATGAAAATTAGTTCTTCTTCTGACCATCTGCAGTAGAGCCTGCCAGTAAATCAGTCCGCACTGTTTCTGTCATAACACTGTCGGACAGGGAGTGGAGACATGTGAGGAAGAAGGTAAGGCTAAATTAAAATTATAAAAGAGTTTTATGAAGTCAAGAAGCTTTAAAAAGTTGTTTTTAAATGTTTTCTAGCCATAAATTTTATATTATTTTATCCTGTATTATAAAATACTGAAATATTGAACCGATTTTAAACACTGGAAACATTGAAGCAAAAAGTACAATTCCACATGCACACTTTTAAAATTTAATTAAATAATAATTTAAAATTCGTCCTAATTAATTTCGCCCAATCCTGACGTGACCCGACGTTCTAATTCCGAAACTCTATTCCGTAGTTGGGACTTTGTGCTTTTCGTTTCTCCAAACAAAGAAATGCGGGCTTAGTTTAAGTCCCTGTGACACAGGCACTCGACACTATCAAGTTCAAGGTATCAGCCCGCCGCTTTCAACGTGAATACGAATATTAATTCGCCAAATTTGTCAACTCATGGTTGCTCAATAAGTTGAAATTTAAACGCGGAGCCATAATAACTAGTTTTGTTTCGTTTTTTTAATAAACTGACTGTTTTTTTTCGGTATCGCAGAACTCATAAAGCATAATTAGATACAATAGATTTGTTTGTTGTTATATATGTAGTTCAACATTTTTTCCGGATTCAATAAAATGTCCGTTAAAAAATGATTTTTATCGTTGAAGACAGATTTATTTCGTCCGAAGTCACTGGGCTAAACCCTTCTTTGGAAGCGAATATCCTCCCGAATGGGATTTGATTTTCGGTTCGATACTTAGTTTAAAGATTGGGACCACTATCGGCTGAGTGTCCGGGTGCCTCCGAAGTTTAACGATCTTGAAGTCCGCTATCTTTTAATTGTGCCCACTATTCTGTTTGCTCACTCCCAAAAAGTCGTTTCCGATAGGGAAATTGCGAGAAATGTTTGTTCAGCCTCCGTTTTTATTTTATACGAATTATCCCATTTATTATCCTCCCCTTTATCGTCTCATTCGAGTTTACCAACGATGCTTGACCTTTCGTCCGCATAATCCTTTAGTACCAGAAGTTCCAAGAACGATATTAGGCCTTCGACATCATTTTCGAATAATGCACTTCGCTGAGGCGGGCCCGATTACTGTTTCGTCGATTTTAGACACATCAAGTTACGCTAATTGAAAAAAGCCTTTCGAACTCAGCGTATGCTAAACCCGCAATGCGCACTTTTTAAAATCGCCGTCCCGGCAATGGTATGCAAGACCCGCAATTCACGGAAAATGGAAAACAATTAAAAATGCACCATCCGACTTCAAGGTATGCTAAACTCCAACTTCGTACTTTGTAATACACACTTCATACCCACAATGCTCATTGTTCAGTTGTAGCAATAAAACAGTTAAAAAAAATATTATGGGCCGCGACGAATCTGAATTTGAACTACCCAACTATGTCAAGATGGAACACATTTTTCCGACCTCTGGTTCTCCTCCGTTATGATCTATTTGTTACTAGTGCTGCATTAACATCCGTGTCGCTGACTGTATCATATCCGAATTTGAACCGTCCGGTCGCCTTAATCGAATACATTTATTCCGATTGCGATTTACGGTAAAAGGCGGAAGCGGAAAAAAAAATATAGGTCCGGTGGGGATCGGCAAGTGCGCATGCGTTGCAAGACGATACCGTCCGCTCGCGGGTTACCGCTTCCTCAATAGCAGCCTGTCAGCATCCGACGCAAGACATGGTGGCCCTACTCACGGTTCTGCTCTTCGCCATAGTCCCGTCTCTGTCGTCGGCCGTTGGTACGTATTCAGCCCTCTCTCGAGTCCAAATTACGCGTTTCGAATTTCAGCAGGAAAAATTACAAAAACCGTTTATACTTTGTTTAACACTCGTGTCGACTTTCATCCATATAACGAGGGAAATATATATCGAAGTTTTGTAATTTATATTTTCTAAGAGCTATTCCTATCTTCTCTGAGCGAAGCTACTAATAAGTCACTGCATAGATGCTTAAGCATCATATTGATGTTTGAGCAGGCTTGCAGTTGTATGCGATATTTTCGCTTTATAGTTGCTGCGAAATCGCTGCATAGGGCGATTTCGATGCCGTCCCAGAATGTCGTCCGGAATACCGCCCTCGCTAGCTTCTGTCTCGACTCGACGATTTAGTCCGTTTCTTCCATCGTATTCTTTCGGCTTCTTTCCATCGTCAGTAGTATTCCGCCAGTAAATTATTGAGGCGATTATTTGTCATAACTTATTATTTTTGTGAAAGAAAAAATACTGCGATTCTATTTGGCCGGTTTTACCTAATTTGTTCGACCCGATCCCGGCAGATGTACGAGCTCAAAATCCTCATCGGAATTTTATTTTTCCATACTCCAAATTTAGAAATAAAAATGCGGTCAAAATGTGGCATTGTATACTTATTCTGCGACATTTCTAGGAATTAAAAAAACATTATCTGTGCCGCACCATCCGCCAACTCGTTTCAATCCTAACCCCTTCTGTGTTCTTCCATCTAACGTGTAACAACAATATCATAAATAAGACATCGAGAAATACGGATATTAAATTCAAAAATTAAATTCCGTAGTAATTTCCAACTATGAGTTTGTACGCCAGGGGAAAATAAATTAATGACCTGGTTGAAAAAGGCTTATAGTCCATTAATGTTGTAAGGCTCAATAAATACTCATCGGATGATCCTTAAGGTTTATGATTAACAGCGATTTGGCGAGCGAAACAGTTTGAGAATGTAGGAATAGTAATTCCGGTGGAATATGGGATGGAAAAATGTTGACAACCTCCGAAAACAAATAAAGCCAATAATATAAGATCCTCAGCGTCCCGCAATGGTTTTTAAAATTAATTTCCACCGAAATTACATTCCCAACGTTCGAGCACTTAATGAACACTTCGTCTTAATCGTATCAAAATAAAAACTGAAGATGAACCAAATTAGTCTTGAAATGGATACTGAAAGTAAAAATGAACTTAAGAATTCCCTCCGATTTTATTGTCTTTGGGCGGATTTTAATAGACAATATCATAATTAATTATGATAAAAATAATAAATTATTATTAAAAACTATGGTTTGGGTCTAGAGCAAAAATATGTTAGATGTCTAACTTACAAGTATGAAATCAGTTTCAGCATCTACTGTTAGATCGTAGAATGATAAATTTTTACTCATTCAATATATTGTTCAGTGTATTATTTACACATATGATTTCTTTTTCAATTTTAATGCCCACCAAATTAAATGGCCTCGAACAAGTTCGTTAGCCAAAAGTTGTACGCTGACTATTCTACATGAAACTAGACCAGTTTCTCAGGTCTAGAACAAAGGGGCGACGGAAAAGCGTGGAAGTAGGTAAGGATGGGCTCACTTGTTGAACGCGATCAACAGGCAGTTTTTTCCCTACCTTTTAAGGCCCATTAGGGCCTTAAGCTACAGAGGTTTGTGCTTCTCCGCGCGGGCAGTAGAGAATTAATTATTTATTCGCTTTAAATATCTGAAAATTCGTTGCTAAAGGCTTGAATTAGTAAAAATATTTTAATATACCTGTTTTGTGGTCTGCGAGGGTTGGAATACCCCCCTCGTCTCGATTTTCTATGTTTCTGTCTCCTCTCGCTGGTTTGGTCTTTTGCTAGACTCCCTTTTTTTGGCCGACAATCTGTCATAGACTTACGCCCACTAACAAAAATCCCCCCTCAACACAAAGAAGACAAACCACACGCCCCAAAACACAATAACGAGACACGTATATGTACACATGGTAAACAGACAACCACCACAGTACAAGCGACAGTGACAGCGCAGTGAAGATGTCCAAAAAACATCCATAGTGCCAAAAGTGACTAACACCGCCACTGACAATGGCGAGCAACCGAAACCGGTCTAGCAAAAGACCAAACCAGCGAGAGGAGACAGAAACACACGAAATCTACGATAAAAATATTTTGTTTCCAATCCGATCCAGAAATTTGTCGGAAAATAGTGGACTAGAAATCGTTCGTAATTCAATTTTAATGTGCTTTTAACGCATTAATTTAACATATTTTTTTTAATTGTTCGATCCCCACGACGGCATAAACGCAACTGGCCTAAAGCTATTCTGTAACTCGGATACACATCAAAAGTGCCGGCATAAAAAAAGTAATAAAATGGTATTGTATATATAACCGTTTGTCGATTCATACAATAAATAAATAAAAAAATTAATCATCGGAGAGAGTTGGACATAATACCGTCGAGTCGGCCTTGCGGTTTCCCACTTTCAACACTTCGTTTGTCCGGGCGCGCCGTATTGTTTAGGTCCGACTTAATATAATACGTTCGGAAATATAATGGGACTGTTTCAAGCCATCGACCGGGCTCGTCGATTAGAGAATTCGGCCGAGGAGCCCAGTTGAAAGCCTTCGAATACAAATCGCTCTGCGCCTCGAAGCCGATACGAACGGAGAATTTCATTAATGCGTTTATCACTGTTCGGAATCGGATTCGGAAGTCGGGCCGGCATTCTCGGGAACGATTCCGAAAGGGGGGGACCATAAAACACGATACCCGCTCGTCGAAATCGACGCCGGTTTAACGGCTTCGTTAAGAACCCGAAAAAAGGAGAACGAAAATCTACCGGAGCGCACGCAGTCTCGGGCTTTATTCGAAAATAGGAATACCAAATCTGCAGAAAAAGTATATGAAGTAATACCGCTAATAACCGGCGCATAGACACGGCCATTACTCCGATGGACCTTTTTCCTCCCACCTGCCTTTGTACACGGTAGTAACTTCATGGTTTCCTTTAATCATCAAGTTGGCGAATGAGCATTACGTTCGCTTTCTCACACCGCTCATATTGTATCCTAAAAAGTCCGAAATAATTAGATAATTAAAAGAGCGATAAATATACTAATATAAAATATAATTATATATATATATATATATATATATATATATATATATATATATATATATATATATCGTGATTTTCTTATGTCAATTCGACGCAAACCGTAGAGTCAGATATAATATCATACAGAATTCCGAAATTACAAACCTTTGAAAAAAAATAAACTTCGATATTTATTTCCTTCGTTAAAGGGATGAAAGTCGGCACAAGTGAAAGAAATGCCAACGGTTATTGTAATTTCCTACTGAAATTCGAAACGCTTTAAGTTAAATCTTATGTTAATTTACAGTCCAATTTTTTCGTTGTCCAATATTTAATTTCCAAGTAGTTTCGCAAACTTCGATTTTGTTATTAGTTTTTCAGCGGGGAGGAATAAACAATTATAATCATTAAAGGATAAGTGAAATAAACTGCGAAGCGGTAATTGGGGACGGTCGTTCAGATAATTTTGCCAGTCTTCCTGGCTGGAGACAATGGGCCATACCGAAAATTCGCTATCTCGGACAGCAGGCATTACACACCGGGGCGATAATCGTCCACTCCAAGTTCCCACTCTCCTTAATCATATTAACCGGAAACCCCGGCTTCAGGCTGCTGGGGCTTTAATAATCCCACCTTTATTCTTCGCGTAGACGTCTCTAATAAAATCGATCTAATAAAATCTAAAAATTGCGGGACTATAATTTGCGGATAGCAATCGCGACCGATTTGTCTATTTGTTACTAGCGCTACCTGTATCATCGATGTCGCTGATTGTATTGTAGAGTTGTGACCATAAGACAGTTAAACAAAAAAATGTATTTTAGTATACCTGTTTTGTGGTCCGCGAGGGGTTGGAATACCGTAGATTTCGTGTGTTTCTGTCTCCTCTCGCTGGTTTGGTCTTTTGCTAGACCGGTTTCGGCTGCTCGCCATCTTCAGTAGCGGTGTTAGTGACTTTGGATGTTTTTTGGGCATCCTCACTGCGCTGTCACTGTCACTTGTATTTTGGCACCACAGTGCAGTGAGATACCCAAAAAACATCCAAAGTGCCGAAAGTGACTAACACCAGCGAGAGTAGACAGAAACACACGAAATCTACGGTTAAAAAAATTATTTATTTATTAGTAGCTGTTCGGTGTTTAATTTCCAGTTCATTCATCGATCGGGTTTGCATCAGATCTCATACTGCGAATGAACACCCGAAGTAACTTATTTCCTATTCGCCGCGGTAACATTTTTGACTCTCGTTAGATTGGCCGCCACCTTCGGTCAGCTTCCGGTCGATTAACTTTAACCGCATCGTGTCTGCACTATTACGTTGGTCATTTTTGGTAATTGAAAAAGGAAAGAGAGCTACGTGAAAATTTTTCGAAGGCGCTACACACCCTGTCGAGCTACACTTCCGATAGGCTACCGAATTTTATACGTTTAGATATCGGTCTGGAATGCGAGGACTGATATAGAGAAAAAGGGAAACAAGTTTTGGCAACCTATTTTGTGAAATTCGGTAATCTATTAGATGGGGGCTGCTTGCAGTAGCCTGGGCAGTACCCCACCTGGGTTCCCATGTTGTAATAACGGAATCACACAATCTTCTCTTATCTTCTTAACTTCTCTAAACCAACTTATATCTCTGCCGGACATCCGGATATGATGTCCTCTCCGGATCCGATCGATTTACTTCAAAACGTATACTACAGTATATACAAAAAATATACTGATAACAGTACGCCAGAGGTAGATAAATTAATGTCCTATTTGAAAACGTTTATATTTATTTTTATTCCGTTAACGCTGTAGGGATCAATAAATACTTGAAATAAGCGCTCCCTCCGATTACGAAAAGCGCATATCGGCATAAAGCAATTGCGCTATATGAATGCTTAGAAAAAATACCTTTCGGACGAGCCTTAAGGTTTATTATCAACAGCGATTCGGTGACCAAAACATCTTATATAATTAATTAACCCTTTTCACTGGGATGTCCGACGCGGCTGGTAACATCGGTACTAGCCGGTATGTCCAGCCACACTCGACACGAGTTTCGCCGTAATTCTCTTAATTTATAAAGTTTATTTTTAGTAATATAGTTAATCGGTGCAAGTGCACCCAACGAACTTTAGTTAAGTACATTTCACAGTTAAGCACATTTTTTATAACTTACCTTATTATGTTTATCTTACAATATTAAGTTTTCATTTGTCTATGAAAGTTTTGCTTCCTCTTTAAATAAAAATTATTAGACATAGATTAACTAGCGCCCCCCTGAGTGTAGTGCGGAAATGTACTCAACTAAAGTTCGTTGGGTGCACTTGCACCGATAAACTAGCGCCCCCTGAGGGTGGTGCGGAAATGCACTAAAGTTCGTTGGGCACCGATTAACTCTATATTAATAAAAATAAACTTTTTTCAATAAATTTTGGATCAACATGAAAACTTTTATGATCGTAAATACACAATACCGGATAGGTTTGACTTGTACTAGTACAAGTGAGGATGCCCAAAAAATATCCAAAGTGCCAAAGTGACTAACACCGCCGCTGATGATGGCGAGCAGCCGAAAACGGTCTGGCGAAAGAGCAAACGAGCGAGAGGCGACGGGAAGGCGAAGGGTTAAATATAAATAGACAAAAACATTGGAAGTATCCAATAGACTGTTCCGATGTTACATGAGATCGAAAATACCGGAAGCGGTTTTGCCGAAAGGAAATTGAGACGCTTCCGTCCCGCGAGTTGTGTCTAGTTTCTCTCGGAACTTGTCCTGCCCGAATAAGCTCCAGCAGGTGCGCCTCAACGCTATTTCGGCACCTACGGCAAATGACAATTCTCGCCTTGCACCCTTCCTTGGATTCGATTGGTTTATCGTAAATTAATTATTATTCAGAAAGGAATATTTTCAGGGCGTACTCCTTTTTAATACATGTTTAGATTAATACCCTCGGGGTTAATATACGCCAATTAAAATCTTGTGTTCCACGAATAATTCCTTACGAAATTTGATACAAATTTTAAAGCGTTATCTGTCCTATTGTCTGTAGCCAGTCGCGTTATTCGTCCATCGGTAGACCGGTTTCGGCAATATATGTAATACATAGTTATAGTATAACGCCGTAAATACAAGGATTAGGAAATAAAATAAAAGTTTACGCGCGTTACTTAAAATAATTAATGTTTTCTTTTTATTACGTTAAATGTATTATCTATTTAAATTTAATCTAAATAAATAATTCCTATTTCAGAAATGAGCGAAGGCTTTTCCACGACCGGAACACGAATTATCAATAACTTCCTAATGTGTGAAAACACTTTTCGTGTGTCATGGAGAGTGAAAGTTACTGGGAATACGAACTTTTTCTTATATAAATAAATGTAAATATTCGGCACTTACTGTTATTATTATTTATACTACAATACTATAAAATACCTTCGCATTATTCAATCGGATTTTTGGCGACGGACGTATCATCCAGCATCTTAAATAATAATTTAAAACGTTAAATATTAGTTATATAAAACAGACACACTACAGTAAGTGCGCCATTCTTTGCAATATTAGCAAAACTGAATTATCCCTAACTTCCGGTAGGTTATCGCGTAAACACACTGGGAAGAAGCTCGGGTCGGCAGGATTTTTCCCATGTTTGGAAACTACCGCACCGGGCTCCACTAGAAGGTTTTTCGCCATTTCCTTCCGGGCCCAGGACGTTTCGGAACCCATTTTGGTTCCTTCATCAGGGTCATCATACATGAATAGAGGAGGGGTTAGTAAGGAAATAAAATAAAAGTTTATACGCAAACATTGTTTACAATTAATCTAAATATCTATTCCTTTTTGCTGCGTTACAAGTATTACGTATTTAAATTTAATCTACATAAATAATTCCTAGTTCTTTTAAGGTTAGGAATTGGCTTTTTACTCCCTCATTAAATAAATGGATTAATTGGTCAACCTTCTGGTAACCAATTAATGAGGCTATACTGTATTAATAAATAAATATAAAATAAATAAAGTCCATTTACTTGAAGTTATCAATTAATGTTTCAACACGCCAGAGTACTCAGAGTTACACAATTGGGCGGAGCACGTCTTTTCCTGCTGGAGTTTGAATACACGTATCCGGTACGATTATTAATTGAACACGATTCCTCCGAAAATGGAAGTTGAGGGGGGAAAAACTTAGCCACTCTCTGTCGCCGCTAATCTAAGTTGCACTTGAACTAAGTTGAGACTCTTCGTGGAACTCTGAATATGGCAGTAACTACAAAGGAAAAACACGGACCAAATTATACTGAGAAGTTGAACAAAACGAAGGTGTCACCCCTGAAAAACTTGCTTTAAAAAACAAAAGCATCAAAAGGAGTATCACTACTACCGATTTTAGCGACATAAATTAGCTCAAAGAAAAAGATTCCCGAGGAATATATTTCTGACACCTGGTCTATGTAGTATTTGTTCGCGAAAATTAATTTCTGATTGATTTATGATTTCAGAAAATGAATACTGGTGGAGGGGAAGCGACGAGATGCCGGCTCGAAGCGAGAGGAACTCCGAGGAGGGATCTTGGGTGGGCCTCGGTAAGAGAGAATACTACTCCCGCTTCACGCCCTTTGCTAGTATAGGTGCGTAAACCCTTCGCCCCTCCCTCACAAAGCAGACACCAAAATTCAATTTATAGAATCAACGCCCGAACCCAAAATTTCAGCCGCCCCTATACAACCGGAAAATATCCGAACGCTCGAACCGTCCGATCTCTTTTAGCACTTTTAAAACAGGCTTTTCGAAGTATGCTTTTCAATTTTTCTTCCCCAACCTCGTCAATAGTGGTCTCCAGGTGAGATAGAATTGCAGCAAGAAGGAAAGTCCTTGATAAAGACCCTTCGATTATCCCACCCTCCACGATGGCTTAAACGCCACTGGCCTAGAGATTTTCTGTACATGTCAAAACAGGCCGGGTGGCCATCATTTGGTGGATTCTTTATCGGGAGAAAGAAGAGAAATATTAATTAATAAACCGCAATTGTACGTATAAACTTTCATATATGTTGATTGTACAATAAATAAAGGAAAAAAAGGATTTGTCCAATACTCCGTCAGCACTGGTTCCAGAGTGAGATACACTTGCCCTAAAAAGAAGAGTTGAAAAAAGTTGGATATTTCGAACATTTCTTCCCAGATTTTGGTCGTTATAAAATATCGCCCAAAACAAGTCAATTATATAATTCGACTAATTATTAAATAAATTGTTTCCAGTTTTCCCCGATTTCTTTCAAAATTGGATCGGTGTTGTGGGCTTTTTAAACACTTTCCTACCCTCGTAAATTTGTATGTACACTGTATAGAAGCTATTAGGGGAATACATCTGCATTCATAAATTCGTAAAAAAGTGTAAAGTATCACAAAGCAATTAAAAATGTAAAAATTTAAAATAAACACAAAATCGACTAGTTTCCTTACTGACTCTTTAAGAGGGAGCCCGCTCTAGATCATATTCAAATATAAAATAATTTCGATTATTTTTCCGACAAAAGCCTTGAAAAACAAATGTGCTAAAAGAGTCGGCGAAACACGTTTCACGTTCATTACAGACTTACAATCTGCGTCTTTGTTTTCCCTTGTTTCTAAAAATGATTTCTGTTCGATTTTTGAAGAAACTTTCTAACCACTAAGAAAAAAATCATTTGGGCGAAGGGTAAAAGGTTTCGGAACCGAAAAAGAACAGGAAGAGGATTTTAATCTCCTGTTCCTGATCCTGTTATAGCCCTCGCTAATTAGTCGGCAACGAGTTCGGTCAGTGGCATCAAACTGTATATAATTGTATATTGCCAAACGGGTCTTGAACTATATTTGGTCTTGTCGCCACGGATAGTAAGAGTCCGATGTAGTGACAAGCGTTACTGACGAGATCTCGCAATCAGCTTTGGCCTATTGACACTGGACTGTTACTATTTTACCTATGCCGCAGACAATTCACAACCTCCTTTTCTTTTGACGTCCTCCACTAAGGCCCCAGGTAAAAAATTCGGATGGTCATCCGGCCGGCGCGTTTCCCGTCACAAATTCCAGACAGCAGAGCGAACGAGCGAAGGTTTCCGCGACCAGAATGTGAATTATCACTAACTTCTAGTAGGATCGCGTAATACTGTGGGAAGAACTTTACACCCGGCTATTCAAGGATTTTTACTGTCGGACCCTGATGACGCAATCGGTAACAGTTCCGAAATGTCGGAAGCGGACAACACTAGGGAAGGCCCCAGAAGGAAAGGGGTAGGTAATAACCCTCCCAATGGAGTTTCCAAATGCAGGAAAAATCTCGGAACAGCAAGGGGTCAACAACCCCTGCCAACCGAGGTTCTTCCCACAACATTACGCGATCCTGCCGGAATCTAGTCAGCGATAATTCGAGACACATTTTTAATCTGTTTCTCTATGTCCAGCAAAAGCCGTTGGCGGCGACCCGCGTGCTGATACACGATCGACGACGCCAGGTTCCGAAGTTCGGCCCGAGGGAGGGTTGCATAACATTCCGCTCTTATTTATTTCATGCTTCCGAGAAATAAACTTATCCCGAATAGCGACTGTTGCGGTTTTTGGGATTGAAAAGTATATTAATATACTGGTAGGTATGTCCGCAGGTGTGTTGAGCGACATGAAGCAGTTCTTCGAAGACTTGAGGAACAATATGGAGAGCCTAGATCACCTTGGGCCCGAAGAGCGGGAGGCGCTATTGGGAAAATCGGCCACCGCCGCAGGTAGTTATAACTTTATTTTAATAAAAATCGAATTATTTATTTTATTAATTTAGTGATAAATTAACAACGTCCGGTCCCACCTAACCTTAACCCTCGTCAGATTATCCGGACGTCATAAATCGATATCCCCCGACTTGAACAGTAAACATAGACTCCATTATGCCAGAGGCGTAGAATTCCGTGGAATATTATTTAAACAAAGGTGTCATTATACCGAGGGTCCAATAGTACTAAGTAAGGAAAGTTGAAAATACAAAAATTGTTGATATTTCGAAATTCTGGCCGATACCCCTTAAACAGTGGTCCCAAAGTGAAATACACTTGCCGCAGTATGAAAAGAAAAAATCAACAATTTTGGAGATTTCAAAATGTATTTACCACCAAAATTGTGTTCACAACTGTCCTGAAACCCTGTTTCTACCATCAAAACTGTGTTCAGTTCACAACTGGGCCGAAATCATGTTTAACAACCAGTGGTCAGCAATTAAAAAAAATCGGACTGAGACGTATTAGCCATCAAATTCAAGTCAAAAAGTTCACTGGACGACTTCTTTAATCATCTCAATCAAGTTAGAAATCGACATACCACAATTTTACTTATAACTGGAAGTTGGTTGTACAAAATAAAAGGACAAAAAATAATTTACGCCACTTAAACGGAATTTTTGGTTTCAGAGAGGGAAAGGCAAATAGGAACGGCGGCCTACCTCCACGGTTTACGCAACCAGAGACCCTCCTACAAGATACGCAACTTCGTGGACTCTTCCGAACCGGCGACCCACCGTTCCAGCAACAGATACGATCCCTCTCTGCTGTGGACAGGACTCGGCAAGCGCCGCTCTTAAACTGCTCCCTTTCCCCCTCCCACCCATACCCACTTCTTCCATCCTTCCAATCAAAAATTTATATATGTAACGTCTTTCGATTTGTCCAATTTTAATAAAAAGTACATCCCTTATATCTGAACAACGCTTTTCGTAGTGACCCACTAGCTGCAGAATTCCACAATCCTTTGTTTGTAAGCACGTCGACCCGCCCTGTAACGGCCATCATAATTTTAGCATCCTGCAATACCGGTATATACTTTTTTTAATATCTTAATACCACTTAGAGCCGACTATTAAAGGATTAAATATCCCTCCTTAAATCTAATCACACTGATCGAATGACACTTCTGGAGTTAGGTGTAACTTCCACCAAATGGTGAGGGATTAGATTCCCTGTTCTTTTAATTAACTAAGCAAATGAATGGGTGGCGGGAAAAACGGTGTATGTTAGAATTTGACTTTTACTCGAAAGACATTTCAACCCTCACAATATTAAGATGAAATAGAAAAAGGTTTTATGTTACTCTCAGAAGGTTATTAACTCATGTAGGAAATATAAATTTGACACTCCTGAAAAGTTGCCACCCAAATAAAATAAAATAAAACAGGATACAAGTGACGTTAAGTTAAAGTACACAATAAAATTTGCCCAGATAAACTGAACATTCGCAAATTTTAAAGATGCCTCTCTTCAGAACTTCAAATTAACCAATTTATTAATACGAATTTACTGCCTCTATTGTAATTGATATATTATGATGAAATTTTGAATCAAACATTCACAAAAATGAAACCAGTGGCTGAATTTAACAAGTAGTTTTCTTACAGAATCTAAAACAGGACTACTGCACAGGTCGTATGTACAGTGATTGTATGAAGCATTACATACAAAATTAAAAGACACAGAGATTAATTAATACTTTTTATTATTATTATAAAATTTATAATCCACATTTTGAAGAATCTTATGTAATAAATATATATTGTAACAACTACAACAGAGAAACAATGTTAGACTACCCTACCTACAAATAAAATGAATACAATACTTTCGTCTTTCCCCAAATGTAATAAGCAACTATATGTTACAGAAATTATATACATACATACATACATATATATATATATTCCGATTTTGTATATACACTTCAAATAAATGCTTTCATTTGTTGACTTCTAATGCGATGGAAACAAAATTTGTTTCACATTATTTTAATCATTTACACCAAGAAATGTCATATTTTTTTAAATGTATGATTAAATGGACATACATAAACTAAACTAGTAAATAGAACTCACATTCAGAATAGAGTTATAGGAATTTTATTCCATTTTATCCATTATGTGCAGGTAGAAAGTATACTTGTACAGACACACGCATGTGTGTGCAGAACATGCCATAAATTAAATTATAAAAATTCAATGTTACCTTAGATGCATGAAGATGACACCACAGGAAAAGAACAAGATTTTCATATTCTCAAGCCCCCAGTGTTTCATAACGAGTTCCAGAAAACCAAGTTTTTGTTTGTACACTTTAACAATTACATACAAAGCATTTTTCCAAGTAATGATAATAAAAGATTAAGTATACCTTTGAAACACACCATCGAAATACAGGGGACATTAAATTTTAAAAATTTAACTAAATTTCCTCGATGTGTTCAAATTATACGTCCAATAGAGAGTGCAATGTTTTCTGGAATATACAATTATTAGATACACACAAATAATTGATTCACAGACAATTTTATACCCTTTTTACATGTAAATAGAATCGAGGAATACTATAGAGAGGTTTAACTTTGAGACTAACATTTAATCTGAAATTACAATAAATACTTAGTTGTCTTATCTGCTTTATTCTGCTAAACAAATTTTGGGTTTACTTAAATACAATGAACTATGCCATACTTGGTCGTAAAATAATAAAACTGAGCAAAAATATTGATTAAACATAGATAAGAACTTATACAAAATTTACAAGAACCATAAACAATTACCGGGAAAATAAGGAATGGCAAAATTATATTTTACATATGTATATTATAGCAGTACATTAAAATCATTAAATTTATTATATCATGGGAAACCAAAATATTCATATCATTTCACTATTTCATAATTTGTATTTTTTACACAAAAACTATAGATTAACATCATGCTACTATTATAAGAATTACGTAAACTTCTTATATTAAATTTGAAAAAAAATTGAAGGAACTCTACAATACAGGCTATTCAGTATATTGTAAATTTCACCAAATGCATTGTTTCTTAGAAAGAGGGATACTGGGATGATATATATCAAAATATAATGGTTTTTGACTAGAGTAATAATACCAAAAATGTTTCAATCTATATTTACAGAATTAAGGTATAGATTCTCTAATAAATCAGTTTATCTTTTTCATTGTTACATTCTTCTGACGTACATCATTATAGAAAAACTAATACATAGTCTAATGACCTGACAGGTGCCAATTTCTTTATGATGAGATTAAATGAGCACATGTATACAAGAAAATTAAAAAGGAGCAAATATAATTTTATTACAAACTGTGAATAAACAAAATTAGATAACAGGATAATGTTATCGTAGGTAAACAAAATGATTAACAATAAGAGGTACAAATATAACACAACTTTTACTTTTAGCTCTGTTACTTTAAAAAAAATCAGTGAAATTAAACACTAAAGAATAGACCCAACAAAATTTTGCAAAATGCAGATTATGAATAAGCACACAGTTTTATATCAATCAATTTTCAGGACTAATAACAGGCAACACATAAAATACAATATTATACCTCGTAACAATACACAACAATCTTAATTCTATTTTACAATATTTAGACATATTAAATAAACAAACTATCTGCAATGAAGATACACTTATACAATATTTAAACCATTAACAACTTATGCAATGTTTTTTCTTTGCTTTTAATTAGTAGAGTTGACAACTTGCTGACTGCATCCTCCTATGATATGTAAACAACTTTAGGATTAATCTTTTAACAAACAATGATCTGTAAATGATTTTTAGGTATTATAAAAAATATTTCTGCCAAAAGGACAGAGTGTGAATGAATAGGTGATAAGGTAAGTGATAAAAGTTTGTGGTTACTCAAATAAATAACAATAATATAAACAAATATAGTAAGTAGATGAGATAAACCTATAGATATATAATTAATTATATAATTAAATAATTATTAATACTATTATTGTCTATAATTATAATAGTTATACATAAATAAGACTCAAAGAAAGGGCAACACTATAAGAATATGGAAAATTTTTAAAGCAGAACTGTAAAATTATAAAGCATGATTACTATTGGCTTTGTATTGAATTTATGGTGTTGGAAGAGGTTATGAATTTTCAATTAATTCTGCACAGATTACAAAACACTTTAAGCATACAATAATGGACTACAGATTCCAAATATAAATGTTAATAATATTATCCATATTCTGTTTATTAAAATAAATACCAATATAGCCTAGTGGTTATATTAAAATATATTGAATGTTAACTGATTGTCACACAGAAAAATTATTTCAATTCAAAGGAATGTGCGTGTATATATATATATATATATATATATATATATTTATTATGTATTTGACAAACAAAAAATATTAAAGGGTAATATTGTAACTAATATATAGTAATTTGTAACAGTAAGAAACAGTAAGTTAGTAAAGAATATTATTTGCTAACATTCTTAACAGGCACTTGTCTAAAATTTCCTTCTTGGTATAACAAATTAAATGAAACATTCCTAAAATTGACATTTATGAAAGAACATCTGCATTCACATATTTGGATTATTTTGGCCCACAAGGTGTTAGCACCCCTGCCTTACACCAATCAAAAATGGGTCAAATATAAAAATCCCACTTTTATAAGTACAATATTTTGTTTTGTTTTTTTCTTTCCCACTTATGCAGGGTACTTGTAATATTACATAAGCTAAATTATCTGAGTTTTTTCAGTATTTGTTTATAAAAACTGAGACTTTGTTCACATTTCTTCATTATGAATTTATTCTTCAAAACATGCACAAGTGCATACAGGAAAACACTCGTGAAACGATACAATTTCCCCAAGATACAGGGTCCATATTTTTTTATACCATACAAACATGGAAACTATAAAATACTTTACAGATATTTAGAAAATAATTAATGACAGAATTCCCCCTTAACCATTAAGCAGAAAGTAATCCTTCAGAAAGTTTAAAACTGAATTGGTTGATTGAATTAGTTTCTACTTGCCTCCAATTTCTAGTTAAATTAAAGAAGTAACAGATAAATATATCAAAATCAGAAGAGAAAAAAGTATATAATAAAAATAGCATGCAGGAAGAAATAGGGTATTAAACAGCATTAAGCATTGTATAAATGAGTATAACAAAAAATAAGAAAACTTACTACATCTGCAAATTGCATTTCAGGTTCTTTATTCTTTATATATTAAAAGTTTAATAATTTTTAGTTGATTCATTATATGATCTTTAAAATAATTTAAAGTACATTTATTTGAGTAAATTAACATTTGGTTAATAAAAGTCCCTTAAATTGTATTCAATAGATGAATGAGATATCTAATTTGATAATTTTGCATAATGGATATCCCCCAGTGATATTAATTAACCGGATTTAATTTGAAAACTAGGATCTGTAGATGTTTTACCTTACTTTACCAAGAATGAATGAACAGTCGATATATCAAATACAAAACACGTCCTACCATTGCCCAATTCAAAAGAATCACAAAAGATTAATGATTTCAAAGTTCAATCTTACTGTAAAAATACATCCTAACCAATTACAATAGTACAAAATTCACAGCTCTGGTGTAGAGGGAACAGCTGGTTTGTCAGCTCTGGGAAGGAGATCCCTCATCAAGGGTGTACAAAATCCTTCACTTGCACAAAACTTCATTGATTAAAAGAAGGCAAACCGGATGGATCCAATCGGCTACGACCTGGCGAGGAAATAGGACCTTCACAATTAGAACGCGGATGAACAAGCAGAAAGCAGGATAGGAAGGTGAAGTAGCAGAGAAGTCTTAACCAATTTCCAAACTATGGTGCACAGAAATCACCAGTATAATACAAAAATACTCACTGAAGCGACAGAAAGAAAAGAAATAAGCAAGACGATTTTTAGAAAAGATAAATATTATGTGCAAAAAATTAAATAAGACAACTTATTCCTATGGCTATTAACAGGAATAATTCACCCGTTCAATACACGTAGGCCAAAAATATGAATTTTAATCCCATGTATATTTATCAAATGTCATTAGAAATGTCGTATTACCAATTTACAATTTAAAAATATATGTATTATGAACCGTGTACAAATAGATAATAATTAGTAAAACTAATATGAAATTCTGAAATAAGCAGTGGGAGAAATAGAAAACCCAACAAGATTCTAAGACTAGTAATAACACAAGTCATATGATAAACATTAGCATATAGAAATTGGATAATCGAGAAAATTCTTGATAATGTTTTGATAAGAAGAGAAATACAATTATGTTAATTATTTCATTATTACAGTACAAACATGCTGTCTATCATAAGATGAAAGGAACAGTTTTACAATTGAATACAAGCAGTACGTTGTCAATAAAAACTTACCAATTCATTATAAAATTGTATTTGCATTGAAATGGTTACTTATTCCAAATTTAAATGAAATCATGAAATTATGAAGACTTTAGAATTAAAAATTTCAGTCCTCAAAGCGATTGTAATGTCAATAGAGAAGTGATTTTATTAAGGAAAAACTAAGGGAGCTATTAAAAAATTACATATTAATGTAATAGTTCAGTAGTAGAGTAATTAAGTAAACCAGTATCAAAATAATGTATTATTAACTCCATAAATAGATGTGAATTATCTAACATATTTAATAGTGAAAAAATACCATTCACTTTGTTAAACCTACGCAATAGCTATAATTCAACAGTTTATACGCCTGCTTTTGAATAATTATCTATATGACAGAGCAAAGATAAACTATAGACAACTTTGGCGAGTTTTACCCGCTTCTAACGACTTATATATATCTAGAACAAGACATTTCTATTTGAAGCAGTCATATTATTTTGAACACTTAAAGCAATATTTCATTTCATGGAAGGGAGGTAAAAAATGAGGCTGAGAAATATCTAGGATATTCAACAAAAAGAGATAACTCATGGAACTAAGACATAAAACCCAACATTCCTCAAAATAATTCATACAAAAGGTTACAATAAAATGCATTTTAATACTCACTCTCTCCTTGATATCGCCTACAAGCCTCTTCTCTTTCAGCAGCATCAAAATACCACAATGTTATAGCATATCTAAAAACAAAAAAATAAACAGAATTAAATCTAAAACAGAGAAAAATGTCACTATCTATAAATACAATTGTTTACATATGTGTATATATTGTTTGTTTTTCTTCTTTTATATAGTGGAAGGAGATATCCTGTGATCTATAATGAGCTTTTTTCTGTTTTCTTTAATTTAAATGTTCATTGTACTTTTATGAATGTTAATACCTGATCCATTGTCTCTGAATTATTTTGTAATATTTTTTCCAGTGTTTTATGTCAGTTTTTTCATACTGTTTTATTTTCTTTGCAGTTTAGCATTATATGTTCTACTGTTATGTCTTTGTTGGGTTGTTCAAATCCAATATTAAATTTTTCCTAGGTTTTATATTTCCTAAAATCATCTAACAAATTAATTGACACAATCTGAATAACATCTGAACAGGTACTATTAACAACACATTACTTTACATTTACACATGCTTGAACATATATCTGAAATTATTGTATATTCATATTTTGTTCTAAAAAGTATCATACTGTTCTCATCTGTATATAAAAATGATATTTAGAAAAAAACGTATGACTGATAATGAATACAACTATAATTTCTGATGAGTAATGATTTTTTTATAACAAGCGTGGAACAATGGTAACGTAAAAGTTTAAAAACTGATGTAGAAAGCTTTTTAATCTAGTATAAATGAAATTACTTATCCACTTTTACATTCCTAACTCAAATACAATTAAAACATTGTTGGATTATTTCCATCAACAAACCTCGTTTTATATGCAGGCTGAACTTCATGAGGATTTCTTCTATCTGACCAAAAGAAGAGGATCCTATCAAACAGAGGTGCAATATCAGCAACCTGGTCACGCCATCCTTCAGGGAATATTCGCAGTAATCCTCCATTTTGCTTAAAATAATAATATCCCATTACATTGTTGGAGTAGATACAAAAAATGTTAATTTGGCAATTGTTTTATTATTAGTGAATTCTGATTGTGAAAAAATAACGAATGCGAAATAATTGTTCACCTATAAATAGTGTAAGCTGTGTTAGAATTCATAATACACAAATGAAGTAGAAAACTGTGGACAGAATGTAAAAAATCAATAAAAATTATTTATGAAAAATTGTTTATGCAAGAATGTTTTGTGTATTAAATACAACAG
The DNA here is from genome assembly GCA_019843655.1 of Lethocerus indicus. NCBI lineage: Eukaryota > Metazoa > Arthropoda > Insecta > Hemiptera > Belostomatidae > Lethocerus > Lethocerus indicus. Next base: position 35,455,291 of record JACDQD010000001.1, read on the forward strand.
GTTTTGAAACAATATTTTGTTCTTTCCTCTTTTGAAAACGTACTTATTTAGAAAAGTCAGTTAAACAAATGTTTCCTCTTAAAAAAAGAAACACTACATTATATATAGTTTGGTAGAATTTGATAATTAGATATTAAATTTCTAACAATATTACTTAGCATTAAAACAATCTCAAACTATATTTGAGAATCATGTACTTGGAATAGTTAAAGCCTATAAAAGTGAAAATATTTTAAATCTACTTAAACATTGAATTGTTATTAATAACAACTGAACAAAATATAAATAAGGCCTAATAGGCTCTTTGGCATTAACAAAAACAAAATGATTTATTTAAGCCAACCCAAGACCATATTATCAGAACACTGCATTTTTTCCATTATTTGAATAGAACTATTGAATTGTTTTTCACCTTAAAGAAGCAAACATTTTTCAAGAGAGGGATTGAAAATACACAAATAAGATGACGGCATGGAATTCATGAAAACAACTATTCCTAGCAGCAATTTATTAAAATAAGAAAACTAATGACAAACTTTAATACACACTATGGTTTAAAAATTAAACCTAATTTTAAACAAATGTAACTATTAATCAAACTGTACTGCAATTAATAATGAAATCATCCAACTGATGGATTGAAAATGGTTATGACTAACTCCATATGAAAAAATCATTCAACTAACAAATAAAATGTAGCCAGTTATAACTTACTTTAATGTCCCAATCTTTGTTGAGATAATATATAGCAGTAATGCAACGGCCATCTTTATTTGGATTATCAACATGTTTAACATAGTGCGAGCCCCGTCCAGGATAACAAGCAACCATTGCCTATAAGAATCACAACAAATCTTTAGAGAAAAAACTAGGACAATATTATTCCATTTCATTGGAGCATCCAATGAGATACAGATAAATATGTTGGTTTTATAAAATTCAATGTTTTTGTTTAATTTCCTCATTCGATAATCGATTCTTTACACATACCTTGGTCCTGCCGTTGATCGTAAAATCTCCCATTTTGCCATTGTTCGACATTCTATTGGCTTTCATAATGATAGCATCCACTTTGCTGATCAGCATGTCGATATTTCTACACGATGGTTCCTTACCGTCAATCCATGTTATCTGGTCGCCGCGAATTGTTTTCAGATCCTTCTTGATCTTGTTGCTCACAAGTTGGCCATCCTTAAAAACCCCAGTGTGATACATGCTTATCACTTCATCCAAAACTGCCATGCCCTTCTCCCTGCCGAGGAAATTGTCCACAACACAGACCCCGTAGGCATCCATATCTTTAATAACGTTCCTGCAGACCTCTTCCATTATGTCCTGCTCATCGCCTTTATTCCTGTGCAAATACGGAGGCATGCTACAGTTGCCGTCTAATGTAATTTCTGAAAAGCCCTGGGTGATAAAAAAATCCTGGTATGAACCCTCATTGAGATACATGTTTTTGTCAAGTCTTGTTTGAGTTTTCAGTCCAATGTTCGGATTCAATACTTCGGTGCAGGCGCTCGTTATCTCGTGTTCGGAACTCCCCTCGAACGTTATCGGGCTGGCGCCTCTTCCGTGTTCATTTTGCAGATCTTCAGCACACCAATTGGCCTCCCCCTTGGACGTGATGTCACCGTCGACTTTGGCCAAATTAACCGGTTTACAGCATTTCGGCTTGTGCCGTTTCCAATCCTTGGTCTGATGGTCCTTGTTGCAATAGTATACACTTTTACATCTAGAACAGAGTAGTAGCTTATATCTAGCTCCACATTGTTCACAGCGTGGACCCGATTTCATCTTACACTGTCAAAACATTAAGGACACTGGCTAAATTCTGTTAAGTGCACGATACCAACCCACCTTCGCCGCGTTCATTTCTCGGTCTCCGATTTAATTCCCAACACTCAATTTGCCAAATTCGACCACTAGCTAAATACATATTTTCATTTATTTATATATATCCCATAAATTTATATACTACTTCCAGGAAATACGCGCCGATGTACACTCGGGTAAAATAGTATATACGTCGGAAATATTTAATATTTCTCGTAAAATTTATGATTCGGACTATGAAATATCAATTTACGAGGACAACATTAATTATTACTAAACGGTAGGTTGTAATAATTAGAGCATTGAATTGACCTTATATAAATATTTCGCGCAAGAGGAGCCTCCGGTTTTTAGCCGGCGTGAATCTGGACTGGCGGATATTTAACTTGATGTTATTTCTGATTGCACAAACAGTCGGACAAATTACGTGAATATCCTCACGTAACCTCTGCCGACCAGAGGTGGGGACGATAATCATTTATGTGTGAATCATGATTTTCTATTTACGAAGGTAACCCGGTTACAGGTTTTGTAACCTTCCCATACCAAAATATCCTATCGGTAAATAATCAATTTGTCCGTTACGCTATTTATGCTATTTCTTATGAACAGACTAATTCTGCAATGGAACAATTCCAGTTTAAGATACCCAGGAACTGGATGCTTTCATCTATAGTTCTATTTGATTAGTACTTATTATTTGCCATTAATTTTACAAATTTTTACCAAGAGTCCTGTATTGCAATTATATAATTAAATTCATCTTGGAGGTATCAAATTGGAATTTCATCTGAATAAACATTAAAGTAAACAATTGAACTTCAAATACAACCAAGTATCATCCTATTTATGGTTGTATTATTAATTAGTGTAATTGAACTGGTTTTGATTAATTATGGACATCATAATTTGCTAATAAAACTGTTACATATTCAGTTGATTGATTTCATAGGAAACTAGATAATACAAAGATTAGATGAATATTGTTATCCCAACAATGTAATTAATACACTTAAACATGTATATTCATTTTTGGAATTATTATCAATACTAATTTATTAATTATTTCTTCTGTTGATAACAGATATTCAGTGTAAATCAAGTATGATAGAAAAAAAGTATGCGAATGCAAACAAACGGTTGATTGCTATGGAAAGACATATTCAATGCATGTGAGTAATACACCTTCAGTTTTGTACATCGGCATATAATTGTAAATTAGAACAATACCATCAGGGGCAACTGACCTTGCGTTATATCTTCATAAACTGTCCCGGATTAAACCCAATATCAGCAATAATGTACAAGATTTTCAACAAAAACACTGACCACTTTTAGCCGTTATCCTTCTTGAAAGATACAAGAATCATTTCCCCTATCTAAATTGTACTATATTATTTTTAATTGTATTCATGGGCTTACATGCCACTACCAAGTTAAAAAAAGCAATTGTGGGTCAATGAATTATTTTTATTGCATTCAAATTAATAAATTGTATTCAGTATTATGGTGTTCTCTGTATTTTGATATCCATTTTGATTTGTTAATCTAGAACTAGAAAAAGGAAACAGATTAGATCTAGGCAGAGTTTTACAAGTTAAAATAACTGACTAAACCTTGTGGTATGCAGAGGAATCATTCATGTTTGGAAAAGGCTGAAGCAAAATTTAAAAGTTTCCAGTATCATTGTATTATTATTTATTAGCACAATTAATTATTGTATAAAATAAATGTTTTAACTATATCACTTAAAATAATTGTTTTCTACCTATACTATTTCTTAAATTGTTTAAATTAACCTCTTATGCTTCTTTGAAGTAATTAAAATAATTTTTGATTACATCAAATTTAATAGTATTTACATAATAAGTATGGTAAGGAATAACACTTAACAGAGGTTTGTTATTTTTATTATTATTGCAGTTATTAGCTTAAATTGATCATGTTCATAATTGACTTTGTTATCCATTTGGCATATTTTTTCAGTTATTTATTAAGAGAAAATAATTTATTTTGTACTGTCCTATCACAGAGAGCTTTTTCTAGAGGAAAATTGTATAACTAAACAGCGGATTCTGCAGTCAATGGTGTAGGTAATTCGTTAGATGTAGGCCTTGAGTATACCATTTTATACCTTTGGGCACATCTGTTACATACGCCATACCTGAAATGACAGTATTTTTAATCTTAATTTTCTCTTACAATATATCTAAATTCATGCATGTTAAAATGTGTATGGAATTTCAACGAGGATTCATTATATTGTCCTCAAATATTTCAAACTTTTTTTAAGTTTTTAGAATAAAGTTTGGCTCAAAATGTTAAATCTCAGAATTTTAGGTCCTAGTATGAGTACAAGAGAAATATTACATTAATTAATATGAAGTCTAAATGCAAAACTTTGTATAAAATATAATTTATAATATATTTCATTTATGATATATTACATTACTTACTTTTAATTAAATGTAATAGCCCTTCACTGGGATTGAATTTAAATGAAAACAGCTCTTACGAATTATTACTGAAAAATCTATTTCCCTTGGTACAATAAACTTCATAGTTCAATTTTTTCATATGAACATTATGAGGAATAAAATAACAGGAAATTTGTGTTACTCTAATTTTCAAAAGCTATTTTCATTTGGAAAAATATTTATTTTTCTATTCTACTACTGCAGCATAATCAAAAAACAATGGGGCAACTAGCACTTGAAGTCAAAATAAAATTTTACAATCAAGTGTAATTAATTCAATAAATCTAAGGCTATGAATCTAAATGTAAATTTATAGTCATATAACTACTATATCATAGTGCCATTCATTTACCTAACTTTCAAAGTTTTACATACATTCTTCCTGTAAATTATTGAAAACTATACCCACATTTATGCTATAACTGACTACTTATCCCAGCTACATATTCATTAGTTTTCAGTTTCAAATTGAAGTGAATAATTGACCAATGTTGTAAATATTATAATCTATAATTTAACAAATATTTCTTACCTGGATAGGAGCAGAATTAGGTCTTTCCTAAATTGCTTTGTAAGGATGGCGTATAAATAAGGATTTGCACAGGAATTGATGGGGTAAATAAAAACGAGCAGTATTTTGGATTCAGTAACATTAATTAATGGGTATCCTGCTACAGCAGTGAGAGAAAAAAATGCGATAGGTGCCCAGCATGCAAAGTTAGTAGCGACAAGTAGTGTCATTTTTTGGGCTACGGAACCTTCATTGCTTAAATGGCGCGTATTGTAGCTAAGTGAAAGGTAAATTTGGGTATAGCAAATACAAATTAAAATAAATCCAAGAATCGCTGTTGACAGAAGAAAAAGTATATAAGCAATTGAAGGTGCATCATCCGTATTCATTGGAAGGCAGATGCTGAAAATAATAGAAAGTCAATTGTTTTAATTATATTTTATTTGTAATAAACAATATTGGGTACCACAACAATCAATTATACCTTAGTTTCAGATATTTAATTCAGATGGCTTTGTATCATTACTTTAATATTTACATGCATTTCATTTTAAAGTTTTCCTATTAATTTTAATAATAAAATTATATATTTAATAATAAATAAGTGATTCTTAATGAAAGAAAATTAAGCCCTTAATATATTTTAGTAATGTATTTTTGAAATTGGCATACCTTGTGCTAGAATAACTGCTCAGTCCAACTAATGGTAAAGTTGCCATTGTAAATGCATAAGCCCAACCGAATATCATAATTTTTGTCGCCAACTGGTGATCAAGCCTATTGGTATACAGTGCATGTCTTATTGCAAACCATCTTTCAACAGTTAATAGGCAAAGAGTAAACCAAGAGAGCTGATTAGCAAAGACTGTCAAGAAGCCAGCAACTTTACAACCTGGTCCTGTAAAATTTAGTAACATTTAATATTAATTACTGGTTAAATCGTACCATAAAGAAATTTTTATCTAATGATGATGATAAATTAATTGGGACAAAATGAACTCTTGAGCAACAAAATCTGAACAGTATATTTACATAAATCAAATATTTAAAATATTCATAATTTATTATTAACAATATTATAACGATATGCAGTTATCTTAATTGTAATTTTCACCTTGTTGCCAGTCATAAGCATAGTTGAAATATGTTTTTTTAGATATGAGATCCATTATTGCCAATAACAACAGGTATACAGCCATGCAAAGATCTGCAAATGCGAGATGACTCATGAGGAATCTTGGAACTGACGTTTCAGACCGAGACAGTGAAAGTACTGTTAAAACAGATGTATTTCCAATTATTGCAGTCAAAATAACACCCCATACGCTCCCTCGTAGTAATGACCAACTCATCATATCCTCACAAGGGTTCAAAGCATCTGGTTTAGGCCAACATGCAACAGCAGGTCTGGATTAAACATAGGAATGCATTTGTACTGTAATTGACATGCTATTTTCATCCTGAGAATTTGATCAAACATTAAATACACCATCTCCATTGGTACATTAAAAATATAGAATATATGTAAAACATAGAATTCACGCATAGCAAATTAAAATCCTACATAAAATTATTTCAACATAAATTTTGTAAATGTATATAAATAACAAAGCAGGTAGTTTAACCCAATTTAAAGTTTCATTCCTAATTACTATAAAGGTTAGAGTTGTTTAATGAAACAGCTCTCAATGCAAACTGGTAATAAGAAATTAGATGAATATTGAACTATTTTTCATGCAGGCTACACTCTGCTTATATCAATATTATTAATATATTATTTGATACAATTAATTTGTAATATTGTTACCAAGGAAAAGGTAAATGTGCATTTAATGTGCTCAAATAGTAATGGTAGTTTAAGTTTCAGTAATATTTTAAATTTTAAATGCTAAATATTAAGTTCCAATATGAATTCTTCAAAATGGAATTCTTATAAACTTGTTCTAAATTTTGTTACATATGTTTTGTTATATATATATATATATATATATATATATATATATATATATATATATATATCTTTTTTAAGTACACTACATGTTGGTATAGTTTACATTTAACTTTATAAAACATATTGATGATCATACTTTATTACTATATTAAAGAGACATCTATGATAATTGATATTCCAAGTATTGCATGAATCTATATCCTGATATAATAACAACATCACCTCTGTGTTATATTCCCACAATTTGCTTCAATTTTGGTATCTGGCAACTGAGCTGATGTGTCATGAAACATCTCTTCTGAACTTTTGTGAGGATACGTATCTTCCCCATAAGGTGACAAGAACACATTTATACGTTCTGTAAAATTGGTAACATTTATTATTAGTCAATACCATTCTCCACTTTATAATTATTGCTAATTTTACTATTATCGCCAATTCCGCATTTGGCCAATTTGGTTTTACCTTAAATTTTTATAATCAATTATTATTGATTTTTTATACAATAATTAGTGGAGATAAAGGCATTCACCTAGGCCTCTGTAGGTGGTGTACAGTGTTTGCAAGTTGGTGCGATATTTTTTCCACAGCATACTTATAAATATATAGATAGACGTACTTTTGGGTGTACATATTTTTAATTCCCCATTCTATTTGGATTCATCTGTAATGTAGAACAGCATTGAGCTCATCCTATTGCAATTTTGCCCACCTCTATTCCAAAGGATACCGAGGAGAGAAGAGATTTCAGGATTTGGGAATTATATAACATTCTTGCAACAGGAAAAAATGGAAAGTTTTGAATTTTCATCATAAAGGCTTAAAACCCAAAAATTCCTTCTTTTAAATAATAGATCGCTTGTATCAGCTATTGGTTTTGTTCTTGTACTTAGTGGGTCTTGTACAGGTGATTTGATAATAATCTCCGGTTCCCTGTATGTTTAAAGACTGTCCTGGACTTGTTGAATAAAAAGTTATAGGGAGGATTGTTGCCTCAAAGTAGACTAAAGTTAAAAACTCATATTGTTTAGAACAATATTTGTTTTCTGAAGGTCTTCTGAAGAAATATATAAATTAATTGGGTATTGGCACTTACCACATCAAAGAATATGGCACTATTTATTTTTACTTTTTATACACAACTAGACTGATGTATAACAGTAAATTAATGTAGTCAGTTAATTATTACCTATTTCAGTTAAATTAATTTTAGTTAAACATGTATAAATATATATATTAGGGAGGATTTAACTTCTGATATTAAACATTAACTTACCAAATTCTTTTAAAGAACCGATTGAATTTGTATTCTCTTTCTCTCTATCAACTTGCATATATGGATACATATCTTCATCTTCATGTATGATATCTCCAAAACTTTCAGTCAAATACCTTTTAGTTCTTATATTTTCATCATTTCCACATCTAAGTTTAAACTCCTCCAAATATTTCTGAAACGTTACATTACCAAAATGACTGTTTCCATAAATAATAATAAAATATTGAAAAATTAGGAAATTAAAAATATAGGAGCCCAAAAATGAAAGTGATTTCATACTGAAGTATTCATTTATCATAGCATGATATAGTAAAAGAATAGTAAAATCACAATTCATTCGTTATGTGTTATCATAATTGATTATTTTCTTATTGGGATAATAACATCAGAAAAGGACAACATTTATTTTATAAAAATTACACAAGTTAACTTTTGTTTAAATTTTGGTTACTGGGGATAATACTAGTACCAATTTTTTAATGTTTTGTGTACCTTGAAATAAGTATATAAAATCTGTATAAAAAGATTTTATATAATCACCTTATGCCGGTCTGGGTTATGTTTTGCTGGATATTGAAATGCACAACAATGGAAGGAATAGGTGAGCCATGCTGTTTGCAGTTTCTAGAAAAATTAAATACATTGATTCATCACAAATTAACACTATGAAATTGTGTAAACAAAATGATCAATACTAACATTTAAATCATAAATGGAAGGAATGGTCTTCAAGGTGTATGTATCTGTTAATCTCAGAACTTCTAAATCTTCAAGACCATATACTGGCAGATAACTGATTGATGTTTCAGACAAATCTCTGTAATGAACGTAAATGTTATTATTGCATAACAAATTCCAATATGTACATCTCATATAGAACATAAGTCTCACTTTTAAGAGGTTTAATCTTGGAGTTGAATTGATTATACAATAAGAAAATCAAGTACATCAACCCCAGAACATTTATATTCTTTCTAAACTTGTGCATTTCAATTTTGAATACTACTTTTATTTGTTTGCCTCTTGCAAAATTTTACATAGAGCCAATGGTCTATAAACATGTAAATTTTATAATTTTTTTATAATCATTTCATTTTCAATTTCTTCTCAATTTTTTTTTTGTTTGGTTTGGGCCTTACCATCATCAGTACATTCTAGTTCACAGTGTATTTATTGCATGCATTCCGTTCTTTAAATTCCACCAATTTTTCTATGTGAAAAAAATAAAATAAAGTAATTTTCAACTTACAGATCCCGTAGACTTTTAAGACCTCTGAATGTATTTTCTGAAAGATCTTTCAGTTCTTTGTTGCCACGGAAGCTCCTGTAACAGATTGCTAATTTTAATATTTATACACACATTTTTATAACTTTAACTGTCTAAATTTTAAATAATTATGAACCTTAAATAATAGTAAACTTCTAAAATACTTACAGCTTTCCTATTTCAGATCCATTAAATGCCCATCCATTTACACCTACTATATGATTATAGTTAAGGAACCTATAAAAGTCATATATTTTTAAAAACAGGTTATAATAAGACAATTTTTATAAGAGGGTTAATTTATATAGATACTAGTTATCCTAAATGGCTCTAGAATAAAACTTACAACTGTTCAGTCCTCACTGCTACATTATTTGATCTGATTGACTGAATCTTGTTATTCTCAAAATCTCTGCAAGGAAATGCAAAGAATTAATGTAACACACATTAAATCAATGATTTAATGTCAATCATTAACTAACACTATTTAAAAAAATGATCTAAAATCAATATTCTTCAAATTAACAGCATATTAAAAAAAGAAAATGGCCTTTAGCAATATCAATATAAATACTCAGATAATTTTATAATTAATATATCTTACATAATGTTTAGAGATCTTCTATCGCCTAATCCTTTCAACTCAGGTAATTCCATAATGGAAGTGTGAACTATGCGCCTGAATACAGTACAAACTTTTATGTAATTAGCATATTTTAGAACTAAATTTCAAATCAATCTAATGTACAGCTATTTTAAATTATTAAATCAAATTTTTGGCAAGAATATATTATTTTTGAGGCTGATTTATTTCTCTTACATGTACTTGAGGTTTGGCATGTTACAGAGTACCCCTTGTTCTATACCTTTTAATAGTTTCATTGAAGTAATAGATCTGAAAATTAAAACAAATGATTGAAATTCAATTATATATTCAATGAAGGGCTGAATATCTTGATTTTCATACAAAAAATAGTATACGTTATTGTAATATTCATTACATAGTTATTCATGTTTTCTCACCAATAAATTAAAGGAACATACTTACAGGTCTACTAATTCTTCCTTATAATTGTCCAATGAATGTTTCTTTATAACTGTTAAACTTCCATTAAACATGGACCTTAAAGAATACGTTAATACATTATTTTACAACAGTAACTGTGCTATTAATCCCAGTAGTCAATGTCATTTCAAAAGATTGATATTACACCTAAATCACAGTTTACATAGTGGGACCATAAAATGAAGTCCCAATTTATCATATAAGAAATTACTCAAGATAAAATTTTTAGATAAAGTAAGTTATGACTCCGCATTTACATTTAGATACTTATATAGGTGTCATTAGTTTAATATCCTAAATTTTGACTTAATCACGGAATACGGTTCCACTACTGATATTGTGTAACCTCACTATCGACTGCTTTCACGTATCGATATATATTCTCCAATTCGATATTTACTATTTTCTTCCTTTTGCTACTGAACTTTTTGTAGCATTTTTGTTCCCCTTATATTTTGCGCACTTTTTTGTCACCACCGTCTCAAATTTGTCAGGTTTGACATTTTCAATGGAAGTTATCAATTTGGATTTCTCGTTTCGATCGCTTTATGCTCGAGTGCCAAGTGTGTTATCGAGTTTTGTAAGTATGTGCAAGAAATAATTATCACTATCACTAATAGCCACAGAGACTGATGTTAAATAAAAAGGCCCAAAATACAGAGACAAAATAAAAAATATAAAAACAAATGTAAGAAATAATAACAAAAATCTATCTATTTTTTATATGAACAATGGTAAAACAAATGATTAAATAGGTATCTATAAAGTTATGAAAAGAAAACTTATTTATTTTTATTGTTCCGCGAGTACTTTTCAGAATAATTTTGCCGCAAATCTACCTTTTTTGATAAAAGACCACTTCTTTTCGAATTCTAGTTTAAAAAGACATTTTCTTTTTGGCATCGTTATGGGCTATTTACTTTATGGCTTGGGTTAGTGTAATAAAAACATAACTTAAAACTGCGCTATTTTATAGAATACTGCGTTGATATAATGAAGACATAAGAAAAAACAAACACGAATAAACTCGAGTAGGTAGGAAATGTTCACGTCTAATAAAATGAAATTTCAGAATGAAATGAATTTCATTTCATTATTCGTGTGAAAGTCGATCTTCACTTTCTGTTAAACTTAAACGCGGACAATTAAATGTCCCGAAAGAATTTGTCGGGACACCGGGAAAAACGTGACGTATGGACACCCTCACTGTTGGGAGATTAAGGTTAGGTGGGACCGTATTCTGTGATTTTACTGATAATAGATAAAGTTCAATATTATGAACTTTACTTACAAAGAATGGATTGTGCCTTCCGTTAAATTTTTTAATGTAGTGAAGTTGATTCCACTGCAGTGGTAACTTATATATGATGTATTGTTTGTTTTCTTACAGCCAGAGGGATCGTTCACAAACGCAGCTGCAAGCGAGCAGAGATAGATGAACTGTAGGATTCCTGCGGACATATCAGTAATTCCGAATAAAAAATGCTCATTCCACACTACGTACGTATGCTTAATCAGCTGTGATGCAGCTGTTAATAAGGAAACAAATTTAATGGTTTTGTGATACGATTTTTGCCCCCTTCATCCATGTTTTTTCTTAACATGTAGTCCATACATTTTGCAGCAATTTGGAACAAAATGTACGTGGTATATAACTACGTGTACCTCAACTTAAAAATGGGAAAATACCGGATAGGTAGCTATAAGTTACGAGGTTGAGTTAGTTCTTAATTAATTCAATACAACATGTCTCTTTCAAAATAACAAATTATGAAACTGTCGTGAAATGGCGATACTCTTAATTAAAGGTGAAGGGAATTAAAAAAATGATTCACAATGATACTAAACAGAAGGAATATTAGTATATTAGTATATTATTATGCTAATAAACATATACGGCATATATGTGTATGTGTGTGTGGCTATGTATATATATATATATATATATATATATATATATATATATATATATATATATATATATATATAACAAATATAAATATACGACTAAAAATAAAAACCGTATTTTTACCAGTATCCGATCTCCTTTTGAGTAAACGATATAAAAATAAAGACATTAGAATATACATTCTTTCAGTTTTTGAGGTTTCACTGTATGAAGATTTAAATATAAGGTTGGTACCAGTGCGCCAACTGTAGAGACGAATCGATGTTGTACAGAATAGAACTTTCTATCATTACTGTTGTTCACAAATTTTGCAAATGATTTTTATCAGGCACATTTCTCCAATTAAACACGAAATGACTTTTATTTAGAACGGCTCGGTGTATAACGGACACTGAATGCGCTTCCAAAAAGGAGTGATTGACGGATAAGCGCGAAAAAACAATGGCGTTCTGTTGACTTTGGCTTATACAATTAGAGCCGGATAAGAAACATTCATGCGGTAATTCTTACCGTGTATTCTTTATAAACAATACCAACTCTTGTTTAACAAATAAAATGGGCGGTCGAAATAGAAATGACGAGAGGGTTCTTGCGTCGATCTAAATACGTTTCAATTCCCACCCAATACAAGCGGTCACAACTCATGCTAAATAATAATCATATGCGACTAATAAATTAAAAAACCGAACAACCGTGTTTTACAGGGTGTCCAGAATCTAGTACCTCGAAAATCGAAATTCCTTTCGGTCAAAATAAACTCCAATGATCATCCAGATGCGAAAAACGAAAAAATGTTGAATGATAGAAACGTTAATAAAAACTTGTAACACTAATTTCCCTTTGAAAGAGTTGAACTTTGGCCTCTGATTGCTATTGTTTGCATTAGGGTGATAAGGCCAATTTAACGCAACTAAAAGTAAAAAATCCATAAAATGTCTTAAAACTTCTTCAACGTCTTGAATTCGAAAAACGTTTTGTTTCTAAAAGTTTATTCAAAGTATATTCATGGGCGAGTGATTTTTCGCGGTAGTTTTCAACAACGCGTTTTCCATTTTTGACTGTCTTAAATGTAGCTAAAAAAGAAGCGGTTTCCGCTAAAGGGGGAATTTTGGAGGGTTTATTTTGACCCAAGTAATACATTTTCAGGACCAACCTGTAGAAGCGATGATTTCTTATCATTCTTTTATTTTCATGAAGTATCGTCCTTTCGTTCTTATCCGAAAGACAACGAAAATTCAACGTAACTGTTGGCACATAAGTTATAAGATTTGTTTTTTGATAATGCGAATAAAAGATTTTTAGGCATAAGAGGGAGAAATTACTTTTTCTATAAACTAGTAAGAGAAAGGCGTAAGTTTGTAATACTTCGGATATATTTTCAAGTATATAATTTTAAATTTCCTGGAAATTAATAGATTTCGCCGTCAACAGGTGTTTTCCTCCACATTACCCGGAATCGAGTACGGCTTACCAGACTATTTGGTTTTCGCTACATCCTGAGATTTAATCCTCTTCGGGAACTTCGAGGAACATGCAATTAAGGGACAGTAAAAACTGAGCATATGAAGCGCATAACGGCGAAAGCATAATTGCGCTATAGGAACAAAAAGATAGCTTCGAATAACAGAATTAAAAATACAATAATTTTCAACCCGGAAAATTAAACATAGTTCGAATCAGACACGAAGGCCATTCTGAATCTTTTTATAGGTTCGATCGTCAATGTTTTAAACGTCGGTGAGTATTTCTGTCACACTCGGGGGGCGTTTATCGGGTCGAACGTAGCGGATAATCTTGTTTTCTTACTGCTGGAAAGATAAGTTTTTTCTCCATTTTTTTAAATTTTTTATTTATAGATACGTAGCAGTGAAGTCACAGTCCCCGATTCGAAACTCGCTCAATCGAAAGCGAGGTATTACCGCGGATTTAGAAGAAAACGAAGGATTAATTCGAAATTGCTCTAAAATTCAGAAGCGCGTCTACGCCCTTATCTTAAGTGATCGAAGACAACGTTGGTTGATTGATCGATCGATCGGATTATTTAGATACCACGATTTTCGAATGTTCCGGTTGTCTACCTTGTTCATACATTTATATATAAAAGTAAACAGTCGAATTAAATTCACATCCAATAACGTATTCCGAAATTTCATCACTCGCGTACGCAGAGTTGGCTCTTATTTGAAATAATTCTTTTTCGTTTATTGAAATAATTCGGTACGCTTCGATTAAAACTGGTAAACTGTGTTGGGTTGCCGGAAATTAAGAATACTTCGTTTAAATAACAGTTTAGAATTGTCCGCTTAGTGAAGCGAATGATAGGCGGTTTATATATATATATATATATATATATATATATATATATACAATTTGCACGGCAAATACATGATTATTGATCGCCACACTCGTAGTCCGGCGAGTTTCCGATTTTTTTCGAAGCCTGTAAAATGATTATTCTCCTCATAAATAATTACTTATAAATCTTACATATCAAGTTACCTTCGTATGTGCTTAGCCCTCAGGCCTCAGGTTGGTGCCGAAATAATACAGTAATATAATTATAAGGCCGTCTAAGGAAATTAGAAAAATACGTTTGACAGTAGCACCCTCTAAAGATGTTATTGAATTCAATCCAGGAGTGGAGCTTGCAGGGAAACTGCATCCCCGGAATGTACAATATTTTGCGCGCCAGTCCGGGATTTGTGTTCCCATTTATTTCGATGAAAACTGTTCACTCTCAACGCGTATTTTTAAAAGATTAATGCCTTAAATCGTACATTATTGGGCCGCCGAATAGAAATGGACGTTGTACGGAATACGGTGTAAACAAATCGGAAGCAACATGGAAATAGAAGAGCAACGAATGGTACAGAAGTTCTCAGGTTCTTATTATTGTAACTTTCCCGATTACTAATGTTGTGCACAATGCAATATTTAGACTCCAAATATTTATAATTCGTATAGTACGGAACAGAATCGCCTGTCGCAGAAAGAAATTAAAATTGCGTTATTAGCGATATTTTTCAAAATGTAAAATCATCCCAGAGATTATTTTGGATGACTTTATCCGAATAGGACCCAAACGCGTTGTATTTCATGCGATTTCAACAATACCTAGATATTTATACGCGTTTTAAATAATGCGTCTAATTAAAAAACAGGTGGATAGCTTTATGCAAGTGATGATAAATTAACGGCATAAAACGGGGGAAATAAAAAATCTCCTCGTGTATACTCTTGCTACAAGGGCCGCTTTAATGCAATTTAATAATTAATTATAATTACTTTAAAGTTGCCAAAACGAAATCCAGAAGGGTAATAGGAAATGAATTGGAGCCAAGGACAAATACGTTACAGACGTGCTAAGGAGGCGCATAACAAGATGCAAACTAGGTTCTCAAAGGGGGGTCTACCAAATGACCAGGCGGGCTCTTAAATCGGGTTTGCTGGGGTTCGAAAAAAAATTCCGCATGCTTCTATTAAAACCGGCAAAATGCGTTCAGAAACCGGTAATTAAAAATTCTTCGTTTTGGACAAGTTTAGATTCGATAAGTTGAAGACGAGAGAACGTTAAAGGTAATAAATGAGGTGTTTTGAGAGAACATCGTACGAGTGATATATATATATATATATATATATATATATATATATATATTTCTATATGTAATTCGCACGGCAAATACATAATTATTGTTCGCCACACCCGTAGATTGGCGGGTTGAGATGCAAAGACCGTCTGCCATGGGACAATCCTTTCCAAATTAATAATTTCGTTATTGCACACACACACACACACACACACACACACACACACACACACACACACACACACACACACACACACACATATATATATATATATATATATATATATATATATATATATATATATATATAAACTTAGTTAAGATTTTTATTTGTATTTATAATCCGAACTATACCCCCACTCATTCCCATCTTTATAGTTAACTCATTCGCTATTTTTTTTATCGCTTATCTCATTCACCTTATTTTGTTTTAGTAATAAAATAAACGCCGTAATTATTGGTTTTCGTGTTTATTGTTTTTTTATTTTGAATTTTCCTTTCAATCACAGATTTCAACCGATTAAAAAATCAGTTTTTTGGCAACGGTCCCAAAAATTGGCCATCACTACTATCCGTTACTTGTTTTCTAAAACAATCGCGGTAATAAGTTACATTTTAATTAAAAACATAATTTTATGCTAGGCGAAATGTTAAATGAAAGCTTATAGCGTAACCTCCCCGAAAGGTAAACATTGCAACCTATACTGCTTCCATCCACGAACCAGCGGCAACACAGGGCCGTTAAAATGCCAAAGCCGTTGCCAGTTTGACAGCAGGCAGTATTCGCGGAACATCCATCTAAAGCCAGTTTCACAGAATGGTGATATAGATTAAAAAAGAATAATAAATAAAATAAAATACCGTATATCTCCGCGTCAGGGAAACGACAAGTTGAGTTTATAGAGGCGTGACGAAGGATAATATCGGCCCTGTCAGTCCTATTTTCCCAGTTTTAGTTACTGGGCCCGAACTGTAGAACAAGTAAGTACCCCACTAGGCCGATGAGTAAGCAGACAAATAGGTGCTTCAAGCGGAAAGGCAAAAATCAAGACCAAGCTTCCGGAACTGGACCGGCCCGGTTTCTTCCGTTTCCGGATTCGACCGCGGCGTAAACCCGTCGAACGCGTGTCGGAACTGAGCATGGGGGGGGGGTTATCCGGGAAATCCGGAAAGCCTCGGGGCGAAGAGTGCAGCAGGATATAAACGGAATTGACTTTTCACTTACGCATGTCGTTAAAAACCCCGTTGGCGAGTCAAACGGTAAACTACTTGAAGATTTTGTAGAAGACTGCCGACCGATCTGGTATCAACGCGCATGCCCATTAGACGCCACTTACCTCCTACTTCCTAATTGACTGACGGCGTCCGCGAACGCCTTTCCCCCCAAATATCGGCCGGCTTAGCGGCAAGTAGGCATATCATTTCCCTTAATTTCGTTTTTTCGGGTGGACTTCGAGAGAAAAACTTACTGAAACCGTACTTCGGCCCGGCACCCCGCGGGAATTAGAACCACCCATCAATGGTAATTTTTATTTTCAATTTAAATTTTCGGTTTAAAACTTGCCAGTTGTCGTGGAAACCGATTCCGTTTGGAATACCTGCTATGTGTTCCGCGAGGGTTTGGAATAGTTTTATCGAATTTCCGTTTCGGAAACATCCGGTTCAACAAACAATGCCTCCTTTTAAACATTACATTAACGTCAACCAAAAAAAGCAAATCAAATTGTAGAGTCCACACAGAAATTGGGTCACTGTATGTAAAAAAAGAAGAGAAAAAAATAAATACTGTGCTATACAAATTACACTCAGAAATTTCTTACCTTACTCGCACCTATTAGATTGTATAGTGAAAGCAAACGCCAAACCAGAAACAAACTATGCCAGACATTCGCATCTGGTTCAACAAACCGGTATGGTACAAAAAATACCTCCGTTTAAAGATTTAAAAAGTTGGGTTTAAAGAACCCAAAAAGCAAAACAAATCGTCTACATGGATAAAATCAGAAATTAGGTTGCTATTGAAAAACAATTAACACCGCACTATACAAATTATATTTAGAAATATAAAGGAGACAGAAGATCGAGAAAGTTGAAAGAATGACCTAGAAATCGAAATGAAGAGTTTGTCCTTGGGGATTATACTGCTGGACTGAAGACCACAATGCTGTGATCTTCATTCAAGGAGTTGCTGAAGAACTGTTCAGAGGAAGAGAATGTTTAAGGGATATTAAGGGACTTTCTGGATATTTCTCTAAAACACAGGGCCACGAAGATACGCCAATATCGTAGTTGTTGTACAAGGGTATCAACCAGTTTAATAACAAAGTATAATGGCACTTTAAAATGTTTTTAATATCTTAATATACTATTCCTTAATGTGGAAATTCAACTTGAAAGCCGAGCCGTCTCCGAGTTTTCGTTGCAATATTTTTTCTTTTTTCTGAAAGTGGGCCCCTTACTCCCACATTTTTGTGATCTTGGTTGCCTGCCAGTTAAAAAAAGTAAACAAAAACCCCGTACAGCCACCAAACGTCCATATTCTTCTACGATTTTCCAACAAAACTTGATAATATTCCAGCGGATATCGGGGGCGGGAAATGGCGGAGGTGCGATTTTAATTAGCGGTTCGAAAATCGAATAAGAGCGCAAGGATAATAATAATTATATGGTCCTTACATAATTATATAATAATTGTAGCTTCGATAATCTGACTAACCCCATATTTATGTTTAAAACTAAACAAAAATGCTAAGACATTAGCAGTGGGGGGGGGGGGTTACCTTACCAGAGAAGGTTTTAACCCAGAAAAGTCAGCCGCTCTGTGGCCCTTTCTTCTTCTGTATTTAGGACTCGGGAAATGGGAATTATGGGCGGCCATTGGGGGATGACTGGGAGGAGCCGAACGAATTAGCGTACAATAAACGAGAATACATGAATAAAACGGAAACACCTCGTGGGAGCTAGGGTGGTAGGGAATGCGGACTGTACATATCGAAATGGGAGTATCACAATTTTGATCGGAGCCGAGTATTACATCCACGACAATCCGAAATTTCCCGTGATCCGCCGTCAAATCAGGCCGAAAATTAAAGATAACACCGAACAAATTCGAGTGAACATATCGCCAACAGGGACCGATGAGCGGGTACACAAGAGGGTTATCAAAGAGTTTCGAGAAAATTTCATAAACCGTACACCGAGAAATACGGAACGGGGAATATTTGAAAATCGCGTCGAAATGTGTTTTTTCGCACGGTCACTTCGTGTTGGTTCTAAAAAATATTATTTTGGCTAATTCCTATTTAGCTATACCGCTTGGGTAAAGGCTTTTTTTTAAAAAGAAATGCTGCGTATGATAATAACTTCGCATAATTGTTTTTGTAAAGTTTAGCTAAAAATATATATTTAATCACCGTTAAACAATTACTATTAAAGAAAAGTACATTCGATGTAAATTTTTTTCTTTATAAATTTGAAACTTAACAAGGATATAGAAAAGTTCCAAAAGGGCAACACTGGGCATCGTACTTCACTTTCGGCTTCATTTTTATCATCTTCTGGTAGTGAGTGGAACTACTTTCCTTTTTTTAATTAATTCATATAACAGTTAGTATTGGTAATGCAGTCATAACTCAATGTCAGATATTTTACATTTTGAATTTTCTTCAGGTATTAGCTCTCGACGCTGTACCGATCGTCTATCGGTTATTTAATGAATCTTCGATTACCGGTGTTTTGATATATCCATTGTTTCATCTTTAAATAATAAGTTCCTTGCCTTAATATTCTATCGGACCATTTTAGAGAACATAAATTTATCACAATATTTTCTATAACCACGGAAATGTATGACCTTAATCTAACTTGTTGATAATGACGCCTGCATATCTAGCGCCCCTATTATTTATTGATATTCAATGGATTGTTTAAAAATGTTATTGGTAAACACGAGAGGTTTCATATTAGCCCAATGCATGTTATATTTAGTAATATTAGATACCATCTAATTATTTTAATTACTTTTTATAGCTTTTGTTTTACAGTTTAATTATATATTTTGTTTCAGTTACCAATTGTTGCCTCATTTTTATACTGATTATTACATAAGAATAAAATCATTATTACTTATAACATCTAAAGAAACATGTTCACAGGTTAGTCTTATTTTATTTTAAAAAAGCATCAGGCTTAAACAGTTTCAACCGCATTTTCCTTAACTGAACATTATACCATTTTTAATGTTGTGGAAAGGAGGGGAAAGTGTTATGGATTTAAGTAATAATTTGGGTATGAAATTCTAATTTTGGTCATCAATTCAAATATACTATTGCTGATGTGTAATAATTTTAATCATACAAAATCTTGACTGAATCCATATTTCGATTATATAATACTAATATGAGTTTATTTTTATTTCAGCTGAGTACGAGAGCATGTGCAGAACAATGAATATACCAAGTAAGCCAAGTATTCAATTTCACTGGACTTTTAATGCATAGAAAGTTGATTAGCAATGTACTAATTTCCATTATGTATCCCTAATAATAATAGTTAAATATTTATACATAATCATTAATATTAATAAATCGGTAAATTTATCTATAAACCCATTTCATATCAGCAATGGTACCAGCGGATCTTCTACAATCGAACCCAGATGAGGACTCGCTGTTGGATGCTGAAGTAGAGGCAATTCTATTTCAGTCAAACAACACTAAATTGAGTACAGTATGTATTTTATTCTTCTAATATTTTTCATTATGTTTTATTTCCTTCACATAGAAGTCATATGGCTGTAGTTTTTTATATAATAATTTTGTGTTTATGAATATAATGTTTAGTTTATTGCATTAATATGATAGATTTAATAGACAGCATTGCATTTATAGACCACATGTATATATTTTTATTAAAATCAAAAATTTGTTTAAACTATGTATTATTTAACAAAAACTGAAATTTTCCTAATGTGGCATAATTAAATGAAATGTAGTTTGAAGAAAATACAACTATAATATGAAAAACATTTGACTAAAGTATTATTTCAGTCATGTCTTTCCTTTTTTTGTAAACTTTATTATATATTTGGTGTTTTAAGTTGAAAATAGAAAACTTACTATTTTTAAATTTTATTTTTTAAACAGTTTGATTAAATACAGAATTGTTGTTTGTATGGAAAGATTGTTATGGCTGATGAACACATTAATATATTAGCTTAACCAAATATATCAAATGTTATTCATCTATACTTACTTTTTAATGCAGATTCATTGTCAGTTAAAATAATCAATAAGTTTAGTATCTGAGTAGATTTTGA
The DNA here is from genome assembly GCA_019843655.1 of Lethocerus indicus. NCBI lineage: Eukaryota > Metazoa > Arthropoda > Insecta > Hemiptera > Belostomatidae > Lethocerus > Lethocerus indicus. The sequence goes on from JACDQD010000001.1 coordinate 35,476,491, forward strand.
TTCTATTTGAATTTAATTTTTCTGTTAACATTCCATTTTGGGATCACATTATGTTATATTCCTTTGCCTCATAAATAACACATTAAGGATTATGACAAAATTCCAAATTTGATTTGAATAATAAAACACAATTACAGTGTTTGAAAATTTGGTTAGCTAACCTTTTCATTAATTATTTAATAAATCATAACTTATGCAATATTATTTACAGCCTGATTTAAGTGCCACTGAAATAATAACTGGTATCCATGATGGACTGCACAAAAATATAATAACTATGGGTGGAGCAGGAATGTCCACATGTAGGTATGAGAAAATTTTGTGTGTGTATGTGTGTGTGTTGGTAAGTGTGTGTGTGTGTAATCATATCTCAATTTTGAGAAACTATGACTTATTGATATTTAATGTTTTTTGTTTAATATTACTTATATCTACTTTATAGATTAAGTAAGTAAAAGGGAACTTTTTAGTTTACTTTATGTGATACAAACATCAGAAATATGATGGTAAAAGTAATCTTTAAGTAAGCTTTAATTCACTGTTATAACTGTTTTTATTCACTAAAGAATTCGCTTTAATTCACTAAATAAACTGAAGGCTTACAATATACCCTTTCCTCAAACTCTGTTTGAAATGTCATTTTTCAAACAAAATCCGAAGCCGTTTTATAAGTTAGTCAAACATATGAATCCATTTGCAGTGCATCTTTGCCCAACCCTGAGTCATTGTTTCATAAAGATGCTGGAAATAAAAGGAGTACTATTACACCATTATACACAGGTAAACTTCTTCAATTATTAATCCAGACATGGGAATTCATTGTAATCAAATAAATACAATTATCATTCATGAGCTTTAATGATCTTCTGTCTCTTCTCATTGGTTTGGTCTTTCGCTAGACCACTTTTGGCTGCTCGTCATTTTCAATAGCATTGTGACCCAGTTTGGCACGTAGGATGCTTATGAAGTAAGTGACAGTGCAAACAGGATGATGTCACACAAGCGTCCCATGTGCCAAACCAACTAACGCTGCTACTGAAAATTATGAGTGGCCGAAACTGGTCTAGCAAAAGACCAAACCAATAAGAGGAGACAAGGGACCATGAAAGCTATTCCAAACCTTTGCAGACCACAAAACAGGTATTCTAAATTAATTATTCCCCTCATGGAGTAATGCTCCTTTTGTTTTCTTTACAATATATATATATATATATATATATATATATATATATATATATATACTGTACCAGTACACTGAACAGTAGGTATGGTCTTCAAGTCAATCTCAATATGTAAAAGCTCCTGTCCTTTTATCATTACACATTTGTTGTCTCCTCTCCTTTTGATTGACTGTGAACAGGTTAATTTTTGCACTATCATCAGTAGCTTGTTATCTGTAAGGTATGATACCTACAAGTATCTGTTGCTGATGAATTATATTATTATTTACAACAATGGTGGCTTCAAATAGATTAAACATGATGACCCCCTGAAAACTCAATGATAATTTAAATCTTCAACCTTATATAGCTTGTCATTACAATTTGTAAACTATTTTTCTTACCTTTTTAACATAATGTTCTATACATAAAGTATTGCACTTTTGCAATACCATAGACCTTATTTATGAAATTATGTTTATAGGGTTAATACATGATATTTAAAATAAAAATCCAGAAAATTGAAAATATCCATGAAATCCCTTCCCTGGGAAACCACTATATTTAAATGAAACTTAATGTTTACCTTGTTAATATTTAGAGCAAACAACTGCAGAAAAAAACTTCAAGAAATTACAGTACAAAAAATTGATAAAATTGAAAAGGGTGGACTAAAGGAAATCTACGATTATAAGTATAATCAAAGTAATAATTATTATTGTATAGCACCAGTGGAATTCTGTGTTAATAATAATTAATCTAAGTATAATAAGAGTGTGAATACTTAACTAAATAAGCTCAACTAATGTCAACAAGGTGTACTAAACTTATTGTTATTATTCTTTGAAACTATCTGAACGAATATTCATTGAATGACAATCATAGTTTATAGTGCCATGTTTTGTTCTTCAAAAGGTATTCTAATAGTACAAAAAATAATGACGATAAAGCGGACATTTTTTCAATATAAAATATTTTAAACATGACTATAAATGTGCACATAGTGTACATTTAGGCTGCTACAAATATCTCAAACTTATTTGCTTTTTTCAGCAGTTGGTTACTTCAAGATAATTTTTTTAAAAACCTGCGAGTTCATACGTTTCTTCTTTTTTCTTTGAGGAGGAAGAAATAATAAATAAAAATAGTCAAACTCATCCTCACTTAGAAGAAAACGTGGAGTGAAAACAATTTTAGTCTTTTAAATAGAATTATGTTTGTGAAGTTATGGATTTCATAATTTTTTTATAAATACAATATTCTCAGGTGGCATAATGAAACTTTTTGATCACTGAAAAGTGTTTATCGCAATAAGATAATCAGCGTTATTTAATAAACCAATATTAAAAGAATTAATTTTAGTTACTGATTAACCGCTTTAATAAAAATAAATATATACAATAAGTAAAAAAAGGTAACGGGAAAAATTTTTCAGCTTTGTGTTGGCTAATCTGTTATCAGAGCTGAACAGCTGTCGGCTATCATAGTGTCTCGGTTGTTTTTATTTTTCATGTGTCACATTTCACGAATGTATTTAAACTGAACTAATTTTCACTATGTTAAAACACAAATTTCGTTTTAAAAGTAGAACCCTGAATTGTTTTTTATAATCTATAGATCGGGACCTAAGTGTACGCTTTTCGGGTAAATAATTTTAGTGTTTTTCGATCATTTTGTTGTATAACATCTGCCTGGACAATTGTACTGGTATTTGATATATTCCCGTTATACATTTCAAATTATGACCTTAATGAACGTTTGCCTCAGTTTGATTTTATTTAGTATTTATATCACTGTATTTATGCATTAATAATATAGATAAATTACATATAATAATTGTATCCTATCCTACATATTGACAAAAGTAATTAGACTGATTTCATAAACTTTTGTCAAATTGTTTCAGTAAAAAATTAAAGTTTTTGTGGCACATTTATTTTTACTTATAATTTACAATGACAATTCAAACGCTCAAATTGAGCGTGACGAGTCAATAATTCTAAATTGAAAATATATATGAGGCTTGCCCTTTCTTCCTTATTTACTGGAAGAAATATTGGCTGAATATTACTTGGGAGGGACACAGATTTTCAGTTGATTTTACGTGAACTAAAATAATTGACTGGTATAGTTAAATAAAAATGTAGTTTTCTATTATTAATTTGGAGCCTTAAAATAAGATTTAAATGTTTGCTTATTCTGGTTTAATTTTATTTGCATTGTAAATCTTATAATGTGTTCCTTGTGTTCATGGCTAAAAGCTTGTTTTGGAAATGACTTCCAAAACATTATAATAAACTTATGTTTTACACATAAACTGTATGTTTACAATTACATATGTTTTAGCCAAGGTGATTGATTTACATTGATAATTAAGTGGGTTATAATATAACTTTTACAAGAGTATTTAATCTCAGTTATCTGACAACACTATCTTGAAAGGAAATTACATTAATGGTTTTATTTCAATTAAAACTAAGCTAATTTAGTTTTTTGTTATAGCTGGAAATGAGCATACCTCCATTATTGTCTCGGACTCCTCCACCTATATGTGAAATGTCGGATGATGATGATGATGATGATGATTTTGGAAGCTTCGTTGTCAACAATGAGCTTGTGGTCGATATTTCACAAGGTATGTTTCAAAAAATTTCCAAATGAATGTATTTCTTTGTAAAACTCAGAAGATCATCTTTGGAAGATTGCTTATTACCAAAAATATTCCAAATAAAATAAAAATTTTTTTGATCAATTCCACAAACTGAAAATGGCCCTTAGTAATTACAAAATAGTTCTAGCTTAGGTTTAAATAGTTTCAGTTGAATATATAATTATTTTATATTATTGCTATTACAATTTTTATTGTAATATAAGATTTGAATTTGAAGTTATATATTACCATAGTTCTTGTGATCTATCCACTTACCGGTTTGGTCTTTTGCTAGACAAGTTATGGCTGCTTGCGATCTTCAGTAGGTTGTGACTCACTTAGGAATTTACTTACCTTTATTGTTACTACAGTCACAGCAACGTCAAGATCATTATATGACTGAGTTGTTAAGCTAATGAAAATGGCAAGCAGCTAAAATCTGTGAAATGACCAAACCAGCGAGTGGAGACAGAAGATCACAAATACCTTGGTATATAAGTTACGTGTACCATACAAATGTGAACATATGCTTCATTAACTTAAATTATATATATAAAAAATTTATTCATTTTATGCATCATCTTCCCGCCTATATTGTTATTTGTTATTTAATGCCTCCAAAGAAATATCAAATAATTGGCCCGAGTGAATCATAGAAGCAAACAATATGTGAGGTTTCTTTTAATAATTTTGTTTAATGCATAAAATTGTTACAAGGTAATTTAACAAACAAAGGTAGGTATTCTTATTATTTTTTAATAACATTTGTTGTTTAATACCTCAAAGGAAGCATCAAATAATTGGCCTGAGTGAATAATAGAAGCCAACAATTTGCAAGGTTTCTTTTAACAATTTTGTTTACTCCATAAAATTGTTCTAAGGTAATTAAATAAATAGAGGTAAGTATCATTATTCTTTGTTAAAATATTTGTTATTTAATACATTGAAAAGAGAATCAAATAATTAGCCCGAGTGAATCACAGAAGCCTACAGTATGTGAGGTTTCTTTTAATAATTTTGTGTAATGCATGAAATTGTTGTAAGGTAATTAATTCAATTTACATTTCCTTTCAGCTCCCGATATTTTGGATAGCTTCGAGAAAAAAACGGGGAAGCGATGTGAAGATACAACTAGCGACGATTCGGGCCTATGTATGAGCTCTATGGGCCAAACTCAATCACCCTGCGACAGTAGTCCAGTGTCTTCATCTTACATTCAGTCAAACACTGTCGAAAGTAACCATAATTCTAGTAACAACGGATTCCTCTTCTCAAATGCCGCAATTAGAACTTCGGAAGACACTTCATTACCACGTTGCTCACCGGATTCTCTGACCAACGGTTTAATCACAAGAGAGGATTGTGCAGAATTGGTCGATCCTATTACAGGAGGCTTACAAACAGATAGTTTATCTTTAGAAAATGAAATTATAAATATGAACTTAATTCCGAACGATGAAGCAGATTCAAATATAATAAGTAATACAGTATTCAGCACCGAAGGCAGACAACTAGTCGATAATGTTACAAATAGTTATTCTATAGTCGATGACAAATTTAGTAAAATTGAAATTGACAATATCCAAACCTGCGAGGCTGGCCGACCATTCGAAGTTTACAAACGTGAAACTGCAGACAGTGATGAATTTCAACCTTTTGAGAACTTCACAAATTGTGAGATTATCATTCCAAATTCAATAGACCCTAGTTTAAACTCAGTTAGTATCGAAAGAGATAGTGAAAATATTCGAAATTGTTGTGCGGCAAATGAAGTGATGGTAGAATCGACAAGTCCTCCCATTAATGGAGTATGTTCCCAGCCGAGCAATCCCAGTATTTCTACTGTAGAACCGGCGTTGTTACATGAATTAAATATGATCGATAAGAGTGATAAAAATATTGGGCTGATTGGGGAGGGGCTTTCAAATAGACTGACTTCGGAAAATTTAGATGAACATACGTCCAATAGTACTTATATTCCCGATTCACTGATCTCCTCGGAGGGTACAGATGAAGAATTTTCTGATTTTCAGTCTAGTTTATGCGACGTGAACTACAGCAGAGTACCATCTGTCGACAATAGCGATGGCCAAATGGAAGTAAGTTTATAGTCAAGATCTGATTCCACTTATTTGGTCTTAAGGTAGACTGATTTCACCATTCTCAGTAGGATTCCATCATTAGTGACAGAAAAAGAGCAAAAAGCCAAAATTGATCTAGCTTAGGATCAAATAATCAAGAGATAGTATACAATCCTTTTTTTGGATTATTTGTTACTGACACTAGTTGTTAACACGTTTCTTATGTGTCAGTTTCATGTATACTGTAGAGATAGGAGGTATACCACATACAGAATTAAAAAATTACAAAACTTTAAATATAAATAAACCTCTTTATATATTTTCCTTGTAAAATGGATGAAAGTCAGCACTTTTATCACTTGTGGTGATTTTCACCCATGTAACAAAGGAAATATATACTGGTTTTCTTTCAAAAGAGGAACATCCATAAACATAGTGCCCAAGTTCCCAGTTTCTGTTAATGACTTTAACATGCCGTAATTTCATTTTCATACAGAATTTGTGGCTGCAGTTATGGTCAGACTTTCAACCAAGCCCTGCTGTGATAATCCAACTCGGCGAGGAACTTAACGCGAACAAAGTTTGGATCCATTTGCGCCAATTGGATTGCAGCCCAGCGCTTTCGTATCAGTGGCCAACTTCTGCATCCAACTGTAAACTGCTTTCTGCACTGAAAATAGACTCTCGAAATATTGTGAGTATCTGTATTACTAGTTTCAAATACCTGTTTTGTATGTGGAATATTTTCATAAATGAAACAAAAATTAAAATAATTTGTACATTAGGTTGAAATATTGTCATCATAGAAATACCAAAGTAAACATTGTTTTTTTGTCTTCCTTTTGTCATCACCAGTCCATTTTACAAATGATTGAGTGAGTAATTATTTCATGTGTCAATTTCAATTGTCTCGTGTCCAATTTCATTGGATTTGAAACACAAATTAATTTAAAAATGATTTCCTCCTCATTCATAATAGTAACACGTCCTGAATCTGCGAGGGTTTGGAAAACTGTAGTTTTCACAGTCCATCTCCTTTCGCCAGTTTGGTGTTTTGCTAGACCAGTTTTGGCTGCCTATCATCTTCAGTAGAAGTGTTAGAGATGGGACACTTGTGGGGCATCCTGTTTGCACCGTCACCTGCTTATAACTAATATTAATTATTTTTTACATATATGTGAATACCCGCTCTTCAGTTACTTTCAGAACTTCTGGAATGGTTTGTAGGTGGCCAATTAATTAGGAATATGGGCAGATGTAGAAATGGGGGAACTCCTGGCATTAATTGTGATTTCACAATTTCTAATTTATAGCCTTATATTTAATGAAGAACCTGATACCTGAATTTAAAGTATTTTATATGATAAAAACCTTAAACGTATTACAATTAAAATGTACTTTCTTATTGTCTATTACAGCTATTTGGACCATGGAACAAGTTCAAGTTTTCATCGACTGAAGGACTTGCAGTAATGGACTGTGGGAAAAATGCGGGCCTAAAAGATAAATTAGAAACTACAGATGTTACCGTTACTTCCAAGGTGAGATGAAACATCTTTCAGGGAATTAATAATGTAAAAATTTTTTTTTAATTTCTACAAGGTAAGTTGACATACATTTAACCATTCTCTTTAACCAGTCTCCTTCCCATTGTAAGTTGTTTCTTACATGTAGAAACTGCAATACGCTGAACTAAAGCCCAAAATTAGTATATGTCCGTAACATTAAATTTAAGCATTGTATAATTGTATAAACAAGTTCTTTTAAATTCTTAGATATATATAATCAAGTTATGAATAAATAATGTGACAATGTTTAATTATAGTCTGTCAGGTGCATAGTGCAGACTAATTTGTACCTAAATTTAAATGTTGAGAAACATTTTATAACCCCATTGCACTCTATTTATTCATGTATATAGTTTATATATAATTATGTGTTACATTATAGGATCCAGTGCCTGATGCACATTTTGATTGGGTAGGGAGTGGATTGGTGAATCCGTTGGACTGTGAGTAATTATTTATTTTATGGATTATAATGTGGCAGCGAATTTAATATGGTTGGTGGACTAACAAATTTTAATGTCCGGACTAACATTGTATTATATTTGGCATATCTTTGCGGTGACAGGTGTCAGCACTACACTTCTAGACTTGCAGCTTCTTACGTTTGCCCGTGTTTCAACTAGCAAGATTGTGTCTTCGTCTTTGCTATTGTGTGAGTGTTATTATTTGAACGAATGCTGTTTTTGGAAAGCACTATGTTTCATTTCTTTTCAGCTGTAGTAAATTTAAATCATCTCACTTGTTTGTGCATTAGTACCTTTTAAGAGATGTATGAAATTGAAATACCTAGTGTAATCTGTTTTTGGACTTCTCAAAGAATTTAGTGCATAAGTTTTGTAAAATGCTTTGTAGACAGGAGTTGGGTGTATTACATATTCAATCTATTTTTAAAGTTAATCCTGTTTGTGTTCTGTGAGTGTGTGCGCATGAGCTTTTTATGTAGATACCAACATTTTTTATTTAAAATTCTTATTATTACCGCATCATTAAATGATACATTTTTAATTAATAATAAATAAATATTTATTTTTAGGAATATAAAACATTAATGTAGTTAATATCCCATAGCTTTTGTGTTATTAAATATTAGATTCTTACAAAAATAATGCAGGATTTTCTTGACTTATATGTTATATGTTATTGAAGCTTTTCTTATCCTCCGAGATGTTAAAGAAGGCTTTTAGCCAAATTTACTTTTACATATTTAAATAGTTTGCACTGGGTCACAGTGCAGCTTGAAATATGAAGTGTGGATTGATGATGGTGGATGCACCATACAATATTGCTTTAGAAAATTTTCAAAATTCCAGACTTTGACTGGTTCTTTGTCAATCAAGAAGCTGCTCAGATTCAAAGATTTCATCACATCCAGCACCCCAGAATTGTATGCTACTGTCCAGAATTAGAATAAACTTGTTTCTTATTGGCAAAAATGTATTGATTCTGCAGGTCCATATTTCAATTAATAAAGTTGAGTTATGTGGTTATAGATTATCAACCCTAACTGTCAAAATCCTGCTTTATTTTTTTAACAACCTATTATAATAAACCAATAATTAATGTTCATGCAAATAATTATTGTAATTAACAACAAATGCACCGACGAACTAATTATTATTTTGTGGTCAGATTCTATGTATCAAACATTTTTTTCAGCATCTCACAGCTGTAAAGAAATTGGCGAAGAGATTAACTGTACTGAGATACCAAAATTGTCAAGGAAAGCCTGTGAAGTACTGCGGACACTCCCAGATTTATCATTCATGAGAAAGCCTTTCATTGTGTTCCCTAAATGTACTGTTTGAATATTGTCAATTTAAGTTCAGTACTGTACTATACCAATGTATATATGTTGTATTTATTTATGTTGCATTTCTTTAAAGATTGTTGTTGGAAAATTAACTACAAAATATAGAACTTTACTATTTTTCCGTACATTTTTTCAAGAAATTGACATTTACCTTAATTTTCTTCATTTCTTTTACAGATATTGTGTCAAAATAAAAAAAAAACCATTTCAAAACATAAATATTTGAACTTCATTTGACCATAGTTACATCTAACACAAGTAAATACCATATTGATAAACATTACAACAAATATAATAAAGTAATATTTTTTTTAAATGTTAATATTTGTGTTTTTTGTGTGTTTCTACTGTTACAACATAATAATGCACGGCATTAATCAAACTAAGTATTGCATTGAAATGAAGTCCCAATTTATCATATTGTATCAATTGTTTTGAGCATTTTTTGTTCCCATTTTTTTTTATTGTCGCCGCCATCTCAAATTTGTCAGTCTGATATTTTCGTCAAAATGGAAGTTATCAGTATGGATATCTCGTTTCGATCGCTTTATGCGTATATATTTCGAAAAAATAGTATAGATAGAGGAAAGTTTTGTGGCCATGATGCATGAACCTTCAGATTTAATACGAACAAAATTATTGAACTTGATTATACTATATGATATATGAATACTATATGATTTATTTTATATGTACTCGATGATTCTGCGAATTTATGTATTTGTTTGTTCATATATATTTTTACTAACTTTTCGAATTATATACTGCCATCTCAATATTTGCAATGTTATATGAAATATTCTTATAACAATTATGAGAAAACTTTTCGGTGGTATTGACCAATAATGTCTTTAGTTCGCAATATTTTAGGATGTAATAATTTTGTCTGCCATATCTGTGAGTAAAATAAAGACGAAACTATTATCGCCGATTTAGCAATTCCTGTTTCGATCTATTCTATTAGTTCTATTAATGTTCCGACGGTTGGTAAATCTGTGCGCCCCAAATCCTGAGCTCGTTTGAGATGTGTTTTATGTCGGTAAGTTCAGATTTTGAATAGTAGGATATGTGCGGAAACGACGATTTCGAAGTTTTCTTAAAAGTTCACGAACCCCAGATCGCCTGCGCGGGGATACCGCGTCGGTTTTTGCCGGCCCTTTTTCGCAAATTGAAAAACGAAATATTGGACGCCGGCGACACGTTCCAGATAATTCCCGGCGATGATGAACATCCGCCTAGAGTCGTGGTCGTTTCCGACACCGGGGTTAGAGTATCAGACGTCAATCAGATATACCTGATCGATCACGCCTGGGTTTTCGAAAGTCACAAAGCGCGGACACACCTCACCACAGTTCCCGGTCTCCTGGAGAGGATGAGGAAGCTTATGAACCTGAAGTCAGATGACTCTGTGGAAACAGTTGAATCCGAACTCTGGAAGTACAACCAGACCTATTCAATTTGTTCTGAGACCGAGATAGAAAATCAGACGCCCGTCTGGTACGTGATGGACGAATTTGGCTCTGCCATTCGACACTCGGATGAACCAAACTTTCAGATGGTCCCTTTCATCTACGCCCCAAGCAGGGTTTCCTTCACGCTTCTTTTCCCACTTAGAGACATTGTGAAAGGCGAAGAGGTCTGTCGGGATTATGTTAATGGAGTGACCAACAATTTATTGAAGAAAGCTTTGTTGTTTCCCTGGAACCCAGTTTCGTTTAGAAACATAGATTACCGTAACATAGAGGTTTGTGACAAAAATTTCTTTCAGGGAAGGTCCACTGACACATTACCTGTTATCGGTGCTGATTTTATAAATGAGCCCGATAACAATAGAATTTTTACTGTTTATTCTGAATACAAATATATAAATGACTATTTGACTCATCCGAATTTTAAAATAGTTAGCGATCCTGAATCGGCAGATATACTCTGGTATTCTTCGCATTTCAAAGATTTCAAAAAGCTGAGCCTCGAATCGCCTCACAAATTCATCAACCAGTTCCCGTATGAGAACGTTATAACAGTTAAAGATCTCTTGTTCTGCATCTGTAGAAATTCAAAGGCTAACCATTCTTCATGTCCAAATTGGTTGTTAACAACTTACAATTTAGAAACCGAGCTCCCACAGTTCATAAGTTATTTCCAGTCGGCTTCCAGTCGAAATTCTGATAACTTCTGGATATGCAAACCGTGGAATCTGGCCAGGGGGCTCGATATGCACATAACAGATAATCTGAATTGCATTATTCGGCTGTCCACGTCCGGCCCTAAAATCGCTCAAAAATATGTCACCAATCCAGTGCTGTTTTACCGGCAGGGCATTGGAAAGGTGAAGTTCGATATCCGATACGTGATATTGTTGAAATCGGTGAACCCGCTAAAAGTGTATGCTTACAGAAATTTTTTCCTCCGATTTGCCAATAAACCGTTCGGGCTGACTGACCTAGACGACTACGAGAAACATTTCACTGTCATGAACTACAGCAAGGGTATGCCTCTCTGCAAGATGCTTTGTTCAGACTTCGTGGCCGAATTTGAATCACAGTATCCCCAGTACGAATGGCGCACCATCGAACTTAAAATATTCAAAATGCTCAGGGAGATGTTGAACTCAGCCTGTTCAAGAAAACCGCCATGTGGAATTGCGCCGAACCCCCAATCGAGGGCATTCTATGGAGTAGACATAATGTTGGCCGAAGAAATCACAGCCGGAATTGAACCAAAGCTGTTAGAAGTCAATTGGCTGCCCGACTGCCAGAGAGCCTGCGAATATTATCCCAATTTTTATAACGACATATTTTCCCAACTGTTTTTAAATGATGATAACGAAAATATGTGCCCTTTATGACACCTGCAGAAAGATAACAGTTTTGTTTTGAATAAATAAGCATGCGTATGATTTACTGACATCTGATTCCTTTTTTGTCTTCCATAAAAAAATGTTTATTTAAAAAAATTTGGAAATAAAAAGTTTTATTTAATACCAAGTTCTTAAATGTATCCCAAATATATTTCATTCTTTATTTATACAGCACTAGGCACATAACAGGTCTCAAGACACCTATTGTGCTATATAAATACAGTCAATAATATACAGCACAGGTGATGTGCACTAATTAAAAAGTGTTTATGTTCTTTAGTCCATTTATTTTATAAATTGACTATTATTACTTAGCCCTGGAAATATTATGTGCAGCCCCTTATTCAATGTACACTTATCAAATGGATAGGGGTAATAAAAAAACATTTTATTTTTTGTTTATGTTGTGTCCATTTTTAATTTCAAAGTTATTTTTCTTTTTCATTCATTTAATTTTCAGGTGTGATGCCCAAATCGAACAGAGAAACATGGCGGTACGTTCACAACAAGCCGTGGGAGAGAAAGCGTGTTTCCCAACTTTGCAATGTAAATCAGCACAGCGAGTTCGAAGAAAATGAGTTTTTAGCGATCTTGAGTCAGTATAACAGTAGGATGTTTCCGGCACACATCAGGCGTTTGAGGAGAAAGCTGCTTCTGAGGAGGTTAAAACCAACTCTGTTCAATAGAGAAGACCCAAAGTACAACCTAAGAAACAGCCACTACTTTTCCGAGTTTGGTAATGGATTCACTTCAGTCGATTTAAAAAATGAATCCATCGTGGGTATCATTCCTTCTGTCCCTTGCAGACTCATTCATTGTCCTTTTACCGATAGGAAATTGAAACCCGTAATCCTTAGAGGGCTGAACAAAACACCCTTGTATTTAGCCATGCATGCAGAGTTGTTAGGAAAAGTTAAAAAGAAGTATCCCAATCTAGATGTAAAAAATTATGCCCCGCCCCTAGTTAGTTTCTTTTATGTTCAACCCGAATTCGTTCCTGCCATCAACGCATTGGTGAATGCCTATTTTTGGCCCCTAGTCGACATGAACTGCATACTTGACTACAAGGAGTTCAGTTGTGTTGCCGTTTATAGAAAATTAATCGTTGGCTTCGGTTTTATGTTCCCTGGCGAGCATTTAAATGAAGGTTACGTGAGTTTTTTATTTGTCAGGCCACACTGGAGGAATTGCGGCATCGCCTCTTTCATACTCTACCACCTCATTCAGACCAGCTACACCTGGGATAATACTTTGCATGTTTCTGCCACGAACCCGTCCTTGTTTCTGTATCAGAAATTTGGATTCAAATTTCAAAGAATGTATTCTGGTTTTTATAATAAGTATTTGAACGCCGAATCCAAAGAATCACGGCACGCACTTTACTGTAAACTCGATTCAGGTTCTTAACTATTTACATCAATTCTGTAAAATAATGAAAAATCGACTTCAAAATTTGCCTTTTAATACTTTATTATAGTGCAGACCACATACAGGGTCGGCAGTTTGCCCTGGTTGTGTTTAGAGCAGCTTAATTTACATCCTAATACTTAGGGAGGAAACATTTGGAATATTTTGAAGTCAAGTAAACATTTGAATATCAAGTAGTTTTGATAAGCTACCCTTCAGCTTCCCTTCCAGAGGAAATCATCATTAGTGCTTCTGTAGCGCTCCATAATTGCCAGTAGAGATATAAATTAGGCAGTACATTTTATACAGTTGACTAAATATCAAAATTGTTTTCTCAGGAAAAAATACATTACATTTTCTGTCTGCATTTAATACAGTTTAAAATGTATGTATACATGAAAATAGAATATCTTGAAATATTTTTGAATTTGTCAATATGTTTATTTTATAAAATTTGATTTCGAAATACTACATATTTGTTGGCGTTGGCAAATTTTTTTTTCATTAGGAATATTTTGGGTTAGTTTTGTTCTTTTGAAAGAAGGAACATTTTTAGATGTATAACCATTTTACCACAGTGAAAATTTATCCTGTTAATATTTAACAAAATTTATATGAATTGTATAACCCTCAGAAGGTTTTGTGTAACTGATAAGTGGAAATTTTTCAAACATGATATTTTGACATATTCTGTATGTGTATTTGATTTTTTATTTGCCAATAAATATCTTTTATTGAAATACTTCTGGCTTTTGTCATGTAATATTTCTGACCTTCACATATTTTTCTCTGTATTTATATAGCGCAAGAATACCTAGGCCAGACATTGGCAAACCGCGGCTCCTGAGCCACGTGTCTGGTGCGGTTCTTCAAATTAAATAAATAAGGAATCAAATTTAGAAAATATTCGCACCTAAGTTTATTTCATTGTTACGCATTTTTAATCAACTTAAGGGCCAACATAAAATGTTCAATGAAGTAAAATTCAATAACTAAAATGAAGCTCCCAATGATAATGAAATTTATGTGCGTGCATTTGTGTTTGACGTGCACCTGTGGATAAATGTTTTCCAACATGAACCTTATTGAAAATAAATGCAGAAGCCAAATATAACTGATGGGAACCTGCATTAAAGTAAAATGTTTCCAGAACTGTAAGGGTGAATTTGACCTCTTAAAGTTTGCCGACGCCTGGCTTAGATCAGTAAACATGTTCTGGAGTGAGAGCTTATTTCTCAGATCACTTTCCCTACTTATAACTAATTTATGGACTAAGATCGATGGCAGGGTCAGGTATTTAATTTGCCTCAGCAGATTCAAACCAGCGACGACGGGGCCCAAAGGCACACACTCAGCGCCTCAGCCACTGACGCTGATTTGAAAGAATACAGGTCATTTGAAGATTCACTTACATTCATATAATGGTTGAAAACCTGGATATATCAACATTTATAAGTTATATAACACCAATTATTCAGAACGTACACATACAGATGTTATTTAATCCATGATTCCTTTTATTCTTAAACAATAGATGAAACTGTTATCTAGGGCTCAGGTTGGATAAGTATTCAAACCTACCGTTCTTATAATATCAGAGGTTGTCTTTCAATGCCATTTTTATCAAATTAAACTCATTAAAAAAGATTTGTATCTCGGGTTCAACCTATGCAACTTGGAAGAGGCAGAAATATATAATAAACTATAAACATCTCTTTGGGTTGTTCTTCAGGTATACAGTTTTTTAAAAACATCTGAGATTCATGAAATAACTACATTTGTGTACCGTAGATTTCATGTGTTTCTATCTCCTCTCACTGGTTTGGTCTTTTGCTAGACCGGTTTCGGCTGCTCGCCATCTTCAGTAGCGGTGTTAGTCACTTTGGATGTTTTTTGTGTCCTCAGTGCACTGTCACTATCACTTGTACTAGTACAAGTCAAACCTATCTAGTATTGTTTATTTACGATCATAAAATTTTTCGTCTTAATCCAAAATTTATTGATAAAGTTTATTTTTAGTAATCTAGTTAATCAGTAACAGTGCAGTGAGGATGCCCAAAAAACATCCAAAGTGCTAACAGTGACTAACACCGCTACTGAAGATGGCGAGCAGCCGAAACCGGTCTAGCAAAAGAGCAAATCAGCGAGAGGAGACAGAAACATATGAAATCTACAGTATTCCAACCCCTCGCAGACCACAAAACAGGTTTTCTAAACTACATTTGTGTACTTCTTGGAGCTCGAATTATTTTTCTTATATGCTAACGTATAACTTTACTTTATGCATTATATTAATTTAAACATTAAATCACATTTACATATTACACTTTAAATATCTATTTCACTTAAAAATGGAACAAAATATATACAGTTGTAACACTTTTTTTTTCAGTCAGTTTTACCTATTTACTGAATACTGAGAACCGAGCGGTGGCGGTACACCAGAGCTTCCAGGACAATTCTGAAGGGCGGCAGCTTTACCAGTTTCTTTAATCGATTTTATTATCACCCTTTTTGGTGCAAGCGATTTCATATTTGATGAAGCGGTCATGAGGCTGCCAAGAGAATCAAAAGTATTACCGGTCACTTCACTCATAGGTTCACCATACCTATAACATAAATGAACGAAACATATTTCGCTATTTCTATTTGGCTAGGCTAGGAATTTTCGATTGGAGGAAATAAAAAATAATGCTGCAGTTTGGTTTTTTTGCAAGCACCCATGAGAGAAACTATATATATATATATATAATAAATGTTTATATATATATATATATATATATATATATATATATATATATAAAACAGTGTGTTGATTGTACTATAAATAAACAAGTTCATGGCTCCTTACTTGTGCTTGACAATCTGGATGGTGTTGGAAGCGACGCTAGAATAAAGAATCACTCCAGAATTTTGCAATCCTTCAACAATCATTCTAAACCCTTGGACTACCCCCCCGGCTACTTCCAAGGAGCCAGACACATAATCCTCGGCCGACTGATCATTCATTCCACAATATTTGAGGAACGAAGTACTCTGCTCTTTCACATGCGGCGCTAACATGTTGCCAAGAGTCGACACAGCTGTAGAAACTTTTGTCGCTGAAAAAGTAACAAATTCATGATTTTTTTTAAATACTGCGAGGAATCGAACCCACCAATTTTTTAACATCAGAGGTTGTCTTTCGACGACATTTTTAATCAGAATGTCGACACAGACAAAAAAATCTTGTAATGCTCATTAAAAACAACATGTATCTCGCATTTAACCTATGCAAGTTGGAGGAGGCAGAAATGTCACAAATTATGAACAATTGGGTATTTGGGTTGTACTTCAGACATACAGTTTTTAAAACCATCTTTAGAGATTTATGTAATAACTAAAACAACTATTCTATTAAGAGAAATTTGTATACTTTCTAGAACTCATTTTGTACTTTTTTAAATAAAACTTATATTTATAAAATCAGGTACAAGGAATACGCAGGCTGAAAAAAAATCTGAATTATACATTTTCAGTTTTGATACTAAATAATGAATAAAATATTGCATATTTTCACTAATCTCATATTCAATATTAATGCGTCATTTTTAATAAACAATTGTGTTTTAAAATAAATGAAACTTTGAATGAAAGTGAAACTTTGAAATGCTTAACAAACTCAACAAGCATGGTTTAAATGATCCAAAGTAAAAGCAAGTAACCCAAGTGAGGAATTTGAGATTAAGAGATCGGGTAAAACAAATAATTTCAATGACAAATTTTTTATGTTAGTCAAAACTGATTTTACGAGACAAGAAAATAAATACCTTCAAGAGAAACATTAGCAACTTTAAATTGCATTCGACTGTTGTTCAAAGTAGATTAAAATATTGAGAGATAATGGAATGTATTTATTTCCAAAACAATAAATACAATTAGGGTGGTGGATTTTTGTTTAGTTGCGGTTGTTAGTTTGCTTATATGGAGCAGTTTACTACAATTAATATAGTTAGTGTAGGTTCGTGATGTTTCTGTCTCCTCTCGCTGGTTTGGTCTTTTGCTAGACCGGTTTCGGCTGCTCGCCATCTTCAGTAGCGGTGTTAGTCACTGCTAGCACTTTGGATGTTTTTTGGGCATCCTCACTGCACTGTCACTTTCACATGTACTGTAAAGTTTGTCAGTATGTCAGTCGTTTATATGTATGTGTTCTGTTATTGTTATTGGGGGTTATGTTTGTCTTCGGATTTTGTTAATCCGTTTTTCAAAGTGTGAGTCAGATTGTCTGAAGGGGATGGTGTGATGGTTGGGTGGGTGTGATCCTTTAAGAGGTTTATAGGGGCAAATATTGTGTCACTCTGGGAATCAATTTTCTAATTTATAACGTTATTTTTCTTATGCTTGAAGATTTCCAGGTTTTCTATAATATCCAATTCTTTTCCTTTTTTGCCTGGGTGTAATAACTTTAATGATCTTTTGATGTTCATTGTTTCGTGCCCGCAGACCACAAAACAGGTATATCAATATAGTTAGCTCGTAAACAAAAATATATTTAAACAATGATTTCATATTTTAGAAAAATGTGTTAATCGTGTTACCAAAAAACCCAGTTACGTTAGCCAGGGTGTTGCACATCGTTTTTGCTACCTGAGTGCCAGATACAACTCCCACCGGTACATTTAGCTCAGGCTCTGGTGTAATTACGTCAATCAATTTAGGAGTCGCATAGGATATCATAGTGCTCAATCCACTGGCCGCATTCACTAATCCACTCGAAATGTAATTTGCACCTTCAAATATAAGTATCAAATCTTTTTAAAAGTTGCAACTTGGTAAAAGGTGGAAATAATTCTCTTGCACTACATCCTTTGAAATTTTGAATTTTGGTAGGAAACATACAAAAATTGTTTGCATTTTTTTCCAACTTTCATCAATTTAACGAGAGAAATATATATATCGAAGTTTATTCTATGCTGTATACTTATCTCTACAGTATGCCTCAAATCAACAAAGGTCCTTAAACCTAGTGTTACTTTAAATTTTAAGTAAATCTAAGTATTAGGTCAAAAAGTTATAAGCATGTGGATTCAGACTAGTTATAAATTTAATAAAGTAAATTACCTTCCACTAGGCAGAGTGAAACAGTTTTCGCATATTCAGGTTCAGTAGCGCCCTCTTCTCCAGGACCAACATTTTCAGCTTTATAAATATCAAACTTCAAATCCTCCAAAGTAATACAAAATATGTCCAGTTCACTTGGAGATAAAGAAAAACCGACAGCAATTACTAAAAAATATATATAATTCATAAAGAGCCAGATGTGAGCAACATCGAATATGGTGTTATAGAAGCTTCATTCGAGCTACATTCAACAAAATCGATTTCACAACACAAGAAAATAAAGAGAAGCAAGTACCTTCAAGAGGAATAATAGCAACTTTAAATAAGAAAGCATTCAACAGTGGTTCAAAGTAGATTAAAACATTGGGAGATAATGGAATGCGTTCATTTCCAAATAATAAGTAAATGTTATTATCACTGTGATCCGATGTTACATGATCTGAAACAAAGATTAAAAAGATTATGTATGGCTTAAAAAAATATGGCTACTTTATCTGGAATATATATTGAAGATTTTAATGTTTCATGGTGTTTCCTTCTTTCAACTAAAGCTGAAGAAGGAGAGGTGTCTATCTTACACTTTAATTTTTATGGACAAAAATTCTGAGGGAAAATTATAAATTTTAAAAAATTAATTTTTAAATTTAAAGACAGAGTTAATAGACTTTGGATTAGGATGGTGTGTAATCAGAGATGGAATTTGTTTTTTCAATATCTGTATGTAGGGTGAGGTCAGAGTCATAGTGCAACGTTAGTTTCCTATAATATTTTCAACTAAAAAGTTTGAATTTTATTAATATTTGTAGGTTTGGCCGAACCCCACAGTTCAAGTTTGTATAGGTTTCAGTACATTAATTATTTATTGTTTAAATATTAGATTTATATCCGAATAAACTAAGCAGCAATCTGTGGACTCCTTGTCTTTTTAACTTTATGTGAGGATTTTATGTTAATCTTTTGTTTATATAGAGGCCTGGAGAATTTGAGCTCATCTGTTATTTGTAGGGGTTTTTGTAATATTGTGGGGGTAACTGTCTTGTCTAAGTGAGAACATAACATGTACAGACTTATCGATGGTTCACTTTTATGATCTTTTTAACAATAATTATTTTAGGTTTTGGAGAAATTGTAATTTGCAGAAAGTGGTAATAGGACTTAAAAATTAAAAAATTGTTTTAATTATTAAAAATATAAAAACTAATAAGAAAGCTTATTACCTGCAATTATACATAACATTTTGGTTCCTTGAAATTCCTGGACCGTCGAATTGAATAAAATAGAGTATTTTCTAGCTGAGGTACAAAAGTACAAAACATCATAAGTTCCTGTATTATCAATTATGCTGTTACAATCATTTTCTTGGCCCTCACTGACAGATTCAATTCCCAAATCGGCCTTTAAATTTCGGATCCTCTTTGACAACTTTACTCTTAAATAAAATATTTGTTATACTTCACATAGTGAAAATAATTTAATAGTACTTAATGGCTAAAAATAACAATGCAATGCATTTTCAATAATGTGTATAAGGACATGAATTCGATCATCCAATTTTTTGCCTTAATGCCTTCATCTAACATGAAATTACCTTTTATTTTATTTCACTAATTATTCATGAAAAGAATTAAAGTCATTGCTGAAATTTACACACAAAAAAATAACAAAACATAAGTGTTTAATCGATTGATTTAAATCATCTAATTTTTGTATATCGATCTCAAAATTAAACATATATATGTAAATTAATGAATACGTCTTCAAATAAAACAATCTCTTACCTGCAATATATTAGGAATCGAACTGCATAAAATATAGGAACTTGGTCATCGATAACATCAGGTAATTTGGCATTCATAATTAAAAACTCCAGTCTTTCCATAGCTTCCAGTGCCTGAGGGCAAACACATACTATGACACATCCTCGTGAAATGATAATAATTAACAATCGACAAGATGTCATTGCTGCAGTTTATATTGTAAAAATCAAATTTTAGTTTATAGGAACATATATGCCAATGGCAATATACTGTAGTGTAGGGAAAGGATGGATGGGAGGATAATACTCGAAACTGATAGTATTAATATAAAATTTGAGTAATCCAAGAGGAAAAGTGGATAAATAAACAGGTAATAAACAAGATTGTGCATTTGTGTGCTTGTGTTCAAGTTTTACTCACAACTTCGAATTCGCTGTTCAGTAGTAATATTTCAATCGCTAACAATTTCCTCTTGACATCCAAGGTCAACTCCAATGCTTCATTGGACAGGTCATCGTTGACGATGTCGTCAACAATTTTGGAGCACATTTCTTAAACGGGTTTTCCGAACGGCCGGCAATTCAGAAAGTGACAAGAACTATGAACCAGAGACAGCATAATAACCAGTAAGGAGGAGGACTCATTAAATAGGACGTGAATAGGCCACACTAAGCATACACATCAACATCTACTCTTAAATGAACAGACACCCCTTTTGCAGGACTGTGATAATACCATCCTGAGGATCTAACATATTATGACAGAAAGCTGTACATACAAAAGGAAAGAAAAACTCTACAAAGCGACAAACTGGAGGACATTTTAAACAATGACAGATACACCATTGACAAACTGCTAAAATATCTAAACATTACAAATCTCCTTAGAGATATATGACGGATAGAATGGAACCGGCGCATATCGGCATCGGGGTGGCAAGAGAGATAGAGAACGGCAGAGTGACAGAAGGAGGGGCGATCGAGATCAGATGGGAGAATTAACGGTGGGGAAGTTCGGATCTTTCTGTCGCCAAGATGGACGAACCCCCACCACTACTGCCCAGTCGATACATCCCGCTAATCGATTAATAACTTTAAGAAAAGAAACATTATCGATATAGTTCATAATTCTGTTGTTCCAAAGATTTTCGAAAGTTGACACACTTTAATTTAAGTTGACGAAAGTTCAATTCCAGGAATTTCAAAAAGTCAGAAAAATTAAAACCAGAACTGAAATTACGCCCTGTACAGTCCAAACCACAAACGTTCGGCACGGTTAGGTTATCCCCGGGAATGGATTCGGGCCGACGTTTTCAGAATGGTCCTAGTCAATTTTGCGACCTTAGGCATGAGAAATTTTACATATCCCATATTTTGTCTGTCATGCGCGACAATATGGAAACAACAAAAAGCGACCGAACATTCAGAATTCGGGAATTTAATTTTAAACCTTTCTTCTTTCCATACAAAGAAAACTATTCAAATTCTGTTGTGGTCAAGACTTGTTTCTTAGATACAATATCAGCAGAGTTTGGCTCCCGGTAATAAGGGAAAAAACAAGTCTTAATCCCAATATGATTAACGACACCTCACCTTCACTTATATAACACCAAGTTGATTCATTCTTCAGTGAGTGAAGACAACACCCCAGAGGACTCCGAGGAGGAGGGAAGGGTAAAGATCCATCCCATTGAAGCCCATTCAGATGGTTTCCAAACACAGGAAAAATCCCGGAACAGCTAGGGCTCCTTTCCATTACGCCTAAAGAGGGATACTAATTTTTTGATACTTTTATTTTAAAGTAGGAGATTAAAGTTTAGCACTAAGTTTCCAGCTTTATACTTTTCTAATTATTACGGAGTGTTTAAATTTTTTAATTATAATTGCTTCCAAAAACTTAAGCTGAAAGAGGCTTGGAATGCTAATCCCTTAACTGTTTTAGAGCCTTTCAGAAAGTTGGAAAAGAGAGACTAGAACTCATTTTAGACTTTAAATTTCAAGTTGTCATGTCAATAAGACTACCATTGGCATCTGATGCAAAATATTTTATCTAGACATACCGTCCTAAAGTTTCTAATATTTTGTCACTAGTATCACTGTCACTAGTGCAGTGTGTCTGTACTATCACAGTACAAGTGACAGTGAGGATACCGAAAACACATCCAAAGTGACTAACACCGCGACTGAAGGTGGCGAGCAGCCGAAACCGGTTTAGCAAAAGACCAAACCAGCGAGAGGAGACAGAAACACACGAAATCTACAAATTTTCCAGTTTCAGAAAACTAGCAAACACAAGCAGAAAACTGAACGCAGAAAAACGTTTTTACGTTTTTTATTTGTTCAATATACCTTTGTGAATCATTCATCACTACAATAGGTAATTTTGCATTCATAATTAAGCATGGCTTACAATGCCTGAGGTTGAAAACATAACTTTACACAGCCTCGTTAAATGTGATAGTAATTATCAACCGACAAGATTCGTTGTGACGACAGTTTGCGTTACAAACATCGAAGGAATCATTCGTGTTATTTTTAGTTTATAATGACATATATGTCAATAGATACTGCAGAATGGGGTGACAGAACAAGGAAGGACGGGAGAAGGCCGGGTTTTTCATTTTAATCTATTATTTATAATACTTACGAAAAGGAATAGTAGTAAATATTAATTTTGAGGAGGCATAATCCAACAGGAAAAGCGGAATAAATAAACTGAGTACAAGTAATAACAACAAATTACATTCTCAAATGCTGCGTTTTGGTTTTACTCACAACTTCGAATTCGCTGTTCAGTAGTAATATTTCAATCGCTAACAACTTCCTCTTGACGTCGAGGGTCAACTCCATTATCTCCTCAATCAGGTCCTCGTCGACGATGTCGTCAACAATTTTGGAGCACATTTCTTTGACAGTGACAAGAAGTGACAAGAGGGAGAAAAGAGAGGGGTAGAGAGTGAGGAAAGGAGGGGCGGGCGAGATCAAATGGGGGAATTAAAGGTGAGGGAGTTCGGATCTTTCTGTGGCCAAAATGGAGGATAGGCTACCCTCACCAATCGGGTACTTCAGCCCGGTCAACACATTCCGCTGTTCGATTGATAATTACAAACACTGTCGATACATTCCACAATACGCCCTGTCGTTAGCACCAGATTTTTTAAATTTCAACCCGAATATTCTGCATTGTCCGGTCACAAAAAATGCAAAACTAAAAGACAACGCAACTCCAACCTTAAGGGAGAACCAGGACTGAACAGAAGCTTTATAAAGTCCAAACCAAAAACATACCGCTCGGCTAGGCTGTCCTAGTAACGGTTCAATCTACCGACGTTTTTATAACCGCCCTTGTCAATTTTGTCACCAAACTGTAGATTTTTTTTCTAAAGAATACTAAAATAATTTATTTATATTTCATTCATGTTTTTATAAATATAATACTTATGACAGTTTGAACCAGTAAGAATAATATTAAAATATTGCAAATAAATAATTATTATTATGCTTATATATTTTTTTGACTGTAAAAAGATTTGTAAGACAAAAAATTAAATTTATTAATTTAAATGTTGAAACTACAAGCTATTAGTGTTACGAATTATAACACAATGTTATAACATGACCAACATTACCTGTAGATTAACAACAAGATAAATAAATATGAATTTTGAAATCAAACTCTACCTCCACAGAATAATCTGATATATGCAAGTTATAACTTGCAAAAGGCAAATTTTAATCTTGAAATAAATGTCAGAAAAGTGAAAACAAACTCACAATTTAATGGTGCCAAGTATCATAACATTATTAAGTATAATATTGAATGTATAAAATATCACAACAAAAAATTTACCATGTGTGCAAATTATAATTTGTTTTATTCCTTGTAATAATATATTAAGCAATTGTTTGGATAACACAACAAAATTTACAAAAATAATGTCTATAACATGTCTGTATTTAATATTTCATCTTTCACAGCAACAAGAACATACCATGTCTTCATTAATCCTTGTGACTGTGACTGGTATCTAATAGGGGGATAATATATTAATGGGAATAATTTAATATCACAAATACAAATGTTACTCATAGTTAATCTATTAAAATTTAACTGTATTGTCAGTAAATTACAGCTTTATGTATACATAAATATAAATAATTCCAAATGACTGACATTCGCAACAAAAACTGAAGGCATTGCAGATAATTTTTTGTTCATTTATAATCCCGGAACCATTAATGTATATTATAATGTATAACAATAAAACAAAATTTCCCTTTAATTAATATTATAACAATTCAAACTGTTAGTGTATATAACACAAAAAACAAATATTAAAAAATGAATGTAGGCTATGCTATACTGCTAGATTTCATCTGTCATAGCCTGACATATGCTTTTACTAACTAGAGCAATGAACTGAAAGTAAAGCGTATTATAAATGCTTTATATATTAGAGTTTAATTTAGGTGAGTAAATAAATTGTACCAGTCCAAATTATCAATTATGTAACATTTCAAATTGAAGAATTCTACTTATTCTATATTTGACCAAGTCAGAAACTTTTTACACATTGACTAATATAAAAAAAATATGCTACAAAATTAAACGAACTTTATAGTAATAAAGAGTAAAGATCCAAAAGAAGAAACAATTTGTTTTCCTAGTACCTTAAAAAATAAGTATTGTATTTATAAGATATTAAACTATGGTGTACGATTATAAGATGTGTAATAAATTATATTTTTCTACACCTACATATTTTCAACTTGATGTTAATTGAAAGGCTGTTTATTGAACAATATATAGATGGAGAAAATAATATGGTGTCATAAGTAAAATATATATTATTTACTTCTTATTTACATTTAAACAAATATTTTTTAAACCTAACTTTAATTTATGATTTACAAAGATCTATACATAATAATTATTATACATTCACCTTTTTTTTTATCACAGTGCTCTAACGGCACATATAACATTCCTACACATTACAGTAGAATATTGACACGTGCATCATCCTTTGAAGTAATAAATTAAGCATAGACACAAGTCTCATGGCGCTCTACGACCTAATATGTGGATTGCTTTAACAGCATAAAACCTTCAATAATCATTAGGAAATCGTAATCCAATAATTATGAAATTAAAAATAAATTATATTAAACGACAATGAGATTGAGTAATTTATTACTGATCTTTAATAATGTTCCTTTTCCACATTTATTAAAAACATTCAGGCATTAAATCAGGACACATAGGTAACCTATTTAATTCATTGCTACTCTGAAATCGGTTCTCTATTAAAATGAAAAAAAACTTTGGTAATAGAAAGTGTGAAACTTTTACACAATAAATTAATCATTACAAAGTTAACCCTGAGTTCCATCAATGCCTTTCTTTTTTCTAACTGTGCATGCATGTTATCAATCAATTATTCATAAATATGACAGGATGAGACAAAATATCACATCTGATACTTTGTCCATAGAATAATATATTTAACACCTAAATATGAAACCAAGACTTGATGCAAAATATGCTCTTCACTGTATAGAGAGATATTCGAGCTTTGAGAGTGATTAGTTAAAACACATTCCTAAAGTATTCTGCTAAATTATGCTTTAGAAAACTATATTATATTGTTTCATATTATATTACTATAATGTACTAGTAGCAAAATAGTAATGTGACAAAATTTAACTTTTTTAGAATAATCACAATTCAGCCCAAGCAATCGCTAAGTGAATTTTTAAAAATATTTTTTAACTGAACTAAAGAATTAGATTGAGCTATATGTAAACACTCGCACACGCATTCTAAAACATTTTAATATATTTCGACACCACTGATTTATAGATACTAGTTTATTATATGCAGGATAATACTTCACAGAAATACTGATAATGCCTAATGAAGCATAACAAAGAACACATCCCTTGAATGCTGGAAGAATTCAACAAAAATTATATGATCAATATTTTTATTTAAACCAGTGGCTTCAAATTATTTTTATAATTCAGCAATATATATATATATATATATATATATATATATATATATATATATATATATTGTGTGTGTGAGTTTATTTTATTACTTGTATATCATACCTGGAAAAAAGAACATATCTGCCTACAAACAAAAATTTTAAGTAGGCAGAGAAATAAAAAATATACTATTTTTGAAGACAATTTTTCAAATCACATTTTTGGAAACAATTTTTTTCTCCTGAATTTTATCAAATTTAAGCGTTTAGAAAAAAATAATTCTGATATAACTATTTATGGAACTTCATGCAATAAATAACTACATAAATTCTTGAGAAATGTGAGACTAAAAAAATTAACTTGTGTTGCATTTATAAACTATGTCTTAAATTGAATAAATATAAATGACTCCACTAAGATCATTATATTTCCATATGAGCCAAAGTCTATATGCAACCAAATTTATGCATATAACATACACAAAAATGAATACACTAATGTGTGCATTCACACATGTATATACACACATGATTTGGACAGGTGATTGTAAAATTATTCTATATATCTTGTAAGGATTTCAAATCTTGAACTCCTATTAAAAACAAAACTTTTCAGGGCCACTCAACAAATATAACATCCGGAACAAAAAAAATAACAAGAATAATTATTTTAATATTTGTAACTTATAATCACAGCACATTTATATACTGGTGGAGTTTTAGAAAAGAAGCCAATCAAAAACTATACTGAACACAAATATTCTAAAACTATTAAACAACGAAATGAAATGCTCTAACAATTAGCTCGCACAAATTTAAAAAGCAAATGATCAAACAGTCAAATGTAAATTAGATGTTAAGGTAGAATATAAAAATATCTCCAATTGTCTCCCGCTGACATTAATATTTAGAAAACACTGTTTTTAAATTTAAAAAAAATTAAAACAATATAATTTAAGTTCTTGGATCGGATAAATAAGTATACCATTAAAATCAAAATTTAAACAAAAACTGTACAAAGATCTTTCATATTTATCTATGATATATATAACATAAAATTATGAAAAAGCGCTTTACATCGCTAATTTATACATTACTCTCCCAATTGTATTCATTAATATTCAGCAGATTACCAATTGTAATTATGGACACAAACAATTCAGATTAGTTTGTAACACAGAACACACAGAGAACTAATGATGATAAACATTGACCGATTAATATTTTAGCGATAAAATGTCCTTTCTTTGAACCTGGCAAAACTTCAGACTTTTTAAAATACAAGTAATGTTAGAATATATATATATATATATGTACATGCACGGTACATACATACTGTAATTTTATATACACTATTTAATATTCAAATGGTACAATTAAAACTACAAATGTTGCCACTGAGTATTGATCTGATTGTGAGTTGATGATTCAATCGCTCTTGCAATTTCTTCGTATATGCAATGGGACAGCCATATGAGTTGTAATTTTTTGTATCGTTCATGGCAAAGATGCAACGGGTTCCCTCTGCGCAACCCTTGATCTGTTTCCCCGTAGTCATCAAGGTATGGAGGTGTCATGAAACATCCCCTGTTTGGGCTGGCCAACAATAAGATTTCACAATCTCTCACTCTTAAGAACATTCCAGCTCCGGCACCGCATGTATGAGCATGATAAGTACATGCACCAACCTATAAAATATAAAAAAATATGTCATTCTTTCGTTGTTCAAACACAGTAACAAAAAAGAACATTTTTCTAGTTTGGAATATCTATTTTGTAGTCTGCAAGGGTTTGGAATACTGTAATTTTTCCATTTTTTTTTTTGGCACATGTGTATCCTGTTTGCACTTTTTTTGTCACTTACTTCACTTGTACTATCATGTATACTGTGCACACACAAACACAAGCATGCGCACGAAACAAACCAAACAACGCCCACTGTGCAAGTGAAGTGACAGTGCAAACAGGATACTCCATAAGCTTCCCATGTGCCAGTGACTCACAAATCTCATTGCTAGTGAAGATGGCGGCGAACGGCCAAAACCGGTGTAGTAAAAGACCAAACCAATGAGAGGAGACAGAAGAATGAGAAAACAACACAATTGTTCCAATACCAATTAACAATAACATAAACCTCATATTAAACCTTTATAATCCAACATTTTTTTTAAATATACCTAATAACAAATATGTGCAAGAAAGAAATAAGTTTCAGTTCAAAGAAAAAGTCACACTGTTTTATAGGATTATAAGTTTTTTTGTTTGAAACCTATGATTCAATATATTAAGTTAATAAAATACTGAAATTCACTATTTCACCATTAATCCACACCTCAAATGCCTCACAATATTTTTGTGACAAATAACAAAAGAAGAAGAAATAATAGTAAGAATAAGAAATAATATTTTATTACAACATTAATATTACTAAATATTAATTAAACTGTGATATATCTACTAGGGAAGAAAACATTTTAAGTTAATTTTTTTAAATGTAAATGACAACAATCTTCAACATTAATGTTAATAGTTTAATATACCTGTTTTGTGGTCTGCGAGGGGTTGGAATACTGTAGGTTCGTGATGTTTCTGTCTGCTCTCACTGGTTTGGTCTTTTGCTAGACCGGTTTCGGCTGCTCGCCATCTTCAGTAGCGGTGTTAGTCACTGTTAGCACTTTGGATGTTTTTTGGGCATCCTCACTGCACTGTTACTTTCACTTGTACTGTAGTGTTTGTCAGTTGTATATATACGCATTCTGTTATTGTTATTGTTATAATATATTTATTATTATATATTATTATAATAACAATAACAATAACAATAACAGAATGCGTATATATACAACTGAGAAACACTACAGTACAAGTGAAAGTAACAGTGCAGTGAGGATGCCCAAAAAACATCCAAAGTGCTAACAGTGACTAATACCGCTACTGAAGATGGCGAGCAGCCGAAACTGGTCTAGCAAAAGACCAAACCAGCGAGAGGAGACAGAAACATCACGAACCTACGGTATTAATGTTAATATTCAAAATAACTTAATAAACTGACTTGAAATTCCTAAACATATTCATTTTAACATAGAATATTCCACATATCAATATCCTATATTACTAAATATTTAAAAAAATATTAATTAAACTGTATTCTATCTCCTAGGAAAGAAAAGATATGAAGTTAATTTTTTAAAATGCAAATTACCTCAATGTTCAATATTAATTTTAACCCTTTCGCTGCGGGGCACCTAGAAATGAATTGCTCTCTCTCAGCAGTTGGTGCGATAGTAGGTTGTCTGTACGTAAGACAGTTATTAAAATGGAAAACAAATAGACAGCGCCAAAAGGCGCTGTTCGCTCAGGGGAAGTGTTCATAGTCGAGCGCCAGCTGTTTGCAGCGAAAGGGTTAATATTCAAAATAAGTTAGATAGACAGAGATAGATAACATCCTATATTCCACAGTTTAATAAATTAAAATAACCGTATATTAATATACTTACAAGATTTTTGTTCAATTCTGTTTGACAACAATAAGTTTGTGAACATAACATATCTCCACAAACTAAGCACATTGTAGGGTTGCGGGAGTCTTCTCGATCGCTATTAGGACATGTGAACATCGAAACATTATTAATTAGCTCACTGTAGTCATCGGGTAAGTATACTAGTTCATTCATTGCTGTGAAACTCCTCACTGGTTGACAATTAGTTCGCATTTGCATTATTTTATCATGAGCCCCCCATTGCTTGAACAATTTATAGACTGCTGGGTGATCGAGAAGTTCTTTACACGTAGATGGAATGCCTAAGTAAGTACATAGGTTTTCAAAACTGTCGCCTCCTACTTCAGTCAACGCTTGTGGAGCAGGAACACCGGTCAAGTAGTGATAAAATATGGCGCAACAGCGCAAATACGGTAGGGAAGAGTCCTTAATCAGTTTCCATATTCGATCCGTGTTGTAAACGCGACACTCTTTCAAGTGTTTTATCAGCAATTCAAGACATTTCGTCTCTTCGAAAACGACACCACCTTCGTCGTAAGAACAGTCGGAAGATAGATCAGAAGATATGATGATTTGGGCTACATTCGAATAGAACATTAAGGTAAATGAATGCAATTCGAGGAGTGTGCCCAATGGTACGGGAACAGGGTCAGAATAGAACATGTTGGGTAGAGATGTCGTTAACGGTACCAATATGCCGAAACTGTCCCAATCCGTGACAGCGGGATCAGTAGGCTTGTTGTCTATAACGATAGTCAACAGTTTTACGCCATGACGATTGATGACTTGGTTATGCTTCCAAGCGGAGCCCAAAACGCCGGAAAGGCGGATCAAGCTTTCGAGGCAGTCCTGTTGCCGGCAGGACAGATCACCGAGAAGAGGTTTTTCCATGTAGCGGAGCAACCATTCCAATGAATGAATGGTATAGGCGCACGACTTCCAAGTCATCAGTGGCACCCTGGGGTCATCTGTGTGTGGGTGAACGCCCAGGCCTTTGGTGTACGTCGCCTGGGAGAACAACAGAATCATGTCAAGGAGGTCGGTTGACAATCCCCTGTCAGGAACAACTGCAGAAACTTCTCCAGCATTTTCGTCGACAGACTTTTCAGCGCCAGTAAATACTCTGAGCTGCATTATCACGTCGCTTTCACCGAGTGCGATGAATTTATTGACCGGAGCCATGGTCTCTTCATCATCTGTATCGTCGGTGTCAGCCAAAACCTCCGAGATCGCATCTGAAATAACAATAGACGAATTTATGGACATCTCTCCTCCTGAGCATACGACGGCCTGCGCCTGGGCGTTGTTCGCCACATTTTCGACAGACTGGCGAGGTTCTTCCTTCATTTTTTTTGACGCCGAAACGCCGGCCTTGGCCAACATATCGCCCGCATTGCATATCGTCTTCTCGACTTTCTTCTTGTGCTTAATGGCGATCACTGAGGCATCGAGCCAATTTCCGAATGTCAACTTATCGACGGACTCTTTCGATTTGGCGTTCGGTAGGGAGACCAACATCGGGATCAGGGGCAAAACAGTGTTGTTGAGACACTCGCACAACGGGCACAGGTACTCATTTTTCTCGATATCGAACGATGAAGGCTGCCTCAGCCGGTACGGCCTCCTGTTTTCTTTGGCCAGAACATTGTCAAAATACTTCTGCCAGCAGGTGCTGTGCATGACGTGGCCACAAGAACTAGTGTGAGCCGCTGGGCCGAGATTCGATGTGAGAAAAAGGGGGTGGCTATTTTCGTCTTCTTGTTCCTGAACAGCGTGCCTAACATGGCACAGAACTGTCGACTTTTGGACAAACGCTGCCAAAACCATGGCTGGGCCGTTCGGGGTAACAGTTTGGTCTTCTTGACACAATATGCAGGTATATTTCCGTTCAGTTATGATACACGGAGACTGATTAGGACCGAGAGCTATGGGCGAACTGTTTGACGGTTCTGATATATCCATGCTGTCTTTCTGGCCGCTCTCCTGCCTGTCTAAAGAGTTGATCGCATCTTCAAATAGCTGAGCGTTGTCTTTCATGAAATTCTTCTGCATGGCAGCCATCTGCGCCATGATTTTTGCCCGCCTCTCAGCGGCCAATTTAGCCCTGAACTCCTTGCCTTCCTGTTCGACAGATTTGTTTTCCTGACCACTGCCCGATCCTCCTCCAGAGGACAGATCTATTTGCCGCTTGGGAGCTGCCACCTGTCTGAACTTGTTGATCACCCACTGGATCAAATCTTTGTGTGCCTCGACCCTTGCACTCCCACACAAAACTTCCAACAACTGTTCCAGGCCCCATTTCTCTGCCCTGTCGGTGAATGTGAAAAACGGAGAATACTGCTGCTCCTCCTCCTGCAGTGCGTATCCAATCAAATGTAAGATTTTTTGCACCTGTGCTTCTGAGAAGCTTCTGGCCCGCAAATTGACGCTCCTTTCCAAAATAATTTTCATTAAATGAAGCATGACGTCACACTGCAGCAAATTCGCTACCAAATTGAAGGAATCTGTAAGGGGCGGTAGAATAGGAGGAGGGCAACATTCCAACCCACTAGTCGCTTTACGACGCTTTCGTTGTTCCTCTTCAGATTTTGACAGTTCCTCTTTGCTGTAGTGATAAAAAAAAACGTTATACTGGTCTGCGAATTCGGGCTTCAGTTCGTATATACCCCTGCCCGAAGGTTGGTTTGGCTTTTTGAAGACGGCTATATCGGTGATGACTCTTTCCATTCCAGTTTCGTCATTCACATCATCTGGAAGCGTTTTGTTCAATTCTGAATGGGACAACGGTTTTATACACAGTTGCTGAATGATCTCTTTTTTAATACAATCATCAAAAGTCACTTTGCCGACACCAGGAATATACCTTTCGCCAATTACAGTAATAATTAAAGACAGAAACTCTTCGACTAGACTTATAGTTTGACGAATGCTGTCCTCCTCGGGGCATTTAAGAGCTTTCTCTTCGAACTGCGGATTAGCCCAGTTGATAAGATTGAATTTGTTCAATACATGAATTAAAAATTCATTACTTTCAATCAACGATGCACCAACTTGTAACAGGACGATGTCTTTATCGAGCATTTCACCTCTGCACTTAACGTTGTGATAAAAATAGATCTGATTGGACAAAGAATATCCATTGCGCCTCCACATCCCAGCGTGCACTTGCGCGATCATGACTTGGGTGCGTAAAACGGGTTCTATAATTTGTTCCGGAGTCTGCTTTGACCCCAATTGCAGCTCGGAGGAATAAAAGTTGAGGCCAAACTTCTCTAAATGAAGGTACAAACCAGCCAGAAATCGAGAAAGCGGCAAGTGGATTGAAACCGGCTGAGAGGAGACGTCGTACTGGAGACAGGAAGCACTATGATCAGCTAACTCACGCACTTCGCCACATTGTGACGGATCAAAACTAGGATTATCAAAGAGCTTTCTGATTGTCAGCCGATAAGCTTTAATCAGAACAACCCTGTCCGAAGCGCACCATCTCAAAATCATTGTTATAACTGTAGCGAGTTTAATGTGAAGGTTAAAAGCGGACTCCCACTCGGGCTCATATTCCATATGTTGGCCGACCTGTCTAGTAACGGAATCCATTCCTTGCATGTAAGTCAATAAGACAAGTATAAGAGAAATTCCTTCTAAAAATCCTCTTCTCAATTCATCAGTCCATGTTTTCGGTGGGACCCCCAACAAATACCGCAGATCGCTCAATACATAAATAGCTCTCTTGAACGGACCACTGGGTGCATTTCGTTCAAATTCCAATTTCCCCAACTTGTTACATTTTCTGGAACATTCCGAAATGAACGTATTCAGCAGTATGAACATCACATTTTCATGGGCTATCAAGTGATGTGCCAGAGTCGGGACAGTGAAAATTTGGACTGCTAGTGAAGCGACGGAAAAAGAGTGATCATGGTCGTCCCTTATAAAATCTTTCATCACCGAACCGTAATTCTTCGTGAAAACTTGAGCAAACGCTTTTTTGCTCTCGTACTCCATAAGCATGCCCGATATGAACAGTCTGTGCCAGTGCAACCTCGCCGACTTCCAAAGCGTGGAATCACGCAGTAGTATACCTTCGATGATCGATGTGTCAGAGGGTATGACCTCGAATGCCACTTTGCTGAAAAGCATGCGGAAACTTTCAGACTGAGTCATAATTTTTTGTAACCACGTCAGCAGCCTGAGGGCAAAGACCTGATGAGCAATAACGTGCGAATGGACGACGAGCACCTTGAGGGGTCTAGTACCGTGGCGGGACGTGTATCGCTCTATGTCAGATTTCAAATCTATACAGTGCTGAAACAGGGAACACTTAACGACGGCGCGACCCTCACGGTCTATATTCGTGACAAATTCTATGGCATCCTTTTGGCTGCATTTAATGACGCGGGTCAGTGTGTTTATGACCTGTTCAAAAGTGTGTGTCTCGTCATTATAAAGTACTGTGCAATAGGAATCTGACGTGCTGTAGCCGTCAGAAACAAATTCACCGTCGTCAATCTGAAACTCCGCTGGTAAAGACGGATGGGATTCCAATGTAAGCAATTGATAGGCATAGCGTAAAACCGAAGAAAACACGATAGTCGCACGTTCTTCCAGATCGAGCGGCAATGCCGAAACTGCATTTCGATTTTCGACACCCACTATATGAGTCGAGCAATAGGGGTCCATTTTCCAAGCTTCTTCGTCGCCGCAATCGCAGCATCCACCTCCGCTCGAAGTCCCCATCTTGTATTTGTGATTCCTATGCGTTGACTGTTTGAAACAGTCGACGCACAGGACGCAAGTTGAATCCATACCACATTCGCGGCAATTGTAAGTCGGCTCGCCAATTTTGAACACCCTTCCACACACCGATGGCGGGTTATCAAGCTTATTGAGAAAACCGAACACGTCTTTCGTGTCACCATTGCAGATGAATTCTTCGAGTGGGTCTATAAGAACCTCTTGAAATGTATCGGGTATCGCGGATTCCAAACAGCTCGAGTGCGGTTCGGGGCAGAATATTTTTGGGACCCAAACCCGCCAGTGTTCCTTGAAGTCACTGATGGTCAAAGTCTGTTCTTCATATTTGTTCATCCAGGTAAAAACGCAAGGGGTAGTCGGACCCGTGTATTCCGGTAACAGGGGATCAACTTCCATTTCACAATCCATAACGAGTTACGACGAACCTAAAAAAAATATAAAAAATGTTGTTACGCTAAATATTGAAAGAAAATTAATTCCGCGCTTCACGACCGTTCTCACGGCAACGGCACGACCGAAAAAAACTGAATTTCACCGTAAAATAAATTGTATTTTCAACACATACAACTAACGTCCTTGGCGATGTTAAGCAGCAGCTGAACCCAGTAGACACTTTTAGATTGTCCGAATAGCATAGATAAAAGGCCTACGGGTTCAAACCGGATGGAATATGGGCATTTCACTGAATAATACGACTGTAATTTAATCTGAGCAGTTCATTTCAAATCGAGCAAGCAATTTCCGCAATAAACAATAAGTTGTTGAAATACTGCATACAGCTGTCTGCGTACACGACCATACTGATTAAAAACCTTCTGTAGTTGTAAGTATTAATACACGCACGCACACGCCACTTCGGTGGTGTGCAAGAAATGAAAGTATATTTGTCGTATTTTTTACTGAAATATGAAAATTACCGTATTATTTTAAAATTTAAAAAATTAAGATATCTTCCTTGTGTCCACTTTCGCACGCATAGGATTGCGTGTAAACTCAAAGGTATATATATCTTACTTAAATTATAGTTACCTGTAGGTGACAGAAAAAACTAGACAAATTTGAAAAAAAAACGCGTTTTTTTTGTAACTATAAATCTTACTACTAATAACTTAATGATTCGATTTAATTCAGTTACATTCATTAAAACATTATATTTCCAATATAATCCGACTTGATGGCGGATAACTTTTTCCTTACATATTCTTATAACTAAATGGTAAAATAAAATTATTTTGATCTATTTAAATTTTTTTTTACCTGTAAATTCGAGCATGTTTTGTTAAGAGTATAATCACGAACAATTTTATTCGAGTCATTATGGCAAAGTCATTGCTTCACTAGAATGAAAAATCTTAAATTGAAAGTAGGAAATTACTTTCTGAATATAACTGACCACAATTTTTGATTACATTGGCAGAACGTGCCTACATGCTACATTTATACTGGAATTGAATTTAAAACCCATGCATAATCAGAAATATGCATAATTTGCACGAGTAATAAATATAGAAAAATGTTATGAAGTATTTATAACCAAATAACTTTAAGACCAGAATTTCTTTAATGTTGAATTATATTTTTTACCTTTAAAAATTTTTTTAAATGCTGGCATCAAATGTCTTCATTTAATGAGTTATTCTTTATACTTCTGATACAGTATTTGTCTTTAAGTACATTCTAGTTGTGTGTAAAAGTTTGTTACACAACAATTCAAAATTTCTACAGATTATTATATTAAAATCAGAAAACCTTTTATGATTACTTGCAACCATCACATAAGAATACATACAATATTAAAAACAACATTCCAAATGAAAATGAATTAATTCCTTTAATTAAATTATATGTTTAATATTACAGGAAGAAACTTTTGAAATATTTTATCCTAATTTATAATTATGATAATTTTGTTTATATATTAAGTGACCTTATCCTATTAAGAAACACTAAATGTAAAATTTGTTAATAATATTGCAGTAAATAGCAAGGAAAAAAATAATAATACTTAATGGTTCATGTATGGGTGAACAAAGACAATCGTTAAGATTTACACCGAAAATAAATAAGAAAATAGGATAAAAAACTAACATCATCATTATTTATGTATGTTAATCTACAAGTTTGAAATAGTATTAGATTATTTTCAAAAGAATAGACTCTAGAAGTCTACTAAATAATTTTGGTTACATTTTGTTTTTTTTTGTCTTAATTTCATCTAAGGATATTAAAACTCACTTTACTGTTTCCAATTGTTTTTTATTAAATATAAATGTATCAATCAATGTTTTATTTTTTAATAATCACATAATTATTTACAGAAAATAATTACAGTATTTTTAATGCATTAAATAACAAGTTCATTTTTTTAACAATACTAAACACATATTGTATAATACTGAAATTTTAATAAAAAAAGAACAAATAGAAAATATCACAACTTACATATTTTGTTTTTACATAATTCTTTATTAAAAATATTTCAACATCATAAATTATACTTTAATTAATTAATTTATCACTTAGGGCTAACAGATTTCAACAGTTTGATTACTCTAACATTTTTAGTAGTACAGTTTATAAAAATATCACATTATATTTCACCTCCTGAAAGAGAAAATTAATTGTGGCATTTTTTGTTTCCTAATCAAATATTTTGTTCCCCCAGCACAGTAACCCAGATATTGGCAAGTAAACACCACACATTATGAGAACAGTACCTCCGTACTTATTATACCTCGTGTTATTTAGCATTTATACTATCATCATTTATGTTGTGAGGAACTCGCACCTGAAAACAAATATTTCAGGAATTAAGTATTACCTTCATTTAATAACACATACCCTTCTAGTACTCAACAGACAAATCTAATTTAAATTATTAGGCATACCCAAATATAAAGCAGTTTCCACAACAAAGTTCAACTTGTAATGTACTGGCTTGAAGTATTAAATTACGAGCACAGAAAGAAGAGAAACAACTGTTAATCAACTAGGGTAAAGTACCAGTTACCAGCTATAGAGAAATTAGTGATTTACAACAATATTAAATATTCATTAAAATATAAAAGAATAAATATTTTGCAGATAAATAAATAGTATACCTGTTGAAGTAAGTTGACTGGGTTGTAAAACAGTTTGGTGTTTCATATTTTGAGCGATAATTGAGTTCTGAGTAAACCAAAAGAGAAATTAAATTATTTCAAATGAATTATTATAATTTGTAAGTATTATTTTCCATTGTATACACATAAACTGGTCTGATATTACCAAGACATTAAATGTTTTTATAATAAAAAATTATCCATATTTAAAAATATAAATAGATATTAATAAATATGTAACCAATATAGTAATTTTTCAAGCATTATTGATTTCACTGTTTTACTTCAGATGCATGTTACAAATAATAAGTATGCTACTCGAGGAAAAAAAATATAATTTTTTTTAACTGTATTTATTTACCGCACAAATGTGCCTGATACCGCTATGTGCGGAAAAAATATAATTTAAATAAACAAAGTATATGCGAACATTATAATTTACCTGGGTGGTAAAATGCGACGTTTGGCTGTCTTTACCAGGAATGTCATCATAGAGAATATGCTCACTAAAATATAAAAAAATAGATAGATAAAGCTACCAACAAGACTGGAATGTCAACTGGAAATTTATTTCCTTATTTGTTTAAAGACAAAAAAGTGCAATTTGTTTTATTCAGCATAGAACTACGATCCATCTTCTGATCATACATTTTCCATCACTCATTTATTCGGCTAATTTCCATAATTTACTTTATAATAAGTTACTTTATAAAGTTGTTATTATTGTTGTATTATGTTGTAAAGTTGGCTATTGTTTTTTAACCAAGATATTAGCATATTAAAATAGGAATTGCAAATGCTAATAACACTTCCATATCAGGACATAACTTTTCCAGGAAATACTAAGGAAATAAAATCATGAAACTATTAAAACTTTTAAACCTTTCAGAGTATACCTAAATTTTTAATCAATCCAAATTTGAAATTGATTCAATAGCCAGCCACCTAGAAGCTTGTTTTTATATAAAACTTATTGCTTAACCTGATTTGTTGCCTGACGGCCTCTTTCCTAATATGAGAATAAAATCCTTCTTGAAAACTTGTCATCCCTTGCATCGTTTGTAAATCATCTTTCTGCCAATGAAATAATAATTAAAAAAATAAATTAAAAATAATTTACAATTAACATTAAAATAAAAGGCTACAATTTACTTATGGTTCATGCCAAAATTTGAAATTTTTTGCCAACAAATAGTTGAAAATTTATTTCTAACACTTTTAGACAAAGAACTGCATCATGAATGTTGTAACTTCATAACATTTAATAAATTAACAAAACGTGCAAGCTGATCAGTGTATCAAACTCTGATAATTCATAATTTTCTGTCTTTACATAACAAAAATATAGCTTACTTTTTATTTTCATATGGCAAACAGGATTTAATTTACAGGCAGCAGTTCAATACAAATAAGAGGCAGTGGATACCTAAACATGAAATATACACTTTGTTTTAAAGAATTTATCGTAATTTTTTTTTAATAAAATATGCAAATATTCATGATTTACTATAATGAAATTAAGAAAGAACACTCAACAGTTATCAAAAGAGAAAGAAAACTTCAAGTTTATTGAAAATGGGATAAAGAGAACTTCATCCTACAAAAAAATCAGTCCTAACATGAAATAAATCCATGCAAGTCTTAAAGATGGTACTTGGTACTTAACATAATATTTCCATTAGTTAATTTCTTTATAATTGTATATAAAACTAACCAAAATACATGTTGTTCCATTATACTACATTAATTCCTTTAATTTATAAATTATGGAATCATTGCACTGTTTAACAGAAAAAATGTTTAATCTTGGCTTTAAAATGAGTATGGTGAACAGTACTGAAGTTATTAATTTAGTCAGCACATTTTAATAAGTTTCATTTACAAATTATAATTTACATACTATATTTATTTTGTTTAATGAATCTTTATATTAATCAATGTCATTTGAACCAGTAGATTATATCACTTACATTTGTTTCCAGTGTATCAATTGTATCAGCACTCATTTGATTTAGAACCACAAGATCCTGCATAACTTCATTCAGTTGCATTTGCACTTTATCATCTGCACCACAGCCCTATAACAGATCAATTGGGAAGAATATCACCTTAGTTTAACCATACATACCAACCATTTCTTTCCTAATTGTCAAATAGATCATAGTTAATGAAGAGCAATTAAAATATTAAAGGAAATTATGTTTTACTCTGCGTATACAATTATGACATCAAAAGTCAAAGTTTAGTTTTATCAGTTATAAATATAATATGAATTGCAGTTGTTCCTAATACTCATTTACCTGGTCATAAATCAGACTTGATAATCAAACTTCAGTAAATATCTGTATTAATTGTATCTGTGTATTATTGTGTGTATTATTATGGGTACAAAATGTTCAATAAACTATAAATATACCCATATCATGTAAAATAACAAACTCAGAGTAAAAGTCTCATGCATTTACATAATTTGAATGGTCAGTTTTTTGATAGAATCTTTATTAATCTTGTTAATCTCCCTTTATTTGTTTTGTAGATAACACAAGTTTTATAAATACACATTATTCAAATTTATTTAAAAAATTACTAGAGTGAACTTAAGAAACTCACCGTAACATTCTGACTAAGTGAATTTTGATCTGTTATCAATTGGCTTAATATATCAGTTGCTGCCGTTGTTTCCTCATGCATACGCCTCTCCATTTCAGTAGGGGACATTGATGTGTTATTATTATCCACAGGAACAAACTCTTCACTCTAGGCAATACAATTTAAAATAAGATTATAATACAGTTGGTCCAGCCACAAAGTTTTATAATGTCAAAATGAGATTAAATAAAAATTATATGCATCTGTGTGGTATTATTAAGGGATCAACTATTTTATGAACTATGATACGTTATGACATTTTCATGTGTATGTTCAATAAGAATAAACTCTCAGTTTTGTATTCTATGACTTCTTTGAATCACCACTTCCTGTTAAAGTAATAAAAGTGTTACTAATTTAATTATAAAAAATAATATATAGAAGG
Organism: Lethocerus indicus; assembly: GCA_019843655.1. Lineage (NCBI taxonomy): Eukaryota > Metazoa > Arthropoda > Insecta > Hemiptera > Belostomatidae > Lethocerus > Lethocerus indicus. The sequence continues at coordinate 35,517,266 of JACDQD010000001.1, forward strand.
CATAATCTTCGTTTGATCATGACACTAGAGGCAAGAGGGAAAGTTGAATAACTCAAAAATATTCATTATAGAAAACCATGCAACTGTATAATAAATAAAACTTGAGGAATAAATGGGATTATTTTAAGTATTATAACTTTTCCAAATTTTTCCAACTTTTCTGATAACATTCAGCTCAAGCTAAATATGAAGGATCCATCCTCTTGAGAAAAACATATTATTAAGTAAAACATATTTTATTTTTTATGAAATTTACAATTGAAAGAAAATTCAAACACTGTAAACTTGAACTCTGTTTCCAACTCATTTATGCATCAATGAACTGCAAATCACAATTGATTAAATTAAGGGAGCTTGCAAACTTGTTAAATATTTTATTTAAAATCAAACTTCAAAAATATTGTCTACTGAAATTTGATTTACTTTAGTAGATGTAGAATTTGGTTTTTCATTTAAATGTTCGCCATCTTTTTTATTGTCTACTCCATTACTCCAATTGATTGATGAGTCGCCGCTTTTCTTATGGTTTAATTTTAATTTGTGGTCATTGTCCTTAGCAGATATTTGTAATATCCTGTGTTTTAAGCTCATAGGTCCACTTGTAGGCACCTAGACAACAAATTCTGTTTAGACCAATCTCCATGATATAAGTGTGTGTATGCACATACACACAATCGAACTAAGGTATACATCCAATCTACTCACTTAATAATTATTCAGAATCCTTAACACATGCTCTATAAACATGCTGCATAAACATGCTGTATAAACATGCAGCTACAGTATAACTAAAAATTTATAACTGAAATGATTTTATAAAAATACGCTGACAGAGGCTACACAATTTCTATTAATTTAAATTTGATTAATAAACAAATAAATTATATTTTTTCCAATAAGAGAAATAATAAACATGTTCAAAATAAATGCTCACATTATAGTTATTTTATAAAATACATATTTTAAAATAAATAAAAATAATATTTATTATAATATATTTTATAATAAATAAAAAAGGATACCTTTTGTAATAATTGAGGCATGGCATCCTTGTTAGTTATATTTTCAGTCTTCATACTTAACACAGTAGAATCATGTATGTTCTTATCTTTATTAAAATCTATTTGATTAGGTTTGTCATTTAAATCCAGTATAGGATCATCCTTGGCAAGTCCAGTCCGGGATTTTTTTTTTTTTAAAGGCACTTTAGACTGTTGATTAACGCAAATAAAGTCATTCACTTTATCACTATTAATATTGGGCAAATTAAGACTATTAGAAGTTTCTTTTTTTACAAATTCCGAAATAATTGCACTAGATATATAATCTGAAGAATGACCGGAATCAGGTGAGCTTTTTTCAACAGTCTTTGATTTGGCACCAGTAACATCAGATGGGGGTGGTATTTTCTTTGTCGAGTTACTAACTGTTATATTTATAAGTTTAGCTTCCCTAAAAAAAGACAATAAGAGTTTAATCAATTATAAAAATAAGATAAAGTTACATTTAAATAAATTACTTCTGAAATTGATTGTACTTACTCATAAACCGCCTGTGAGCATTGTTTGGACAATAAGGATGTTGTCATCCAACCTTTCGGCCAAATAGGTAATAACTTATCTGTTAGAAAATTATTTATATATACGTCTAAAGTTAGTTTTCGTCCATGTGATATTTTAAACTGCCTGACTTTTAACCGAACAATTTTGTTCAAATAGTTCCTGAAACATATTCATTATAAATTACAATAAAATGTTAGCTTAAATCTTAAATTATTAATCTTTGTTGTGGGAGTGATTGTTTATCTGTTGTTAAATTATTTATATATACATCTGAAGTTAGTTTTCATCCATGTGATATTTTAAACTACCTAACTTTTAAGCGGACAATTTTGTTCCTGAAACAGATTCATTATAATCTGTTCATGATAATCAAATTTTTGCTTAAATTATTACTTTTTGTTGTGGAAGTGATTGCTTTCATTAACTATTATGAAGTACTGTAGGTTCGTGATGTTTCTGTCTCCTCTCGCTAGTTTGGTCTTTTGCTAGACCGGTTTCGGCTGCTCGCCATCTTCAGTAGCGGTGTTAGTCACTGTTAGCACTTTGGATGTTTTTTGGGCATCCTCACAGTACTGTCACAGTACATGTGAAAGTGACAAAAAACATCCAAAGTGCTAACAGTGACGAACTCCGCTACTGAAGATGGCGAGCAGCCGAAACCGGTCTAGCAAAAGACCAAACCAGTGAGAGGAGACAGAAACATCACGAACCTACAGTATTCCGACCCCTCGCAGACCACAAAACAGGTATATTAAATTATTATGAAGTAGTTTAAATTTATACTTATTTCACTCAATAAAGAGAATATTTAACATATGCAACATTCACTGTATAGGATAATTGTCAAAATACATGGAATATTTCACATAATCATCATTTTGACAGTATGATGAATAAATCTATTGTTATGTAAATTAGTCATATAATTTTTATTTTTTAAAAATATAACTATAATGATAATTTCACATGATGTTAATTAACAATTTCTAAACTGTATAAAAATTATGTTCAATTATAAATGTTGTATTACTTAATCCATTATGAAGTTAAGTACACTATTTTAAACATAAATGTTGAAAAGAATGCATAAATAATTAAGAAGATTTAAAGATTTTATAATAACATATAGATAATAAAATGAATGGAATTGTTAAAATGATAGAAACTTCGGGAAATTGAAGTGAAATGTTACAATAATTTAAGGAATACTAAAATATGAACAGTATGCATTCGCGCATTTATTTTTTTTATTTTTGGATGATGCAATATCCTTGCATTATTAAATACTTAAGTTAAAAAGTTTATTGTTATTGCTACAATACAAATTAATATGTGAACAAACCTTGAGCTCTCATTCCAAGTAAAAATTTTGCTAGGACTCTTTGCACAATTATTTTCATTGTATCCTGATGAAATGCTTTTATCCATAGGCCTAAATAATAAAATAAGTACATTATACATATTTCAATTTTTTTAGCAGCTATTTATAAAATTACAGGAGAAGTTCACATACAAATGATCTTTCCACCGACACTTTTTCTTTATACTTCAAAATAATATTTTAACAAGTGTATCAAATACATTCATTTATTATTACAATGATGTTAAAAAAGCTTTCTTAAAAGATTGTAATACTTTGTCCATTATAAACTCACTTTATTTGTGATGATTTTATACAAAGACTTTTCTTATGTGCATAGCCTTCCTGCAGGCGTGGCATAATACTTTCTATAACTGACTTAAGCCTGTAATATTGTGAAATATATTTTAATATTAATTACTAATATTAGACATACCAATATGCCAGATATTATTTCCATAACAGTGTACAAATACAATTGTACAAAGAGATAAATCAATTTCTCCCTAAAATAGTATTTTGGAAACATGAACTTACTGAAATATTAGTGGTTCAATTTTAGAGTCCACTTCTCCTAATACCAATTTTTTACCTCTTGTAATTAATGTGGCTTTTGAAAACGGTAGGTAGTGAGCTAGGTGTGTATAAACCATATTTCTAACAGATGGAGACATTTCATATCTACAAGAGTATTCCAAGCTGAAAAAAATCATATAATATGCAAACATTTTAACTTAAGATTGTATCCAGAAGGAGTATTGTTTTGTTAATTTAAAACAAATGATGTTTAGACGTGGCTAATTCTGGTTTCATAATACATTATGATTCTATTTTTTTTTGGTATAAGTTTTGAGTAAGTGTTTACTTACCGTAATATAAGTGAATTAATGGAAGGAGAAAAGAATTTTTTGTCACTACTCTCTTTTGGGACAGTACCAGCTAATATCAAATCATCAATTATAGTTTTTACTTCCCTGGAAAGCCCTTCAGGCAATACCGGAGGATTTTCAGCCAGATTAATTGACTTTCCACCTGAATTACTTGCATCACTCTCCGATGAAATATTTGAACCTATACACCAATTTTAAATTTTAACTCAATTTACAATATAAATAATTAAATCCATTATAATAAACACATATATTTGTACAATGAAAGTCTGTTTTGTGTAAGAACAAACAATTGGTGATTATTGGTCTTTGAACACATTGATGTAGTGTCAACAATTTTTTTATATTTTATTTTGTAAATATTTTTTCTAGCTAAACATGATGTGAACACAAACAGCTTGGAATTAATATATAAGAACACTATTAAAATTTCATCAGAAAATATTTATAAATCAGACATATTAATAACAAAACCCTTATGTGTACACAGACATATATGTATATATACATATATACACATACCAGAAGGAGGACCCGATGCCGTACTGAAATGACTGTCTCTGCTAGACTCATTGTCAGAATGAACTGCATTAATAACAGATTCAATTATGTCATTCACAGATTTATGATCGTCAGTACTCTTTTTGATTTCAGCAGGTAATGGATTACAACCACCTAAAAATTGTTAATGAAATTTATTAGAATAAATACAACAAAAAATAGATTAAAGGTAAATAGAGTAGAATGAATTAATCAATACTGTCTACATACTGCTCTTGGTATTAAGAGTAGAAACATCATTATTTCTTTTTTCCTCAGAATGGAGTTTAACAGGTTTGGATTTTTTTGTTTCATTTTTCTTCTGAGTTTCTCTCATTGGAATGTTCTGTACTTGGATATTAGTCTCACTCCCTTCAGAAGTATCACGAACTTCTGGTGCTAGTTTTGTTTTCTGAAAAAAAAGTAATTTTGCACAATTAAACCAGTTATAAACATTGTTTTATAAATACATTTACATGAATTTAATTATAATGGTAAGAGAATACTGTCTAAAATATTAAATTTAGCTTAACAAAATGGTGGATATAAGAAGATTGTAAGTAATTCCAAAAATTAAAAAAAATATCAACATATTAATAAACAAATGAAACTATTTGACTGAGTTATGTAAATGCCCATAATATAAATATTTACATAGTGGTATTAACTGTACTAGTTGAATTAAAGGAACAACATACAAGAAACAAAAGACAAGAAAATTACTCTTAAATACTTTTAAAAATAAAAACTAAAATATATAAAATTAAAACTAAAGAACATAAAAATTAAATAAACCAGGAACACCATTCTTAAAATCTTCAACAATTATAATAATAATGAAGAGGACTAAAAATCAAATTCTTTATAAATGATCTATGAGTATGTACTCAACTCCTCTTATTACCTCCTAAAGAATAAATAAATATAATTGCATAAAATTATTGAAAACTGTATGTCCTCCCATTGTGCTAATAATAAAAATTATTTATTTTACAATATTGAGCTATTAAAAAATCTTAGTTCATTTATTAATTTAAGAAAGGCTTCAATCATCTTCCTTAGATAAAAACTTGTAAATTAAATCTGGATAAATATAATAAATGTAACCAACTATTAATATGACTAAGAATAAAGGCAACAATTGTAAGAGTCTCATAATACAAGCATGTAAATTCACATTGGACTAATTGGCTTATTTACTAAGCCCAAATCACACTATTGAAATTTCTTTACACATTATAATATAGTTCACTATGAAATAAATTTTAAATGCAATATTTTATTATGTTTAAATGAGGGTTCACAGTCTCAGCAGGAACAGATGAAATTACTGAGAATGGGATACCTCTCCACTGTTGTTATGAAGGCAGCTGATGTTTCTCTTCATGAAATGATTAAATTTATCACTGATGTCTCCCGTTTGTTTTATGCTTGCATTCCTCTATTTGTCAGGGAACAAATTATTCGGAACCAGACTATATTTCTTTAAACCTAGGCAAACTTTCAATTTTGACTAGACTCCTAAAGGACACTATCGAAGTATAATTACAAAAGAAAATTAAAATATTTAAGGCTTCACAGCTGTACAGATTCACCTACAATAATACAGCCTTGGAATCAAAACATAAATTATGACTCTTAAGTATTAAAAAATTACAGATAATTCCTCATCGCTCAGTAAAATTTGTTTCTACAATAGCAGAAAATAAGGCTAAATTATAAATGGCATGAGAAACTAAATGTATTCTCTAGTAAAAAAAAAATATTTAATTTCTTAAAGGAAACCTTATTTAAATATTTCATATTTGGCTAACAACTAACATTTAAACAAATTTATATAAAACAATAAACAACCATATAATGCACAACAACAACATCAACAACAACAACAGCAACAACACATCAAATATATGTGGAACACATTGAACTTTTTTGAAAATTTACAGAGGCGGATTGAAGTATTTAAGAGATTAGGGCTATATTTATTTCTTAAGGTACCAACAACTAATTTTCAGGATAGTACAGAATAAAATAGTGATGAGATGGTCAATTTGTTTAACAAGAAAAAATACATATCTTATTTTTTCAACTGCCACATATATCATGCATTATGTCAGTAATAACACATATAATATTAAAAATTACACAATTATGACATCTATTTCTCATCCTTCACAAACACTTTAATTTACAAGATAAAATAAAAAAGTGCAAGACTTATTCCTCCTACAATTTAGATGAATAAAAGCACCTAAATAATATTTTTCAGAACAGTGAACAATGAACATTCTAGTTGTTATATTATAAGAAATTTACTATTCTAATAAGATGGCCTAAAAAAATTATCCATTTTGGGGCCGTCAGATGTATGGAGAATCCTATGACTCAAGTTATTGGCCCATGGTTAAATCCGCCCCTGAAAATATATGACCCAACCTGAACACAAGAAATCCTGATTAATCAATATTCAAAAAGATAAAACTTAAAACACCGAAAATACTACAGTGACAAAACTAGTTTTCTACTCATATATCAAAATACTGGTTACTTTGTGATTCAAATTGATTATGAGGCCTTTTAACAGTAAACCCCAACTTGTCGTCAATGCAGTTTGACACAATTTCAACATTTTTCACTGGGCTCAACTTGCTTCCTCAAAATCCGGGTCGCTACTGTCAGTAAAATCTTGGAAATACCCACTTCTCTTTACGCATAGGTGCATTCTCTGCCAACATGTACACAAAATGAATTGTTTCTCTGTGACAGCTTCAAAACAAATGGTGATATTAAGATCTTCAATGAAAATTCGAATAAAAATGGTCTACTGACAAATGTTTTACAATTTATGAGAAACTATAGCTCATAATCACTAACTACCTTCTGGGAGAATCACATAGGTTTGTGAGAAAAACCTTGGTTGGCATGGAGTTGACCCCCTGCTGTTCCGGAAACTTTTCCTATGTTTGGATACCACCTGAGCGGGCTCCATTGGAAGGGTTTTTACCCTTTAGATATAGGATACTCTATGTATATTTTATATCCTTCCCTGTTCATCCCCAACACTAGGCGAACCTACCGGAAGCTAGTTAGTGATAATTCAAGTTCTGGTTGTGGAAACCTTCAATCATTTAAAGATCACAATGCTCACCAATTCACTTTGTAGCTGTCTTAAATGAACAAATTTTAAGAAACAAAAGAAAAAATAATGCAGAAAGGGTTCCTGAACTTGAAGGAATGAAGATTAAATAATAAAGATACATGCAAGATTATTCTTATAATAAGAGAAATAAATATACAAACAAAGAAATATACAGAGGGGTCCAAAAAATGTATCCACTGTTTAAAAGTCCATAACTTGCAAACTAATTGACCGAGTTGTCTCATTTTTGGTAGTGTTATAGTCTGTAGTTCCAGCAATCGGCATACAAGCGTTGTATTGCGTTGTTTTGTTTTGTCAGATGACAGTCGCCAGATAGTCAGTGTTTTGTTGTTAGTTGTACTTGTTACTCGAATAAACATGGCTGACGCAAGGCTTACATTCGATGAAAGGAAGTTAGTTTTGAAGTGGTATTTTAAGTATGAAAACATTAATGAGGTTCAACGGCAATGGCGAACTTCGAGAATCCATCGTACATTCATGTGCAAATATCCAACTGAACACGTGCTGCAGTTCGGCGGCATCGTTTGTGTGTGGATGTTAATGGTGACCATTTCGAACACCTACAGTGATATCTTTAAGTTGGACTTAAAGCTACACTTTCACCAAAAATGAGACTCCGTCAATTAGTTTGCAAGTTATGGACTGTTAAACATTGGATATATTTTTTTGAACCCCTCTGTATAATTTTAATTGTTTTTAAAAGCACTAATGTTGAAAGAAAACAATTTATAATTCATGATTTAAAGCCCTTCTTTTTAATAGTGCAGGGAAAGCACCAAAAAATGGTGAAAGGAATTATAAATTCTCTACCAAAATGAAAATATACAAATTGGCTTTTTTCTAGGCTTTTTTACATAAACCAAATATAAATTGTTACTCTCGTACCAAATATATATTATAAATTAAGACATTCTATGAGCATGAATATTTCTGAAAAAAACAATTAATAAGTTACTTAAAATATGATTTCATACTTAACAACAATTTCAAAATTAAGCAAACTATTGCAATTACCTTCATACCTATCATGTTTTTCTAATTAGCACACAGTATAATGAAATAATATTTATGATATATATCACTATATTTGTTATTTATCTATTTATTATAACAACACTGTGTTAACATACAACTTATTATTAAATAATATATTTCAGTTGAATGGTTCCCATAACTGTGATTTGAATTAACAAATATTTATATATGTGTATAAACACACATAAATAATAATTGATAATATATATATATATATATATATATATATATATATATATATATATACTCATACACACACACACAAAGTAATGTTTTAACTGTAACTGTAATGTAAAAGCAAGGTTCTAATTAACCTGTACTAAGTACAATTATGTTCGCTATAAATTAACATAAAAGATGCATTATGTTAATAATAATTGCTTGAAAAAATTATTTTAGCCCTTTCCTTAACTGTTACTTGATAAATGTGAAGGGTATTAGTTTTCTCAGAATTAAAATATCTATTATGACTTCATTTTAAACTATCATAATAAAACTTCAACTTAAAACACTGAAATGTCTTTGTTTTGTGTTAAAACTATAAGAACACAATGGTATGAAATTATAGAATTCCTGCCACCACTTCAAATAATATTTCCTGTTGTGTTTAATATGTCTCTTGTACAAATCTTCTGTGAATTGTTTGAATATTAATATATATTAATTTATAGATAATAAAATACATTAAAATAAAACTAAACATGCATCACTTCAAATTATTCAGTTTTATCAAGTTTTGTAAATTTGGGATTTAAATAAATGAGAAACTGAACCAGTGGGAAATTCAATATTTTTCATGATTGTATAATAAAATAAGAAGAATATAGGTTTCTTGAAATAATGAAATAGTGCAACACAAAGGCATAAATATAAAATATCCATCACAATAATGATTTATTTTAATTCAATTACTTATTTTATATACACATACACAACATATACAAAGAAATAAAGCATTTTAAAAAATAAAAACACTGTCTTATTGTGAGATATATTTCAATAATAAATGAAGAAAGAACTTCAATAAAGTACTACTCTGTTCAAAATGGCAATTACTAATTTTCTCAGAGTGATATTAATTGAAAATAATAATCTCGTTTCATTCATTGTTTACTTTTTAACTTTCAATCATACAATCATATTAAAGTATATTTATATAATCACAAATAAAAATAAAAATGTTATATAATACTGCCAAAAAATAAACAGCACCGATAATGTAAATCTTTATCATTTTTAAACACAACCTTATTCCTACAAAAAGGAATATTATTATATAAAGAAAAAATGTACTCACTTTATGTTTTTCTTCCAAAGAGCCATCGTCATCTGACAGTTCTACAGTTCTCTTTATAGCTCTCTGAAAAAATAAAAATGTACAATTATAATCAACCATTTCTCACCTAAAATATTGCTTATATTTTAGATCGGCAACTGGACTTATATTTTATAGAAACGGGGGGAGGGGGCCACATTCCATCTATAGATCTATATGTTCTATTTATGAGAAATATAGAGTTTCTAGTACAGAAACTGTAGAAGATGGAATCTATGCCCAAATGGTCCATGGAAATAAATCCTCCCTGAGGGAGGATGAAATAAATTCAACTGAGGGAAAGAGCACAATAAAAAACAAATTAACATATTAAAGTTTTGAAATAATTTCTGTTTTTTATCAAAACTTCAACAATCTGTAGAATTTTCCTAGCAAGTAAAAATATTAACAAATGAAAGTTTATCTATAAGGTTTAACTGTGTTATAGAAAGTACACTGATTAAATAGAATGCATGAATTTTAAGCGTACGTCTGTCACTGTGATTTCATTGAAATGAATGAAATAATACAATTTCTGGATAAAATAAGAATGCATTCTACTTTCAATTTCTATTCAAATATTTTCACGTGAGTACTTGAGAGGGTTTTCATATTTCCGGCATGTTGTAAGTAAGAAGTTCAATAGTTAGTTGAATAGCTGTGCTATTAATTTTAAACAGAATTAACAATTCATATTTTCCTGTTTTAATACTGCCACTTGGCCAGTAGTTATAACCAATGGTTGGTTATAACCCTAAATAAAACCACTTGAGCATGACTTGGAATATTACTACCTTTTTCAAAAAGATCCTGTTTTGTTCTGGAGAAGCCCTTAATATAATAATAATTTTCACTCGTATAATAATTGAAAACAATGAGTTAAGAAAAATTCGAATTATCCATTAGGGGCACAAACTGATTCAGATTTATGTTGGCATTAACATTGAAATAAACAAGCACTTGTTTTAATTTATTAATTAAATTATTATTGCATAAATTAATTATAGTAAGAATTTAAATAAAATTTCACAATATCACACATTTGGGGAAATTTTTGGCCACCTTTTTTGCATACACTACAAAATTCATACACTCTGATTTTGATATTGGTTTTTGAACCTCTTTGAAATCTGATAATGATTTATCAGATCTTATTACAAATTTTAAAATTATTGCTTGAATTATACATTTCTAAAGACCATACCTTAGTTTTATAACGATTTTCTTCGTGGTCTGATAAATCGGAAGTACAAAGTCTGTCAAAACGTTCACAGTTTATGTAGTAGCCTTCATGTTTCTTCTCAACTTCTTCGTGTAATCCTTCTTCACACTAAAATCAATCAATCTTATTAACACAAATTTCATATCAATTAATAATATACATCGGGAAATGAAATTCTGTAGTCTAATCCAATAAGATCCAGTCCATATAGGACTTCAGGTAGGCAGCAGTAAATATTTAAACTAAATTTCTTTTAGAAACAATACTAAAATTAATCCATAAACACCAGAGAATAAAAAACCAATAGGGGTAAAAATGTGCAAATTCTATATGAAACTATGGAATATAGTACATTAAAGAAACCGCCTTTACAAATAGAGACCAATGTTGAAAAAACAATGCTCACAAATAACAACAAATACATGGATGTTCAATGAATACATTTAACTCACTGCTTCAGTATTGTCAATAAATGAATCATTTTCATCATATCCTGCTCCCAATTCAGTGTACGTTTGGCATCTTTTTCTTTTTTCATTTGCTCCCTAAACATTTAATAATACATAGCATTTAAACGACTATAATGAAACTATACGTATAAAATTCCATTACACATATTTATAGTACTCTCTAAAATTATTAATACTAAATATTATTAAGTAATTCATACATTTTATTCCTTAACTATATGTGTAATTTCCTTTTTTCAAATTTAACAATAGCATTTTCAGAATTCATTTGACACCAGAGGGTTATAGTCACAAAATGACTACAGTTCGTATTTCTCATTTTGGGAATAAAAGAATGAATTTTATGTTTAAATTTAATAGAAATATCAATATTTTAATAAAAATTCTAATGAATGTTGTAATCCTGACATATCTCTCTTCGAGTTGTTTTGCAAGCCTTCTCATACTCTCAGTATCATCGTCTGAAAAAGGAAGGAGGGAACCATTATGATTTCGACTCCACAATGACTCAGCCAGTGCATCCTTTTTGTCCTTAAACCAAAAAATTATTAATAAATAATAATGTAACAAAATGGGATATAAAATACAATTAAAATACATAAGTTATCAAATATAAATATAAGACTAATATCAATGACAACTAATATGTATTTATGTATTATATTGTTACCATAGGTTTGAGTAGAAACAAAGAAAAAGTACCAACACTGATATAAAATATTTCAAAATATACTGATTATGCGTTTTAACGGTTATACTGAACTTCAGCCAACTGTAAGGTACAGAAACATATTTACATCTATATATTTGAAGATTTTTAGATATTTTCAAATATTAGAGTGCATTAAAACAGAGATATTCATTTTACATGATTTTTAATAGAAATTCTGCCTTAAATCTGCTGAAAGTATACTATTGAAAATTACCGACTTTTACGGAAAACTAAACTGTTTAATTAAAAAAACAAAAGTAAAATAACTATAAAGAAAGACAATAAAGAATAAATAACCATAAAGAATGTTTGTTCTTAATTTTATTATAGCACAAACAGATGTCATTTATGTCAGATCATCTGTTATGTGCTGGAAAGACTATTTAAAGCACTAATGAAATTTTTGTACGCTATAATTCAAAATACATATGCTTATTTTTAATTTCCAGATGGAAGTACTTTCTGAAAGTTTAAAGTGTAAATTCAATTTGAGTCATTATTCATATATTTTAGTTTTATTTGGTTGATTAAGATGAATAAAATTTGAACTCGTATAGCATTCAGATTGACAAATAAATCTATTATATAATTTGATCAAATAAATCTAGTTTAATGCTAAAAATACTTACTTGTGCTTGCCTAACAAGAACTTCATAATTGAATACAGGGCACCATTCCTTATTAGGTTCCGACAGTACAAGATTAAGCCGAATTACTTTTTTATTAGCATCATTAACTGATTCATTAGTTTTGCTAGAGCTGACAGTTCCCAGCGAACTCCTTTTAAAATCGGACATTATTTAATAAAAATCACAAATACGTCCAGAAAAGTGCACAATCCTAACACTAACATTTTTTAAAATATTCCCACATCTGGCGCCATCTCAATCCAACCGCGTCCGGGATAAGCCGAAAAATAATCTGATACGATTATCAACTTAAGGGCATCCGCTTTTAAATTTCAACTTGAAATCATCGACCTTTTCTTTTTTCAAACGGTGGACGAAAGCCACGGAACAAACAGAAACGGAAACCAGCGAAAACAGTTCGGGACAGTCTAGTTCGGGACGGCACAATTTAGAAAGTTTAAACGGTTGAACTTTACACCGCACTTTTCCAGTCTGTAAACAACAATCTGTTGCGACGGCCCGGTTGAAAACAGACATAGACAAAAATGTATAAGGTACGAAAGCAACTCAGGAAGGTAACGTATACAGCTGAGAGGGTGTGTTCCAACAAGCCAAACTGGAAACCAAGCACAAAGCATACCAACACTAACATTATTTAATATTTTATTAGGGAATATATTCGATTGAGCATGAAAAATATTCAATAATTAATATCAGATCGTCAGAACGGACATGGTTTTAAAATGTTTTAAGCGTTAAAATAGGGTCAGAGGGGGAAGCCTAGATTTAATTCACGTAACGCGAACAATTAAATTACTTAAAACCTCACCGAGAACAAGCTTAAATTTTGTTACAATTTTATAGTTTTATTAATTTGTTTACGTTGGTTATCTATAAATAAAAGTGGCGGTCAGAAATAACGCGAAAACACCACGGGAATCGAACCACCTCGGGGTGACCCGTGGAGAGCAGTCTTGCACTTCGACCGCGTCTCCGTCAATACGGAATAAATTGAAATGTTCTTAGAGCGAATATTTGGCGATCGAAAATTAATTCCATAAAATATTGGAAAAACGTAACACAACAAACGCAATACGCAAAGTGGTATTTCAACGTATACGGATCCCGATTAAACGAAAATATACATTCGTGTATAAAGCGGTATCAAACCAGACCCAATTTTTTTTATATAAATAAAATACAGGACATGCAACTGGTAAAGAAAATCGTACAAGAAAAAATAATATATTAGACTTGAATCCATGTCTCAATATACTACTGAACTTTTAAATGTAATGCGGATGTTCATTAAATAATATAATTGGCAATAACCAATTATAACATTAAAGCTGTAGTGTTTATAATATCATTAAGGTTGTAATCTATGTGAATCTGTACATATATATATGTTTTCTGTATTAAATTTTAGGGTATTTTGTTTCAGATACGTATTTACTCAGAACACCAACACCAACATTTTGATGAGGCAGAAAAAATTGGTCTGGGACAAATGACACAAAAACTAAGTACATGCATTTTACATGGAACCAGAATCAATGAATAGGGGCGTTAAAAATTGATGGACACGAGTTTGATTGAACAAATTGACGAATTTAAATATCTTTGAGCAATCATATCAAATCAGAATACAGAAGAACCAGAGATACAAAGCAGGGTAAACTCAGCAAATAAATGTTTCTCCATATGCAACAGAATACTCTCATCAAAATCCCTGTCAGGAAAAACAAAAATTAGACTTTACAAATCAATAATATGCCCAGTATTGCTGTATGGGTCTGAAACATAGAGACTAAAAAGAAAGAGCAGAAGAAGCTTAGTGTTTGAGAAAGAAGTTCCACGAACGATATATGGACATACAGTGAACAAGGAGAATGGAGAAGGAAATAATAGAGGGATCAGGGACCTCTACAATAATGCAGATACAATAAGCAAAATAATGTGTAGAAGGATCCGATGGGCTGGACATGTACTGAAAAGAAGAGAGGAATGTTGACTGAAGAAGGTGATGAAATGTAATCCGGAAGGAAGACAACCTCGTGGAAGACTGAAACAAAGTTGGTGGAACCGAGTAAAGGCTGACAGGGAGAGGATTGGAGCTACTGAAGACACAAATAACCGATTGGGCTGGAGGGGGATTTGTTGGTGAGGCTAAATATCAACTTTTATGTGAATGGCCCTGGGAATGAATATACTCAGAATGTGACAGATTTGAAAAAAGGTTTGCATACGTGTCACAACTTTCACTTAAATATTAATGCAATTTAATAAATTTGATTTATTCAATTCAAAAATAAAATTACAATATTCAAATATACTCAACATAATAGTAATAACAATTATGAATGATTTATTTATTCGAATGAGTTCATAATAAAACAAAATTTAATCTCAATTGCCAATTAGCAATTTGAATATTCAAATATTCGCAAAGGAAGTTTCAATATTATGAAACTAGAAGAATGAAGGCAATAATTCCCCATAGATTACATCGAGGCACTAGCGGTATGGTTGAAAGAGAATAAATAAATTAAGAACAAACAAAAATAAAGAACCAATAGAGGTACCGGCTTATAACAATTCCAGGTAAAAAAGACAACCATTATCTTCATTCATAAATTATAAACTAAGATAACAAAAAATGAATAAATTATTCATTCCAAAACATTTGGAACAAGTCTGAGAATACCATACATAACCATTAACAAGAAATACAAAAATATGTCATTAAATCCTTTTTCCTAACAATAAAATAACTTATTTTTCAAATGGACAAAATAAATTAGATCCTGGTTATCCATTAACCTCCTCATACTTTTTTCCAGTATTATAGCACAAAATGTACAATAAGCAATATTAAACATTTACAAAAAATTTAAAATATTACTACTATATAATGTTATGGATGAATTCAAAATTAGTAATAAATATTTCCAATTAGTAGAGTAACTACTAATCAGTTAATATATTGTATTGTTGTCTAACTGGCAACATTATATGGAATGTATCATTTATATATATATATATATATATATATATATATATATATATATATATATATATATATAATCATATAGTGCATGTATATATACTCAGTCAAGAATATCAATAAAAAATAAATCACCTTTAACAGATATTTTTCTTTGGAAAATTAAATGTTTACATTATATTAAATGATGGTACAATGAATTCTGATGAAGATGAACTGATTGGCCTAGAGTATAAATCTAACCTAGTTGGTGCTGCACAAAACTGTTATTTGGCAGTTTAATTATGGTGTGTCCAATGAAGTGGAATGCGATATTTTACGATAACAGTGTCTGCACACAGGAACCGCACACTGGCTTAGGTGGCCAGGAAGTGGTATGTGTTTATCTATACAGCGTGTACAAAACACATCCCCGCACTGCCAGCAGTGGTACTAGAAAATAATAACCAAAATCAGTTTGCAATATGAATTTACTTCAATAAAACCATTCAAAAGCTATATGAGAAATACCTGTAATTTTTCAAAAATCACAATTACTAATGTTAATAATTAACTTATTAATGAACTAATCGATACTAACAAAAGCAAAATATAAAGACAAGAATCTTATGAATAGATATAATAATAGTACCATAGAAATGAGCACCAGTTATTGTTAAAATACAGTTTATAATACCTTTCTTGTAAAATGATCAAATGGTGTTGAACAAATACATTCCTTAACGTTTCGTAAGGCTTTCCAATCTAGAGCAACTGAATCAATATCTGCATTCAACCGCTCAACAGTAGTTATTTTAAATTCATCCCCTTTAAAAGAAATAATGAAATTGACTTTCATATACATTTGCTAAACTTATATTCACATTTAACATGGGCATCATAATTTCTTTATGACTTCATTAACACCTTGTTTATTAACTTACGATCATAACATTTATGATATGTAACCAGTTCCACATGAATACTATACAGACTAATGCTAATCTGAAATTTAATACCTATAAGCAAAATTGTTGACAAAATTATATAATGTTAACATTATTATAATTATAATGTTTAACAAACCTGTCATATTATCTGATTCTTGAATAAGCTTGCAATCATTTCGTTTATAATTTATTGATGCTTCCAATGTCAGTTTATTAATGTCATCAACCTACAGAGAGAGAGAGAGAGAGAAAAAACTGTATAATGTAAAAAACACAGCCAAGCGAAAACCATATTAATACCCTTCCAAAACTAATAGTAACCTGAATTTTATAATGAATATCAATAACCGTAATTATTTAATGAATGTGTTACATAAAATAGTTTACTATGAAAGTAACTATCTTTAATTGAACAATAGTTGCTTTTAGTTGTAAAAAAGGACATACCTGAGTCTATTAAGTTGAAGATACATATGAATATCCCTATTCCCAATATTATTATAAGTAATTTTATAAATTTCCAAGAAACTTCTGTTTCATAGATATGTTTTGGATTCACATTATATTTTCTGCATTATATAATACATTATTATTACACAACCTACCAATTTGTTGTCAATAGTTGAATTAACTTCCTTATTTCTTTCTAACAGCTGTTCTTTCACTCTATCTCCACAGTCAGAAAGTAAATTCTTAAGTGATTTAATCCTCTGAAAAATAAAAAACCATATTTAAGATCCATGTTTAATGGCTGAAATGTAGTTATAGTATTATCATACAATGGAAGATTTAAACATTTAAACTACATAACTACAGTCTCCACAAAATCATTTTTTTGGTTCAAGATAAGGAAAATATAAAAAGGCAGATTTACACAAATTTTATTTTTCGTTCTTTGTTATCCTAATAACCTTTATAAACATTTAAAGAATAAAATAATATAAGAATTCATTAATTATAACTATTAACATTTTTAAAAATTCAAATAATTGAAAATTAACATACACACATTTTTTTAAATGTCATTTATTATGTACTATTAAGGTATAATTGAAATTATCACATAATATTATTATAAAATGAATAATAATACCTTCTGCAGAAATTTGAAATGATCTTCCAGTGAGTTACTGTGATCCAAAGTGGCAAGTAATAAATCACTTAAATTCTCTCTGGGATGCACACCACCTTCAAATCTGCAATACATTCCTCGCCAAAATCTAAACAAAAATCAATAAGAAAATTTAGACCCTTGTAATCTAGGTCCTCAATTGAAGTTACAATTAGAATTGTAAAACGGAAGAAACATTAAATCATATCCAATTTAAATGTTATGATTATATAATGTTTACATTTACATTAATATTTCTTTTTAATGTAGAATATATATAATGTTCAATTGGCCATTGTGCATGATCTGATGAAATTTTAACCCAATTATAATCTTAGCTAATTATAGGTAGATTTTTGGCAGCTATTTATGAACATAATATTTTAGTGGAAGATTTGTACATTACCTTATTACTTGTGGGGATAAATTTGGTTTAAGAATTTCAGGCACTTTTTCGATATTATACAGAGGATTCATATATTCTTTCATATGATTTGCCATGTAACCCCAAAGGGAAAATGTCTTTTCATTTAGCCTAAAAATATTGAAGAGAAACTTGTATTAAACAATATTGTGAACATATAAAAATGCATGTTAAATTCTGCCAATGAATAAGATACAAATTATGTTATACTACTATGAGTTTTAATATAGATTATTATAGATTCTAGTTTAGATTAACTAGTATAGTTCATACTACGAGTATAAGTTTATACTATGAGTTTGAGTTAACTTAGTTGAGTCTCCATTTAAAATAAAAATTTGTTGTTAATGAAGGAAAAATTTAATTTTTAATGTGTTGGTTGTTTTAATTTTTTAACTATATTGAACGTAAGTTTTTGTAATAACTTATTATAATAATATCATTATTATTGTAATAACTTATTGTTTTACTATGCCTTTTTTGGTACAGAGTTTTAAGAAAAAAATAACTACTGGTATTGCTGGAAAATTTTCCTAGCTAGCTATCATATTTTCATAATATTTTATCCAATTTTTCCATGATGGCAACTTAGAATAAGCTATTTGAAACATTACCTTTCCTTAGAAATGCACTTGTTGTGATTCATATTCATAGTATAATACTATTTGTTGCCAATACCATTGGCAACAGGTTAATCTAGTATATATTAAACGGTGTGATACATACTTAATACAACCATTAGCAAATACCATCACAATCCAAATAATGTAGCATTTAAATAAAAAAACCCCATTTAATACATTTAATAATAAAATGCAATAGGTACCTCAAATCAATCCTATCTTTTTCACAATTACCAACAAATGTTCCATACTGACACGAACTGAGGTGGTCATGAAGGGTGAGTAAGAAACACTCATTGAATTGAAACACGGCCGGAAATTGCTGAGTGAGTTGCCACGTGCAATCGATTAATTGCGTGAATACTGGAGATATCTCTTTCGGGTCACCAGCCAAATGTCCAATTCTATCGGTGAATTTATGTCCAAAACATAACCAATCCTTTTCAACCAGGGCCTGGTGGAACAGAAAAAAGAAAATAGAATAAATGAATATTTAAAACGGTAAATTGTCTAAAAATGAACTTTGATTCATATACAATTGTCGTGCTTTTGAGTTGTTTGCAAAAACATGCAATATTATCCAACTTGAATAAAGGGAAATATAAGTTCTTGGCAGCACTTGATATAAAATTCTGAATCACATTTATTAAAGATAAGTATTTTTATATTTTTTCATTTAACTGCCAAGTTCAGCCAGTTTTCTATTTGAATTTCAAAATGATTTAAAAATCAAAAATGATAGTTTCACTATGTCCAAAACATGACCATTCCTTTTCAAACAGGGCCTGGTGGTACAGAAAAAAGAAAATAGGTTAAATGGGTATTTAAAATAGTAATTTGTCTAAAAATTGATTCATATAAAATTTGTATGCTTTTGTGTTGCAAGAACTTGCAATAAGAGACCTGCCGTAAAGAGAAAAATAAGTTGTTGCAAGCACTTGATACAGAACTTGTTGAGTGAAAGTTTCCGCATCCAGAACTTCAATTGTCACTGACTGACTTCCGGTGTGATCACGTGATGTGAGAAAAATATCGGTTGGCCGGGGTTGACCCCCAGCTGTTCCTAGATTTTTCCTGTTTTTGGAAACCAACTTAGTGGGCTCCACTGAATGGGGCCCTCTTAGGTGTTGTCTACTTCCAAACAGGGGGTCAACAAATGGGGTCAACCCCAGCCAACCGATATTCTTCACACATCACACGATCTCACCGGAAGCCAGTCAGTGAAGTATTAAACATAAATCTTTTGTCTATTTTTATATTTTTTCATTTAATTGCATGACTCATTGCATTTTTCCTATTTAAATTTCAAAATGATTTAAAAATATTAAAAAATCACATGATAGTTTCACTTTTAGCTTTCAGAAAGTAGCATTCAGTATACATTTGTATAAAAAAAAGCTTCCAAGGAAGAAAAATTACATATTTTGTCAAAAATCTTACAGATGATAACAGATAAAATTATTATGTAAACAATTGTTACCTGAAAACCTTGAATCGTCCGATAATAAGGATCCAACATGAGAGCGGCAAGAGAACAGACCTGTGCTGTTCTATCCCAGCCGTCACTACAATGAATTAAAACACTAACGCCTAAATCTACTGCTTGGGCTATGAACCAACTAGTATCAAGAATTGACTTGATGTGTTTCAACCAACCACTGTTTTCCAAACCACAGAGAAACGAGGACATGGACGGTGTTGTTTTCATTTCACAAGCTAAAATGAATAAACACTTGAATATAGTGAATGATATAAAATTGGAAATTTGTTTTTCTATTGCTTCTTAAATAAACTTATTTTAAAAGTAAGGTATAACATATCCTAATAATGCAGTTACAAATTATTATTATCCGTAGCTCTGACATGTAATAATATTAAATTATATTACTTTTCTAGGAAAATCATAAAGAATGGTTATTTACATTCATTATTCACATTCTCAAATCAAAACTAACACAAAATATGATACTTACTTTCAATAACTTTTGCAAGGCTATTTCTCATTACATGTATGTTCTCAATACCAAGAAACTGGAATTTAATATTTTCATAATTGTTTTCATTCTCATAACCTTTTCCAGTAGCACGGTTTGCCATAGCATTAATCTACAAAAAAACATCCTGTTTCAACAATTTATTGAATTTTGTACATGTAGTGACAAATTAGTACCACAACTTTATATCTATAATTAAGAGTAACTAATCTTATTCCATTTAAAATATTCATAAAAAAATTATTAAATTTAAGAACATATACATTATTCCCTTATGATCTGTCTGCATTTGCCTACTTCATTCTAAGCTAGGCAAGTTTTAATTTGTCACCATCATCAGTTCCATTCTGTCAGTAATACAATTACTTACACATGCGAGCTCCCAATACATAATCCCCTCAGGTTAATTTTACCATGTTAAAGAAGATCACAAGAGTATATAATATATATATATATATATATATATATATATATATATATATATATATATAATATATTCCAAACCCTTGCATGCCCCAAAACAAATACCTTAAATTAAAAAATACATTACCCTAGGTCTTGTGTCGACAACGTACATGTATGACGCATTTGGATTAGTTCTTAAAACGCAATTAAGCATCTTCTCGTCTTCTACACAGCGAGCACTAAACCCCGATAATGGTTGACTGCACCGGCAAATCGCTGCCTATAAATGAATTAATGAAACAGTACTCACAACAACTAATCGACAAGTCTGTTTTTAAATATTTTTAAAAATTAGAATTCTAATTATTAGCTCATTTTCATAAAATAATGAAACAATTAAAAATAAATGTTATGAATTTTTAAAACCCATCAAAAATATTTAAGAAAACATTTTTTCTCAGTTTTTATATTCAGGACAATTATAGTTTCCCCATTATGATGCTTTAAAATGTTTTGAAGTGAAAAAAAGGAAGGATTAAAAACAAACAAACAATTGGAATTTGTATATATCTCAGAAAACATCTTGCTGATAATAAACAAAATGTAATATATAATAATAATCTAACATATAATCATTAGAAAGTAGAAAATACAAATGTAGATATTAAGTGCCAAGAAAATATTTCGCAATATTGTTCACAGACTATGGACAATAACAATAATTAAAGGTTTTTATTATAATGTTTTTTGTAACATTATAAAATACCATAATAATAGCTCCATATTGTTTATTAAAAAAAGGTCAAGCAATTCAATGAACCAAAACATTCAAACAAATTTTAAATTTCAATATTCAAATTCTTTAAGTGCAGTCTCAAATATTGTGAAGACTAAAGAGAACATTTTTGTTGTTATTACTACCAAATACCATATCTCTGATTAATAGTCTATTTAAATTTTTTTTAACTGTATTTATTTACCAAGCAAATGTGCATGATGCCGCTATGCGTGGGTCTGTTTAAATTTAAAGGTACTTAGCTATAAATTAACAAGAAACATTATAAATTAAAAATTTTAACTTACATACTTTATTTTTATGAAGATAAGAGAGAACAGGGAGGCGGCCCTTGCTTCTGAACTTTGAACTACCTAACAGAATGGCTGTTGATGTTGAAGACGGTACATAGAGATACCGTGGATAGGTGTCACATAACTAGAACATTAAATACATTTTATATAAACATTTGTTTTAAACAAGAAAAATACATTCATTCAGACAAATTATATTCCCGGCAACTGACTGAAATTGATTAAAACTGATTGAAGCTAGATGTCACCCATAGTTTGGGTTCAGTTTAGCTAAGCCCCTTTGAGCTGAGGGTTCAAATTTTCATTCAATTGCAAAATAATTACAAGCAGATCTCAAACAACCCCAGAATGATCTGCATAATCTGGTCGAAAGTGTTATTATAAAATATTATTGGGGAGTCTCAAGAATATTTGTACCTCGTAATATTGATTTTGCAATGTCAGGCTCCACTGGTCGTTAGGAACCCTCATTCTTTGGTATTCTGCTTGGAGATCAAAGAAATTCCAGCCAGCAGATTTCGGGATATCCTCGCAGCTTGAGGTGTAACGGAAGCAATACAACTCTTCCATGTGCACTGTAACAGAATGTGCAATTTTATAGGAATATTTTAAACATTTTTTTTTTGAAAAAATATTTGGTCGTTGCAAAAATAATGCAGGATTTTGAGCAGTAGGTTTGAAATTATATAACTTGATTTAAACTGAATGTTATTAATCCAAATATGGACCAGAAGAATCAATAAATATATTTTTTTCAACTAGAAACAAGTTTATTTCCCAATAGGTCTGGGGTCCTGGATATGATAAAATCTTGGAATCTGACCAGGTTCTTGTTTGATGAAGATGGTGTCCCTCCAAGATGCTGAAAGGAGGGCTGAAACCAATGCTGCACGATGCATTCGTTGACATTATCTTCACCCCTAACATTGTTGACATTCCGAGCTGTTGAACTGCACTGCGGCAGAGTTAAAATTCATAAAAGTTAATTTGGCTAAAATCCCTTGGTGTGAATTAAGACTTAATTAAATTCTTTTAAAATGAATTATATTGAAGGGAAAAAGGATGAGAAAAGCTTCAATATCTTATATGATAAGAGACATAAACAGCATTGCTTATACCCCAGTCTAAGTGTACGAGTCAAATAAGGAAAGTCCCGCATTATTTTTTGCAACAACCTAATACTATTATTTTGGACAAAATAATTTATAACTTAAAAAGTATAATTCTAACAACCAGGTTGAGAAAGCTGCTGCAAAGTGGTGTACACTTCATGGCAATCCCGTTCGCGCGGTATCACGAATGTTACTGACAGAAACGTTTTGCATCTGATCAACAATGGAGAACCACTAGCGGTAATAGGTAACTTTTCAGCTGTTGCAATATGCATATGTAAAATCTAGAAAAGAGTAATGAACATTAATAACACAGCTCAATGAGAAAAATAATTTAAATATGTATTACTGGGAAACCAAATTTCTATTAATCAGTTATGAATAAGTGGCCACTTACCCAAGTTTCTTTCTTGTTGTCGGGATCTACAAAAATTAAGTGTGTGGCAGTCAAATATAATGTACCAGCGGAAGACTTTCGTATATTGTACCTATCCAACATCCTTACATTTTCTATCTGAAAAGTTGTTTTCAATTTACTCTTCTCTCGATTAGTTCGTCAAAAATAAATGGTATCAGGGTTCAACCGCAACAAAAAAAACACAATGGTATATTAATTAAAGTTATAACGATAATCATAAAAAAAGCATACATTACTTATCTTAAAAACTATTGGAGATCTATGGAGAAAATACTTGATATCATTCACAGATGGTACATAACAAATGTCCATATCTGTTTCAAATATAAATATTCGATAAACGCCCTAAATTTAAAAATTCCTGTGTTAACATTTACATTCTAAAAGACAATTTTTTTCAATCAACATTAATTTATATTAGCCAAACATTTCTCTTTTTTATTTATCAGCCAATAATCTCTTCGTTTTTTAATGAGCATACAAGAATTGTACAGGAAAAATAATGGCTATATATTTTCTACCATGTCACTCTTAACCACAACTATTGCTATTAATAATAATTATTTTTATTTTGGTGATAGAAGATATCAAAATTAATCCTTATCAAAAGAAAAGAAAAGAAAAATTATACGTAATAGATAACTTTTCAGCTGTTGCAATATGCATATGTAAAATCTAGAAAAGGGTAACAAATATTAATAACACGTCTCAATTGGAAAAATAATTTAAATAGGTAATATTGAACAACGAAATTTCTATGAATTCCCAAAAAAACTGAACAAAAATTAAATTTAAAAATTTCTGTGTTAACATTTACATTCTAAAAAATATACTTTTTTCAATCTTTTAACATTCATTTACATTATCAATCCATAATCTCTTCAACCTTTTTAAATGAGTGTGCTAATATTGTAGAGGAAAAACAATGGGTATATATTCTACCATGTTCCTCTAAAACACAATAATTATTGATGAGTGAAGGTTTCTGCGACCAGAACTTGAATTGTCACTGACTGGATTCTGGTAAGATTGGGTGATTTGGGAAGACCAATAGACCAGACAGAAGAAGGCATAACTGAAAAATAATAATGTAGAACACGAGAGCTAAATTAAAAGACAGGAAAATGAGACCTTTTGAATAACAGGATGTCCCTCGTATAGCTGAGGGGAGGATCCTTGTTGGTCCTGCAATATCCAGGAGCGTATCCTGCCGTAAACCGACGGCGAGCCGGGCAATGTAAACTGATGGTATAGTCTGGACGGCGATTTCAGGACCGAATATCCCAATGTTTTTTCTAAAGGCTCGTTTTCAAAGCAGGAAGTCATCGTGACACAACCCTTGGTCACAACCCAGCGGTACCGTTACTGACCTAACTACAGGATTCCAAGTGCTCCAGCCCCCTTCGGCAAAAACCGATCTATAAATCGGGCGGCTGCGCTATGCCGGCCTGCCCACCCCGTCACCATTTTACCACCACCCCCACCCACCGAAAACGCGAATACATCTCTAAAACTTTAAAATACGAGTTCGTTTCCCCTTTATTTCCTCTCCTGGCGGAATTCGGATATCAATATTAAAAACATTTGCTGCAAAATCCTGAAAAGTTCCATCGATTTCTTAGCCGGAACATTCCCCTGCTTTGAAGATATGCATATTTTATCGCTTCAGCAAATAAGTAATGTTATTTCATGGAATCGCATTATTAGACTTTCTCCATCGCCATTCTTTTCCTGGAAACTATAAATTTCATTTCCCCTTATTCCCCTTTCCCCTTCATATCCTAGCGGAATTAGGATATCGCTGCTAAAAGTATTTGATAAAAAGATCTATCTATTTCTTATCCGGAACCGTTTGTCTTCCGATTGATCTTTCCTGCACCGAGCTTCGAAGGTATGAGTATTTTATCGCTTTTTTAGGAAATAACTACAATTTTATCACTAACTAGCTTCTGCGAGAATCGTGTTGTGGGAAGAAATAACAAGGGCCAACCCTTGCCATTTAAACAAAAAAAATGTTTAAATGCGTGTAATGAATTCTGCTTCCAATCGCTGGTTTGATCTTTTGATAGATCGGTTTCGCCACCTTCAGTAGATTAGTGGGCCACTTAGCCCAATGTGGGATCATGTCCGCACTGCGTTCTATCATGTCGCAGAATGGTAAAAAAAGTTGAAATGTTTAATTTTAATAATAAACAACAAGCCGTTAACTTCTTTCCTTGTTTTTTCTTCGCTAGACGCTTATTTTGTCTATTTGCAACCGAATACACGACTCTATAATCTCTCGTTTAAGAAACGGCTACAAAGTCTGGAACAATTGATTGGACTATTAGCGAAACAATTTAGACCGAATGGTATAATTAATATTGTAAAATGCAACTTACACTTTTAAACGAGTAAACGTGGTAAATTTTAAGCGGTTCTTATGCAAACATTTGTTTAGCATCGATTGCTTTTTTGGAACTGTATTTTAACATGTACAATTTTAAGAGAATAAAAATATAAAAGCGCATTTATAAGCCCAACAATAAGACTAACCGCTTTTCAAATTGGGAAAAATTAGATATTTCCAATATTATATATATAATAATCATATATATATATATATATATATATATATATATATATAAAATTATATATTATTGTAAAATAATCATTTTCTTATATTTCTTGAAATTGCCGATATTCTCTCGGCAAGTTCTTCCATATTTCATTTTTCACATAAATCGCGCGTTATTGAAATAATTCCTAAATTTAAGTTTCTAAGCTATATAGTTTTTATAAATTGTTATAGTTTTATTCCGGACAATGATCGTTCTCCACCGGTGACGCTTACGGAAATAGTAAAATTGAAGACCGTTAGATTTTCGAAACGTTAAAATCTGTCCATGAATAAGTGGCGGAGTACGAAAAGGTTTTTTTTTCAATCGAGATAATCGAGATAACATTACAACGCCGGAATACGTAGACATTCATCAGTATTTATTCATTATACATAAAATAAATAATTTAATAATTTACATATAACAAATTTTTACTGATAATCGAAAAAGGTCAAATATAAATTCGGTCGTCCCACCAGGATTCGAACCCTTGCCCTCGCGCCCTGCCGGTTCGAGATTCCGATTGCCCTCCAATTGTCCATTTTTTCGAATTTTGCTCTCGTGGTTTCAACCGATTGAACAAGAGGAGCCAAATAAACTCACAAAATACCAGAGAATTCGAGATCCCGATTTTCTAAGTTAAATTCTAAGTTCTAAGGCAGCAAATTTAATGAATTTTCTAAAAAAATTAATTGCGTATGTAGAACAAAACTGTTCACATAAGCTATGAATTCGAAACGCATTATGCAAAATGGAAAACTGTCGATTTTGTCAAATCGGATATAAACTTGTTACTGACAAAAATGTTAATTCATTGGACCTTTGAGTTGAGTTTGAGGACCTAGATTGAATTCAGGGTTTAAATGAACCGAACAAATCTGATGAAACTAAACAATGCATTGGAACATATCTGCATAGTTATTCATATCTGCAAAGTCCTAACCTTTTAAATTGGACCAAAGCTAGTAGTAAAAGTTCAAAGTACTTTATTACATACTTTTGTAAAAATAATACTTTTTCCAGCTAATAGATTTCTATGAAAAATACCACAATGTCATTAAGGACAAAAAGTTACAAAAAAAGGAAGGAAATCGTTCTCATTGTGTTTTCAGTTTGTACATTAACAAATAAGGTATACAAGAACATATATTGTTATATTTTATCACTGGAAATAATTAATCAGACTTATCAATACATTGTAGATTCTTCCCCATGGGTCAAGCGAATAACACCGTTGCTAGAAAACAAATTTGTTCAAAAAATACAAATGGGAGCTCTTTGATTTATAAAACTTTAATTCACAGATAATTATTTAACAATGTACTGTATGAAATATTCAGTATTTCAAGACAAATTTAAGGGCTCAAAATGAATCAATTTAAATCTGATAAAATGACAAAGACAGGTGATTAAAATCATTACACTATTTAATATCTTTTTCTAATTAATATTATAAAATGCAGCTTACACGTTTACCACAGAGTAAAGGTGATTAATTTTAAGTCATCCCACCAGAACAAAGAAATTCATGAAATAATGTATGCATTATATATGGGATAACTCCAGGCCTATTAAACTTAAAAATTATTGAAAATTCTAAAACGCACCTTAAAATTTGTACTTAAAAGAAGCCGAAACAATGTTACAGAATGATAAATATTAAACATCAATTGAATTACATATGGCGGAAGTGTACAAATATTGTAGAATGAAATTCAAATCTATTACAACTGTTATTTGACAGATATATATATATATATATATATATATATATATATATATATATATATATATATTCTAGCTTAAGAAAAAGAACAAGTTATTAAATTGCTTTTTCGTGTTATAAACAATACTTTGGGGAAATTAAATACAGATAACAATTAAATAGGTCTTACCTTAGGTGTCTTGATATGTTCCATTTCTTTGAATTTGAACAATTAACGTATAAAGCCCAACAAGTCAACCAGATTCAAATCTAATATAAACAATACGAACCCAGATGTGTACTCATTCAAAAACCTTTCCAACAGCAATGCTGCCAAACTTAAACTTGAAAATGTTACCACACTATCGACAATATACATTTATAATAATAATATACATCAATTAGTATTTGGTTATAAAAATAGTTTACTCCGCAATATGAAAGCTTTTACTTATTAGAAACATTTGTGAAATAAAAGGAAAATGAATTATACTGAAAGAGCCAACGGAACTTAAATAAATTCAAATCAAATTAACCTTTTGCATTCAGCAAATTAAATTGTAATAGCTGTCAGCTAGTATAGAAAAAAGGAGATAGGTGTCTTTTATCAAGGACAGTAAGACAAAACAAATAACTTAACAAAAACAAATTATTGATTCTTGGAATACACATTTGTACAGGTTTCCATTTAATAAAATAATTAATGTTTGGTGAAATTCATTTAAATTTTTATGTATATTTATATTAGTAATATATATAATATTTAAGTATAGTATACTTACCAAAAAATTCATGTTTGTCAACAGGAGAAACTATCTGGAAACACTCGTGTGCCTTGGGCTGAGTTTTTAAGAAATGAACTGAGAATAAAATTCAATTCTATACTATTGTGTAATATAATAATGATTCATGCATATAGGAGTAGAATATGTACTAATAAAGAACTTTTATCCTTTCTTTAACATGTTAAATATAAAAAAGTAAGCAGGAGCCTCTGGAGCCATAAAAAGAATCAATAAATACTGTTAATACTGTTTACTGGTTGGTTTATTTCAATATTCATAATAGCATACACCATAAAAAAAATCCATACTCAACTAGGAGAAAAGGAACAGAATTTTCAATTTTCGACCTAAATTGTCCTGTATTAGCAACATTGAAATGAGCCTTTATTGGACTGACAAATTGTATTAATGTTTTTATTAACATTAATTTTACAATTCAACAACAAAATGCGATAACCCCCTTTATTGGGTTTGTAGATAACAAGGCTTTGTATTTGATGTTATTTCAAATGTTAGGAATTAACATTACTTTACCTACTTGTATGATATTTAATCAAGTCCTCTACTCCCTGTAATATAAATAGATTATTGAAGAATACTAAAGAGGGCAGGTAGAATTCAGGAAGTGCCCCAGTGCAATATATGAAAATGTTTGTTTTTAAATGTATAATTAAAACTAACATTAAAAATATGATATACTTATCACTGAACATTCTAAAAAGTAGTTCATAAATAATTTGGGAAAAAAGTAAATAGAATTATAAGAATATGTACATATATTACAAAAAGTTCATAAACATTACATCTTGCAACAAAGTATAACATGTATCTTATGACAATTAACATTATGACAATTAACATTATGACAATAAACGTTATGACAATTTACTTTACCCACGAAAAACATAATTGAAGTACCTACTTTCAACATAATTTAACAAATCTTTGAGATGAGTTTTTTTAGATTACAAATGAATCCAAAGGCAACATTAAAATAGCAAACAGTATGAAATGATTAAGACAATTATACTAAAACTGCCTTCTAATTTGGACCTAAGCTTACAAAAAAATGGCATTAAGATAACTTGAATAAGATAACTTGAATGAGATAACTTAAAAGGTTAATAATGGCTAAATGGCCTTCACTACATACATTACAGAAATACTGATTCTTTCTATCAATAAACTCTGAACAGTGCAACATTTTGAGCATGGAGTGTCAACTAATAGTTAACATATGACGGAATATATAATATCGCCTTAACATAATAACTTGATAGAAGAAATATGGCCAACCACAAAACAATAATATACTGTAAAACTAAAAAATAAACACAGTAAACAAAATACTACAGTATAGTATTAGCTTATGTACAAATAAAAATCATATATCATTTAAATTAAAAAAAACTAATTTGTTCCTATTTCAGTTTGAATTATTTGAACACATTGATTTGTTCATCCTAATAACTTAATCTGATGCCTTATTAAACTACTAACGGTGGTTTAAAATTAATATCAGATAGGGAGTATACAATAGACAAATTTACTAACTTAGAAAACAGTAACTCCAGTATGCTGACTAGCACAAATTAACCAATTGGAAGTTCTTGGTTCATATTTGAAATCTTATTTAAGTTACTATCAAATTAACCCACAATTCAACTGTTAAGGTGAAGCTACAATAAATAACTATCTCAAAAGTTAGAACAATGAGATTAATTGTTCCAGACATTTGGAAATAGCGCTTATAATAATAAATAATAAATTAAGTTTAGCGTATAAAATAAATTACACATTCGTGTTTTAAAGTGGCAGGAGATATGCCAAGTATTACAAATAGTATACTAAATAAATTAAGCGCATCAAGGTAAACAACACTCGTGGAGCAAATGTGCCAGCACAGGACATTTCACATATTTTTTTTTTAAGGCACCTTTGGAAGATGTGAAAGTTCATTTTAGTCAGAGGTAGAGATATTGAGTTGACAGGAACTCAATTAATTTAAATTCTTGGATACAAAATATTGTATCCAATATATCTTTCATAGGTATTAATGCTTATGAATACTATTAGTTGAGTTAATATATAAAGATAAAAAAATGTATGAAATGTCAAGTCCTGTATTAAACTCTATTCACCGTCAAGGTACAGTAAACTAATTTGATATCCATGGTTCAATGTTCTCAATCAAGAGTACATACTGTTATGTCAGTTAAAATTTCTATTGCCTATTCAATTTTAAGGTAAAATATTTTAGGATTTAGTCTAGAAAATAATTATTTTTACTAGAAGTAATTATTTTTACTATGTACAATTTTTACACGAGAGAATCCTATTTATTTTATGAATACGAGGAAAACAGTCTCAGGAGGATTCCAATTGAGGCTATTATCTATATTAATATAATAACATAGTAAATAGACAACATGTCCGAAAAATATCACATTCTTTCCGTTGTAGTTATCACTTTGGTGTATTCCAATACATTAGTTCAATAATTTACATAAGTTCATACTTCTACACCTAATGTTCGGTCAACAGTATATTCAAATCTCTGATTATCTGTCTCTTCAGTAGGCAAAACAGGAACAGTTACATTCGCTCGTGTAAAGAAAGCCATTTTCTCTCTGCAAATAAATATATACTGTTAGTAACAACAATTAACAGTTAAAAATTATCAAACTAACTACATTTAGTATAAAAGTATAATTCCAGTAGTTAGTTCAAAATTCAGATCAATTACTAAAGTCCAAATGCAGGTACAAAAGTAAAATTTTTGTTTGCATTATCTTGGATAGGGGAATTACCCCAAGTACTTAATCAAATTACACTAACAAATAATCCATGAAGATTATTAAGAAAATAATCATTGCAAAAAAGTATGATTTATAGTTGAAATAGCATACAAAAGGCTTAGTTTTAAAAATGTCACTTTATATGGCTCTGACTATATGACTTTCTTTGTTCTCAAGCTGGATCTAGAACAGTTCACAACTATGGTTCAATTTATCAAATATACTCACTTGAATGAAATAAGATCAGGCTTTCCTTTTCCAGCTTTGCTTTTTCGTAACTTATAAATTTCTTTGGACGTTTTCTTCAGTAATTTTTCTACCTTCTTATCATCAGGACTTTTACTATCAGCCTGGAAGGAAACATATTCTTCAATAAGTGTTAACAATCTACAAGTGCTAGATGGACCCACAAGATGCAAATTCCGATAGATATGAGTATGTATGTATAATAAATAATATAATGTAATATACGAAAGAAAAATTAATTTACTTAATCACCACTATTGCACAAATTCTGTTGGTAATAACAAATTTGTGACAGTTGTTCGTGAAATCATTGACTTTCAGACTTAGTCACTACACATTGTACTAAACAAAAAGTGATGTTTCAACTGTTTGTAAGGAGATGTACCTGAGCGAGTAGATTTTGAAATTGTGCATCTTCAAGGACCCAGGCAGCGACTTCAGTGTCGCGTTTTTCCTTGGCCGCTTCAAGCCTAGTCTTCAGGTCACGAAGTCTCTGCAGGTCGTCTTTAAGAGCGTGAAGCCTGGTGTGCTGGGCTCTCAAATCAAGCTCAAGATCAAGGGAAGTGCGTGGCACTATTGGATGGTGTCTGGTGCCACTGCAACTGACTCTGCGCATACTGTTTGTAACATTGCTTCCTCCACGCCATCTCAATGACCTCCGTTCAACGGCTCCCCTTTGAAAAGCGCACTGTGTTCGCCTGTAGAGTGGCATGGAACTGTCGCTGTCACTACGGTTCAACTGCAAATTTAAAAAAATAAATTTATATTACTCTTCTTTAATAAACGTCAATATAACAGATTGTGTGTAATAATGTTTAAGTTGAAGTAAAATGATGAAAAGTAACAATTTCTCTTCCCCCCTTCACAAAGTAGAGCAGGATAGTCATGGGAAGATAAATTCCAGAAGTAAAAAATTACCAAAATTATATTATTATACCAAAATATTACATTGTGCTCATATCTTTCAGCTTTGACTATTTCATTTATTTAGCATTTTGTTATTAGTATTTAATAATAAATGTTACTTACCCGACAAATGTACTGATTAGTTGCTGTTGGAGAGAATGTTTGTGACCTTTTAATAACAATATTCTGAGCACCTTGTTTGGATCCTTTTTCAGGAACAAATACACATTCAGTGTTTGTTTCCTTATCTTTCCTGACTAAATTTTCATCTTCTTCGTCCTGCAAATATTGTAAATTTAAGTAAAGAAAAATGTCTACAGTAAGACAATAATTATGTCATATTTAAACAGAAATATTTGTAGCTAAATACAAACAAATTAATCATCAATTATTGAATTCAACATTATTCAACATTGGAATATTGTGTTAAGAAATTATCCAAACCAACCGGAATTTCAAGCACTTGTCCAAGCTCTTCATTACAATACACTTCAATCCCTTCTTCTTCATCAAATTCATCATCTTCATCATCATCTTCTTCTTCATCATCTTCATCATCATCGTCACTAGCTAATTCTTCCAGCCTCAAGTTCACACTTTGTGCTGCTCCTTCACAACCTTCATAAATTCAATTTTATTACAAGAAAGTTACACATTACCTATATTAATTTGTTAATTACTAAAAATCTGAATATTTATTTCTTAATATTGTATTATACACATACACCATGTTTATTATATAGTAAATAAAGTTCTACTAGGGCTCTTGTATTACAAACTTGTTAAAATAAACATAAAATGTATGTACAAAAATGTCAACTGAAGCACTACAGTGTCAATTCTAAGTTAATATTTTTCAACCGCCTGAGTATCAGTTTTGCTTTTTCAATTCATATTAAACAAAAATAGTTTAAAACATTCAGAACCAAATCTGTTAACAAAGTCTACTAA
Source organism: Lethocerus indicus (assembly GCA_019843655.1). Taxonomy (NCBI): domain Eukaryota; kingdom Metazoa; phylum Arthropoda; class Insecta; order Hemiptera; family Belostomatidae; genus Lethocerus; species Lethocerus indicus. The sequence continues at coordinate 35,551,264 of JACDQD010000001.1, forward strand.
ATAATAAACTTAATGCTGCTCATTACAAAATGCATCATGCATCATAAAGGAACTATTTTAATAAAGCATAAAATTCTGCATAAAGAAATAATCAGTACATTAAACAATACCTTGATTTCTGGTTAATGTCGATGTTTGAGAAGATATAATAGTTGATTCATCACTACTTTCTTCTTTCTGCTGCTTTTTGTTTGGTGCACTTGTATTACTTAAGCATGGTGGATCACCTTCCATGAGCCTAAAGCTCAGTATGTTGTACCATTTAAGGTATGTGCATTCTGGACTGAAGTCTGCTAAACTGACTTGTGCACATCCCTATGAATAAGTTATTTAAATGTATACACTGTATAACATGTATAATGTATGTATATTTTATAAACATAGTTCAACTAATAAACAAGTACCAAGTCTTACCAAACATTCTGTTTGACCTCCCACAGCCAATGACCAAACATTGACTTGCAGAGTTTTGGTGCAAAGTTTATTTAATGGCACTTGCATGGGAAATGTTTCACTGAACCTGGCTTTGTTCAATTCTGTAATCGGTTTTGTACAACATGAAAACATGTTCTGTGAGCTACTCGGTAACAGTGCTGCTTTTATGTACCTACAAAAGAAAACAATAGATGATTATACAATATTGTTCCATACAACAACTTAATACATAAAAATTATATTTTCTCATTGTATATTCCATTATACTAACTTTTATAAATAAAAAACAATCTACTGAGAATAGAAAATTTCAAAATACATATATGTTGTGATTATCTTATGACTTATGGCATTACAAAAAAATAATGTAACATACACTTGGCATTGCTCCGGAATAAATAGAGCTGCTAAATTTCTCGCTCGTTCAATTCCAATATGTAGAATACAATCATTTATTGAATACCTGAAATGAAAATTTATCAGGAATCAGACAGATTATAGGATTATTTATCCTCACAATGGTGATTCATAAAAAAGTAGAATCAAGGCATCACATAAATAAATTAAGGGTTTAGCCAAAATTCAATTTACTTGTTAATCCTGCACTAACCTTAATCTTATTTGAATCTGAGCAGTGTCTAAGGACATATCCAGTGTCCTTTGAGAGGCTTCAAATACACCAGAATCTCCTGCTACACTTTCGTCACTGACTGCAGCTGAAACTGATGCAGTGGGAGGAGTGGTAGGGGGAGTCTCAGAAATTGGTGAAAGTGGTGGTGACCTGCTTGGTCTAGGTTCGGATGGAGGAGTCTCGTATGCTGGTATTTGAGGACATGGTTCACCCCTCAGTAACCTCTCCACTCTGCAAAAGAACAAGAGAATAAACCCCATAAACAATAAAGCGCGACTTAATTATATTTATTTGATTATTCCTAGGACAAGTAAAAAAAGAAAAATTGAACCCACAACCAACATGAAACTTTTTATATTGATAATGAAGTTTTTATATTGGTCATTTTTACATACAATAAGAGAGGTTACAAAGGTAGTATTTAAATGAACAAAATACTGAATCTAAATTTAAGTCTTTGAAAAACAATTTATTGTATAAAATACCTTATAATTTTAAACTACTTGATTAAAAATTCGAATATCAGTATGCATACTATCTTCTGATTCAGTGACAGATAGTATTGACCTGTGTTAGTTAATATATGAAACAAAGATCCAAAAAGTAATTTTTTCTAAAGATCTACCAGAAGCAGCATCAATCGTGGTACCAAATCTTGTAGTTGACACATTTTTATCATTAGTGAGTCCTAAAAAGTTTTTCAAAAATTCTGTCTGGGGCATTGTTGAAAGAATTAAAAACACTTCACTTTCTCGTGTTGCTTGCAAATTTTTGGTAAACTCCGGAAGGAACTTTCACTTCATCAAACATTTGAAATATTTTAAACAGTCATGTAGAAGAAAATATTTACCTTTGGTGTAAATCTACCATATCAATTGGTTTTTCAGGTGTTGAACTCAAGCATTGAGGTCCACCATATATATCAGTGAAACTTAATGCAGATGACAAAGAGCCTTTACTGCTAGTCGTAGAAAGAGATCCGAGACTTGAACTGGAGCTCACAGATAATGTCGAAGCAGAAAGAGTACGCAGCTGAGACTCCAGAGACGTCATAGTCCGAAGAGTATCCCTTAGTCCTGATAATAGTACGTGCTTTTCCTCATGGAGTCTTAACCTGCATAAAGATATACTTAATTATTAAACACTGTATCAGTAAGACATCACAATGTAAAACAATTGTTTAAAAAAAATAATTACCTGTCAGCAATGGCTCTGTTCGATGTTTCAAGGGCGTTGTTTAAATCTTGCTCTATCCTACTTATTTCATTTTGAATATGAGACATCTCTTGATGGCTTCGTGTATGTGGTGTTATACTTCTAAGTTCCCTCAATAATTGTTCTTTTTCTTGAAACAGCAATAATCTAAAAATTATAAGATAATTACATAGTATCATTAAAGATTTTCAATTTGCAAAACAAATTTGTAGAGATAATAGTCCCACAAAAAGTTAAAGAAATGTAGCTCAGTTGGAATACATTAATTATAGAAATACTTAAAATATGTCACAATGAGTTTAGCTTACTTGATTTATATTAAAAATAATATAAAATGACCAGTAGAATAAGAGAAAAATTACATCTGTTCCTTCTCAGTAAATACAGTCTGATTTTATAAACAAAAACAATATTAGATCAATCATTAATTTAAAAATGTTAAACTACCTATCCTTGTCACTTTCAACTTGTCCGGGAGCAACTTTTTCCTCAAGATCAGCCAAGCGTTGTTGTATTGCCTGAATACGTTTCCTAGCCTCGTCATATTCCAACCTCATCCTTGCCATTGCCGCTAATCTGGTTCCCATCGGCATTAACTAAAAAACATTGGACAATTAACAATTACACACAATAAATGTGTACATTGAGATATGTTTCAACAGGAACAAGATAAAATGAATAAAGTAAGTGCATGAAACCACACACAACCAAACAGAAACTTCTCAAGTTTTTATATAGGCGATTTTATCAAATTAATACATTAATAATGATTAACATAAGGAATGAAAGGAAATATTGAAGGCTACAAAGATAATATTAAATGAATAAAATGCCAAAGCCATATTAAAGTCTTTGAAAAACAATTTAAAATGATCGAATGAAATACCTTCAAATTTTAAATAATTTTATTAAAACTTCAAATATCAGTATGTTTATTATTTTCCGGTTCAATAACAGACACTATTGGTCCATGGTAGCTAAAATATGAAACAAACGTTTGCGAATTATATTTTTTAATGCTCTACTGAAAACAGCACCAACTGTAGTACCAAATCTTGTAGTCTCGACATGTTTTTATCACTAGTAAGACTTAAAGAAAATGTTTGTTCTATAAAAGTCTGTTTGGAGCATTGTTGGCTTGGTTCTCAGGTGTTGGAACAAAACACTTCTCACTTACTCGTGTCGCTTGCTCATTGTTGTTACCCCCCCGAAAGAAGTTTCACTTCAAAAACAGGAAAGCCCAATCTCTTGCAATTTAATAAGTCTCACTTTAAAAATTCAATACTAGCAAAAAACAAATTTACTACAGTATACTTATAATACTAGATATTTAAGAAAAAAGTTCAATGACAAACCTCTCCGGATAAATCTGTCTGTGATGCAGTAGACAGTTTATCACTGGTGTTCGGGAGAGAGAGGGTGCTAACATCGGGAGAACTTTCACCAAGCTGAAGCCTCGTCAGATCATCTTTAAGTTTTGCAAGTGAGCGCATAAGTTCACTTCTTTCTTGTTCACCTGAACTTAAGGAACGCTGTATTTCTCTGAGTTCAGCGACCATTGCTTGTGCTTCAATGATATTGTAACAGCCACCTTGGGGCCCGCCCAATTTTTGCTCGACCCTAAAATGTTACATTAATAATATTCGGTATGACTAAAAACAACAATATGAATAAACAACTTTAAATTGAATATTACCCGTGATGTAATTCTTTTTCCTCCCTATATTTATATAGTACAGGGAGCCATGAAGTTTGTTATACAGTTATTTTGAGCTCCAAATTAATAAGTGGCACAAAGCATCATACTTTTTATTTCTTATGGCGCAATGGTACATTATTTGTGAAAGTGACATATTTTTTATATAGGATGAGTCGATAATTCTAGTTCTAACAAAGATAAATTATTTTTGGCCCAAGGTATATCAAGGACCAAAATCCTCAAGACACAGTTTGTTTTATTGCAACAGTATCACCAAGTGAATTTTGTTCATAGTCACAGAGAGACTAGAGGTTTCAGAGCCTCCTCCATATCCTACTGACCTTATCCCTTCAGACTATCACCTGTTTAGTTCGTTGAAAGACATTATTAAGAGGTCTTAATTTTAAATGGATCAAGAACTGAAGAAAACGGCATACATGGCTCATCTACCAGCCGAAAACATTCTTTTCTGAATGGCACAGAGAATATTGTGCAGTGATGGGCCAATAAGCTAGGGGGACTATATTAACAAATTATGCCCTTTTAAGATCTATATTTTTAATGTAATAAATTCTAAAAATATATTTTGGATAATTATCCTTCCTATGTAAAATTAAACATACCACACATACACACATGGCTGAGTTCAATAAAAATGTATAAAGGAAATTGATTTAAAACATTAGAACTTACGAAGCTAGAGTATCTACACCCCTTTGTGTACAAGACATCTCAGCTCGGATCTGGTCCAATTCTCTTTTGAGCCTGGAAACTCGATTCTTGGCCAGTGCAACATCTGATTTTAACAGGTCCGGATCATATTTGGTACTTACACTACTTGTGCTTGAACATACTGTTAAAACACATTAGAGGTGCATTAATAAGCTTGTAATAATAATTATATTTTAAATAAAAGACAAACATTATGCATTATGTTCTTATTATTAAATTTATAGTAACTACCGAATATAAAGAACTAAAATTATTCTAAACAATGTTAATGTAGTTTAATTATTCTAACATATAAATTAGTGTAAATGGTTCATTATGTACTTCTCATCATATTTAAATCAATCATACTCACAACTAGTAGTGGATGTGTTTAAGGTGCTTAAGGCATTGTTTAGATGATTATATTCGTCTTGAGCAAGATACAACCTCTGCTGTTTTATGTCATAGATCTCTTTTTTGGCCTAAAACAAAAACAACAGAATGAATACAAATTTAGATCAATTCAAAGTGGAAAAATTGCAACATGGTGGACAACTTTAAGTGAATATAAATCTGATGGGTATGAGATTTATTCCTTAATTTGCGAGATATATTAAAATGTTCATGATCATATTTTAGGGCAGTCAGGATACTGATCCATTATTTGGATAATGTCTTGTTAAAACATTTATTATTAACAGCTTATTTTTTCTCAAGCAGGAAATCAAGTTTAGATTTTCAAAAATGTTTTTAGCATTAAATAATAGGTATTTTGGTATCAAAATCTAAGGGAAATTTTCAGATATTTCAACAATAATTCGTTATCATTTAAGTTAATATTTAGTTTAATCGATGTAAACATTTAATTCTTCGTGTACACTGGTTTATTTATTTTGCATTTACAACAAGTCGGTTTAAGGAGAGGCAGAACGAAAAGTTGCTTTCCAAACAAATAAGTGAGAACACCTAAACTACATAACGAAACCGCACTAAGCAAAAGTAAACGTCGGAGTGGAAGAGGTGGGGGTGTTTCATGCCATCACCGAATTCCACAATACGACGAAGGACATTTTTTGCCTTATCCCACCACTTGAATCCTTCGGACTGTTATTCTTCCTGAGTTTAACAAACAATCGCCAAATGTAACACAAATGCGGGTGTACATTACGCCAATAATCTAATCTAATTATCGGGGGTCGAAATAAAACGCGTGTGTATACTTTCACTTCGCATTAATTACGCATACGGCGCGCATTAACCAACAGCTGTTGGGACGACAAAAGTAGAGCAGCGAGGTTTGCGCCAATAACCTTAAGTATATTCGATAGGCGATCAACTCGAAACTATAAAACCAGAATGTTTTATGAATGCTAAACCTTCATTGTTGGGCTCAAGTTTTTCTTCCCACGAAACTATACTTTACAAGCAGCGTAATTGTTCTTTTAACAGAAATATACGCCAAGAAAAACTGTGGAATGTCGAAATAATCCTCATATAACGATTCAAGAATTTATTAACACTAGGTTTACGGACCTTTCAATTTGACACATACCGCAGAGATGGGTAATATCGCGAAGGGAATTATAAATTACAAAACGTTTTAATCGCAAAAAATACGAACGGTTTTTGTAGTTTTCCTATTAAAATTCGAAATGCGTCATTTTGACGCGCCCCGTAAACCTACTGTTAAAGTGTCATGTAAGAGATAATTTTACTTAGACATTATTCCACACAATGTGTTCTATATATTTTTAAACAAATTTAACAAGGAAGTGTAATTTATAGTCAACGATTGCGGAGAATTTAGAACCTAGTCAGTTTGAAGGTAAGATCAAGTTTTAAACCGAAACATCGGTTTCGAATCCGCCGATATATATTTTACACGCCGTGTATATACATTTATTTAATTCATCTTTACATAAAAGATGACTTGAGGCAGACACCTGACTGGTAGGAACGCGCCGCAGGCGTGTCTCGGTGCGGCAACAATGCTTGCGTGCAGTAAGTACTTATAATTGCTTCGTTGAAATTCCTTAGCATTGTACAGAGAGGGAGAACTGAGTACTCACTCACTGGTGTTCAACACCGGCCAAGTCGAGTATTCCAATCTAATGTCTCATGTAACATTTCTGTTATATTTATTTTATAATATGAAAGATGAGACCACGAATGTACAATTTCTGTACCAATCGTATTTGGATTACAAATTGATCGTCCCTTCGTATTAACGGTTCTAAATTACACGATCAACGTTTGCAATTTTTGATGATTTGAAGGTTGAAGGTGAAACCAAGAATGTATCATTCTATACCAACTTTTTTGATTAAAAACTGATCGTACCTTCATATTAACGGTTCTAATTCAGTGTTGGGGAATCACCCCAATCGATTATTGCAATTGAGAAAATCTTGTATTGGTATACGCCTATATCACACCAGGTTTACGGGAAGTTTCTTACGTGTCAATACCATAGAGATAGGTATAACACACAGAGAATTTAAAAATTAAAAAAACTTTTAACAAAAAAAACTTCGATATATATTTCCCTCGTCGGTACAATTCGAATGCGCCATTTTGACGAATCCCGTAACCCTAGCGTTAAATTATAACGACGATTATTTCGACGATTTTCTCTTTTTAGACGTTCACGAAGAATGGAATGTGCCGTATGATTTCAATATCGTTAAATAATAGAAGTATTTATTTTAATATACAGATAAGTTAACTATCGATTGCTCATCGAGGCAGAATTTTTATCCGGTATAACGATTCCACCGAAACGGGATTCCATCCGAGCATTGGAGAGTAAATAAATGCACCCGCTCGGTTTTCACAATCGCGATTTCCATCGGAATTTTCACGCTCAGAACTGTGTCTGAAAGATTTGCGGCCTTTTAAATTTGTGGGGAACGATAAACGATTACAAACATAATAATATTTGATTCGTTCATATCACACCGGTCCGAAACCGTGGCGGCGGACCGTTCTTTTTATAACCAATCTCAACTTACGTACGAGGCGTCGGAGGCGAATCAAGAACGAATAGAAAATAAAGTTTATAGCATCGCGCAAGCCGTTACGCCAAAAGCGCAGAATGGGAATGGATAAGTAGAACCGCGACTATTTTCCCCCGGTATTATAGTCCTATGTTGATACTTGGTCTAGTAAATACTAAATGCACAGTTTAATTACTTTTACATGCCTATGCAGAAAAATCTGGGCTAGAATCGCTAGAAATGAAAATCAGGATATTAACCTCTGCAATGGCCTAAATAAGCTAAATAACGCTCGTTGTCGGCTATACCGACGACATTTAGTCGCCCTTTTTCCAAAATACAAGGGTTATATACTGCAGCGAAGTACAAGTTGTAAAGCCCTTCTGAGTGTGATTCAAATTTTCGACGAGATTTGAAAATCGGGTGTTTCGCGGGGTCCCAATCGTAATGTTTAACTGTAAGTGCGCGAATTTGATGTCTTTTCCCAATTCTTGGGGATAAGAACACGCGTTATTTCCAAAACTAAGCCGCAAAAGGGTAAATCTTGTCTATATAAATTTCAGGAGACAACGCGTAGAAACGGATATTTAAGAAGTATTCAACTTCATGCATTAAATATTTCATTTCAAGTGAGGTTTATAATTGAAATATCCCCACCAGGACGATTGGATGAGGTCTCGGTACAGGCAACTACGCAATTCACGGGGCTATAATAAAAGTATCTTTAATACCATCGGTGGGAGACACTCCCCACTCCCTCACCGCAAATTGAAAATACCTCACCGAAAGAACAATATACGTTTAATTACTACTTTTTATAGAAGTTAATAACTGAAAAACCGCGTTCTGTTATTGTTCCTTTCTACTTGAGTCAGGGCAGGAGCGAAGGAACCATCACCGGACGGTTCCAGCTTTCGACAGTACATTCGATTGGCATCAAAAACTACTTAAAAATATCTTATAAGCTTTAAAACATGTATATATGTAATTTTTTTCACCAGGGTTAAGACAAACTCTGGTTATCATTATATAAAAGTCACTATCGCGACGAGCAACTAGCATCACTATTCAAAGGGCTGTACAAGCCCGGGGCCGATTAATAATTTTTAGGCCGTTTAATAATTAAAAAAATCTAGTTTTCTAACTGTCCCTTACTGTGTGAGTAAGCGTATGTTCCACTACATAGGATGGTTTCAATAGTTCGACTGTCACCAGGAGTGCAAGGTCACAAAACAGAATATGAAAATGTAGTTCCGAATTACTTGAAATGGATATAATTTTTTCTACCGGGATTAGGTCAAACTCTGGTCATCTTTGTATAAGCGATATGACGGATGGGAGCAAACGAATTTAGCCCCTCGGGACAACCAACTACGCCATTTCGTACAATTATCTTTAATACAATCAACGGAGGGGACAAACCCCTCCAAGCTCGTAATGGTCTCTGTCGATGGAAAGCAATATACGCCGGGAAAAACAGTCTAGTGTTAGTTACTTGTTCTCTGTGACGTTAATAACTGAAAAATCGTGTTTTATGATTGCCCCTTATTACTTCAGTAAGGGCTGGAGTACTATCACTGGATGGTCTCCCTTTTTAAGAGCTCAATTTTCATCAAAAGCGCAAGGTGACTATATATAATATAAAACTGTAGTTCTGACTTATTTATATATACACATATACATATATTGAAATATATAAATAAATAAATAAATAAATAAATATATATATAATCGTAATTTTATTTACTAGGGTGACAACGACGCCATTTCATACAAATATCAATACAATCACCGGTGGGGACAATATACACCGCGATTGCATACATTCTGGGGTTAATTACTTATTTTTTGAGACGTTAACTGAAATATCGCGTTCTAACATTGACCCATACTCACGGGTTAGGGTAAAAGCTCATCACTGGACTGTTTCCCCCTATAAATAGTTGTCATCGAAACCGCAAGGTCACTATATATAATATAAACCTGTAGTGCTGACTAAGTTACTGACGGTGCCGACAAAGGACAAAAGGAACCCTACTCAGGTATACCGTTCATTGAAATTCACCTTTTATGCCAATATCGGCGATAGACGGTGGGCCATCAAAGAGGGTATTAACCATCTGGGTTTATCTACTTCCCTCTCACTATTATATTTATATCATATAAAAGGTTAAGAGAGACAGTTGAATCTTGGATGATAAACTGGTTAGATTAGTCCATGGTTGTGCTCTAAAGTATGAGTAAACCCTTTCTTAACTTATATATATATATATATATATATATATATATATATATATATATAATATAGTATTTATTATTTATAAGTATATAATATATTGTAAATTTTATATATATATATATATATATTATTTACAGGGGTTAGGACTAATTCTAGTATAAAGGACGGGTGGGTGGCAGCGACGGAACAAGAAACTACGCCATTCACGGGGCTATACAAGTATCTTTAATACAATCACCAGAAACCCCCATCTGAAAATACCTTGTCAGGAAGCGATGTATGCCGGGATTTACACGCATTTATGAGGGTGTGGGGGAAAGGGTAAAAGGGGAGTCGGGGAGGAAACGGGAAGAACGCTAATGGAGCTTCCGGTGGGTTCATTGAGGAACGCGAGGGGGGGGGAGCATTCTATTCGCGTATCTCCTAACTGTATTAGTGCCTACCCCCCTCGTTCTATCCCCACCGGTTGGGAACATCTGGCAACATCGCGTCTCCCGCATTCCAACGGCCTCCCCGATCTTATTTGTCCTCCCGGCCCCGCATTCCATTCCTATCTGGCCCCACCTCTCTCTCTCTCTCTCCCACCCTCTCTCTCTTTCTCTCTCTCTCTCTCCCTCGTCGCCGTCCTCGAGCCGGCCCGACGTTTTCGGTTTCTCCCCGGGGCGGGGAACTCTTCCCCCCCGGGTGTCCGAATCCGTCCAATCGATCGGGGATCGTAAATAGGAATTGACGCTAGGTCCCTCGACTACAGATGAAACTATCACTGTTGGAGAAATTATCAGTTTACAACTGCGACTACGTAATCGAACTGTGGGGATCTACCGAGCCGTCCAACTCTTATTAAGTCCTCGCACTCCATAATCCTTCGAAAAACGCCCCACCGTAGTCTCGAACAGCGTAATCCATAATACATAATAACCTAAAAGTCTAAAGCGGGATGGCCAAACGATTTCCTTACCGCCTGAATAAGGGAAGGGACTGGATGTACCATCATTGGGTGGTTTCTCCCTTCAAGAGTTTCTTGACTGAATTCATACCACACTGTCACTAGATATAATAAAAAAATGTAGTTGTGACTATTATGAGTTTCTTATGTCAATTCCATAGAGATAGGTATACTGCATAGAGAATTTCAAAATTCTCTATACATTTTATATTATATAATAAAACTGTAGTTCTGACTGATTTAAAAAGATATAAATATATTTTTTTTACTAGCGCTAGGGCAAACACTCTAGTGTAAACATAAGGACGGGTGGGTGGCAACTATTATACCACATAGATAATTTCAAAATTATAAAACTTGTGAAAAAAATAAACTTTGATATAAAAGTCGGCGCAAATGGTAAAAAAATGCAAACGGTTTTTGTAATTTTCCTCCCGAAAGTTGAAATGCAGAAACGTAAAATAAATCCCTACGGCGATTCAGTTATTTATAACCGTTTTATTGCCGCAACTGTAAAATACGATAGGCAACATTCATGTTCAAGTAGGGAATAAAAACACCGGCTATCCCACTTTTTTAAAATTTTATTTATTTACTCGGTATATTTCATGTGGCCACTTCCTTTTCAGGCGTCTGTAAGGAACGTTTGGAATCCAGTGTAATTCGCCTTCAGTAATTTTATGTAAAATTACGTGATAACAAGTCTTCGGCAATCAATATATCCGGAGTGAAAATTAAAACTATAAAACCTTTTAAGCGGTATATACTAAATATTTTACAAAATTGATAATTACGAAAGAAATCCGGTTGAAAATCAGAACTTCAATTAATTTAAACGGATAGAAAAGAATGGAAGACTACTACGGTTTGTCACAATAACCCTAACTTAGTTTAAATTTGCCTAATCGAAAGAGAACTGCCCCATAGCTGCATTTTTTTAGGGTAGTAGCTAAGGAACAGGATTCTGGTAATTCAGGTAAACTTTAGACCGTTATTTCATTTTTTTCATTACAATTACAATTTTCAACCTATTAAATGGCAGTAGCTCGTTATAATGGAAAAAGATTGTATAGTTTACTTTTTCTCAGGTGTCAATATCCGTTATAGGACAAGACGAATGTTCCCGGGGATTTTAAGAATCCCGAAATGGACCAGTATAAATCGCTTTCTTTCTCCGATAAAGCGCGAATACGAGAGTAAGTCTGGGACTAACGACGGTCACTTCTTTTTTTCGTTTTCTTTCTTTTCACCAGCTTCGCGCTTTCATTTCCACGAGGGGAACTCGAAACTCTGAGCGCTTCTCTGAACCGAAAGGCAACGTTGTACCGAGAGGGAAGAGATACATACCGGAATTCCATGCTCGAGTCATTAATACCTTCTTTTTTCCTGTAACGGTTACAGAAAATATTCCTCTTATAATTGATATTGTTTCATATCAAGCAACTATTCTCGCGGCTGCTCAGTTAAGTACTTTGAAAAAGAATTCCTAGACCGAAGGACAGAGATTTACAGACTTGTTTGATTTTAATTATTTTATGTACTCTACAATCTAGTAAAAATACTGATTTGATCATAGTCTTTAGGGCAAAGTACTTCAAAGCATCAATGCGAAAACGTTTATTACGAATTACATAAATTAAGGATTGAGGCGGTGACGTCAGGAATAAATACTTTCTATAAGCATGGAATTGAATTTCGTCACCGTCCCGATTATTCTCGGGCTTTTACGTAATTACTCGCGGTTTTTAATATTGTTAACTTAATGAAGGCGTTTATTCCTTATGATATTATCATTATTATTTTATGATATGATGTTATGTGTAATTTCAACTATAACTAAAGCTGCCGCTTTTTTACGAAAGGAGGTCACTATAGATACAGGAAAATGTTAAATTCCGTAAATACCGTGGTAAAAATGAACTGCGAACTCTCGACAGAAATTCTGAAGGAAAGAAAAGGCCCGGAGATTATTTATAGTTAAATACAACTATAGTTCTACGCAACTAGTAAGTTCTTGCTAGATTTTGCTGATCAGCAGTGAAGTTACTGCTGATTAATTTATTTCGGACATTTAATAAAAGCTTTGAATTGTATACATTTCAATTATAAGTTACCGTTCGATTTTTCATTAAATGAAGATAAAAATTTAAATATTGTTCGCGTAAAAAATGTGGAGATTTAAAAAAAATCCATCGAATTATTTTCCCACAATATTAGTCAATCCTGAAACCCCCTTTTCTCCGTTTGTGAACCGTATGGTTAGACCGTTTTAATTTACATTAAGTTTGGACAATAACGATCACTGTTATTAGGCTTACCAGTTGAAACGATTAAAAATGCCCACCTATTGACGTAAGTCATTTTTAAAACATCGCCCCGCTACCCCTTTCAAATAAACATTTTCGAATCTCAACATTAAAGAATAAAAAGGTCAATTTCCGAGAATTACCGAGTACGCGAACGGCGAGGACAACAAGAGTCCACGAGAACGAATTGGGACCGCATTTTTGAGATTTTTGGACGTGAACGTGCGGCATTGAAATTTGTTTTCTTCTTCTAAATCTTGAGAGCTGGAAGACGGGGAATTTCTCACCGTCTCTATCGGGAATTTATAATTCCCATTTAAAACTTATTCAGGAACTTACCTCTAGGACGTCTTGTGCAGTGTGCAGGTAGTCCCGGAGCATTTTCTCTTGTATAGCCCTCCATTCTTGCCTCGGATCTTCCAGCTGGGTACACTCTGTTTAAAGAAATTTCGAGAAAAAATCAGATAAACCTTTTATCAGAGTATAAAACGAAGGGATAGACTGACGAAACGGTCGAAAATATGCGGGAGAGACAGGGGATTCTTTCAAAACTCCGCCATCCGACGATCGACATAAAATGTGACTCAATTTCTAGACTGGTAAACGGCAAACGAGAGACCCGTTTACCGGCCGGAGAGATTCTAATTGTCGGATGCGAGAGACACGGAGGCCCGATTAACGCCAAGAAGGGTCCTGTCCTGAGCTCAAACGGGCAAATGGGACGATCCGTATTTTAATCAATTTAAATCAACTGGGTGACTTACGATTGACATGATCGATGTAATAGACCCCGATGTGGGGATCGTAGCCCTCCTCCCAGCCGAGAGGCAATTCCGCTCCAATGCAATCGGCGAACGTTTGCGGTTTTGTATACCTGCAAAACAACACGGAATAGGTTAAATTAAAAGACAGATCAATCTTTTTTTTTATAGTTATTCTTATTTTTATAGTTATTCTCTGGGAAAAGGTCGTCTCAAATTATCGCAAGAGGAAACATCATAAACTACAGATTTAAATTAACTCGTTTTATCATTTGTTATTCAGAATTTCTCATATCCCTATTTATTGCTTTCATAATTTACTTTTACAAACTGCAGATTCTATTTATTAACTGTTTTTAATATGTATTATTCAGCGTTTTACATATTCCTATTTTATACTTTTATAATTTGCTTGTAAATAAATTGCAGGTAGATCGTTTTAATTATGCATTATGCTGTGTCTCATATTCCTATTTAAATTGTTAAATCTTTTTATTATGTATCATACTGGGTTTCTCTGATTCCTGTTTATTACTTTTAAATTTGCTATATATCTATTATTATTTTTTGTTGAGAAAACGCTGGACCTAAATAATCGCAAGAGGGCGATCCGGGAAGAGGGTTCATAAAGTAAGATTTACCGACGTCCCCCTGCCCGACGGGTTTTAGTGGGGGACACATAAATTTACGAGCCGCGAACTGCTAGCTTTAAACGTCTAGGCGGCCGTCGATTATTTTTAAAATAACGGGTACTTTGGCAGCCGATCCCGAAAAGAGTCACCGACCTTGAAACATCGTGGAGAAATCGGAGCCGATCGCGTTTGGCCGTCGCATGTGTTTATATTTCGCGGTTTTTCATTACGCGGCGTCGGAACATGGGCAATAAAACCACGGAAAAGTTTTCCTTCCGGAAAATTAGAAACGTATTTCGGACATTCGGAAAGAAAAATTATTGTAATATCACCCCGGGGGAGTTCAGTCGGGAGCTCTAAATCGCCGAGCGGGAAGCTCTAAAAATAAAACTGCCCTTCCGAGTAAAACGCGAGGCGATTATACATATTCGCCGGGCATACAGTTTTCAGGCTTAAAAGCCGAAGAGTAGAATCGGAGAACGGCAGCCATGACACTTTCACTTAACTTAATGATTTTAATCGAGCCTAGAAGTTAATGGCCGATCGCCCGAACGAGTAATCTCCGCGATCGATCCGGGGGAATCCGAATGTAAATTATTGATGGAAATCGATACAGAAGTAAAACCGCTTCGGGTGCTTATTTTTTGAAGTTCTTGGGAGGCGCTGTTCGACAAGACTTTTCGAATATTTTAAGCTGAAAACGTGGGAAGGAGTCCGGAGAGAGAGGGGCCGCCGAAACAAAAGGAAGCCCGGCGGAATTTTCCCAGAAATTAACTCCCCGACCGTCCGTTATTACGGAAATATTTCCGACGCTGTCCACGCACAGGAGCCACTCTAGAGCACCGGAAAGCCTTTCGGATTCCATTTTGGATTACGAAGTCCTGTCCGTTGCGTAAGGGGAATTTCATATAAGGACCAACTTTCTAAAGATCGGAGACTTGACGCCGAAGCCCAACTAGGGCTACGAGATATTGCCCGGCCGTTCGGATTTATCTGAGGAATGCGATGATTCCAAGGGAATCGATCAAATCGAAGACTATTCTGGGATAGCGGAAGCCCGGGAGGGGCTTCATAATTGGCCGATTGATATATACACAGAAGCGTTTAAAAGATAATTATCCAGTTTATATCGGGGCCATTGTTCGTCTTGAAAAACGCATTTTATAGGCTTATCGACCGCCCCCGGGTCTCAGCCACCGAGATAACCCCGTAAACTGGGTTCGCGAGAAAGGCTATATATTCGGGACCATTAATCCCTCCCCACTAAGTCGTAAGCCCCCTCCCCCGCACCACCGATCGTTATGTAAGCGTGCCAAGAATTCAGAAATTAAAACCCGCCCACTCCCAGTCTCTAGTTATACGGGTCTAGTTTTAACGGCGATAAAAAAAAACCCTGGAATTTTCGCCAAACGGCCGTCGGTTTACAATGGGAGTTGAAACTGCGTAAAATCTCGATAAGGTATCGGAGAAATAAAAAATTCGGAAGTAGATATCGTTACAAAAGAAAATATGAACATTTTTCTGTACATTATACCTGTAACGGGCCGCGTTCTTGTTTGGTTGGCAAAAACAGACGGCTACACTGTTATCGGGTTAAAACACTTTACTTTCTTTGCTTTGAGGATCCAGCATATTATTCTGGACAGTATCCTAAACTGTATTAGGTTATACAGTTAGGTAATCTCGCTATGTTACTGGTGGAACCGAATAGGCGAGAGACATATAGGCTGTGCACACCGAAGTAAAATATGGATAATCAGAATATATGATGAGATTTTCATTTCGAATATAGGAGTGAAAATTATAAGCATTAAATCGTCCTTTCGAAAAAACTTCGTTTATAGTCCCGAGTTCTCGGATACCTTACGCAATTGCGTGTAAGAAAGGCTTGGAAACAATGTTTTAAAAAATATTCTACCTAAGGACGACAATTTGTTTACAAGTTAGTTTTTTCAACACAGTGTGGTCTCGTGGCGGGTAGCCGCCCGGACTGTTGGTTTCGCGGGCCGGAGTTTCCGAAAACCCAATGACCGCGGGAGGAGGAAGGAAACCAAATTTCAAAACATTCCTGTGTCGAGCGTATTTTAAAAACGGGAAACATAAACCCGAACATCACCAATCAGCTAAAACAGAATCTGCTTTTGGCAGTATCTCTCTCTTTCAAAGGGTTCGTGGAAGAGGCCACGGATAATTTTAGTCGCAGATTAGACATCTCAGGAACAATGACGAATCTTGTTTTTGCCCCCCGACACACCCGGACGTGAATCACAATTCAGAATACGGACAAATGCTGAAAATCATAGGCAATACCCGAATAGACAACAGATACCCCCGTTACTAATTGACCGATATCTATAAACTATCTAAGCTCTTCGAATAGACATTGGTCTGTATATCAAAATTAAAGACTACAAAAGAACGTCTACAGAAATACATTGCGCAAACAAAACATTGAATTTTTTCTCCGTATTTACATAGCACGACTGATTCCCGGCTTACGCACTCGGGCCTGGTTAGGTTATATAAAATATAAATAATATTACAGTTTAATTTTTACTTTCCTACTTCCCTTATAGTTTGTAGGGGGATTGGGACTGATTAGGAATATGTAATATAAAAACTAGATGTAGATGAACCCCTGGTGCGTTAACTGTGATATTAACATATAGCGCAAGTGCGCAGAATGGCCGATATGCGCTTGTGATCGCTTATTTCTCCCTACGCATTTCCCTAGTTATAACTAATTTACGAACTAACATCCATGGCAGGTTCTAGGGGGATTCGAAACGCCGACCTCTGGGCTAAAGGTGCACAAAACTTAAATATTTCTGTCAAAAAACAATTCTATTTACAGGAATAATTTAAGGACAGTAACGAAACTCAAGTTCCATCAATGAACCTGAAGTATTTGATTTCATAAAATACAATTCCAGATTCTATAAACACGAAATGAATCACAAACTGTGTATGGACATGAGTATTACCCCGTACAGCAAAATTTGTTAATAACAAAATCGATTATCATTATATTGGTAATCTGTAATTCTAATATTCGGTACGAATTTGGTTTTCCGGTTAAGAGGAGTATAACTTCCGGTAACACAACGAGATCTCTGGAGTCGATCAATTTTGATGAAATTCGATGGACTTTTTCCCGCGCCTGTAAAAATAAAACCTGTCCAATGAGAATTGCAAAAATACTAAAAAAAGTCCCGAAATCGGCTCGAAGGCCGCGGCCGAAGGAACAATTCGGGCACCGTTATGAGTTTTTTCTTTCTCGTAGTTGTTGTACCACGACTCGACAAGTGAGGAGGTTTCCGAACGGAAACTTGGGCGCTGCCTTAATTCCTAATTACAGATGATCGTGAATCGGAGAAAAATCATTTATATGAACCCGAAAACCCTGCAAGCAATACGGTATCCCTGAATTCGAAGTAGTATATTACGAACAATGAAACTGTTGAAAACCAAATGGGGAAGTACTGACATTTTGATAACAAACGGGTCAATTATACGTATAACAAATCCTCCATAATCCTGGACATTTTATTCTAATCAAAACTCAACAATTCAAAACATACTACGTGTAATTTGAATTATCCGATGCTCCTTTTCAGTTTTGATGTTACCATGGTTGCAACAGCGCTACAAAGTTTAAACATATGAAAAAAGTAATTACAAGTAAATTGTTAGAATGTATCTGAAACGCAACCATTTCGGTTGAAAGGTTCATTTAATGACCTGAAACATTCCTTGCTACATCACAGAAATATTACTTATGGTATACAATTAAATAACCAATGATATAATTAACATTCTCCCGGTAACGATAAATAACTAATATGAATGATAAAAACGTATGACGTGTGCGCATACCAGGTATATATATATATATATATATATATATATATATATATATATATATATATATATATACACACATATATATAAACGCAGGGTATCGTGTAGGAATAATAAACCAAAGACTTATGTTCCAATAATATGCTAAGCGAAAACGGTGGCGCTGATTATAATAAACAATTATGAAGGTTTTATTTTAACATTGTTGGTATAAGGATGTTTAAAAAAATTGTTAACGAAATTTTTTTATAAAATTCCAAAAGCGAAATTTCAATTTCACTTTCGTTCGAAAACAGTAGGCTATCCGGTTTTTACCGAAAAAAAACAGAATATTCGTTCCAAAAGTGGGTCGAATATTTGCAAAATTATGTTATTGAGACCAATGCTTACACTTAGTAGGGAATAAGCAAAAAATAAATTTTACAAATAAACGAAAAAATGTTTACCTCCACCACGAGATAATGTTTAAAGTATTAAATAAAGTAGTATTCAAAGGTAAACAAGAGAATATTTTCGGTGGTCCCTAGGTTTACAGGAAATAAAATAATAGGCTCAATCTTGATTCAAATTTCAATCTGGAGAGGTAATTTTTCAATACGAAAGCGAGTGAATTTTACAGATGGGTTTCCCCAAGAATAGCGTTATCATCGGACGCTTTCACGCTTTTCACGGTTTAGTTTTTTCGAACCCTTTACATCTATCGCCAAGAAGTGCGTCTGAAATCCGGCGCAGAATTATAAAAAAAGATCATTCGATGATACCGAAACGTTATTTCCGATAGAATTTGAATTTTTCATCATACCGGTACAACCGGGTTGCTTTTAGAGAATACCACTTCACCGTAGAGATTGGCAATTGGAATCGATTTTTGTATTTCTGCTTTTACATTAATGACGCATTATTACCGCTGTTTCAAATTCTCGCCATTCTCTGGTTTTGATATACTAGGATTGGGACAGAAAAACTTAAATTGCCAATAATGAGGTTTGATTCAAGACTTCTCTTTATCACTATTGCGCCGTATTTCGAAATACCTTATTTTAAATCCGCTTTTCCGCCAATTTCAAGAGGTCTGAATGAGAATCGGAACTGTTCCGACCACCGAGGTTAACATCTTATTTGTATTTACGTTCGTTGTAATAGTGACTCAATATTTCACGCGTAGATTTTTGTATCATTGCTTCAAAGCTTTTATTAAAGCAGGATGAAATTTTCGGCACATCTGGCTTTGACCTACCATCCTAATAGGATTTGGGCAGAATGACTTAAATTGCGTTATAGCTAATAGAGAACTTTTAGGGAATTCTCTTTATCACTATTATTCACTTTATCGCCATATATCGAATACCACATTTGAAATAAGAATTTCCACCAATTTTAGGAGGTTGGAATGCGAATCGTACCCAAAGAGATCTGTTTACAGATAAAGTATTATATATATATAAGCTGTTTCGGCTGTTTCACGACCACATGCTTTTATTCCGAGAGCTACCGAACCCTAAAAAGCTAAATCTGCAAACGGAGAGGGAAGGAGCGGTCGAATGTTTTCCGGGTGAGTCATTTTGCGCATTCTTTCAATGTATTGAGGGCCCCGACATATGTCCCCGGCGGTGGTGTTCGGCTTGACGCCTGTTCGTTATACCGGCGCGCAAATAAAACTTTTACTTTTGGTGCTTGATAAAGTCGCGCTGAAGACAAAAAAGAAAAATATAACCGGTCATCAAAAGTATAGTAGTAACAAGTATAGTACAATGGAGAACCCCACTGGCTTTCCATTTACTGTTTCTGGTATGTTTAAATGACGTGGCCGGTGAGGAACATTAATACGGCATGTTCGGGATGTGCAGGAGTTGACAGAAATGTACTCGCAACAATAAAAACAATAAAACGTATTTCGCATTCTTTAAATGGCATATTAAAGTCAACATATTACGTTGTTATTGCCTGTTTCTGTGGGAACAGGCCTAAAAAGCTAAAGCTAAAAAGGTAAAATTGAAAACAGTATAAGATTTAGGATTCTAGTAGTTGTGGGTGTAACACTTGCTCCAACAATGAAAATCGACGTCCAGAACAATGTTTTAACCACGGAAAACACTGATATAGCACCAAATTTTATTTTACTTTTAAAATTATAACATATATATATATATATATATATATATATATATATATATATATATATAGAGGCAGGCATTTGGAAATTGTAATCTACATGTTTAAAGTAAGTGTAGTTGCAAAAGTAAAAATAAGAACATTTATTAATTTCACTTCAAAGGGTATATTAATGCGTTATTGCCAAAAAAATTCTGTGCCAACAATTTCACCTTACTCAGGTAAAACAGTAAGATCTTATAGTACTTAATACGCATATTTTCTGCGGGAGGTGTCTTACATTTACCCAACTTAGGATAAGTAGCTTTCAGGGTTTTCCCATAATGGGATTCTAACAATGCAAATTGACATCCGGAACGATGTTTTACCCCGGCAAACACCGGTCTGGGACCGAATTCAATTTTGTTTTGTTTATTTATATAGCGTGTTTATAATTTTATTAAAATTTATTTATATGTTCAAACCTCTTTACGCTATCGATCGTTAAGGTTCGATTGATCTAGTGAGGGGCGGTTTCATCGATCACCACCCTTACATATATCCCAACTTATACCAACATCCATGGCGTACAGGCGGACGAACCGCCGACCTCCGAGTCCCTAGCCACATTTTGTTACAAATGCTTTATTTTTCTTCGGATATACACAAAGCATCAATCAAAATTGCATGCCTTCCTACATTTATGTACATGAGTACATATATAAATATACTCGTGTTTGCCGTGCCATAGCCACCGAGCCGCCTATTTTGTATTTAAAATTCTAACCTAAATACAGGTTTTTACCTGGCCCTTTTATGAACTACGGCCTTACGATGTAAGAAAGAATACAATTTTCCGCTTCTGCCAATCGATCTTTATCCCAGATTCAACAGAATTGTATTTGAAATCGATTATAGGAGGCAGGAGCTGTCTTAACACCTGCACTTAATTTCCTTAATAAACGGAGTCATATCGCCTGGAACAGAGCTTTCCCGGCATAATACGGACGGACGGGGGGTTCGGGAATAGAGAAAGTGGTCGAGGGCGGACGGAGGGGTCCAATTCAAAACGATTTCGCCCTCGATAAAAATCGTGTCGGTCTCGAAATCGAAGGGAAACCCCCCCCCCTGCCCCAAACCCCTCGGGGCTCGTAAAACTTCCTGCCGAAGAATCTCTAAGTGGTTCGCGTTTTAAACGACACGGCCCAAGAATGCGGGCCAAGGACGCGTGTCTCGATAAAAGGAGGGGAGCGAAAAAAAATCGTATATATATATATATATATATATATACAATTTATATAAATAATATATATATATATATATATATATATATATATATATATATATATACACATATATATAATAAAGAAAAAAACAAAATAGCGACCATCCTCGTTTAAATATAACGGTGTCTCACGTCGCACTCCTAGGTATACACCAATAATACTGTTGTACCACACGGTACGGCCTTAGCTGTTAGCCATCTCCATCTAGTCTACACAAGTAGGGCCTTCTAAATTCGCATTTATCCGTGACTGTTGCAACAAAAAAGGACTAATAATAGACAATATTAAGGTGGTCTGGTTTTCGAAACGAATCTTGCAACACAAATTTTACATCTTTCAATTTCTAAACACACCAAAAGTTACGTTTATCCGAGAATTTTGCGTAATAAAAGAATTTATAACAATAACAGACCAGATATTAAGGGGATCTGGTTCGTTCGAAATGATTCCTCGTGAATTCAATTACGTATCTTTCAATATTCAACCTCCCCGGTCTTCAAAAGTCGTGTTTACACTAGATGTTGCATAAAAAGGGATTAATAACTACAATAACAGGCAATAAATAAGAGGTCTGGTTCATTCGAAACAATTTTTGCAACACAAATTCAATTTTGTATTTTTTAATTTGTAACTCCCCCCCCCCCCCACGAATAGAGTCTTCAAAAGTCCCAACCATTTATGCAAGAATGTTGCATGAAAAAAGATTAAGACAATATTATGAGACTCTGGTTCATTCGTAACCAATTTTTGCAAAAGGAATCCAATTGTGCATTTTTCAACTTCTAACCTACCGGAATGGGATCTTAAAACGTAAGATTTATACGATAATGTTCCATTAAAAGGGATTAATTGATCTAATTTTACAGAAAATATAAAACAATATTATAGGGCCCTGGTTTGTTTGTAACAATTCTTGCAAAACGAATTCCATTTTTTAACTTCTAACCCAACCGGATGGGGTCTTGAAGAACTACATTTATCCGAGAATGTTGCATTAAAAAGGATTGATAGATCTAATTTGGCAACAAATCTAAGACAATATTATGAGAGCCTGGTTCGTTTGGAATTCAGCAGAATTCAACTTCGTATTTTTCAACTTCACGTTTGTATTTACGTACATACAATCCATGAGGTTCAAGGACATTATATATTTTTCGATTTTACGGTACAAAACGACCCTCTCTGTAAATATTTCCCGATTCTTCCGATTTCTCTGTTCGGCCGCTAAGAGAAGATAAATAATAATCGCACGTGAATGTTTAAAACTTGGTGAGAATATAGACCCAATGGGACTCCTTTTTTGCACGAGACGACGTTTCGCATTCGGGCATAACTTAGATTGCTAAGCCCCTCGACGCCGTGAAGCCCGAAACGATGCGCCTACAGTGGTTTGAATACATTCGGGGGAGCTATTAATTTCAGGTTGACGATGCTTTCACTGCCGGAACAGATTCGAAAGCCCGTAATCGGATTGGTATGTCGAACCGCGCGGACAGTTGGGGGGCTATTTACATTTAGTCATCCGGGTTTATTTTTCTTACATGCCGTTTACCTCAGGATTCTTTACAAAAAGTAATTACGTAAAAAGAAATTAATGACAATAAAAATCAGCTTTAAAAAAACTCTTCGTCAAATTACAAAATATATTGACATTCGTTGTGCAATTTGATGGAATATCTAATTGGCAGGTTTAAAAAAAATTGGCCTCTTAACTATCTGCTCTTTAAATATTGTGGAGGCTTTTAAGAATCAAATGTTTGGGTACATCCTTGAAGTCTATTTATTATTAATATTTGAATTTAAAATGGGTATCAAGCTCATAAATTAGTTTGCTGACCTAACCTTCTGTTAATTGTGTAAAATAAATATTTCACAAGTCTTGAAATCATACAGATTTTTTTTGTTTCTCCATGTTTAACAAAGTTGCCCATATGGCAATGAAAAAATGTTCTATCAAACGACTGATTATGTCTAATGCTTTTCGCATGATCCCTTAGTCAATGCCTTCCTGAAAAGTGGAGATAAAAGGAAGATTGCAATGGATGGCATTTGGACTTGACTCACCCAACTTCTGACTCAGTTGGGGACAAAAAAATGGACACCTCTGAAAACAGATTATGCTTCAATTCCGGCGACCGAATAATCATCCGGAATATTACGGTTATTAGAGACACAAACATTCCTCGAAATCATCTGTCTGTCATCAAGCACACTTTACAGACACAAACAAAATTATTTACAAATTCAATGTGCAACAAATGTTACTTATTGGACAGAAAATTGTACCACGGTAGGAAAGGAATGTTCACAATTGCACAATATGAAACATGATGTAATTACCTGTGTATCCATATGGGCATCTGCCATAATAATCAAGCTCATAGTGCCATGTCGGACACAGGTTTTATTTTTTTAATATTATTTTGTTATTCGCAACATATTTAATAAAAACATTAAAAGAGATAGTCATATCGGTGTATAATAATTTGGCAAACAACCGTTGAAATAGATATGATTTTCTCTTTGTTTTGAATGAATTAAGAACATTCTTTTGACTCGAACAAATCTAATTAATAACCAAAAATTCCATTATTTTTGTATTGGTATTAATGAGTAGTAATTTAAAATTACAGAAATAAAGTTTGATTTGATTTTTGATCTTTTCTGAAACCACTAGTGGCAGGTTCAAGTTCCTTTCCACAAAATAGGAATGAAATTCCTTCGGCATTAACCATAAAAGTCAAACATACCTAAACTTCCAAACTTATTGTAAACTGAACAAAATTAATACACTGAAAAAATAACATCTACCGAATGATTCTAATAAAAAGGTGACAAATATATTTGTAACATTTCATATGGTAAAAAGTGAATTTGTAATTAATGCAATCGGATAAAAATAATGTTAGCACTGGGAACATCAATTCAATTGGGTTTAAATTATTTTAAGGAAGGAAGCGAAGAGACTGCTTGGCGACAGGAGCGCTGCTATTTCTGTTACTTGGCACAACATGTTTGCCATAATTCTTTCTAGAGACATCATCCGGCTCTTAAAATGTAGAACCCCCCCCATCTTTACACGCCAATATCATTTTAATGCCCCTTCCAAAATTACAGCAATACGGGGGAAAAAGACAAAAACAGAAGTTAAGTTAATGACTTCTTTTCAATGTACTGGGGGGCCACACACAGAGAGGCCAATTAGATAAAGGGGAAGATAAATTGATCGTACATGCAATAATTGTGCAGTAAATTATGTAAAGGAATAAAGAATGAAATATTTGAAAGGCCCATACTAATTTTTCTTAACTATAACAAAAAATGAATGTCTTTTAGAGATGCACAAAGAGCTAATACATAAATTAGACATCAGAATCTGAAGCTAAATATGGCAGAAACTAAGTGATAGAATATGAATAATAAATCACAACTGCTTTTGTGTGCTCCCTATAAAAAATTGTCCAAAATATTTTACTAAACAACGTTGAAATTTTGCTCAAAATACCAAAATAAATTGAAACTTCATAGAGTTAACAATAAAATCAGGTGGGCGTATTTTGAGGAATGCAGTTCTGGAATGAAACTCAGGAATGTGGAAATAACAAAAGTGAATGGAAGAGTAAAATTGAGTTTCTGGCTTCGAAAAACCTTTGGACCTATTGAATTTGAATGCCTTGAAATTAAACAATTTTATATCCAAAGTGTAGAATCCTTGTTTCTAGTTTTTTTAGACCAAGTTTCACCCATCTCGAGACCGAAAACAGAGCATAAGTTATGAGGCAGACTAGGGGTCGGGCTAACTTATTAGAAATATTCCACCAGGCGACTTTCTAGTCGGGGTCCTAAGGCGTTCCGCAGTCGGAAAAGCGAGGAAATGCAGGAAATGGAAATGGTAGGTCCTTGCGATATTGACGATGGGGTCGAACCGAGCGATTTCGGACCCGGAATTCTTGTAGAATAAACACGTCCCGACTATTTTTAAAATTATAAAAAAATTCTAGGTGCATCGAGAACGATTGGTATTCCGATCGGCAAAGGCAGCCCGTACAAAAATCGCCGTATAACTCGCGCTTTTTAAAACAGACAGCAGCACCGTCATCAAATATTTGGAGCAATCGAACATTTTTAATAAGCTGAAGACAATTTAAAGGTGGATAGGACCGGCCGGAGTTAAGCCCGGTAGGATGAGGTAGGTTAGGGGCGGAGATTTCGATATTGGAACGCCGGTCGAAAATCCGAACGGCCAGAACAACTTTACCGCTTAGGTGTACCGAGCTGATCTTACCTGTCTCTCGGGTCGATCCAAGTGGTTTTCTTATTGTTGTGATCGATGAAATAAACTTTCCCGTCGTAATCCCGGGCGCAGTCCCAACCTTCGGGCAGAGGCATTTGTCCATTTCTTCGCCTTGGCATATTTCACTAGTTAAATCCATCGAAAATTAAAAGCGAGTGACACCACCGTACCATATCTAGTTTACTCCGCCATATTGCATAGCACATTATCACGCCAGTCCATGACATCACGCTAACAACGCATTCTCGCGGCAAACATCCCTACCGACACTTATCAAAATTCTTTACGCACTTACCTCCCAATAATTACTGCCTACCGTCTACGTAACGTGTCCTGGTATTTTTTTTCTCCTTCTTCCCCTATTCGACCGCGTCCGCTGATTAAACGCCCACCCGATTTAATTCAACGAAACATATTTTCGCGACAATATAAACCCCCCCACCAGCCGGCGGGATTTCATGGATTGTCGGTAGAGTTTTTTATTTGATTTACGATTAAGGTTTATTTTTGACACGAAATTTACACTCTCGAATAGCAAAACTGTCACCTTACTTTTGTCGTTATTAAATTAATTATTAGAAATTAAAAAATGATTTCTCGCAAAAAAAATACATATACATAAGAAGAAAGAAAGACATTAGTTTTAACGGTATATTATGCCTTGTAAGATTGTTGTGTTCCGAAAGAAAAATGTTTATAAGCGATCATGATAGGCAGAAATTTTTGATTCTCTTGTTTCTTCGTTAACATTACGAAACGATTTTAAATATTAAGAATATCCGTCGAAAATTAATACAATTGGACCGAAGTATGTAATTTAGTACTTCAAGGAAGTAAATACGCCCAACGGTGGTATTTCGTGTGCACGTTATCCGTTCAAAACCCTGTCCGCGTGAGACTTTGAAAACCAAAATGGCGCGTCACCTTCGGGAGGATCGCCATTGGCTTTCCCAGCACATCGTAAAAGACAATAACGGAAGATAAATTGAAAATATATTGATTAATTTAAATATAAACTAAATGTTACATTCTTAACACACACATGCAGTCCTTTGCAGTCTTGCAATGGTTTAACCTAACCAAATTTAAAATGTCTATAGAAAGAGATCATTTCCAGTTAAACTAAAAAATAAGAACTTCAATTTTTAATTCATAATTGTCTATAAAAAATGACAATATGACATATATTGTCTATATATGGGGAATTTCAGGGTTTCAGGAGAGAAATTGGGACCACAAACTGATGTCCTGTAGATTTATGTACAATATATAGAATGTAATATGTAAGATTGAAATTTTACACTACCTTCAATGCACATTCAGTTTACATTAATTTTTTTAATTTAATACATATTCATTTAAAATTACCTTCTGATTTATTCACTGGCATATTTAGGATCACAAGTTATATTTGTTATTAAATAAATAAATGTTTTCAGACACATAATATTTTTTATTGTAATGAAAGATCTAAATGTGTTTTAAATTGTTTCAAACTTTATATACATTCTGAATCATAAGTACTGTATCACCATGCACAAGTCCTTATCACATATACAAATAATGTAATTGGATTGTATTCACAGATTTAGTTTCAGATGAGACCAACTGTATCAGAGGTTTATTTTAATTTACTTAATGGAAAATATCAGTTAGGATGTAATACTCATTTCAAAAAATAAACAGTGAACTTCAAAGGATTCAAATTGTGTTTACTTTAAACATTTAACTATCATTACTGTAACCTCTGGGTATGCTTCGGATGCAACTGAGTATGGAAATTCTGATATCCCATGACATGCTGCATGGAATATTCCTTTATTGTTGACTGCAATTACAGCTCCACTAAATTTGGGATTGTACTCGGCAATTCTTCTGATGGCTTCCGTTGAAGCGCTTTTTGGGGAGGCACCATTTCGCATCATTTCCACCATTAAAAAACTGTTAAAAATAATTATTAATTAATTATTAATAATTAAACAGGAACATTTTCATGCATAACTTTGAACATATTCTGTTCCTTGTTTACAATTAACATTTTATATTTATTAAACATTTATTGTATCAAAGCTTTCACAAAAAACCCAATGATTATAAACAAAATAATTAGTGAAAAATAGTTATGCGACTACTTAAATTTATTAACCAAAGAGTTATTATTAAATGGTGTGCTATAAATATAAAATAAATCATCTTCATAATGATTTCTGACACTTATGTTGTCTTATATTCCAATTAGGTTAAGGAATGAACACATAAAATTCAATTCCAGTTAAGATGGAACACTACTATTATTATATCTTTAACAGCATTAACAGGATTGCTTTTTTGCAATTTATGACTGTAGAAATTAATTAAACATCAATCATTATTGCAAAATAAATTTACAGAATAGACCAAGTTAGAATTCTATCAGAAGCCATAAAAATGACTCATTTTTCAGTGCACAGAGAGCACGAGATATTCTGAATTTACTAATAAAATGCTATGTATTACTATTATTTACTTTGTTCTTTATTTATACTTTCTGAGTGAAAAAAGTAACCAAAGGGAAATGTTCAAGGGAAGAATGGACTTCCAGAGGAATTTTTTTAGGTATTAACCAGGTAACACCTAAAGAGCATGCTGAAGAGCATTTAACCTAGCTTTAGCCTAATTCTAAATCTAAACACCCTATTTTTTATATCCCCAGCTAGAATCTATGGTTCCAGATACCAGATTCCTAGAGGTTTTATTTTTACCAGTTAGGAAGGTTTAAATTAAACAAATAGTTAAATACTTCAGTAATGATGAAATTTATTACCTTTATCTACCATCAAGAAAAACTTAAATAATAAACCTCTTCTGATACATAAATAAACTTTTGAGGCTGGAAATGAACATTATCTATATAACTAGATATTGTTAGTTGTGAATGTCCAGGATCCACTCATAAAAATCATAAGCACAATGGATAACTGTAAACTCAAATATCAGCTTTTCTTTTTTTTTTAACAAAAATATGTATTATAAGTACCTCTATGTTATGTCACTATCAAACTATGAATCAGTTAATAAGTGGATGGATACAGCAATGCTTAACATATTCAGCAGATTTCATGTAATATTTTTTATTTTATATTGAATACCAATCAGAAACAAAAACCTCAATAAATCATACAAATAATACCTTGGAAGAAAACGCATCATCACATCACCATCACCAGTGGCAACTCCTGCTCCTACTTTGCTGTCTGCATACGCTCCAGCCCCAGGGAGTGGAGCGTCTCCAATTCTCCTATTAAATTACATAAATAAAATTAATTATAATTTTTATTGGAATTAATCCAATATCTTGACAGGTATAATTTGAATGCAATATATATGCATGTATATAATCTAAAATTACCTTCCAAAGGTTTTATATGTACATGCATTTCTTTCACTAAAAGAAGGTTAAATCCTTTATGGTTTAAAACTGGTATTTATTCACTAAATAATTTAATCTAAGGGAAATAACATTGTTAATCTGTTGTTCTTTTATAATGGCTATAATCAATAGTTATAAAAACAACAAATTTTCATAAATCTATCAATGAGAACAGATTCAAATCTAAGACAACTAAGTCAAAATGATTATGCAATCTGCTACAAGAATCTTACCCAGGAATTTTAAATTTAGCTCCATTACTTGATGTTCCAGCCACAATGCTACCATTTTTAGAAATTACAACCATGCTTATTGTATCATGATTGAATTTGTTAATCAAAGGTATTTGGTCAGCATGATTTATTTGATTGAAGTTTGTATCAATATCTGTTGGTTCATATGGTCCACATACTTCTCTCGGGTTTGGAGCAACATTCTGAAAATCATATACTGAATATAACAAATGATTTTTTTGCGAGTTTATGCGAAGCAGTAACGTTATCTGAAAGTAATGAATATTTTAACTCAATGACATGATTCAACTGTGAACTTACAAGCCAAAAATTTGGTTGACATTTGCTACTTTTCCAATTTTTCCACATATCTTTCGATATTCTAGTACTAAGGGATTCTTCTGTGAATCCCATTTCCTTGGCAAAATCGGTTGCCAAACTGCCAACCAGTATGGAATGATCGGTATTTTCCAATACGTGCCTTGCCGTAGAAATGGCATGTTTTATATTTCTTAAACCACCAACAGCGCCCATATTCATTGAATCCCTGAATATTACTTTCATTATTCTTTCGTTTCAAATTTTCCTTCAATAGCAAATTTGAGATTTATTTCAAGTGGGGCCGATATAACCCCAGACCACTTGTTGCAATTCAAGAGTTTTTGTATAATAAACTGTATTGTTTCATTACAATTTCATTTTATTTATAACAATTAAAATTAAACCTTTTGGCTGATTTCTAACATATTTTAACACCAGGTTTACAGGACACGTCAAAATGATGTATTTTGAATTTCAGAAGGAATATTAACAGATATCGTTTGCACTTTTTTTATCACTTGTTCCGAATTAACAAGGAAAATCCGTTTAACGAGATAAATATATATCTTAGTTTTTTCAAAAGTGTAATTTTGAAATTCTCTATGTTGTATACCTATCTCTATGGTACTGATACATCAGAAACGTGTGTAAACCTATTGTCAGAAAGTTATCTTTTATTTGTAACGTGTAATTTAGGCAGAATGTTTAATTTCTTATGAAATTTCACTACTTTCATAATACAATTAATCGGTATGAGAACATTAAATAAAACTTTGCAATACCCATCAAAGATCATAGCATCTAGTGTTGTTTCCCCATTTTCATCTGGGCTACCCCCATATCCAACTGTTCCATCACATTGTAGATCTTCGCAGGTCGAACATCCAGTCGTTACTGCATCTACAGCTGTTTTACCCTTAGTGTTTAACACCTTCCACGCTGAAAATAGCATTTTTTTTGGTGAACACTTACATGCAATTTTTACAGAAATAAAAATATATTAGGTATAAATGCTCAAAAATCAGCATATTCAAAGCATGTATTCAAAGTATAATGATTTATCAATGCAATTCCATGATGAAACTGCGAAATAAAACATGAACCCAAATTATAACTATGAAACTACTAACTATGAAATTTGTCTAAATTTAAGTTGTATTGATAGTGACAAAGCTATGGCATTATCAGGCCTATTTATACTGGCTACAGATTTCAGGTTGGAGAAAAGAAAATGCTTTTAAAATTACACCAGACTAATATAACATGATAAAACATTTCTTGTAGTTATAGATTTTATGGTTTAGACTGTTTAACTGGAGGTTAAAAAAAATGACTTCATACCTTCATATGTAGCGGCTTTAAATGCCCAAGTGTTAATGACGAGCGGTAAACCATCGCCTTTACCCTCAGCTAAACAACAAAGATTTAAGGCGATTAAAACAAAACTGACATATAACGACATCGGTCTCTCCCTTCAATCAGCTGCTCTGTAAATGCCTTTTGAATCCAATTCTGTATGAAAACCAAATACAAATCCGATAAGAAACGTCAAAGTGCACTCTTCCAATATTTGAACTTGATTCGAGTATCGGTCAGTTCCTTATCTGAAAAACATATTATTTATATTTACTTGTTCGTACGGACCGAATATAACGATTTTTCGTCGAACTTCGACTGTATTAATTATTCAATTGTAAAGCAGACCGAATAAAATTTTGTCTGCTAAACGATCGATGCTAAAAGTCCTTTGGCCCAAATATTGTTGGTTGCAGATCGTTTGTTCTACCCGTCAAACTGCGGCAATAAAAAAGTTTATATCAAGTCTATTTATAAATATGAAGAATGTGGCGCATAACAGTTACCACCTCATTGCGCCCAACAAAAACAATTATGGAGA
Organism: Lethocerus indicus; assembly: GCA_019843655.1. Taxonomy (NCBI): domain Eukaryota; kingdom Metazoa; phylum Arthropoda; class Insecta; order Hemiptera; family Belostomatidae; genus Lethocerus; species Lethocerus indicus. The sequence continues at coordinate 35,583,227 of JACDQD010000001.1, forward strand.
AAAAGGATATTAAGAATATTCTAGTGAATATATTTGAGTCAGAATATCAGTAAGACATTGTGTGCTATTTATAGTGAAGTAACTTAAACTTTATCACAAAGACTGTTGGACTACCATAACAACTTGTTTCAGCTATTGGCAATTATCATTATTTGTAAAATTGTACATAATGAACGTCATAACTAACAGTAGTATGCTTTTTATTTATTAATGAAATTATTTCAATAACTTCTATAGCCTTAATAACAGAGTACATCATGATAGTACTTTGTATTAATTTTACTTTTAGTATTATTAGTAAGGCCCATAACTTACTTTTATTATAGTTATTAAAGCTAAAAACTTTTAGTTATTTGATTGTTCTGTAGTTTGTATGTTAACTAACCCCTACAGTGTGGATTTATGCATTGTTGGTAATCAAATTATTACAATCATAGTAATTCAAATAAGCATAATTGAGCAATTTTAATTGTATTACTACATATAAAAAAAATGCTAATGGAAATTTAAGTCTCCCATAATTTATCAGATCATTGTAATACCAGATTTAGAGGATACTGTTTCTGTTCATGTGATACTGTTGTCTGTGTTTTGTGTCTCATAAAGCATAAATATTCTCAACGCTATCAAATATATTTAGAGTCAGCGTAGAACACATTTCATTGCCAATTTACATAGAAATTGGGAACACTTGTTAAATATTTGAGCCAAAGAAGTTATTGAGAAATTAGAATATGCAAAATAAAATTTGTTTTGTTATAATTAAAAACAACCTTTTTTTAAGTATTTAATATAATTAGAAAATATTAAAATATCCCAGTTTACCTATTTGCCAATAAGTATTCAGATATTTAATGAATTATGCAATCCTTTAGCTCAGAAAAAATTAGCAAATCATACTTGATTTATATAACATTATTTAGAACAACATTAATATGGATTTGGGCTTATTTCTCAGGAAGAATAAACAAAAATGGATTAGTTTTTTACAAATTTTATATTTTTCTTTTTTTTCTAACTTAATATGACTATCCTTACACATACACAATTTCAGAATGTAAACACACAAAAAATATAACAAATATGCAAATAAAATTACCAATAATAAGAAATGCACTTATATATGTACTATTGATTTATATAACCCCAACCAACTTATTGTTAACCCCAAAATGAACTGTTTACATTAACATAATATTTAATAGTTGACTGACTAAGCTTTAGGTACCACCAAAAAAAAACAGTAACTTAAATATGGGTTAGTACCTATTGGGAACAAATTATAGTACCAGACCATTAACTGGTGCATGCAAACAATAAAATAGTGAGAGCTAGCTGCAGATGCAAATAAAATAGTTTAATTTATTTTCATAAAACTCACGACTAGTAATTTTTTTGTTTTGTGCTTAAGAATTATTACTTATGAAAATATAATAAATACAGTATAAATCATCAGTTAAAGTCATTCAGGCCATAAAAAGTGATTGTTAAAAAAACATCTGAAGCCATCATACTCCGTAACTATAATAAAAAGTCATCTAGTCATAAAAATCACTATCACAAATATGTTCAATAAAAATTAATGGTAAATAAAGGTCCTGTAATTGTAGAAAAATATTGTTTGTAGACTTATTCAACTTTAGGAGACAATTGATGTATGCAATTCCATAGAAGTAATAACAGCAGGAATTTCCTCCCATTAGGCATTTATAATAATTTTAAAAACTCTGTAAAATCATACCAACGTATAAAATTGAAGGGATAACAACATCGTTTTCATTAATAATCAGTCTGCAGAAGTCACAGAAACTCTAAAAACCGTTGAAATGGCCAGTTTGTACTGGTTGACAAGTATAATTGTGTTATTATACAGGAAGACACAATTTTAGTATCAAATCATGGTAAAAGGCACTCAAAGATCTAAAAGCTATGAAAAAAATCGCAGTTAAAATTTACTTTCAACCTACATTTGAACAGACAGGGTACACAGTTCAGATAAAAACATAAGGACTAAATTGAGCTTAGAATTGTTTCAATCTCACACTGTATGGTCACTTTCATAACTAGATCTAAGCAATATTAATTTCTAGTGATACTAGTCTTTAACCTAAGCATTTATCAAAATTATTAATGCAAAAAAAAATTACTTTATAAAAATTTTAAAAGGTGCTTGATAAGTATAATTATACAACTTTACATTTAAGGATCACCATTTTACTAGCAAATCTATCTTTTATATTTAAGAGAATATGTTCACATTTTGATGTTTGGTTCACTTCATAGGCACAATGAACATGTATTACAAAATTTAGGTTTGATGATTACGGGAGTAAAATTAGAAACTATACTTTCTTAATAAATGAACACATCGAGGAATATTGCATTATAAAAGAGTTAATATTAAAAGGCATTGGTTATAAAATATAACCAAAAGAATGTAATGAAACTTGGAGCATAGCTTCCTTCATTCTTGATATAAATGAAAAACTGTTATATGAACTGTATGAACTTTTACCCTGAGATTGTTATTCGATCTTCAAATAGCTGATTTCACATTGATATTAAGGGTAAATAGATTTGTGAAATATTAAAATTATCAGGGTAACTGAATACCTATTAAAAATAATTTCTATTCTTACATATATCCAATCTGATTATGGTTAGGACACAATTGCAGTCAGTACATTTTTTATAAGGCATGCTATCATCCATACTGCTTAAATCACGAGCAGCACTAAAACAGCAAACAATTCTGTAAAATTATAAGTAATCGTATATTTTTTAAAAAAAGCTTTTTAAAAACTATCACAAGCACCTGAAAACCTTTAACTAATGGAAGTAAAATTCAGTACTTTTTTATCTTTAATAATTATACCTACAAACATGTGGAAATATATACATGTACAAGTGCATGCGTAAAGTAAATATAATATACATCATTAATCTATGTATAGAGTTCATAAAATCTTATGACTGTCCATATTACATACCAAATTATTAATTCAATAATGGTTAACAATACAAAATACAAATATTCAACCATTCCATATATTTTGTGAGCCAATAAACATCCAGGTTTTTAATTTTTTTTTACTTTTTTTAATTTTTTTTAACAATCCTAGTTTACACTAGGCCTCTAAAAGTTTTGACAGAATATTTGAGTGAAAGAAAAAGAATAACCACGATAATTTACCGAAGTACGTACATTTTTACCAAATATAAAAATTATTTAAAATTCCATTAGAAAGCACTAATAGAATTTATACATTGTATACATTATTTTTAAAAAACATGCAAACAAGGCAAACATTCATTACACAAAAATTTTAATAATATTTTATACCAAGACACTTAAATTGTAAGGTTATTATTCTTTCAATTTCAAATATAAAATTGAAACCTTACAATGAAACCACAAAATCATGTGTACTATGCATTTATTACAGTTAATCATATTTCCTTCACTCTTTTCTGGCACATAAAATATAAATGGAAAATTTAAAATTATGACAAATGAATTGATTTATAATATACATAACACAACGTTAAATCCCATAAGTAATACAATACAATACACGATTATACAAGAAGTAGGCTACAACAACACCTATTGTCTTGTATGTAAATTAACTAATATATTTCTGACAATGTATCATTATTTACACAAATATATCCTGAGTTAGCAGTCTCCCTCTCCATAAAGTACATGAGTCAAAAATTAATTATTTGAAATTTTATAAATTTGGAAACATCATTGCAACTCTGAGTTTAGGTAAAAAAGTGATTTTCTGAAATGGAAATGAGGGAGAAAAAGGTAAACAGAATGTGAGTTTGGAAGACAAATAAGTGATCACAGCACAATAACCACAAATAAAATGACAAACCCCTCACCAATTTAATAGTTGAGTATGACATAGCATGATTACAGATGGAAACTAAAATAAAACAAAAAACCCTACACAATAAGATATGTATCTATGTTTGTATGTATGTATGTACATGTATACACATACATTACACACATACTAAATCCATACATAATTTAAACTCTGCCCAAACAGAAAATAAAAATAAAATATGGCAAACATATGGCAACTGAGAGTAATAATAAAGACCAACAAAACTCGCCAATGATAAGATTCCAGCTGTGTTCCTTTTTTAAAATTTCTTGTTTGAAATGTAGGATTTGCTATCAAATACAACATTTAAGCAAATAAAAGGACAGAGACATATAATATACAGTATAAGAAGAATTAATATAGTAAAAACCATTGTATAAATACATAATTGATATATGACTTTCAGCCAAAAGACGGGTAAAATATTATCATTACTTAATAAGTCTAGTTATGAACAATATTTAACAAATATATACAAATTGGGCAAATGAAGGTGTGCGGTGATTTCATAAAAATCACCAACTTATATTACCAACACGGTCTACAAATTTTACACAAAATAACTTTTTACAATATTTCAACCACAGAATTGAAAAAAAAATCCCTAACTGTGTAAGTTCAGTAGAAGGATTTGTGCTTAAGATGACCACTTAATAAGGTTAACTATTTCAATGTTCCACTTTTTTTTCAACAGTTCTGAATAATTCAGGAAATTTGCATACGGTCATTGCTATTATTAATTATTTCTCTGGTGAACACCATTTCAGATCACTTATTTAACAAATCATTTATATCTTATCTTTTTCTTTTTTAATTTGGATACTATGTTCTTCTTTAATTTGCTTCTTCTCATTAAATTTAAAAGATGTCTGGTTGTATTTTAACACTTTATTGAATGAATTTGCACGTGGCCGCGAATCTGATTCAAAATTAACTTTATGTTTTCCTTTTATAGCTTCAGAACCTGAAAGAGAATAAAATCCTGCTAGTTAAAAACTGAAATTATCACACAGCAAGAACTAGGTGAATTACATAGGATTCTGTAAATAAGCAGCTACAAACTGCAGGAAATGTTATAAAAATAACATAAATTAAAAATAAAACTCATAATATGACATAAAGATATATTAATTTTATTAAATATAAAAAATTTTTTTATCTCACTTCAAAATAAATTAAGATGTTCTGTAATTTATACTCACCATAGTTTTCTTGTCTGTTGGCATGATTAATACGGCCAGATCCAATTGAATCAGACCTCCGTCTTGCCAAAGAGATAATCTGAGCATTATCTCGTGAAGAACTTTCACTTTTACAACGGTTTCTTCTTCTTGTATTTGGCAATGGACCGCATCCTACAAGTTCTTCACTTGGCTAACAAAACACAAAATTTTCAATGAAGAAAAAATGAGTATTTAAATTTCACTAAGTCAATATATTCACATATCTGCATACCTCGAACACTCGAAAATCTTCAATGCTCTTGAATTTTGATAAGTACTCTTTCAGTTTTGAATATACATTTAATTTTGAACTATGCTTATAGTACTTAAGGAAAGCCCAAAATTTTTCCAGACCGTACAGCTGACCTGAAAAAACAGGAGTTTATAATGTTTGCTAACAATAAGAAATTTCAGTTTATGAAGGATTATAGGAAGAATAAAAACAATTCAAATCTATGTTCGCAATAACCTAGTGCTTACCACTTTCATAATCAGCCATGGTTTCCATCTGGAAATCTTGATACAGTTCTGGTCTAAATTTCTTTTCCAATCCATAACTATAGTATCGGAACAGACATTCCAATCCATACCTGTAAATTATAACACTTCAATAAATGGAAGAAGAGGGATACAAATAATTAGTAACAAATTAATTTACTTTTACATTTAATAAACTAACTTAATAACTTAATTCACAATTCAGTTTTCATTACATTTCTGCCCTATGGGTTTTATTATTATTTAAGCCTTACCTGAATCCTTGCCGCGCATCTTCTAATGCGAGGGTTTTAAATTCATGATACATGTTTCTATTAAAGTTTTCTCGCAGGAAGAATGACCAGAAACGGAATAAAGTATTCATTTCTTGAGACTGCCCTGCACCCATCTGTTTCCTCTCTGAAAAATAATACTAATTTGAGAAACAAATAGTTAAACATGAGCCATTGTCATTTTTTGCTTCTAATTATTATAAGTTGTTCTGTTTCTTAGGTGAAACAAACTATTATTGAGAAACGATTAATCTAAATTTATCTAAGCAGAACACAAAAATGAAAGAATCAATCTTGTTATACTATAATACCCTAAAAGTAACAATTTTTATAATTATTTTCCATATACTTCAAGATCTCAATTATAATGGTCGATGTAAAATTAAGAGAAAGAATGCACATGTGTACATTACTTGAATACAGTATTAAAAAAATAATATACATTAATAAACAAAACTGATATATTTAATAATTAGTATCTCAATGACTTATACCTTTAAGGCACCTCGAATGATATTTGTGATACACTTGCTGAGTGAAGTTGTTTTCTTTCAGAAGTGCGTGTGAAGGATGTTGGAATGTTGGCAAAGAGCTCGGAGTTCCGCCAGCAAAATATCCTTCGTTTGGACTTGTCCCTGTACTGCTACTATAATTATCAAAATTGTGCCGTTATTTTTTTATAAGTTTTCCAATAAAATTATACATTTTCTATAGTGATGTCAATATGCAAAAAAAATATTTTAACAAATAATGTATGAGATTAAAGTTTCAAAATAAATCTGTTTTGATACTGTAGTTATTTAATGTGCAATTGTACCTGGTGCCAATATGTTCAGTTTTGTGATTGGAGGGAAGCGCTTATTTCTCTGATCACTGTACCTGCTTATAACTAACATCCAAGGACATGCACCAACAGACTTGAACCGCCAACCTGTGTTCACAGGCGCACACTCCACAACTAAGAGCACCCCAAAATAAAATCTTGATTAAAATACTTGATGAAATTTACCCGGTAGAAGAAGTGCGTGGACGATGTTCCCTAACATCCATAATCCAACCAACATGGTGTTCAACAGGAGGATTGCTGCTATGCTTTGTTTTCCTTTTGCATCCTTGGGAAGGCCGTTCAGGGTCTTTTACTACGGCATAAAACCGGGGAGCAGCCCTATGTGTTATATACATTGTGTGACTTTTCCTTTCAGGGACCTGCTTCTCTGTAATCTCAGGAACTTCTCCCTGAAATAAAATAAAATATATAACTAAAATATCACAAAAATTACAATTAATAAATTGATTTGTATGTTTTTTATTATGTTACTCAGGTTGACATATGAAAATGAAATGTCAGTTTTTCATTTCAAATCTGAATATAATTCATTTAAAGGTTATGGCATTTATTTTTTATACTTCAGCAAAAAATTGTTAAGGCTGACAAAATAATTGGAAGATTGTACTTTAAATAGTATTAATTGGAAAAAATAAATTCCTTACAAGTGATACATTTTTTAATTTAAACTTGTGTCTATTTTTAATGAAGCAATAATTCATTAACACTAGGTTTACGGATGTTTCTTATGTGTCAATTTGATGTAGATAGTAGAAATAGGGTATATTTCCCTCGGTAAAGTCAGTACAAGTGGTAGACTAAAATGCAAATGGTTTTTGTAATTTTCCTACTGAAATTCGGAATGCGTCATTTTGATGCATCCCATAAACCTAACATTAATATACACAACACAATACACATATACATACATATAGTGGTACAACAATCTTTATACCATGTTTTAAGCTTATAAAAATGTAAGTAAAATACAAGTTAAACACACTACAAATTTTATTTACAGAAGAAGAATTTATGAACATGACTTACATCAACTTTTTGATCATCTGTTGAAACTATAAAGTTGTTAGTGTTTAGAGAAGGTGGAGGTGGTGGTGGCACCTCTGGATTACTTTTACGGGGAGCTTTTGGTGCCATCTTTTCGAATGCTTCTTGAGTTATGACTGTGACCGTTTTATAGGTATTTGTTGATGGCTGAACCTATATAAACGTGAATATCAGTAACGACTTTATTTAATAAAATAAACAGATTATATAATTGTAACAATAAAAAAAATGCTGAATTAGCATGCACACACAAAATGGGACATACCGTTAAATAAATTAAACATTAATGCGTGAGCAAAAGTGAGTATTTTTGAGTGGATCCATAAATTAAAAAACTTACCCACTCGTGTTGGGTCCATAAATTCTCTTCATAATATTGCAATCCTATGTTAATAGCTTGTTCCAAGTCTTGGGTCATTTTCACTCGAGTTGTCCAATCCCCCGTTCTGTCATGCCCATCGTGTTTTGCACTTCTTGACGGCATTGAAGTTTGAGTCACAATCAACAACTTATTTATTTCATGATCGCTCAGTTCAAAATCATCTCCTTCATCTTCAGACCTATATATTAAAACATTTAATGTTTTGCACTTGAAATATTAATTAATAATTGTTTATATAACTAATCACAGATTCTGCTTGAAAATTATCTTTCATAGGTGATTCATTAAAAACATAATAATTTTGTGATGTTTTAAAAAATGTGTTTAATGAATTATCATATACACAGCTGACTTTTTCAATCTTGCAAAATCTTAATTACTTTAATTGATTTTAGCACTGAGTTAAGGAAATTATTTACCAATCAACAGTAAACTTATTGTGTCTTCCCATTGGAACGTCCAATTCTTCATCAAATTGAAAATCCAGTTCTTCTCTTTCCTCTTGAGGGCATTTTAATGAATGGTCAGTCTTCTCTGGCTTTGGACCAGTTGACTTAACCCTCCTTCTAACCTAAATGGCAAATAAGACCCAGAATAATTTTTTTATAAATATTTACTGTATTGGATATATCTATAATATTTTAAATATTAATAATAATATAAAAATTTATTTTTATTTTTATTTTATTTTTATTTAATTTTATTTTTTTAATATTTTAAATGAGGAATGTAAAGTAGCCATGTATTATAATTAATGGTTTTTAAAATAACTAATTCTTTGTAAAAGGCAACATGCCTTGTAATGTAGTTACAGAGGGTAAAATTTTGAAAGTACTCCTTTAAATATTAGCTTTAAATCTTCCCTGGTATACAAAATTTTTCCTGCCTTTATTCCACTGGCTAACTAGTAAATATATGGGGTTGACAAAAAAAAATGAAAAAACAGTAACCATGGTTTGGCCAGGTCTCAGTATACTCAGGAAGATGAATTACCACACTGTACCCAATCCTCAGCTAAAAAAATTATAATATCCGAGTGCAGTGTGTTTAGTGAAATATTAGAGAAGCATATTACAGACTTACAATTTGTTTGCAACTAATTGAAAATTTCATTTTTAAAAAATAAATAGGATCTGTGAATCATTGAATAGATCCAAAAAACTAAAGATGAGAAACTATCTTATACTGTTGCACACTACATGGTCACTACATCAAATTGTTATAAATAACAGCTAAATTTTTCAAGCTGAATGTTTTTAGCTTCTATACTCTGAAGTGTATAAGATTATTGAATTATGACCTACACTTCTTTTCTTCTGAAAATATTTTTAATAACTATAATGAATTATTAATTATTGTAACAATATGATAAATACCTCCTTCCAAACATTCTCTGATGATCCAGTAGCTCCATTCACAATATCTGATGATTTTATGCCTTCACCTCCTAATCAGAAAATCTTTATTTAAACAAATTCATGGAATGAGAAATAAATTGTTAACTAAAAAGTGTTGATACACTCATCAAATAAATAATATTTATGAAATATATAGCAATAAACTACCGGTATGAAAACTAGCTACTTTTCTCAATAAACACAAGACCTGCAGCAGAAAGTTTTTTTTATTCAACTATATGGCTCAGCCTCAATGATAGATATAACAGAAATGAAACATTTTAAACAAAATAACTGCATACAATAATTAATGTATCTAAACCAATCAAGAAAAAGTGGGTTTATTATAACTTACAAACTTACTAGTAACAAAAATTATATTTTCACCTGTGGTCTCTGCAGCACTCGCATTTTCAGGTTTCTCAGATTGATGAGTATCTGCTGAATCTAGTTTTTCTGTACTTTTCAATTTCTTGTCAGTTGCATCAGACTTATCAGGAGGGAATGCGTTTTCAGATTCATCATTGGCAGTGGCAACGACAGAAGGAGGAACTGCATCACTTTCTGTCTTGTCCTTAACAACATTTATTGTGTTGACATCTGAAGTGGTGTTGTTGCTAGCGGTTTTTTCAACGACCGATGTAACTGGAATAAATTCCGGAACGTTGGGATTCAAATTTTCGGCAGGAACACCGTTCTTGAACGGCATTGGGGGCGGAGGGACAACGGGCAATGGAAATGTGTGGAAAGGTCTCCCAAGCGGTTGTGTAGGCTGAGAAACAGCAACTGGGTAAATAGGTGGTGGCCCCAATGGATGCATTGACAGAGGATGCTGCTCCGATAAAAATAGCGGATTCCCAACCGTGTCCGGTATCGGCCATTTGGTAGGCTGATTTCTTGTTCTCACCTGAAAATATCAAGTCATGATCAATATATAACACATCTCAATCAGTTATTAAATAAAATGAATATTACTTATACTTTTATATTATCTAAACTTGATTAAAGAAAAAGTACCAAATTTACTGTCAATTTTTTTTAAACTTCATTTATTTGCCTTGTAATCGTGTCTGATGCCAATATGCGTGGTCTTCGTGATTGCAGGAGTAACTTAGAATTACTGTCCCCACTTATGGACTAGCTTACAAGCTAACATGCACGGCAAATATCAGGCCTAGCATCATTCACCTGGGTGGATACTAACCACAAACTTTTGGCTCCACTGGCACATACTCCAACACCCTGATCACCAAAGGTCGCACTGACAAATATGAAAATGTAACTTATTATAATTGAATATTATCAATTTATTTACCTTAAAGTCATCTAAAAGTTCTAGCTTGTCAGATGATTTAATTGCAGTTATTATCTTTGCCAAATCAGTAGTTAAGCCACGTACTCGATGAAAGTTTGCAATAAGTTTAACGGGTAAATAGCCATCTCCATCCATTTTCCTTCTCATGAACAGATCCCTCATTAGGTTTTCTTCGCAGAAATAGTATTCACTAAGAACAAAGAATAATGAACAGAATAGTAAATATAGAATAGTAAAATTTACTGTTTATATAAGTACAAATAAAACTGCCTTAATGAAAACCTTCCTGGTTTACAATTTCATCCAGCCCACAATTTAAGATTACATTAATTCACAAGTAACCATAAGGATTTATGTTATTTTCTTTCTTAAATTTCACATTTGAGGTACAATTTAATTTCATAAATTATCTTTTTCATTGATATCAATAAACTATTAATGCTGTTATAAATTAAAAAAACCTATTCATCCCTATATTTCAACATACTAACTAATATCACTTGAGACGCAATTTTACTAAAAATGTTTTTCTAATTCATTACATTAATTTCAAAATATTTCTTTTATTTAATTATCCAAAATATTCAACATTCTGAAATTTATTAAAGAAATCATAATTGTACAAGATCAAAAAAATCTTATTGGATTATAATAAAAACAGGAATTTTTTTAGCAATTTGGAGCAACATAACACAAATGTAGACTATATTCACAATGTGAAAATGGTAGTTAATTGCAACAATATTCTTCTTTAAAAGATAAAATTATATCTAATTTGCTCTTTTAAACAACAAGATAACATACATCATACAATATGCATCCATACATTTTTGCATGACATCTAATTACTATTATTTTTTACTATCTTACATAAGTGTACATGAAAAAGCATATACTAACATTTGTTTCCTCACATATTCAATTAATGTAGGATCATCAAGGTTGCTGTAACTATTGCTGTCATAATAGAATGTGCCCATATAAGGAACAAGAAACTCATTTTGGCCAGAAAACTTGTTTATCTGAAAATAAGAACTTATTAATCAACATTACACAATAAGAGCAGTAGCAAACTGGCTTATAGTATGATATGAATGGCAGTACAAAACCACTGGTAAAATCAACAAATTCATTATTCTGAGAAATATTTCGTTTTGGTATTATAACTATAATGAATAGAATTTGATTTAATACTGGCCTTATTCAGAGATAAAATACAAAGGACAGTTAAACCTATAACAATTTTTGTTCCATTCGACAATAAATAAAGGGGGGAGTAGTACAATAAAACAAAATTAACCTTACAAGTAAATGTAATTAAAGCTGACATTAAATCACTCATAAATAATTATAAATAACTGTACTACATTAATATTACTGGCTAGTGACTTAGATCTGTTATTAATCCATTCGAGAAAGTTTGATGATACCACTAGATGATGCCACTACAGTAAAATTTGCCTAGTTCTTATATGCCCATAATGTTAATTTACTGCTACTAAGGAAATATTTTTTTCTTCAATGGGTTATGTTTTTATTTATGGGATTCAAACATGAAATTTTATAATTAAACACCTACAATGACAATAAAAGGTGAAATTTCTAATTTACCTGAGTATAATCAGTTGGATAATCAGAATATTCATCTTGATATTTGGTTGTTCTCTGACCACCTCTGGATCGACCTCTACCCCTACTGCTTCTCCCTCTTCCTCTGAAACCATTGCCCTGAGGGTCCCGACCTTTAGGATGAATATCTTCCTTCATCCCTGAATCTATACAAGTTTTAAATAATTAAAAATATTGAATTTTAATTTTATCATAAAATACAATCCTTGACAGCATCCCCTGTCAATGAACTAGCTCAAATTTATCTTGATAGCTGTTGTAGGTTTTTTTAAAACTTTTTGTTGCATATTGAAAATGACTGATGTGTAATTTATTAACATGTGAATAGATGGGGTTAGCTTTTATGAAAACTGTATAGAAACGTTTGTACATGAATTCATAATATACTTTCAAATTGAATAGACTATACTTACTATTCAAATTTTTGTCTTTAAAATGGTGTTTTGGAGATCGATCACGTTTGTTTCTTCCTTTCGCTATGTCAATTTCTAACGGCACCCACTTGTGTCGAGTATTGGCTGGAAAAAGTATGGGGCCTAAGTACTCAATTATGAAAAACAATGTGTCAACGATAACAACTATCGGGGTAAGAGTAATTTTTTAATATTCACATAATATAAATGAACTTAAAGAGTGATAAAAAGTACTTGTTGGAGACAAAAAAATTAACATGTCAATTATATAAAAAATAGGGGTTATGATGAACATTTTTGGACATCAAAGAATTTCACTTCACTATTAGACTATTTATGCAGTATATATATAACATAAGGAATTAAATTTTTCAAATGGTTCTTAAAGCTAGGTTTATGGACGATTCTTATGTGTCAATTTGATGCATACCGTAGAGATGGGTATACCACGTAGAGAATTTTAAAATTAAAATCTTTTGAAAAAAAAACATCGATATATATTTCCCTTGTTACATGGATGAAAGTCAACACAAATGGTAAAAAAATGCAAATACTGAAATTCAAAATGCGTCATTTTGATATGTCCCGTAAACCTAGTGTTTAAACACATGATTCACTCTCATCAAGAATATTGTGAGATAAGAGGAAACTTTAAATTTTGAGAACACTTACTTGACATTAATCTTCCTTAAGAAAAAACTTAATTAAAACTACAAATATTAAGGTGAATTTAGAAAACTTCTTCTTTACACATTTTTCTCTTTTATATTAACAAGAACTATAATGTCTGAAAGGAATACACAATGCTGAAAGACCCTTGTCAAACCAATGAATGCAGCCCTATAGAAAGGCAATGAATTTACAAAAGGGCGAGTCAGTGTTGCCAACCGTTTTTTTTTTTATTTAATAGAAAACGGAAATGTTGAGGATATGAATATGTTGAAGGTTAAGATGTTCTAAATTCAGTGGCCTAAATAACTTTAATTCTTGAAGTAATCTAATTATAGAAAAGTTTGATCAAGGACATGGAAGCGATCAAGGCCTTTTTACAGGAAATAAGAAATTTTCTACAACCCACTGAGGACGATTTGAAACCTTATACACAACATACCTTTACTTTTGTTTTTCCTTCTTTCCTGCTCTTGAGGATTTTGCTGGTCTGAATCATTGTGGTTGTCTAAGGGAGTTTCGTCATTACTTTCAGTATTTCCTCCGTCCTTGTTCAGCTGGAATCCATTACAGTCCTCTTTGGCTGACGACGATGAAGACGATGAGGCGTTGGTTACTTCCGGATAGACCAAAATGGGGTTGCCTTTTTTCTGAATTGAGAAAAAAATATGTCGCGGATAAAAATGATCGAAACCTTTTATAAAAAATAATTAAAAAGGACGCTAAACGCTGCGAGTACAGCTTTGTGACGTACCTGAGCAGAGTGAGCCACTTTGTCCAGGGTAGGCCAATCTTCTATGTCACTGAAATCACTTGCCTAACAAAAAAAAAATTAAATTACCAGCCCGACTTAGAATGATACCAGGAATAATTACGGCTTTAATAGCAATAATATAATCCCTCCATACTCACGATTTTTTACCGTGGAAAAAATTGTACGAACATAAAATTAAAAACGAAATATGTTAAATATAATGAGAAACGAGGCGTAAAAATCTGTAGGATTTTTAGAAGTTTAATTTTCATGTGCGAGAAGATCAGGGGTTAAAGAGGGATCATCGCAATAACTTACTGAAATATAGTTAAATTTACATTTACAAAACAAACAGCTCAGTGTTTCAGCCTCGGTTATAGAGTGGCAAGCCTGCGAAGAGGAAGATTGTAAATCATCATAGTAAATTGGTACTAATGTAAAATACAGAGTTAGTGCTTTTCAAAATAAAATCGGCAGTAACAAACAGACAATCTCAAAGAACTAAATCAACTAAAGGTTAATTTTATATAAAGGGATTGTAATCAATGGACGATCAAACGACATGAGTAGAGTCTAACTAATTAATCAAAAGTGTATTAATTAGCTGTATTTATACGATTTTAAGATTAAAACAGACAAAGTCCTAATGAAGTGATATCAATTTGAAGCGAACCTAACAAAGCGAATTTTGTTTGTTTACTTTAGTTTGTCTATGGAATTCGGATTGTTACCGAGTGTTTCGCAGTAGGGATTGGATAAAAATGTTTCATCGTACTTTCTATAGTTTTACAATTTCTTATTATTCGTTTTATTGCTAAGTATGTTGGACATTTTAATAGAAGGCTGGAGTGTGTCAGGTTTATGCGTCCGGTGCTTAATTTGTTTATGTTTTGATCTCGTGATCTAGCGAAGTCGGCGGGAGATCTTTTTGACTTCGCACAGTTTGTTTTCCTTGTTGCAACCACTTATTTTGTTTGTAATTGTATACTGTAATTTTTCTGGCGTCTTTATGATCCAATGTTCCGTTATGTTAATAGCTTCTTTAGTCAGTCAATACCGCTTATTCCAAGGTGTTACTGGCACCGTGAGAGGGTTACATATTTTTTCTTTTAAGGGAGTTAACATTTTACAAAAATATTAGAGTAATTAAAAGGAAAATAAAAGAAACGAGCTGGGGTCCAATTATAGTAATTTTTGAGCTATTAATAATAATAACTGTAATGATTTCCATAAAAAAAATACAATATGCAAACCCAAATCATTGAATAGGGTAGAAAAGAAGAAGATAAAAAAAATAAAAAATTTAAAAGGCAAATTATATTTATAACAGATGGGCCAGGAAACGTATGTGCTTCATAGTTAGGCGCCAGAATGCTTCACTTGGCTAGAAACCTTCCTCTGTACTATCATTTCAGACGTAATGTATACATTTCCTTACTTTTATAATCGGAATAACATAAAAGCGTTAATAAATGTAGTTATTCCCGCGACTTTCTGTCTCCGCCTAATTCGGAAGCTATAGACGGAACTTAGCATTATAATGAGGCTGACGATCAAGCATCCTGTCTGCATTGTCGGTGCATCCTGACTGTTTTTTAGTTTTCCGAATTATTTCGATTCATTTTCGTCGCGACATTTCAGAGAAACTTCATCGAATATTTTATTCAAGCCCGGTATAAACAATCCGACCGTGCACGAGGTCAATATCTGAGCAACATATATCCGATATCTGTTTAAAGCTTGGTGTTGGGCACCCGGCCAGCCGGGTTCAAAATAAATGTTCCACCTTAACTTAGCATTCAATGACCGACAATCGGCCGTGCCATTATTTTAGATACCCGCCAGGGCGTCAATTCAAAATTCGATATTGGGACAAATTTGGAATATAAAAATTCCAAAGATTGGTCTCAAAGGTTAAAACTTCGTACGGTCGAACGTTACTATCCCGATTGCCACAACATGGTGAACAAGACAAGTATATTTAGATTTAATACTCGTGTACATAAATGTAGAAAGTCCCACGTGCATGCATCAAATTTGTATATAGTCAACGATGTCTTGTGCATATACAGAGAAAAATAAAATATATGCATTATTGTACTATAGCAAAACGCAGGCCATGTACTTTCCCTTTAAGTTATCGGGTTTTTATTATGTAATTTTCCCGATTACCATAACAACACTGTGCACAATAAAAGGATATTTAAACCTACCTAGGATACTCGTGTACATAAATTAAGTAAGGCCCGTGGGCCGGAATGCATATATCAGTCAAAATTTGTGTAGCGTCAACGATGTATATTAAAAAAAAAGAAAGTATTTGTAATTGCGTTTACCGATTACTATACTAACATTGTGAACAATACAAGTATATATAGGCCTAATATTCGACTAGAAAAAATAAATAAATGTAGAAAGGCCCGCGTGGCCGGCATGCATATATTGAACATTTGTATATAGTCTAGCATATCCTATATACATTTAAAGACAAAATAATGTATTTGTAATTTTTTATTTCGCACAGGGTTAACGTGACGACCCGCGTTCGAATCACGGCGGCAGACAGAATTTTCTTTCAATTACAAATTGAACCGATTAAACGAGTGGACAAACTCATTTTTACCCGAAAAATTATTTTATTTCGATCATTCTCAAATAAATATGATAATTTAATAATCATTAACCGTCTCCGATATACTACCTTTACGATGCTGACCAAGGGTTACCCCGTATTCACGCGGCATTCGCAGATTCGGCTATTTGCGCGTTTCCAACAAACTAAGGTCGCTAACCGGAACGAAAAGGAAAATATTTCTGTTGGGGGGGAAATTTTGTTTTTCTCCCCTCGGGGCTTTTCGCACACGGCCGTCGGTAAGACAATGGGGGCCCGGACAAGAATGCGACATTTAACCTTTAAAAGGCGGACCTCGAGACGGTTGAGAAATGGCCGGTTGTCAACCGGCCCCGATTCGTTTTTTGCATTCAACGTCCGTCATAAAACAAACTTTAATCGTTATACCCATTTCTCTTGATTGTTTACGATAGGACTGTCGAGGTTTCGACACAGAACAGTCACACGGACACATCGAGTTCAGTGGAATTTTCACCCAATAGAGTGTTTATTACAAAAACGCGAACGAGATAATGTAGGGGCTAAGCCGATTACAACGAATAAGCAAATTACGTCATTGTAAAAAAAATAATTACCTTTTTGTTATAGCGCTTTTTGTCCTTGGGCGCACGGACCACTGCCGGCGCGTTCGACGATGCGGGATTCGGAGTTGGGTTTTCTGTAAACAAAAGTGAAAGCATTTTAAGCAAAGGCGCAAATTATCTTTTCCGCCGGTTGCAATATTGAATTGATATACAACACTGAGCTTCAATATTCAGAATCCGGTTTCTTCCCGAGCCCAGGCTTAAAATATGAATTAAGCGAAAATTCAACCCGACTGCGAATCTCTAGCGAGCAGCGATATCACAACTGCGACCCTCGCAGGGTTATCGTAGTTGGTACCGCGACGGGTCAGCCGGTCTCACAAAAATTCCGATTGCCCTTCGCCTAACGATAAGGACCGGAGAGATTCAAAAATCGATTCCAAAAAAAGTATATTTCCGATATACTCGAACTCCGAGTTGTTCGGTGGTACGCTATGTTGTTTATACAAGTGAGCGAGAAAAACAAAGTGTAGCGCCACAATGGTGGCGATATTCCGCGAACGACCCCTCCACATAAAACAGATTTAAAACTGTTTACAACCGACTTAATGTATCCATATCTGTAAAAGGTGGGGTGCGATTGACTTAATCGATTCGACGGAGACTGAAAAATCAAAGACTGATCGGGCAAATTGAAGCCCACGAAACGTACTTTATTATATTTCAATTAGTCATACTCTTCGGAGTGAAAGTAAGAGTAAGCTCAGGGAAAGTCGATTCAACATTCCCTTCTCTAAACCACGACTCCATCTGCAAAGTTTACGGAAAAGCCCGGTAACTTAAGGCGTCTCTGCGCTTGACGTAGAAACGATGTTTCAGCACTTTGATAACGATAAAAAATTCTGTCTACAGGACTAACGCGTTGTTTGGACTGTGGTTAAATCGCGGGCAGGTAACAGGGAGCCAGGCTTGTCGAAATATTTCCAGTCTATAAATAGACCGGTGTAACCTACGACCCGGCATCGTGCCATCTTTAAGGCGACAGAATAATTAAAAAAAACGAAAAAAACAATTTAAACGGAAGAGAGAGGGACGGGTCCCCTGCGAAAATTCTACGTATTTATTCTTGAATAGATAAATATTTACGATTCAAAACAATAATCCGGGCTCGTCCATTCCGGTCGAAAATCCTACAACCGCGGGTATTTTTATGAATGGGTTACTACGATTGAACGGTTACGTGCCGGCACTCGTCGGGAGGTTTTTTTTAGATTTCTTCCAATCCAAAGGCCGCGAAAACAAAAATGGTCCGGTTTGTTGAAACTAAACAAAGACAAAAGGAAATTTTCGAAATTCAACGAATTTCCGAACTCACGCGGATGGGGCTCGTTTCCGGGGCGTGGCCAAAATCGGGCGTTGTTCGTGCCCGGGGACGTCGTAAGCGACTGGTGGTGGTACGGATTGGTGAAAGAAAGAGCAACGCGGGCAAAAGACGCGGACGGAACGATAGACGGGATTCAACTGGGGCGGGAACTGGGCCAACTTACCCCGACCATCGCCGTCTTCTTTTATAATACGCCCAATTCTTATTTTCGACGGGCACGGGATTTTTTTTATAAAATATTTTAAAATAAGGAATATTATTTCGTTCAAATTGTTCGAAAAAATGGATTAATTTGGAATACCGTAGTTTTCTCGATCTCCCCCGTCTCCTCACCTTTCGCAAAACCGGTTTCGGCCGCTGGCCATCTTCGGTAACTGTGGCTGTCAGCGCGGCGGTGGATCACTCCAGCACGTGTTTGCACTCACGGTCAATTCACTTGTACTGTGAGAGTGCCAGACACGGCTACTGAAGATGGCCAGCGGCCGAAACCTGTCTAGTAAATGACCGGCGAGACGAGAACGGTCAATAATAATCCTGAATGTTTTCTATGTCTACAATATACTCCTTTCCTTTTTATTTATTGTACAATTGCGTAATGGTTTTATGTCTTTAAAGATGCGACCTGGTGATGGCACTTTTGGAGGTATCTGGGTTACGGACCGAATAGGTCTGTAGGACGGTGGTGTTTAAACCGCCGAGGGGGGATAACGGATGGGTAATGGAGAAGAGGGTTTCCACTAGCAAATAGGACGAGGAGTGAAACGAGAATGAAACTTTAGGAACCGGAATTTTATAACTTCGTCGGCTGTTGGTACGTTGAGGTCGTGGTGAACGGTCCGATCAGAAATATATTGTGGAGCATTAAGAATGGCTGGAACGACTTTTGATTGGAATCTCTGTTGGGTGTCTCGGTGGAACCCCGCAATTCGATATTGACGTCCGTTTTCATAATGGCCTTAGTAGTCCTGGTTTCCGGTTCGAGTCGATTCATTTAAATCAATTCCACGTGAATAGACATGTATAAGTGACCCAGCAGAAAACCATTTATTAGTAAATAAGTTTGTGATTACTGTAATGCACTTTATAGATATATTATGGTTAAATATTCATCTTCACTCTTAAAATAAGGACAAATGGATAAGGGAATAAGAAAAATTATACCAAAAAACGGGGAGCTGATAATGGAGCTCGTACGAAAACATGTTCGGACTAGTTATATATGCGAATTAAGGGGCATGTGAATTGCGAACTCGTTCCGCAACCGGGGTACAAACCCTTAACCCTTCACAAACTGGCTTTAGTCCGTGTAACTATCATTAAACCTTTCCTACCTAAATTGTTTTTTTTTAACTATTGCAGTGATCCCCACCAACCGGAGAGAATTCAGTGGTTATAGATAGAGATGTAAATAAGCGACCTTGCATTTTTTGGTAAATCTATTATAAATGAAGAAGATGATTTGAAATCGGAACCGATTACTGGGTGGGCCGGTTAAAGTAGAGCTCTGGAAACCAGTCTAGTAAAAGCCCAAACCAGTGGGAGTAGATCAGAACTCTTATTTATTACCGATTAAAAATTGATACCAAATCTTCAACAGTTATCTAAATAAGAGCACCTCCGGCATTGTAATCAACTGCACTCCTGTCATTCAATTGCCGTTCGGTTGTCAATTATTACAATTGAGATTTAAAAAAAACCGACTGGACACTTAAAGGGAACATTCGAAGAAAAGAATGTTCAAAACGACCACTGAGAAACAATAAAAAATATATATAACGAGCCCGAAACGACAGTAACTCAAGTATCCATCGTCCATCCGACGTCCATCAAACGTTTCGTAATTTGACACTTCAGGTTGAAGTAAATAAATTTACGAATACGACGCGAATACAAAAGAAAAAATGTTTTTCAATTTTTGATTCGCGAAGATACAAAAATAGATTTCGAAAATATATTCCATAACGGATAATGAAACGTCGGCACAATTTTAAATACAAAACTGCACGATAGGTTTACCTTGGCTGAGATGTGGTACAATGGCGGTCCTCGCTCGACAAAACGGAGAAGGCAAAAACAGTGTCACCGAGATAAATATTCATTATCGAGGACTCCCAGACCCTCCCACCCTTGACTGCGCAGATAAAAGTTTTCTCGAAATTGAAAACCCCTCCTCCCCACCGTAGATAACATTGTTTTCGTATCGTAAGATAGCCGACGGGGATTCCGGCGTACAGCAACGGTCTCCGAGCATTGCCGAACGGCGGAGGTACCCGCGTGATTATCGACAAACTGATAACAGACTCTTCACGGGGAGAGAAAAATGCGTTCAAACAACGTGGCTCTGGCGACGCATTCTTCAAATTTACTCGATTACAACTACGTGCAATATAGGTTTTACCGAACACTGGGACAGAATACTTGATCGATATAATATAACGATAGGTCGATATAACTTTGTTTAATGCATGATGGTTATCTCGAATTTGAAAAATGTTGACAGGCCGACTCACGGTTACTGTTGTTGCGGGCTTGAGTCCTAGTCGAGCAAAACGCCGTGCTGGGTTAAGGGAACACAAAGTCGTGTTACGAGAATTACGGTAAACACATTACGAGAATCGGGTTATGGTGTCCGTATAATTTTCTTGATGGCACGAACTTCGCAACCGGAGCCGACCGGGGAACTGGAATTTTCGCGTTACGCAACCGCATTATAGACCGAGTCACGTAAGAAACGGGCCGGGAGGCTTTTCGAAAAACGTTAAGTCTGACATTTAAAGACGGGCTTACTACGCTGCCAACGCCTCTATAGAAAGTGTTGGAAAAATATTAAATTCCGGCTTAATTGAAAGTGACAGTTTCGAGCCATACGCACCAAGGCGTAATCGCAATTAGCACCCTCCCCCCGGCGCCACAACCTTTCTATTACGCTCAAATACAAGTTCGGTTAGGTTATGTGTGAGTTATTATTCGCGAGAAATGTTGGTCCAGTTACGTGAAAGCGAGAAAAAAATACGAAAATATAAAGGCGGCTTCCCGAATTGCTGATTTTTCACGCGAATCCGGAAGATTTTCTTGAAAGGGGGAATCGATTCTTCGGGATGCAAGAGAACAAAGTGGCAATCACCTGCCCCATCTAACTGTTTCGCAACGACCTTGACTGTCGTTAGGCACCCGTACACGTTTACGGCCGTTTATGTAAAACACGGCTGCCATTAGGACGCCTTAGGCAATAGGAAAAAATCGTTTTCCAAAACAATAAGAAAGGAGGATGCGATCCATTCCGATAGATTCACGAATTCTAAATAGACGGTAGGCGAGTTACACGATCGGTCGTATAATCGACTTATATAACGCAAAATATTTTTTAAAAAATAAATACTTATTTGCGGCTGTAGGTTTTTTGGGGACTTACCGCTGTGTTCTGGGTTCGCACTCATCGTGGCGACAACTAAGCCCTAGTCATAGTCAGCTTGAAATTCAAACAGACGTCGCGGGACAGCGAAACATCGGCGTCGAAAGGGGCCAACGGAATAAAATGGGCCGTCCGTAAACAGATAAAAACTCTCCGCTCTCGGCAAAAAATAAATAAGGTACAAGTGCGGAACACTTGCGGGCCTACGTGGCAGCCACTCACGCGCCTACCGCGTTTCTCCGCCCGTACGCAGAAGTGTACGATTACATTTTTAACAGCCGACGCGATTTAAAAACCCGGGAACCTACAACTTTTGTTAAACTGATCGGGCGACACGGTCCCGAACTGAAATACAGAGACGTCTTGCTATTTAAACGGCGAGCGCTACCGCTCGTTCTCTCTCTCTCTCTCTCTCTCTCTCTCTCTCTCTCTCTCTCACTCTCCACCCGACGACCTCGACCTCGCCTCGATAGTTATCTGCACTAACCCCCCCCCCACACATCGTCAAAGGGGCGATAAGCCCGCCGTAAAATATAAAATAGATTATACCGGTTTATATAAAAGTCGATTCACTCTGATCAAGGCGGCGCAATGGCAGCGTCGCGATAACGATCTCGTAGAACTAATTAATCGATTATTGTTTTAAGAGCTGCTTTCCTCTGAAACGAGGAAAACGATTATTCCCGGGAATAAACCCGCGATGAACGAATTAGTTCGGATGTAAAGGTTAAAGGACCGGGCAGTATTGAGAGCGACACTTTTCAAATGCCAACCGGAAAAGTAAAATTATTCTCAATAAGTACAACACTGCCTGTTGTGCGATGTTTTTGTGGTTTGTCGTGACGGAATTTATCCATGTGATGCCTCAAAAACAGGTGTCGCCGGCCAGTATTGAGAGCTAAACTTTCACAAATGCCAACCTGGAAAGTAAAATTATTCTCAAGGAGTACAATGTTGCGTGTTGTGCGATGTTTATGAGGTTTGTTAGCGCGGAATGTTTCCACGTGTCACCTCAAAAACCATTGTCGCCGGGTAGTATTGAGTGAAATTTCAGAAATGCCAAACGGAAAAGTAAAATTATTCACAATGACTACACTGCCTGCTGTGCGATGTGTTTGTGGTTTGTCGGTGCGTAATGTATCTACGAGCCAGTGTGGTCAGGCAGTACTGAGCGCAACATAGACACAGCACATACCGATCAGAAGAGAAAAAGAGGTAAAAAATAAATAAACAGAAAACACTTTCATAAGATGCCAACGTACCGACCGTTCCATATGTGTAAAACCGTTCGATTCAGGTTCGGAATTATGTAAACACTCGGCATCTAATATTAACGGATCATGGTGGATAAACAGAAAAAAAATAATTTCGCGGCGGTATGGCCTGGTACCCCCACCCCGCCGTCCGCGTTAATCCGACCGGGCACGAGGAAATATTTACGCTCCTAAAATATACGAGGCACGTATTTTAAAAACATTTTCGCCACAGAATATCCCGGGATTATGCTCTTTCCCCGAGCTACCGAAGACCGAAGCAATCTTTGGTCTAATGTCTACAAAAGTCTGCTCTTACGTCGTGGCAACTCGATAGAGCACGTCTTTGAAATGAGCCGAGCTTTCAGAGTGGAAACGTGGAACGAGTTTCCGAATCGGAAACAGTACGTGTGTGTGTGTGTGAGAGAGAGAGAGAGAGAGAGAGAGAGAGAGAGAGAGAGAGAGAGAGAGAGAGAGTGTGTGTGCGAGAGTGAGCACAATATGGAGTTATCCAAGGCCGACTCGGGAACAAATTGCTATATTCCGAACAGGCAGAGCTACTACCTACCTCGGACCGACGTCTCCGAACGGTCTTTGGGGGCGACGCAAGCGAGTATCCTCATGTCTGCAGGGGTTGCAGCCCTCCCAGACTGGGGGGCTTTGAGGCGCGGACTTTGTGCGAAGGCGAAGTGGGTGCGCGACACGCGAGGATCGAGGCTCGGGGAAGTACTGGCAAGGGAGAGGGGCCGCGGACCCCTTCACCGCCGCACTCCGGTTTTACTTTTTATGTCGCCAACCGGCTCTCTTATAAAGCATCGAATAAAGTGCCGGCTCGATACCGACACTTTGCTCCTCGCGCCAGTAAAAATTCTAGGTGAACGCCGGGAAAGGACGGTTAAATTGCCGATCGACAATGTCGTGTCGATCGTCCCGGTTTTCATTCGCTAGACACAGGTTTATAAGATTTTCATCTAATCGCAAATTTTCAATTGAGTCGGAACATTTTCCGGACTGGAAGGCACCGCATTCTGAGTTTAGTTTTATGTGGCCCCGGATACCGCGACTTTGCCACTCGTGTCCGTAAATCGAGCCGAGAAAGGAATAAACTGAGTGACGGTGAAATTACCGATAAACATTGTGGATTGTCTCGTTCATTCGGGAATAAATTACTCCGGAATTAAAGGTTATAACAATAACCGGTGTCGCCGGGCAGTACTGAGAGCAAAACTTCCACACTGCAGACCGGTAGAGAGAATGAACTCATAAAGGGGAAAGGGCAAAAACCCTTACAGTGGAGCTCGCTCGGGTGGATTCAGAACAGGAAAAATCCCGTAATAGCAACGGGTCAACCCCCGCTAACCGAGGTGCTTCCCACAGTATTTCGCCGGTAGTTAGTGATAATTTATAATAACCACATCCGTAATGCGCCACCGGATCCGATATTTCCATACGTACAAGGCGGAGGCAAGTCCGATTCGGGTTCAGGTTCGGAATTATGTCTAATCCCGATATTGACGGATAAATGGATAACAAAATTAATTCTCTCTCACATAATTAAGTCTCATTAGCTAGTCACTGATTTTTCAATTGAGCGTCCGCGTTCATTAGAATATTTTCGGGATACTTAAGCGAGAAAAAATTAAAACAGCTTTACGTGTGTACGCATCATCTGATACATACTGTAGAGCTAGGTATATTATATTGAGAATATCAAAATTAAAAAACTTCGATATGTATTTCCTTCGTGAAATGCGTGAAATCAGTTAACATTTTATTTCATTTATTAAACTTGAAGGGGGGAGGATTTTTCCGGTCGATAAGAAAATCGATAGGACAGCCAAAATGTCGAAAGCGTTGAAAAGGGCGGTTGATTTTTCGAATTTTGAGCGGGGGAGGGAGGCGGGAGGGAGGGAGGGAGGGAGAGAGAGAGAGAGAGAGAGAGAGAGAGAGAGAGAGAGAGAGAGAGAGAGAGAGAGAGAGAGAGAGAGAGAGAGAGAGAGAGAGAGAGAGAGAGAGGGAGAGAGAGAGAGAGAGAGAGAGAGAGAGAGAGAGAGAGAGAGAGAGAGAGAGAGAGAGAGAGAGAGAGAGAGAGAGAGAGAGAGAGAGAGAGAGAGAGAGAGAGAGAGAGAGAGAGAGGATATACGGTTTTGCGCCCCTGCAATTTGTGCCTCGCCCGCACGCCAATGAGCCTAGCGCGAAAACTGACTCTCGCCGGCCTCCACAATCCGACGCGTGTCTAACTCCGAGCCGTCCATGTGCTTTCCGAACGTTCATGCGCTATTCCGTACCGCTCAAGTAGCCGGATTATATACCGGCGAATTTAA
Organism: Lethocerus indicus; assembly: GCA_019843655.1. Taxonomy (NCBI): domain Eukaryota; kingdom Metazoa; phylum Arthropoda; class Insecta; order Hemiptera; family Belostomatidae; genus Lethocerus; species Lethocerus indicus. The sequence goes on from JACDQD010000001.1 coordinate 35,609,098, forward strand.
ATTTCTTAAAATCCTTTTAATTTTAAAGGAATGCCAAAAGTGAAAGTACGCGAAAACTCGGTGTCCGGTCCCTACTGGTCTTTTATAGAACGATCGGTAAAAGGATGCGGGGGGATAACTTGCCCCTATATATATATATATATATATATATATATATATATATATATATATATATACCCTAAGACTGGTGAAAGTGAATTATCCATAATACTGGCCAGGTGATCTGCGTACGGGAGTCGCTCCGGTTTCATATTTTAAGACGCATTTCACGTGACCCATTTCCTATCGAATTACCGCACATTTTCTAATACGGTCGGCGCACATATTATTTAGAACCGGTGAGAGGGGGGAAGGGGGCGTAGGTTCCCCCCGTCTCAAAACCAGACGCGTTCTCCGTCCCGTCTATTAACGTAATAAATCGTTAAGTATTGCTCAATTATACGGAAAGCGTTGCGTAACTCCCCCCCTCGGTGGTTTTTAAGTGCTTATATACCGAAACCGGTTTGCCGAGAGAAATTGGGACCGCCCGAGAACGAACGAACACCAAACCCCCCCTTCACAACCCAGAAAACGAACCGCGAATATTGGCGATACGATTCGAGATTTTTTCCGGAAGAAAATTCAGGATTTTATCATACCGACCTTATTTTGATGGGAAGTCATTTCCCTCGCACGAATCCCCGACCTATGTAAGCTATGCGTTTTAATAACTCCACTAAACAAAAGGCGAATTTAACACTAGGCTTACAGACGCTTCTTATTTGCCAATTTGACGCAAGAGATAGGTATACCAGATTGAGAATTTCAAAATTACTAAAGTTTTGAAAAAAAAAATTTCGATATGTATTACCCCCGTTAAATGGGTGAAAGTCATCACAAGTGCTAAGAAAAATGGGAACGGTTTTTGTAATTTTCCAAAATTCCAAAAATTGTCATTCGAAATGCGTCATTTGGAAACGTCCCGTAAACCTAGTGTTAATAATTTAAACGACGGTAAAAATATCTCCATACAAAAAACACCTACTAAAATAATAACTCTTATCGGTAATATTTCCTGTGCCATCGTGCCACTTAAACCGTAAAGGTTTTTTGTTTTTAAAATTGTTATCGTTCGATTTGCGCAATTCTTATTGCTTTGTTTCATTTCGCGTCGTACAGATATGGGTTATTAAAAACAAAGTGAAATAGACAGCGGCGGAATATTAACGGGAGCGTGCGATTAATACGAATAAGAGCTGGAAAAGCGGCACCACTGATATGTTCCGCTCCCGCGAACATTCCAGACGGCGGCCGCCGCGATGATGAAAGCGGTTCAGGGTTTCGTGCGAAACCCGCGTTTCAATCGGCTGGACGGGGGTGAAAAAAAACAAAAAAAAACTGGATTAATTTGAGGTCGAAAATTTCATTTGGCCAAAATATATAATTCTTCTAAATTCGAGCCGCAAAGCGCGTCGCGAGGACCGGATCAGCTGTTGGGTTGTCGGGACGCACAGCGCCCGCCACGTGGTCCGACCAGTTCTTTAAATGTCGGCCTTAATTACCAGTTTACCTTATTGTCTGCCTTATGCTCGCTCAAATCGGGTTTAACGCCGAGATGAGATTAGCTGCTGTAAACGATTGGAGGATGAATTTATTTTTATAAAGAGCACACTCCAGTCTTTTAGTACAATATTTCAATTGAAACAATACTGGCAACATTGGCATAATCTGTCTTAAAAAGTGGATAAACGGGATAATAAAAGTAAACAAGGCTTTTCATTCAATAATGTCTAAAACCTAGAATTTTAAAGAACTTTAAAATATATAAACGAACACTATTTCGTCAGTTTAACACAAGTTAGCTGCAAAAATTAATTTCTTGAATACTTGTTCTGCAGATTTGGGGGTTCGGAATACCATAGCGAAAATCTACGCAGGAAGGATAGTGAAGGTTGTGAGAAGCGGAAAACGTTCTAGCGAAAGACGTAACCGGCAAACGGAGAACCATTATAATTTTTGAAACGAGTACACTGGATTTAGCGACCTGTTCTCTTCTAATCCTTGCAACTGGATGAAAATTCGAACTCATTTACGTTATTTAGTAATATTTAGTTCTCGACATATTATTAATAAATAGTTTCCTGGATGGCATTTTCTGAATAACTATCGGCGGCTCGGTCGTTCGTGGAAAAACTGAATGGAGTTTCGAAAAAACCGGATACCTCCCGACCGGGCAGGATTCACAATCCGAAAAACCAGATTAGATACGAAGGCCCGCTGGACACCTTATCGAAAGCCGAGGGACCGATTATAGAAAAATTATCGGTGAAAACCACAGTCTGGTCGGTTTCGATTCTCGGACGAAATTGGACTCTTCCTCGCCTCGAAAACGTGAACATCGAAAACGATCCGAATTAGAATAGGATATTGAGCGTGTCCAAAAGGACACTAGGCGAGAAATACAATTTAATTATTTTTTTAAAAATATAAATGCACCCTAAACAATGTATGTTTAACATTTTTACTTAAAGGAGTACCTACTTGGTTTCTAAAGGAGTACTCTAAATAATTTTTGTTCTATCATAACCTGAATGGAAGGCCAATTATTTTTCAGAATATACGCCGGATAGGAAAGCCAAATCCAAATTAAGTTTTAAGAAAAAATTTATTTTCGTCGAGCTGCGTTTTATACGATTTCGTACCGGAATCGTCCGCATTCAAATTCGATATCTTTTCGGTAAGTTTTCTAAACAGGTTTTAATTAACGGATTGGGCCTTCGATAATATAACCCTTTTTTTGCTCGTTTCTTTGTGCCCGTGCGTGCGGGTTTGTGTGTGAGCTCGAACCGGAAAAGAAAAATGAAAAGTATCGACAAGGCCGACACGACCTTCAATGTCGCACAGTCCTCCCCCCCCCTCAAAACAGCTGCGTTCGCCGCCTTATATATAAAACCGCGTTCCGGACAAAAAAATGTATATTCCGCACCGGAAGGCGAGTGGTGGGGGTATGTATGGCCGGAAAAAAGGAGGAACCAGAGGAGGGGGCATTCGAAACCGGCCGCGGGATTCGGAATTTCGCCGAGGCGGCGAGAATATTACAGTTTCGAGAACTCTGTTTTACTTGCCCAGCGAAATGCGGTGCTCAACTGGCAATAGGGGTGGCCGGGAGGCTGGGCCGACTCGGGGACGTCGGATCGGCCAATCGTGTTCAGTCGTTGGGTCCTCCACGGACGGCCCAAACTCTCAACCCGGCACGAACTACTCCGATTATTGATTCCTAGCCGAAATTATTCAATTTTGCAAATATGAACTAAAATAGATAATATTGATTGGACGGTGAGTGTGATTTGACTAAGACTGGGTTCTCAAATTCCAGAACAATAAATTCTATGGACTTGACAACCCGGAACTACTCTCATTATGCCACTTCATTTTCATATTTGGGAGAGGATATCTTTCAATATTGATTCCCAACCGGAATGATTTCAATTTTCAATTAGTTTAATATTTCTTGTATGCAGGAAATTCCAGAGGAGACCCCCCCCAAAATATGTATGCTAGGACTTATTTCCAAAATAGGCGACATCTATTTTGCAAGGAATACATTTTATAGTTCGGCAAAAAAGAAAACTTTCCGGCGTTTTATGCGTCGAGAAAAACTAATTAAATGATCAGAAAGAAGCGCAAATATATTGCTTATATTATTGGAATGCAGAGCCAGACGTCTTTCTTTAATGGAAAGGACTGTAAAGTAAATCCAGATAAGAATGTTTATCAGACCGATGAACATCGCATGGGGCGGTGTAGGCTTTGCTTTCGAATGCGAGAAGCGTTTTATTCCATTTTTCCAGGATCTGGGATTTTTCCAGGAGTGCTTTTTATTTTTCTCGTCTGGTCGTCACCGGTGAAAGTACCGTTCTCATACTACTTCACGAAATCGTAGGACATACAAATGCAAAGGCAACATTTATACATCTTTATACAAATTTTTGAAGTAAAACTTCTTTTGGGAAGGTACCAACAATTTTCAAGCACACACGAAAAAGTGTAAGGTTTTTTTCAACAATGCCCGAAACAAGCCAACAATGTCGGACAGACTTTTTTGGAACACAAATTGTATTCAATAATTTTAAATTCTTTTTCAAGGACTTAAATTTGGATTTGTCATTTTCACATCTACCTATTTTCATCTACCTTTGTAACCTTTAGTGTTTCCTTTCATTCCTTATGTTAATCGTTATTAATGTAATAATTCAATAACATTGCCAATATAGAAACTTAGGAAGTCCCACTCATTTTCGATTCCAATGCCAGATCGGTTTCGGCGTCTCACCATCGTCGGTTGCGAAAATGTATATCTTTCGCATTCCAGGATATTCAAGGGTACTCCTAACGGAATAGGAGACAGAATCCGAAAAACTGGATTTCTCGGAATGTGGTTTAGAAACAAATGTCTAGCGAAAGCGTCGAGGGGTCGGCGTCGGGGACGATCCGCCGCTTGGATTATTTTCGTCTAATATCCACGTACGAATATTTCTACGAACGCGGCATAAAGTAAAGTCGGATGCGAAGATCCCCCCACCCCCGGGGTTATTTTAAAAACCGAAACCCCCCGTGTCCCGTGGCAGCGGGCACACAATGAGAGCTCGGCCCCAACGCCAAACCGAGATATCCCTTATCGCCGCTTAAAATTCCAAATCAAGTCCCCCTCGCTTATCTCCTCCTTCCTCGTCCGGAATTGAACCAGAGTTATTTGAGATCCACTCCTAATCGGTTACAATTTCCAAATTAAATAAAGGTTGATCCCCCGCTATCATTATCGGCATAGACCTTTGAGCCAAAGCGATGAAATTTAATTTCGTCTAATATACAAACCATTGAAATTATCGATTAATTTTAACTAAGTAAAAGAAGGTTAAATGCTATTAATAATATTAAATGTTGCCGTTCGATTACTCCTTGTCCCGAACTCATGACTGGGATCTGACAAAAACTAGTTCGAATTCCTTTGTATACTCATTACAAATAAATATTTAATAGTATTTAATAATTTTAAATGCCGGAGATACTAACCAACAAATACTAACAAATATACTATACAAATATTTATAAAAAACGCTATTATTTTCTGGTTTCTGATACGTGAATTGTATTTACCTTATGGAACTGTGTAAGCGGTGAAGGCTGAAATGATACGACAGAGAAAATTATCGAATACAGGCTTGAATCCGGGGCGTACGCGAAAACCCCGGTTTTTGAATAGTACAACTGAAAAAAACGCTCGGGTTATGCCCCCCGAGAACGCGATAAGGCGATTTATCGAAATCGTGAACATAAGAGATAAAATGGCATCTAAGAGCCACTTAACCTTATAGGAGGGGCTATAATCCCTCGGGCGACTTGGCGCCAGCGGTAGTAGAAACTGTTTCTTTTTAATCGCGAAAACCTCGGTAGCCATCGGACCGCAATAAAAGGCTTCGTTAGCGGCTTCCTGTCGCTAAGGGGGGGGGGGGTTTGCATTAAAATATTAATAGGAAACTACGGGTGGAAGACTGGGGGAGAATATCCGGTGATCTAGGAACGGATCACGAATTAACGAGCGGATCACAAAAATCACGAAACAGGCGAAAAACCAAACCCGCGAGAGGAACCTTAATGTTGTTGTCTATTTCGACAATAGACTTTTTTCTTTACAGTACAATCAAACTTTACGGTTGTATGTACAACTGCGGAATGCTGTTACGTTTCTCCGATCAAGAAGCCACCCGGCGATGGCACTTTTCCACCACCAGAAATGGCGAACGATCGAAACCGATCTAGAGACAGACCAAACACATTCTGTCTGTGATACGTTCTGTCGAGAAAATTACGATATTAAATATAATAAAAATAGTAGAATTGATCATACTCAGTAAGCGTTGTCAGAATGGGAGAAACATAATGAAAATCAATATAAATATCGAGGAAATAGAAACTGTGGAAGATCAGCAAATAAGAGAAATATTATAAAAATCCTAAACATTTGAAAATTAATACAATTCGTCCACAATCTATATATTCTTTCCTAGGGTTTTTCCCAGCGACGAGTGGAAAAAGGGTTTCCCTCCGCGAGGTTTCTCCCACCGTCGCGGTTTCTATCCCCGGCGGGATAGGGTAGTTTGCTCGGAAATCAGGAAACGTTTCCCTGAAGAAGATTCTAGGGGAAAACCCGACAGCGAGTACGGTGAAGAAGAGAATTTAAGGTCAAAGAACCATTCGCCGGCCAGTGTTGAGAGCGAAACTTACCCAACTACCACCAAGAAAAGGGAAAAAATTAAATAGATTTACCAAAATGGATGCCAGGCAGTATTGAAAATAAAACTTTCAGAAATGCCACCCAGAAAGGAGACAAAAGTAAAATTTGTCTTCACCTCGTCTATTATCAGTACAAGATTGCATGATGTGCACCGTATCCACGAGTCCGCCGGGTACCCTACCCGAAGGTACACACGACCCGTTCATTCTTGGGAATGTGACTGTTCGGAATGATGTTTCAATCTGAATCGAGAGACTTCTGTTTCGCACATTAAGCCTTTTGTCGGGAAAATATAAAAAGGGAGCGGGTGAAATTTAACTCGCCATTTTTCGAAAGCGGTCAGAAAGCCCATCCCGGGGACTCCTTAACGATCGAGTGATGAAGAGATATTTTAATTTCGGATTGAGGAAAATTAAAACTTTTTTTACCCCCGACGTCGGAACGCAGTAATCCCTACAGTCGATTCGTCATTCCTATATCTTTAATATATTGTATTGTCGTTTTAGCGGTATCTGTGTTATTACCTAGAATATGCTGTAGTGTACTTGTACCTAGATTACATCTCTGAATTTAAAGTTTTAAATCGGGAAGGGGAAACATGTGACGGCGTTTCGCTTCCTCGATGCGAGCCACCTGGCTTTAGCCATCTGCGATATTCCGCACTAGGAATTTCTCCGCTTGTATTGAAAGGGACTTAGTGGCGATTCTTCGAAAAGGGTGGACCCAAATACCCGACCCCGTCCGGGTCTTCTATTTTGAATCATCCCGTCGATCACGGTACAAACTCGTAAGATCATTTTTTCCGAAGTAGCGCAATTAGAATTCCTCAACAAAGGTTAAAAACGACGGAGTGAGAAATGAGACTGTGACCGTTGAATCCCTAATTCGCCACACTGCAGGCCGATTCGTTACGCTCGTCCTCGAGACCCGACACTGTTCCCGAGCTTTCATATCTCATATACATTTTTAGAGGGCTATTCCACCTCGTGATTTCTCCCCGAATAAAGCTTTTTCTTAAACAAGAACATTTCCGATTTGTCCTACGAAATACTTACTTCCTAGACTTGCTTACGTTGCGGAGGGAGTTCAATAACCGTGGTATAGACGCCCCCACCGGGACACATATGGGACACACGTGTCTCGAATAAATTTAAATTTCCATCCCCACCGGATACGATCATTCTCGGGGAAAAGTTGCGATTTGAACGTTATATTCGAGATGGAACAATAATGTGTAACGGGAGGATTACGCGGCTAGAATGTTAAGCTTACAGCGGGGTAAAAGGGCGTTTACACGCAGAATAGTTAAAATTCCCTCATTCTACTTAATTACCTTTCACTTAGCACGATGAGGAGTCGAAACGGCGAAAATATAAATTTGTGTTTTTTCAATGAAACCGACGTGGACATACGTCGAATCCCTTTCCTCCGTTACCCATCCATTATCCCCCCTCGGCGGTTTAACTCCACTAGCCTAGAGATCTTCTACACTAGTCCTAGTGTCTAGAATAACAAGTCAGGAAAGGTTTCTAGGTAAGACGAGTAATTTCAAAATGATTATTATTACTTGTCTTTTTGTTGTATAGCGCAGATTGAAGTCTGTTCTGTCATATGCTTAAATTAAAAATTAATCTAATGTTTGATATATTTCGTGATAACAAAGAACGAAACGCTGGAAATAATGCTGTAAATGTCGGAGAAAGATTTTGTAGGCAGACGGAACATTGGACAAGTATGCATAAGATAGCGTAGTTCCCGTTGTTTAATCGGCAGGATATTAGCCAGGAGAGCCCGCATATTATCGTTCGGGTGTAGTTCCTGAGCCAGATTTCTATCTTCATTATTTCTGCACAATGTTGCACCATTAAATATTCCAATTAAGTATCATTTTCGCCCGCCTAGCGAGTGATATAAACAGCCTTGTCTACGCAGCTGCGCACCAATCAGAGCTTGGCACTTTCAAATTGTAACGAGAATTCGGTCAACTCGACATCGACTATCGACGGCGGGGAGCATTAATTGTTCAGTGTTACAAGAAACAGCAGCTTTCTGTTAATATTATTCGGCCGTACCTCGAAAATTGGTGCCACGAGGGTCGCAATTAAAATGCCCGGGACTTTTCAATTTTGAATATTTGTAAAGCCGTTTTAAAAGTGAAAGTATTTCGTGTATATTGTCAATGATTGCAAAACGCGAGAACCACACTGGGTCTCGTTCAGGGAATAGTGAACGGTCTGGGCCGGACTATCAACGCGGGGCTACCTTTGGTCTTCGGAAAATCGCTACTTATAATGGACTTACTACTTTAATGTATATATCTCCTGATGTCTACATCGATTGGCGACCTTACACTTGTGCTTTATAAAGGGTGAACCCAAGTTCCGAAGGGCCAAATCGCCGGACTGTATTCCAAAGTGTTCTGGTGCTCACGTCGGCTGTCCAATCACCAACCTGAAGACGACGACTAAGCAATATCGATCTCGAAAACACGAATTTTGGTCCGATATCTGCAACTTTCTCGAATATATCTACACTTTAAAGAGGGACAGAGGCAGAGTCTATGCTTAAGAGAGTACATGGGTAGACATTCGAGAAGGCAGAGATTATCAATCGGATTCAAGAACAGTGGTCAGGAACTAACAAAAAAATTAACTATTCTTTAAAGAATTTAGTTAATTAAAAACTGCTTCAATGAAGTCATGAAACTGGTATGAAAAACGTTTAGAAATAAGTATGGAAGTATTATTTATAATAGTAATAATAATAATAATAATAATTATTATTATTATTTACCAGGAGATAAACCACGATGAGATATTCATATAACGTGAAAAGTTCTTGGATAACCCTTTACCACCTGCTTAATATACGCTGAATTGAAATGGTGTAGCACAATTAGTTTCTTCAAAGTGAACGAGAGTAATGATAGAACATTAGTTAATAAAGTAAAATAATTTCTTCTGGCCCTTTCAAGTTTTTTATTAGAAACTATTTTATTTAAAACTGCAACAGTGCCACTCTTAACAGGTGTTACCAGAACACCGGTTATATACATTAGGAGTTTAAATAATACTTTAAATATGCCGTTTTTATGAATAATTAAACGAAAAATTTCCCCCGAAATAAACGAGGTATTTATTTCGATACATAATAGTCGGAATAGCAAGTAACTATAGTCGCTATTGAAACATTTTCAAAATGCCCCGGAAAATTTCGTAACTCGAGGCAAACAAATCTCACGCCTAACGATTCGGGGTGTACCGTAGATTACGTTTCTCCGAAAAAGAAGGCACGCGATTTGTACAAAAAAATTAAAATATTAATTTCTTACAGCCCAATAATTTGTACGTTTTATTCCGACATACAAAAAATAGCTCACAGTTTATTAAACGTTCCAGGTAAAGGTCGAAGGAAAGTATGGCTTCGTCTAAGGGGAATCCAGACCGAAGCCGCCTTTCTGATACAAATAACTCCCGTTCGCTGGGCTCGTTAACGTTTTGTGCTCTAATTAATTAGAGCAACTCTGAAAAAGGAGGAAGGATGCGCATCACGTGCTGCCCACCTCTACCTTATACCTCTACCTTTCCGTTTCGTTTTTTCTTCTAGACAACGGCTACTCATACCCATCTGAAAAGAGTAGATTTAAACCGCATATTTGGACTGTTGAAACCTCTACTTAAATGGACTTCAAAACCTACTATAGCCAACAAATTGACAAGGTGGATGACAAAAACGAAGTGGATATACGGTATCGAACTATGGGGATCCACCGAGACATCCAACGCTGCTCGCATCCAGAGATTACAATCGAAAGTCCTTCAAACCATCCTCAACGCTCTCCGGTATGTTTCCAATCGCACTCTTTGCATTGACCTCAACATACCTACAGTCGACCGAGTTATCAAACCCCGGTTTCCTAAATTTCAGTCCCTTCTTTCTGCTCATCCCAATCCTCGTCGAATCACTTTCCTCCGTTACCCATCCATTATCCCCCCTCGGCGGCTTAAACATCATTGACCCAGAGATCTTCTCCCCTCAAGTTCAGGCCCCTGTAGGGCCGGTAGGTTGCCACGATAACCCCTCAGGATTTGTGAAAATGTTTTGGATATCACTGGAGTTCACTTTGAAACGCTGCCGAGTAGACAAAACGATAAATGATCAATTAACTTTGATTGGCCACGTATCAGCATACATGCCTACCCGGTCACGGGAACTTCGCAGGAAACCCACGTTTTCGGCTTTCAATATTGAAATCTTACCGCCATTTAAGGTATTCGCCGGGTTTCAAATGTCGTCCTTCGCCAGTAGTATAACGTAGTTTTTTCTGTGATACTTTCGTTCTCAACAGTACCTGGAGAGAAGTTCTTTGACTTTATATCCCTCACTAATTTGCTCTTCTCAATAGTCGGTGTATAACACAGAGCTTTGAAAATGCTACCGCCGATCGCGAGAAGCTGAAAAACATCTTAGGACAAAACAAGCCGGTTGAAAGTGGAAAATCGGCCGACTGTGAATGTAGAATCGTAAAGCGTATAGTGGTTATCAATGGGTAACGCGTCCCTTTCGAGAGGGGCACACCACGCATACTACCTCCCCATTCGATGGCAGCAAGGACTACCACCAATACAACACACGAAACATGTTTGAATAATTATAAGTATATTTATAAAGTAAGATATAAAGCATCCGACATTACGAACCGACATATCCGAATTTGAAGAACTAAATGGAACAAGACAAGTGAGACAACTCTGAAAATGAACTATTTTTTTTGTATTTCGCTACCAGCGATGCATTTTATATTTCTAGCGGTGAAGAACAACCGTGGTCATTAATAATCTCTCGGGAAGTTTTCATCAGTGCCTTAGTTTCTTCCTTGCCGGGTGTAAACAACCTCGGTAAAAATTATTTTCACACAAAAAATAGAACCGCTTTCTCCACAATCCCCTCGAATGGAGCCCCCAGTCGGGGGGAAAAAAGGGCAGAGGCGATGATGGGGTATAATTATCCCAACCCCTCCGAACCGACAAACCGAACTCGTCGCTTGGGGATACCCTTTCGGTCCCGGCACCGAGAAAAGGAAGTATACGTGCATTTCACGGCCGAAGTGAGCCCATAATTAAGTCCTCGTTTGAATTTTCATTTTTCTCGACTGACCTTGCGGTACCTCTCAAGAAGGCCTATTGGAATCCAACTAACAGCGTATAAAAACGTAGGTGGGTGCGACAAGGTATTTCTTATACAGTCGAAGAAATACAAATTATTATTAATGACTGGGGGTACGGAACAAACCGAACGTTTGTAGACAGAAACGAAGGTCCTAGTCGCAGTGTCAAAGAAAGACGGGGTTGTAAACGATCGATAAGCATCGGCCGATTCATGGAAACCAATCTACATACTTACAAGCGCAGTTGGGCAATATTTGTTTGATAAAAATAAACAATTTATTTGAAAATTATTTGAATATTGTATAATATTTCCGAGGAATCGTTTGAAATACTTAAATAAAATTATGTATTTGAACATTTATATATTTATGTATTACAAGAAAATTTATTTAGCCCAGAAAAGAACTCTAACAATTGGATGTTTTAACTTTGTAGAAAGGTGAATATTCAGATCAACAAATGCAACCAAAATACAAATACATTTTATTTGTTACCTCAAATAACATTCAAAATAAGAACTACTTTCAGAAAATAAAGGATTGTTTTATAAATAACGCCAAACTTTGCTTAGAAGCCTACCTCATCACAACAATCCCAGTACAGGCGTCTGCAAAACCCTTAAGAAAAATTAGAAAAATAGGCAACTATTCGAAGAATACTAAAAACGAAAAGGCCATTAAAAGGAGAAACAGTTTATTACCAGCAATACTTGTTATCGAAGAACTAAAAAGTTAATATTACTCATTTCACATCAGTTTTAGTAATTATATATCATTATATTCTAGTAATTATATCAGGCCATGTTGGGGATATTAAAGGACAATTCAAAAAGCTCGAACCGTTATGAGGATCCTAATACAGAGTTAATAGGAAAGCTCCAGAGCTTCAACATAATTCGCAGGGAGATTCCAGTTCCGATTTGAACATTGGATCGATAGGTTTCCCCTCACGGGGGCAAAATAAGGCTTATTTCCGGATCAATCTTTGACAAGTAGAATAGAAGGGCTAATTTTGTCTGTATACTGTTTCCTGAAAAAAAAAAACAAACAAAAATAAGGTAAAAATATCGATCGGGGAATTTGAACCCAGGACCCCCCCCCCTTCAAAAGGTAGCGAGGGGAGGTTTGGGGGATCGATACCAACCGTATCATTCCCGATTGCGGTGGCTGCTCCTAAACCGAATTCTATCTTTAGATCCTTATATTGCGATTTGCTGAGTTTTTTGATACGACGAACCAGACAGGGTTTAGAGAAATATCGAGCGGGGGAAGCGTGGCGCGACCCACCGACAAGTCTCAATTCTAGACAGGTTTCCTCGCGGCAACCGGGATTCGAACTTTCGGGGGGTTATTTTATCGAGGGGCGGGGACCCCGACAGAGAAAGGAAGGATCGATAAGGGGAGTCCAAATCGAAAAAGCTCCTGAGGAGCAATCTGTCGGCGGCCGCAGACAAAAACTACACGGAGGAGACACCCCTCCCTCCCGACGACCTTGCCTGTTTAAATACTCAGACCACTTTATGGTCTCTTTCTTCGCCGACCCCGCCACTTTTACGCCGCCTCAAATAATAACTAAATTTTTTTTTCACTCAGCCTTACTCATAAAAATTCTAATATTTAACTGCCAATTAAAACCGGGCTCGGTGTCCTCGTGCAGATGCTCTGATATAATATAAAAACTGCAGGGACATTTTTACAGTACATTACCCAAACATGTATCATGTGTACCATAAGTGCCCGAAACTGACGTTTTAATTTGATAATATTGATGAGAATTAGGATTCTGAAAGAAAAATAAGTAAATTATGTTGAAGAAAATATAGGATGTTAATAAAGCTTTATGTACATTATGAATGATTTTTGACCTGAGATGAGGTGAACGACATTGAATTAAATAAACCTTTGCGCTTAAAAAAATATTAAAACATGAAAACAAATAAAAAGGTCTTTTGGGTTATCACTCCACATTGCCCAATGCAACCTCTATGTATATAGTATAGTGGAAAGTATGAGAAAACTGTTTCAGATATTTGCATAAAATAAAGTGTTATAAACACTATCAAATCTTTTTTTGATTGTAGTAAACTAAAAATTAATTACTAAATAACACTACTGCATACACCCAATTTGAATGAACTGAACAATGCCATGTGGAAGAAGCATGGTGCTAGGTTAAAACAGTATTGGGAAAACAAATAAACATTAAAAATTTGAGTTAGTACCTTTCATGTATACCTTTCTGTATGGTTCATAATAAATATTAAGATAATAGAGCCTAACTTAAAGTTCATTTCCTGGGCAAAAATAACATATGGACATCACGCAGAGGTTAACTCCTCGAACTGACTGACTTGATCGCAAATTTTAGTTTTCAAGTAGCGCATCGAATTCAAAATTATAAAGATCAGGCTAAAATGCCTTTAGTAAACAGGTCTCTGTTAGTTAACAAAAACTGGAAAAATATCCTGCAGTGTCCTTGGCATTTCTCCACACAGTAGCATAATAAATACTTTCATCTGACTTGCACTCTTCCAAACTCTCAAGCAACTGGGATAAAAATTACACATTGGGGGAGGAATAAATAGTCAGAGGTATAATTCCATATCCTTGCTTATAAACATATTAATCAACTTTGAATTTTATATATATATATAAAAATATATAAATATATATATATATATATATATATATATATATATATATATATATATATATATATATATATATATATATATATATATATATATATATATAAACAAAAACATACAAAGGCTGGGACAAAATAAGTTAATGGTAAGACAATTTACAGAAAATAAGCTAAACTACATACCAGTTAATTTGGTACCAAATTAAACCAATACTTGTTTATTACAATGGATATTTATGGTTATAACCCAAGAATTATACAATATTTTATTGGATAATAAAAAAGCTGAGAGTAAACAACTCTGTTACATAAAAGTGCAGTGACATTTGATACATTTAGCCATGTAATGTAAAAAAAATTAATGGATCAACTCACCAGCGGTATCTTGTTGATGGGGCTGCAATACTCGCTTCTCGGCAGGAACCTGCGGAATGGCCGGTACAGTGTTTTTCGGTTCTGGCTGAGCTTTCGGTCTGATTATCGAAGCCGCATTTTTATTGATAGCCCATGGGTTTACCTTGGGCAGGGGGGCTTCAACGTATTTCTTCTTCTCGGTGCACTCCTCAGGCTTACCCTCCTTCGGCACGGTTGTCTTCTTGATTTCCACCTCGGACTGATCTGGAATTTTAAGGGCGGTTTGTTTAGGCTGCACCGTGGTTTCTTTTTCCGGCTTGGCAGCCACCACCTGCCATCCGGCCTTTGCGTTCGCTGACCCTATAACAGGGAACTCTTCTCCGCTGTTCGAGCCCTGGACTTTCGGTGACTTAGCCAAACCCGAGGACTTTATTTTTGTCTGCGTCTCCCATCCAACCGAGTCTGGGGGCGGACTGATTGAGGACGAATTTATATTCTCCTTGTTGCTGTCTATTGTCTTGAAATTCAAAACGGCGCTGGCGTAGGAACCGCCGGGACCTTCCTTGCTTTGGGACCCGTCAGAAGATTGACTGGCCACATGGGTCGCCATTTTTCATCTGTTCGACGGCAACGCGCGGTACGTCCGAACGGAAGGGGGAACTCGTTATTCGGGGATATCCGGAAGATTGGAAAAACGGCTTTGGTTCCCGACTAGGGCGAAATTATCGAGCTACCGGACCGTCGTTGGGGGACCGTTAAATGTGCACGGCGACGGATATTGACATTTTTAACCTTTGAGAGAGTCTGAAGCGAATTTCGTAACTATTAATCTGTATTTACTCGCGTGACTGACATCACATGCTGGGACTCGAGGCCTAAACACGGGTCGACTTATGTCACGCGGACTTAACTCGGGCACTCGGTTAATCCGACCGAGAATCCTTCGAAATCACTCTCGAGTCCGATTTACAGCATAACGCGCCTGTTTCCGAACGGATACACAAATAGTTCTTAACCGAACAAACACAACATTATGACGACGAGTGAAGAGATAACCATGTGGTCGCATAGGTAACTCGTTTAGTTCTCCCCGTCCGCCCCAGAGAGCGCCACGTCTCGACACTCGAGAACGTGGAATATGTCCAGTCCATACGTCCATTTTCTCCATACCCGGTCAATTTTCTGCGATATAATTTATTACAAAACGGCTTTTATTTAAACCTTTCCCGATATTAATAGGGCCCCAGTGCGGGAAATCAATCTACCGGGCGGCGTTTCGTAATTCGTCAGGGCAATCCGGACCGGCAAACGAACGTCCGATTTAGTCATCACTGTTTCGTTGAAAAAAAAAGTGAACCTATAAATTACTAAATAATACAGAGCTAACGCTTATACTGCATGAAATACAGTAAAATATAGAGACTTCGCAATAACCCGGAATGCGTCGAATAAATAATCGTTCGGCGGTTAATGAAGCGACGACGAAAGGTAATTTTATAATTAGCGTTTTAGCAGTTCGAAAATATTTTGATTGAATTTTTGACCGCGAAAAGATTGTCGCGGTATATTTAAGACAAATGTGTATTGTCATAATAGCCGTTCGATTGGCCAGCTCCAATTCAAGTTTAAGGATGGAACATTTCCTGTCAACATAATACATCCTAAAAATTCAACTTATGTTTGTCCTAGGAAGCGACAAAAGTATTATTTCCTATTTTTAAATAATTAATGAGTACCTACAGAGAATTTTATATTTTCAATGAGAATTCAAAGAATATTACAATTACAAATAATCATATAATGGAAAACAATGATAAAAGAACATTCATGAATAAATATGTATAATTATTAAGATAAAACTTAAGTTTATTTTTGTACTCAAGTTATTGCTTAACTTTAATAACTGAAATGATACTTTATTATTGATAAACTTTTCCTCCTATAAGTAGAAGGTTCTAGTGGGAGAAACAGTGATAAATTCAGGCGTTTTGTACTCCTTTGGAATAAGCGTAGTAAGTAAAAAAAAAGAACATCTAATTTGACTACGGTTGAGAATAAAGGTCGATTTCAACAGAATTAGCTTGTTCCGAATTGTTAGAGGTCCGTTACGCAACCTACCGTTGAAATGGAACAATATTCCGACATATAGTTTGATATTTGCCCCAAAGATGTCTCTTGCTTACCGCAGGAGCAATGCCTTTAGAACATTTTTTTCTACTGGCGTGCCAGATAATTTGAAACGTTATATTTCTTAATTTTATAACGTGCCAGAAAGACAAAAATTTAATAAATAATTCATTATAAAAAATGTTTAATGCCATATTAACGAAAACTACGGAAGTCGTGATTGAAATAAAAATTAAATAATCGCAAAACAAAGATAATAATACAACTGCAATGGAACCCTAATAATTAGAATAATTTATTAATGAAATTTTTATTATTGAACACTTAATAACTCTTTATGTCTAGTTAATATTTGGGTGCGTACAGCATTAGGCATGCTGAAGTAGATTCATGCCTCAAAATGAAACTTTTTAATGAAGTTTATTTCCGAAAACGACCATTTCCAATAGGACCGTACGGCAAACTAACAGAATGCTACTGTGCCCGGGGAAAGTGTGGGTCATCAGGGAATCTGATTGGATAAGCCTTGATCGGGTCAAGTTTGCCAGAAGTAAATGGTGTCAATACTACCATATATATGTAAATCTAACGGGTTGCTACTGGACATAGGGAGAGTGCTGAAACATGGGGAAGTCTGATTGCAGAAGCCCTGGTTAGGTCCAATCTACAAGAAGTAATTGGGGTCAATATGACTGTACTGGAAACTAACGGAATTCTACTGTGCCTGGTGAGAGTCCCGGGACACTGGGGACTGAACGGAATAAATTGAGAAGAAAATAGAAGAGAGAAAAAATAACTTCAAAAATATAAAATGCATATACTGTCAAGAACAGTTTAAGCTATGGACCTAAAATTAAATGCTAATTAATCTTGTAAATTATTGCATAGCCTGAAAACTCTGGCCATACGAAAAATTTGAAAAAATAGTTTAACACTCTCCACTGCCAGCAAAATCATTTTAGAATGTCCCTTGCAGAATATAAATACAATTACTATTAATACCAAAATTTAATTAGCAAAGAATTGTATTCTATTATGGTATTGCATGATGCAAATTTTCATACAGCTATTTCCAGGTAAAATAAAATTAGGAATGTTTATTTACCTTTAGCACACCATTAAGACAACACTTGTTGAGAAACAAAAATATATCACATACATTGTAATTGTATTAACTCACTTTATTTTTAACTTTAAAAACCTTTTGTTTGTATTCAGGAATTAAAATTCTATGATTATAAGCATTTAAAACTGTTTTTGAATTGTTCATGGTACAAACATTATAGTTAATTTTAACTGATTAGTAATAAAAGAATTGGTCTAATAATTATTAATCAAATTAAATTAGTTTTACTTGAAAATAAGGGTATAAAAGCTAATGAAATTGACTAAAGTAAAATATTAATGTTATATATAATATGGAATATAACATTTATAAAGGTAAGACACCTGCTTTCTACCAGTTCATAATATGGTATCCAACCATACAGTGGTGTTACTTATATGTCCATAATTAATCATGTATATAATACCTACCTTCTGAAGGCTATGGTAAATTATAATTATTACAAAGAAAAAAAATTGCAATATACTGTAATTATATCGCATAAATTACACTTATTTAATCAGTATATTTGTAACTTTTGTTTTGTATACAGGAATTTCAACTTCTAGTGCCCAAGGTACATTCATTGTAGTTGGTTTTAATTGATATGTAATAAAATAATTGTAATATAATAATATAATATTTCCATAACATATTAAATAGGTTGCAATTCAAAATAAAGGACTAAAGTATAAATTTAATATTATACATGGTATTTTAATGTCCATTAATATTTGAACGGATATAATATTAACAGTTCTTAAGAAAATAATTATTTTAAAATAATAATAAAATTTGATATATAGCTTCTTACTTTTTGGTAGTCTTCTTTCTGAAATGCTACCTCTCATCATCATGGGTTGATTTTTTACCTGAAAATTTGAATTAGATTATTTCAAAGCTCTGCTTAGTACATTATTAAAAAATGATTGCTGTCGGTGTTGATAGGCAATTAAAATTAATACAAAGGAATTAAATCGATTAAAGTGAAAAACATGAATCTCAAATGTGAAATTTCAGTATTGAGTAAAATATTAAAAAATAGTTGTAAATGACAATGTCAACGAACTAGGAGAATGAAAGGACTTACTGGATAGTGTAAAAAGGGTAGATTTATATCTGTCAATTAATAAGTTAGAAACAATGTACTAAGGTTTATGGGTGAAGAAATCAATGCCTTCTTGATGTCGGCGACGCTTCGGCGCCCGTTTACTCCCCCACGGTAGATCCCGAGGAATTATAATTTCCTTTTCTATTGATACAGCGGACTTAAATACGTTTAAGACATAGGTATATTTAAAAAATGTAAAAAAATGAAGGTTTTATTTATATCTGAGTTAATCTTTCGAACATATCCGAATATTCTAACCAAACGTTGGCCGTCCCGATTAACTGTGAGTCAGTCTTACGGTTATTAATGATAAACTGATTCCAGAAAAAAGGCACAGCAAAAGTGAAAGGTAGTAGACGTAATAAACTATTTGTTTACTCAGGTTATTAATACGTTTCTAATCAAAATAGTTTTCATGAGGGTTATATCTCTTCTGTTATATCTTTATTCCCTACAATTGTCATTGTTTATCTTGTTTGCTTTGGTAACGCTTTTGCATAACCTCGTCTACTTTTCTATTCTATTGCATTGGGTCAAGACGACTTCTCTCGTTTTTCTTAAATATAAGAGATTATATTTTAGTATATATAGATACACTCATAACTCATTTTCTTTCTGCTCATTCGGTTCCAATATTGTCGTTCGACTATACCGCACATCAGACTTTGGCTCTTTGGGTTCTTTTTCTAAAATTTCTCCAAAGTTGAGGATTTCACCCCTAAGGACGGTGAATGAAACAGTGGACTTAAGCTGTCCCTCCTGTGTTTCCCTTACTGAACCTGTTTCATCTCAACCTATGATGTTTAGCTGGTGCTTCATTGCACTTTTTTTCTAAGTATACATAGAATGACCGATCAGATGTTTTCTCCGTATCCAAAGCTTTTTCCATACTAATTCTCAGGGGTAATAAGAGCTCTGGTTTTAATTTTCTGGAAAGATCCTCCCCCTCATACCCTTTTCGGTTTAAATTATACTCGCTACTGAGGCAGCCATATTTGAGGAATGATGACGTTCGGTTCACGATCCTTCGGGATCCATTTCTCATCTCGCGCCTTTTTTAAAAAATGGTCTGTAGACGTCTTCGCATATATTAGTCGCCTTCATAGACTATTATTAATTCTGTATGCCATTTCATGGTATCTTTATTTATGGTATCTTCCATATCAGTTTCTTCTGTTGTATCGTTTCTTTGATTCCGCCCCTAGGCCCCTTCCCAAACTTATTTTATTTCATTTTATATGTACTAAATATCTTCTTTGTACTGTACGTGAACGTTTTTCCCAGTGAACCCACCTTAGGTCTCACGACCTCGTCATGTCCCCTGTTCACATTAGTGAGCTTATATATTAGTGGAACCTATTGGCGATTGTAGGATATGAGATTTTAAATTAAAATGAATCAATTGAACTTATCCTTTTTTTTATTCAATTTTTAAGGTACTGGGGGATGCACACAGTAACAAGACAGCGACAATGCAGAAGTTCTTCATGCGTAAGTACTTCAAGATATTACTTACAGAATGCTAGTAATTGAACGATGTGAACCTGAAACAGAGTTTTTAATTATAATGATATATTTTCGAACGTAATCAAACTACTACATCTGGCAGCATGAGTCTAAGTCTACGTTAAGGTTCCTGCGATATTACCTCTATTTTTAGATTAGAATTCTCAAATTTTAATTTATACATAAATAAAGTTAAAAGGTATCTACCCGTTTTGTTAACTGCGGGTCTTTATGTTGAAGGAATAATTGGGCTATTAAATTAATTAATATTAATCATTAATATTAAAAACTAAGGTTTGCTAGATAAAACGTCCTAATTGAAATACAACAATTTGTGTACCCAGTCAACGCTTCTAAATGACAGAAACATATTGTGCATGCATGGGTTTATTTTCAGGAAGCATTATGATAGCAATTCCTAATATCACATTGTTACTAGCCGAAAAGAAGGACAAATATTATTGTCGTGCCTAGTAAATATCATTCGTGTTAAATTATCAATTCGTGTAAATAATAATCAATTATTAGTAATATATGGTGTTTCTAAAGTTATTTATTATATAGAGAACCAATGTAAAAGAAAGATAAACCCGGTTAAAACTGTCGGGCCGAACTAAGCAAAAAAATATTAGTAGGTTTATTGCGCTAAATTATTTGCCATAATATGCATCGAATAAATAATTCATAAAATTTATATTTTCTTCTTAACTTCGTCAATTATGGCGTCTTATCAGTTTTCTCCTTTAACCTTAAACCTAAGGACCTGATTAATGCGGAAATACGTTAATAAAGCCCTTCAATTCAATAGTTACATAACTTGACGTCGATATCATGTATGGGGGTGGAAATTAAAAAATTTAAAATACAATTTATATTGATGTTACGTACAAAAACACTGTGGTAAAAATAATGCCTCGGAACGGGACCCACGTGCCCCCGGACGTATTCGCAATAAATCTCAATTAATTAATCCGCCATCGAGGGCGCAATAAAACTCGCGAGTTGCGACGGTTATAATTTATTATTTTATTTTTCGGAGGAACAATTAAAAAACGGTACGACGAAATCCGAGGTACCCCCCTCCCCCCTGTAAGGAATTAAATTCGCGGCGGATAACGAAATAAATTAGCGTGCGGGCGATAAATTCGGCCCGGGATGAAATATCGCTAAACAAGATTTAATTGGAGGGGCGCTAATTGCCCGGCGGGTTCGATCAAAACCCCTTTTACGCGGCACAAAAGCGGCCGGGGGAGTTAATTCATAGAAAGTTAGAAGGCCAGGTGGTTGATATATTGCCCCCTCGGCCTCTGTCTCGGGGGAATTAAGGATATAAATTCGTTGTCTGGTTAGGTTGGGGGGAGGGGGGGATCCTGGCTCTCCCTATCCGAGAAACAAACATTAATTTACCCTCCCTTCACCTTTCCGCGTGTCACTCCGAAAACTGCGATCCCCCGGCCGGATCTAACCGTCCGTTCGGAATTTAATTCGGTTTCCGCCTCGTGCGGTCTTCGAGTTTCTTCCAGAACCCGAGCAACGTTCCGCCGCCGCCGGAACACTTTATTTCCGACATTTTATCTCTCTGTATACCCTTTTACTTGTTGATTTGTTGCAGTCCTTGGGGAGGAGGCTCCTCGCGATTCTCCGGTTTTCCGACGTTCTAAATATCCCGATTTGTTCCTCCCGATGTTTCAAACGGTATAAATAGAAATAAATAATTTTTTTGAATACATGCTTTGTGGTCTGCGAGGGGTTGGAATACTGTCCTTTTTGCGCTCTTCTGTCCCCTCTCGCTGGTTTGGTCCTTTGGTGGTTCTTCGCTTTGATCTAGCAAAAGACCAAACCAATATACTTATATTATGCACAATACAAGTATATCATATACTTGTATATAATATATATGTATATGTATATAATATATACAAGTATATAATATAAATATACAAATATTTGGATTTTGTACAATGTTGATATGGTAATAGGGAAAATTGCATAATAATAATCCGGGGACTTAAATTACACTCGCTCCAATCACTCGCACAAACTCACTTCACTGTTTACGACCGGTCGTACACCGTCGTTAGCACTATGAATCTTAAACAGACACCCTAAATACATTTAAACTGGCACATTCGCAGGATTTACTTCTCGGTATTACATTGCACTTTGTGTAGAAGTCTTATAGCTCGGCAAGAGGGTCGTCCGCCTTGCGGTACGTTTTTTGGTCGCCCCGTGAAGTTTTTGTCAGGACGACGAGGAGGATTGGGGTGGCGTTGGAGTTTGTCCTTATTTCTGCAGTTATTTTGTCTATTATGTCGGTCAGATCGGGAGTCTGAGCTAGATCCTGTACATGGTCTGTTCGGGTTCTTCCGGGTATGTCGAGGGCAACTCACTGTATAGGTCGTAAAAGTAGAGGGCTTCAGAGTAAATAGGAGGTTATATCAGGGTGTTATATCAGATTATGAACATCCTGCTTTTATTGTATTATAACTTATTTATGATAATACATTCTATTAATAACAAGTCTAACTTTGTAAATGTAGATAAAATATTAACGACAATAATTAATATTATAAAATAAATATTTTAGGCTAATTCCGACTGTAGTAGTTGCGGTCTCAAGTCCTAGTCGGGTCAAACGCCGTGTTAGGCTATAGTATTTAGACGAGAACTATGTTTTCTTTAATAATAATAATATGTAACTGGCACAAAGTATTCCAAAATATCAATAATAAATCAATATAATAGAACCATCGGCAAACATTTGATTTCTAAGTTATTGTTTTTACATAGTTCTAAATGTATTTTATAGATTTATCTGGACGTTACAGAAAAATAAAACGACACGTGTGAAAAAATAATTTACTGTGTAATAAATAACAATAGAGGTGTTAAAAGGAGCATCGGACTGATAGAATGGTAGGCGATGATGGGTATTAATTAGCAATTAATTACGGCGATGGGCCGTTGAGGTTAATTTGAATATCTGGAGCGTCTGTGGGTATAATCGTCTTTGGCGCCTCTAATTCCCGGGCTCGCGTGTTTCTTTAATCGCCGTAAATCGAGCGACATTACAAGGGGGTGGAGGGGGCGGGTAAAGTTGTGTTTGTAGGAAAGTTTTGAGCACCGCTAATGATAGCGTTTTCCAGGCTTCCTCCATCTACTACGGTGGGGGCCTTCCGCCCTCAATAAATACACATTCAAAATAGGTGGCTCGGTCCTTAACGAAAAACGGGACCGAATAAACAGCCCTTGCGGCGGCATTCGGTCGCCGACTCCATAAATTAGTTTACCAACTCGCCTTTAACTGTAGAACAGTTTTTTGGATCTGGAGGTATAAAACATATTCTAAACTAATATTATAAAGGTAATAATAAAATTTCTAATTAAGAAAAAAAATGTAAATAAATGGGCGACCAAGACGCTCTGCAATGGTTTCTGTAAATTGTTTATTATTGTATGTATGATGATAAATATCAGTTCTTATTTTTTGAAAGTCGCCACACAGCTTCTTCACGCACACAAGAAAAATACCATGCATCGGTTTTATATATATAAAACTTGGACACTGCGTCACACACACGAGAGTTACGAGCCCCTCGAGCAAATGTGCTAAAAAAACAAATGTCCGGAAGGTTAAACAAAGATAAAAGAGCTGAAACTCGCTCACTGAATCTTGTTCGGGACGCTTTAAAATCGTTTTCGGTTTATTAAATAGTGTTCGGCACTCTTACAACAGCGATACTTATATATGAGCCCAACCTACAGCACTAAGAAATTAGAAATAATTATTAGCTCTTTCTCACATGGCCGCCACGTGACCAGCAGTTTTGTGGCTACGGCAGTTGAAATTAACAGAAAAAGGAATGATTCCGATATTCCGAAAAAAACAGATATTCCGAAAAAACAAGAAGAATATCCTGGCAACAACAATTTTTCTTTAAACAATGTCCGAACCGAAAATAAAATCAACGTTTTTACAATTTCCCAACAATAATATCTCTGATTATTGCCGATCATCGCCAGTTTCCAACTATTTCCACGATTTCACAAATTTTTATGATTTTCCTTCTGTTTCGCCCATTTTGACAGTTCATGATGAATTACCTACTATTTAAAATATACTTACTTAACACCGTAGTGTTCTCGATGTTCTTTTCTTCACCGTGCTCGCTGGTTTCCCCCCGCGAATCTTCTGTTTTTCACACTTTTCCCCGTTCCCGAACAAAGCGGCCTATCCCTCGACAGACGGACAAACACCGTTGGACTTATTCAATTATATAACGAATCGCATTGTTATCCTAAGCTTCGGATTCTCCCAATCAGTCAGTAGTCGGAACTCCCAATGTCTAAGTAGATGTCGTTACAATTATTAAATAATATCTCCAGTATAACGTCAGTAGTCCAAATGTCTCAATTTTGTTCGACGGGGGTGGTCTCTAGCGACCCGAAATTTATAACGGCTGCCGTCTTTTTTTTTTTATTAAACGGCGCCTCAATTTTCCCGTAACCGGTGTTATATAAACGGAAAACTGATAGGTCTAGGCCACGTAAAGGCGGAGGTTGCTTGAGGCGAGGGGGGTTGAGAGAGCAGGGGCAGATGCGGGGAAATTGGTTCCGGAGAGGAATGCTACAAAAGGCGTCGTGTGGGGAGTGGGGGCGTCTATCCCTCCTCTAATTAATCACCCTCCCCGACCTACCCCAGTCCCCGGATTATACTCTCCGGACCGCGGATCCCAAACTCTAAACCTATTTATTTGTCGGGTGTAAATTAGATTGATAAATAGCGATGGGCCGCCCACGTGACGGGTGAAGAAATTTTTAACAGACGATAACTAAAATCCGTTGTATATTAAGAGTTATCTACAGAAAGCCAATAATGGATTCGCCAATAATAGAAACGTTGACCTTGGGAACCGAAAATTATAATTTTCTCATGGATGGCCCCTAGCTGGATGGATTTCGGCTACTCGCAAACGTCAGTATAGAAAAGTAATGAAGCGCTATTATAAATTCTGAAAATTAATATTCAATTAACCTCAAAAAAAGTCTCGTAGCTACGTTATCAACCGACAAATCCGTCGTGCAGTCTCGTTTTATACGATATCTTTTTATTCTTCTCGGCCACAACCTGTTAGCACTGTCAACTGCGAACCTGAAGATCCTGGGTTCGAATTTTCATTGGATTTGATTTTTGTAACCGATTAATCGAGAACTTGGCGAACTTCAGAAAAACTCAAATTTTGATACTTTTAATATTTTTTCTTGTAATTAATTTCGATCAAAAAAGTGTCCTGCTAGTTTTATCTTCCTTTCGTAGTCATTGTTTTTTTGTTATACTGTTCTTTTAAACAGATGCGAATAAAACCATCGTTTCTGGAGATACGGGGCGACCGCCTACGATAGGAATGATTTCCATCCCCTTTACGCCACCGAGGATTAATTCGCGTAATTACTAATAGAATACAACTGAAGATGATGAGAAATTCGTGTTAAATAGCATCGACGGATGCTATATGCCGGCCCGTAGCGCACGCCGACGTATGATCGCCCGTCCCCACTAATCCGGGCCCCTAAGTCGCGGCTTAGTCTGGCGGCTTAAAAAGTCTAAACCCATTGAGATTGGATCGGCGGAAGATACGAGGGGGAGCCACTTCCCACGACAGTGTGTTTTTGTAACGTTAACCCCCGGTCGATAATGTTAATATTGGCCCGCGATTTTTATCGCCCCGATGAGTGATCGCTACATAAAGTTAATAGCCCTCCTCCCGAACCAAACAGGAATTAAGCTTTAAATCATTAAACGGTGCTAATTTCAGCTACGACCTAAAGATCAGAATTCATTTCACCCGGCGGCAATATTCTTTAGGGGCAAGATTTGTGTTCGTTTCCTAACTTAATAACGAATTACCCCATGAAACTTAATCCCTGTTTGTTTGTATACAATTTCATCTGATCGCTTATTAAACAGTAAATCGTTTATTTTACTATAATCAATTTTTTTTATTTTGAAATACCTGTTTTGTTTTCTGCGAGGGTTTGGAATACTGCAATTTTCGCGTCTTCTGTTTCCTCTAGCTGGTTTGGTCTTTTGCTACACCGGTTTCGGCCGCTCGCCATATTCAGTAGCAGTGTGAGTCACTTTCCATCACTCAAATTCCCTCGCGTCACCTTCCTGAAATTCCCGATCGCCCCCGTGATTTCCTCACTATCTAGTAAAATACTAAACTAGTAAATAATCGAATACAATCAATGGGTGCATTCTCCGTCCAAAGTACATATGTGTTAACAAATCGCATTAAATAAAATTTTCAAAATTTTAGTTGTCACTTAAAATACAAATTTAAAAACCGCTTAAAAGTGGTTTATTAATCATCTCCTCCGAAGACTAACCACGTCCGGTTATTATGTAAGGGTTGGGGAAATTATGTTTATTATCTCGCTACAAGAGAACGTTTTCAGGCTGTAGTTGGTATTCGTCAGGAATTTGTCCCTCGTGGTGTATGACACTTTCGAAAATCCCCCTTAAGGATACTAAATATTTAGGAGAATTATGAGACCTCTAAATGGCCCCTTTCGCTTGTTTATTGACCGCGAGTGGGTCCCGTATCAACAAACAGTTTGTCTTCGCAGTGCTGTCCAGTCTGGTCTTTTTTCTGGGACTAAAATTTCCCTCGTTTGACCGTTTGTGTCAACCTAATTTCATAATCTCACTCGGCTGAAAATATAAAAAATATTCGTGTCGTTTTGAAGTTACAGTTATGTCGCTGTATTTCATTTTCCTACTCAGTTTTATTTTACTACACATTTTTCTATGCACACAAGGTTTCAAAATGAGAACACTGTAATTTAATTCTCGCGTTTTGATTCGTTATAATGCAGACCATAATTACCGACTAATAAATGCAATTAAAGCGTTCCAAGGGTTATTAAAAGGTCGTTAGAATAGTTTGACCCGCCGGTTAATCAATGACTGGACAGATTATAGAGAAATTTCTAGAAAACTTCTAGAATTCGAATATAATACTGGATATATTGCTCGAACATATCCAACGGGTACACGCGTGCTAACTGAACATTCGGAGCCTGCCTGATTGGGTGATGAAAACTGGGATCGGACGCTCCAGAAATACCATATTTCTACAGCACAATTAAAACTAAACATTATAGACAGGATTTTTTACCTTCCGAATCCCTATCACGAAATAACGCGATCGACATTCCAATAGCACGAATGAATGATTGAACGGAGGAATGAAAAATTTTAATCTCGGGTTTTCAAACACTTTCCAGAACCATACAATAATAAAAGAAAAATGTAAACTTATATGTCAAAAATTAATAATAATAACAACAAAAAACCATCATGTATATAATACATAGGAAGGTATATGTAGTACCTTGTAAATATGCAAATTTAATGATTGTAAATTAGTCCGGCTAAACCTACAAACCAAATATTAACAGAATTCCAATCTTACAGTCGATAATAACCAATGCACCCTATTATATCTCGGACCTCCCTCCACATACAGATCTAAAAGTCCCGTTTTTCCGCTACCTTGCCATACAAAAGTATAACGCATTTCACTCCCAAATTACACATCCTAATTCTACGGTTTCCTGACATCCCAAACATTTCAAAAAATGGAAAAATGAAGAAATAAAATTTTTAAAAAATGGGGAAAGCTAGTGGGTTTCTAACCCAACGGTAGTGCTATTCGAACATCAATGGCACAACAGATAGAGACTGAGAAATATATTGGGTGATTGGAAAAGTTGGCGGCTGATTTTCATAGGCGGCAGAATCATTGGAGTCGAGCAATAACCGTTTGAGCGATTAACCAGACGCGATGTTGAAATCTAAGCGAAACGACCAAATTTAGGTAATCGAAAAGGCTTTATTACCCTTCAACGCTACACCACATTTCGCACACACTGCAAAAACATAGGAAGTTATAACAGGAAATATTTCGACCTTGCCCCTTTCGGATTTTCATCATTTTCGTTCAACGCGCAGTTTCTATAAAGAAGGAATTAAAAAACTTTGGGATTCAGTTACAGAAAATGATGGAGAATACATTATTGATTAATAAATACTATTCGTGAAATGCAATCACCGTCCTTCAGCCATGATCACTTTATTGACCCGGTTCATCGTTTCATTAACTTTATTTTACAATCAGTCTTTTGAATACAATTGTGAAATTTTGTCGCTTGCTTCTTTATCAAAAGAAGCCACCCGACGATGGTACTTTTGAGGTGTGTCTGGGCTACAGGGAATCAAGGGGGGGGGGGAATGAAAGGAATGAAACTTCAGTCACCGGAATTCTGTTAATTCGGTATGTTGAGGTCGCGGTGAACGGTGCGATTTGAAGCATACCGGGGAGTGTTAGGGATGATGGTTCGAAGGACTCTCGATCGAATCTCCGATGTCGGATGTCTCGGTGGGACCCCATTCTTCTTACAGTATGTCCAAGTCGGTTTCAATACGGCATTGTATATTGTGAGTTGTATATCGCAATGGTAATATACCGGCAAAAAGGTACGAAGGATTTTAGATATTTTTTTGGGTCCCCTTACCGGGCGCATTCATTTTCATTTTGACGTCTTCAAGTTCCGACACTTTTCTAAGGTGTCCAATATCTTATTAAACCTGTCGGAAAGGCGAGTTCGGAAAAAATGTTTAGGAAAAACATTTTCGACTGTAATACAATTTTTACTATAAAAACCCGGGCTGCGGGGGTGACCAGTGGGGGCGGGGTGCCTCCGGGGCACAATGGAAAAAAGAACTCCATTGTACATGGGGGTCCCCATTTTCTGGAATTGAGTTAACAGACAAATCCCTTTGTCGGGGATCCCTTATCTTTCAGGCGCACTGCTTAGCAATTAATTAGCCCCTTTAAAGCTCCCGGGCCTAACCTGAAAAGGAGCGTGACATATAAAAGGAGCTCTTCTATAGACACCGGTCTTTTTCCATAAAGAAAAATCCCGGCCAGAAATTATTATTCATTTTCGGTGAATGCGTGTCCCCCTTTTTGGGAGAGTGAGCTTTAAAAACATTTTTTGTACATAAAAAATATAATTAGTTCGGTTGTAATTAAATGTTTCGCCAGATAAATCTTTCACTAAGTTTCCTAGGATATTGAAAACTTTAAGATTGTTCTTGCTACTGCAGATCCGACTTTCAGAAGAAAGTTGGGATTCGCCTGATAATAGTTACAGTAATTTATTCATGCGATTATAAAATTATAAATTTTTAAGTGAAACAAGTAATGATTAGGTTCGATACATCATCCCAAACAAGACCCCATATATATATATATATATATATATATATATATATATATATATATATATATATATATATATATGAGGAGTAGCACCATTGAACCTTGGTCTTATTATCCAGATGTGACATTTATATGGTAAATATATGTATACATATACATTATGTTACTATATATCGATTATGTTAATAATAAATTTAAGAATACAGTTATGAACTTACTTCAATCCCCGGTTGTGGACCACATATTTATTCACTATATTCCAAACCTATTGTTATTTTATTACTTTATTATATATTTAGTTTTTATTATTATTGTATCGGATCTTCTGCTTCTAACCAAACCAGCGACTAATCGCAAAAGATCGCAACTTTTCAACTGCCCACCTTCCAAAAACAAAATCTTTCGAAAGAATGCTTAATCGGTATGCTAGGTACTTAGTTTTAATGCTTTCTTTAAAACTCAAAAGAAATGATTTTAATGACACTAATCTTCCTAATGATCATTCTTACCCTTTTATTTGTGTTGTCCCCAACGAATACTTCGACCGACAGAGGATCGAATCCCTCCGTGACGGTTTTTTCGATATTGAAATTAAAGTCCTCCGGTCCTCGGGGTTTTGGAATCCAGTAAAGAATCCCAGAAGCTTGGGCTCGGGTTTACCATTTGTGCCCAGAAAATCTGGAACGGGTCCACCTGCATTCTTGCATCTCGGATTAGGGAACAAATTGTTTTCCCTAGCGCCGTTATTCGGGAAAAATGGATGTCTGGACTAAATCAAGAACGCTTTCTCTTCCCGAAATGCGATTTGATATAATACGCATTTGGTCTACCTACGAAATTCGCACAGAGAAGTTTGTAATTAAGTTTAAAGTTTATTCTGCCGTATACGTGGAATCCCCATATCCGATCAAAAGAATCGAATGAAATTCTAAATTTGGACTATTAAACCCATTTCTAAAACGGACATAAGAAATGATTTTACTATTTATGTAATTACCTGGCACAATCTCCATTTTAAACGGCTTCGGTTTCGGACAGTCCATGTTGTGCTACATGTTGTGGCATTACATTGTGTTATATATATATATATATATATATATATATATATATATATATATGAATAAATAAAGTACTTATTCAGTGTTTCCCTGACTGATTTTTTGGAAGGTGGGAAATTCATCCGACCTTCCTCCTAGCAGAATGATCTGGCTATAACCCTAAATATTTAGGATTGAGAACTTAATTATGTCCAAGCGCTATAATATTATATTTATAAGAGTTATTTGAAAACCAATTAATTTGCGACTCGATGGAATTTTGACCCACCACCGGGGTCAGAATTAGGGACCAATTTCAGGCATGATGCAACATATTTTCATGATAAGAATGACACTGTTGCACTATATTAATGTGGCATTTTAATAGCAAGTTCATGGTGAATCGGTGCCATCTATAATTTATAAATATATGTATATAAAGATGAAACCGGTTTCGCAGAGGCGCAAGTGGGGGAAATAGAAAAGGGAACGAAAACGGCATTTCGAAACGTCAGGGGAGCCCCCCCCCACTCCCCCAAAAAAACAAAAAGCAAATACCTTAAATTATAAATCACGATGACTTATGAGTCAATACTTGTCACTCTTTAAAAAATATAAGGAAAATTATTTTTTTCGAGCTGCCAGTCTGGTGGTCGGCGGGTATTTGCGATGCCATCATTCACGCGAGCTTCGTGTCCAGTCTCGGTTTCTCCCTACGCCAGAGCGGTCAGATTGTCAACGAAAAATGAAAGTGTTTTTAAAAAAACTTATCCCGCTGTCCAGATTTCACTACATTTTTTAAGTGAATCCGTAGAGCGTGTGAACGATATAAGAATTTTCGTGAACTCTGAATAGCCGGAAGTCCCCTCCCACCGAATAATACTCACAAGTTTCATGCAACAGATTACATGATACTCAATTGTAGAGTTGTAGCCAACTAGACATAGATTAAAATTACGAAAACGAATATGTGTTTTAAATTTCTACATTATATATATATATATATATATATATATATATATATATATATATATATATATATAGTATTAGGAGGGTGTGTAATTCGGGAGTAGAATTTTTGCATGGTAAGGTCGCGGACAAAAGGGACTTCACGATCCTTACACGGGGTGAGGTCGGATACAGAGAAGGGTCCAGTCGGGTTATTTTGCTTGAGATTTTTAAGTCTTACAGTTTTTAAATTTTAACAGTTTAGATTTTTTCGCCGTCATTGTTCTTAATTTATGTACCTTTTTTCTTTCATTGTTTAAACACGGAAAGTGTTTGAAAACCCGAGATTATAATTTTTCAATGAAGGAACGTTCGGGATGTCGGGATGGCGGTAGTTGTAGTGAGGTTTTATATATATATTCGGTAATTGGAGCTTCTACGGGGTGCGATGGGGATAATCGGTTTCCGACGGGTGGCGAGAGAGAGAGGAATTCATTTTTTTAAATCTTTATTATATATTCAACCTTATAGTTATGTGTACAATGACAGTATGTGTATTTTTGTCTTTGATTGTCACGATAAAAGAAACCAGCCGGTGGCGGTACTTTCTGACTTTGAATTATTCTTATCTTGGCTATACTCCGAGGAGATCTCTGGGCCGTTGGTGTTTTAACCGCCGCGTACCCCTCCCCCCCGCGTGAGGGGTAAATGATGCATTATAGAGTAGAGCGATCGAATGATCAAATTAGGGCGAGGAGTAAGGTGCGAATGGAAGCAGGATCTTGCAACTTCGTTGACTGTTTGTATGTTGAGGTCATGGTGTATTGTTTGATTTGAAACATACCGGGGAGCAATAAGGATGTTTCGAAGGACTTTCGACCGGAATCTCTGGACGATGTCCGAAGTCTTAGTGGTACCCCAAAGTTCTATACATGTCGATGTCGGTTTCAATACGGCTTTGTATATTGTGAGTTTTTTAACTGATGTTAATTTTCAGTAATGGTCTTAGTAGTCCGAATTTTCTGTTTGGGTCAGTTCTTTTGAGCCGGGAATGGGGATAGAGAGGAATTAAAAATAATAAAATACGGGGTTAAAAACGGGGTTCTGAATAGCGGGCCTATGGAAGGGAGTGGAAAGAGGTGGAGTGGGGGGTGGGGATGAAGAGGGGCGTCTCGGCCCTCGCCGACTCAGTAAGCTCCCGTCGGGCTTGACGAGAGGATGCTTCTGGTACCGCGATTTTAGAACTCGGCGAGGTTCCCCTCTCGAGATGTATACATTTTCCGTGTTTCTCCTACTCTGTTGGCCACCGGCCCTGCCAGCCGCCACGCCATCCTCGTCTTGGCTGTAAGTACCCTCGATGACTTCTTCCTCTATTAAACATCCATCTTAAGAAATTTGGACACTGGCCCAGACGTGTGTAGAAGCATTTAAAACGAAGAATCGCTTAAACTGATTCATCGATATTAACACTACTTTCAAGGGATGAACCCACATTTCGAATTTCAGTAAGAAAATTACAAAAACCTATTGTATTTTTTGTTCATAATTTATGTATATGCTGTTTTCCTTTTATTATTTTTGAAAAAGAGATTTCTCGAGATTAAAAATTCGAGATTATAAATTTGCATTCTTCGCTTCACTTGTTTATTTACACTTCGGTTATTTTCCTTCCCATACAACCGTTTAGAACCAAGAATCGCTTAAAGCGCTTTACCCCTATATTATGGAAAAGTGAACTAGTACCATCGTATACTAGGTTTGCAGGACGAACTTGCATTTCGAATTTCGGTAGGAGAGTTACAAAAAGCGTTTGCATATTTTTACCGACTTTCATCCATTTAACGAGGTAAATATATATGGTAGTTTATTATTTAATAGTTTTGTAATTTTGAAATTCTCTATGCGGTATATCTATCTCTACGGTTTGCCTCAAAGTGACACATAGAGAACATTCGTAAACCTAGTGTTAACCGAGAAAAAGTATTATAAAGTTTTAATATTTGTTGGGTGTAAATTGCGATTTTTGATGCTATCGCTTCTAGCCGATATTTCTACAGCCCATATATTCTCTACATAGGCACGTGCTTTATGGAGAAAAACGACCGAATATCTCAAATTTTAACCAACATAAACGATTATAAAATTTAACTTTATTTAACTTCATGCGATAAAAATAGCAATTGTTTCTATAACTTCTAGCCTGGATTTCTCTACATAGGCACGTCCGTCTAAGTTGACCTCGGATTTTGGAAAAAAGCAACCGAATTTCGACGAGTTTAATCAAGAATTATAATGTTTTACTTTATTTTGGGGGACGAAAATCTTGTTTTATATCGTTTCTGCCCTGGATTTCGCTACGCTGGCTAGTTCAACTAACCGTGCATTTTGGAAAAAAGCGACCGGATATAGTCCGGTATTAACTGAGAAAAACGGTTACATAGTTTCAGCGGATTGAAATCGCGATTTTTGTTTCCGTCGCGAAGTTTAAATTTTGCGCCTGCACGCTGGGAACCGTAACGTAAGTATGAGTTTCAAATGGCGAGTTAAGGCCGAAATTTAAATGTATCAAGTTGGTATATTCTCGTTGTGCCTCGGACTGTGATGACCTATGTACCCAAGTCTTCGGAGCGCGCCTCCGCCTTAGCTCCGATCAAGCATGGCTCCATTTATGATACTAACAATGACAGCATAAAATATCTAATTTTTTCAAAATTCGGCGTCGGATCCAAAATAAAAAAAATTCTCCGATTTCAGAATGAAATTGAACAGATTCAAACTTTATTTATCACTAACTTCCGGTAGGAACGTGTAATATTATGGGAAGATCCTCGATTAATAAGGGTCCCCGCTATTCCGAGATTTCCACTGTGTTTGGAAACCACCCGAGCGGGCTCCTTTGGAAGGGTTTCCGGCCTTACATTCTGTGGCC
The DNA here is from genome assembly GCA_019843655.1 of Lethocerus indicus. Classification (NCBI taxonomy): domain Eukaryota; kingdom Metazoa; phylum Arthropoda; class Insecta; order Hemiptera; family Belostomatidae; genus Lethocerus; species Lethocerus indicus. The sequence continues at coordinate 35,643,593 of JACDQD010000001.1, forward strand.
CTCTCGAGTGTTGCCCGCTTCCGACGTTTCGGAATTCGTACCGGTTCCACCATCAGGGTCCGACAGTCGCCGAGTTGCCCCGCCTGATGAAAAACTGCAATGGGACTTTTTTTTGTAGATTCGATTCCTTTTTCTCTAATACGCTTTTGGAGGTACAGCAGGGAAAATTATTAATATGAATTAAATGAAGTATACTAGTTTATCGGGACGGTTAAAGCATTTAGAGATATCGTTTTCTGTAACGATACGCTGAGAAGGTGTCCGTTCTCAAATAATAGTAACAATAAATATTTTAGGTTCGCCGGCAAAAACTTTTGGTTTCAAGACTGGCGGAACTTACTGTAGTACTTAACGGTAGGTTTACGAACGTTCCTTATATGTCCATTTGACACATGCCGTAGAGATAAGTATACGACATAGATAATTTCAAAATTATAAAAATTTTGAAAAGAAATAAACTTCGATAAATATTTCTCTCGTTGAATGGATGAAAATCGACACAAGTGGTAAAAGGAAATGCAAACTTTTTTTATAATTTTCCTAGTGAAATTGGAAATGCGTCATTTTGACACGTCCCATAAACTTACTGTTAAAGCGGGCGTAAACGGAAAATAGTCCTGAGTTTTCCGTTTGAATCAGTCCGTTTTAAATTTCCCGCACCGCTACGTGAAATTAAATCTGTGCGAACGGTTGCTAAATATAATTCTAAATAATTCATAATTCTAAAGAGTGGACTCGAGTCGGTGAATGAGCCACCCCTTGTCCATTAAGCGCCTCAGCTTCTCCCACTCGGAATCGCTTCCATCTCCGGTATTAATACGATATTAAGCACCGCCCCCCAAATGAAGCCCTTCAATAGCGATCTGAAAGTACAGGCGGACTTTGTCAGAATCGTTTCGTGAAATTTCTTTCTGTTTTATGAACAACTGTGGTTTGTCAACAGCGTCGTCCGGGGTGAGTATGCCTGTTATCAAGTTAATGCATATACAAAATATAAATGGAAGTAGCGGGATAAACCATTTTCGTGAAAACTCAATATGACAGTCAGCATTTTTAACGAAAATAACCTTCGTCGCGATCCTCCGTCACTGAGTCTTTCCTATCTTGAAACAGACTCTATCCTTGTAGTCCTTTTTTGTATATATTAATTTTAATTTTTTCTTAGAATTTTCCAGTTACTCGGCGTTCTTGCTAACTACAAATACGTAAAAGCGACAATGCTTGAAAATCGAGTTTCGACTTAAACGGTCCTCAGTGTGTTCCATTATCACGTTTCTAGCGGAATTTTGCTAGAACTTACCGGAACCATTGCTTGGATCGAAAAAATGATCGCCTTTCCGATCTTTAAGTTGCCAAAAACCATGTTCTCACCGCGCGGTCATAGTGCTGAAAGAAAACAATTTTTTCTAAAGGCCACCACTAATAGTGCCATTGTAGAGCGATATAAAATGTTTTATTTATTTTATTCATCAAATGTCTGCATATTGTTTTGGGGTCGAACTGGCGGGGTAATTAAAAATCGGATTCCTCCAACAGGAATATTAGGAACGGTCCTCAGACGGATGTTCTCCTTTTATGGGGTGAGACATTTCAGTCTCCTACAATTAGAAAACGAAGTGCCCTATACCGGATTCTTCTGTAAAAGGACGCTACAGATGTGCCCTGATAGCGATCTGAATTTAGATAAAAGCGATAAATCTTAAGAAAAGGTATTAAACAAACGCTCGTACTTCCTTCCTCTCTCCGGTCACCAAGGACATATTTTATAATAATAGGTATACTATGGCAGATCATTTTCGGACCATAGCCTTTAGTATTTAAATTTAGCCTATTATATATATATATATATATATATATATATATACTATATATATTATATATATATATATATATATATATATATATATATATATATATTCTGTAGTGAAGTCCCACTGTACAAAGGTGGAATATCGGAAGTCTCCCATCGTCCCAGAATCCATCGTCTTGTGGGTAATATGCAAGGCCTCCTTTAAGTCCCATTATAACAACAAACGTGGAGTAAGCGATTTCAGTTTGGAAGGTCCCGCGAAGTCTTTACAGCCGGTTTACCCTTGATGAGGCTCCAGGAGCAAACTTGAACAGTCATGGAGCAGTTGTTTGTTTCCTCGAGCCGCGAACCCCCCCTCCCCTTTCACGTTACGCGCACGTCTTTAGAATACGCGCGTTTATCTTTGGAATACCGGTTTGGTGATCTGCCTGGTCTTCTGGCTCCCCCTCGCTGCTCTGGTCTTTCGCTATCGGTCTAGCGAAAGTGACCGGTTTCACTGTCTGCAATAAGACTGTGATCTCTGGAATCACAAGAATCACATTTATTTTGATTTTTTTTGTAACTTACTTTTATTTGTAGTTTCCTGAAATAAAAAAATAAATTATATATATAATAATCTAAAATAATAATAAATAAATATGTATTAGATCTTCCCAATATTGTTTTGTATTAAGACTATAAGTATTGAAGACGACAAATAATTATTTGTTCCGATTTGAGAAAGTTCTCAACTTTCGTCTCCGTTATTTAGTTTTGGCGAAAAGTAATAAAAGTAACAATAAAAACAATTGATAATGAAAGAATCAATGCCTTTGTACTCATCTTTTAACAATAGGTTTACGGGCGATTCTAATGCGTCAGTTTGACACGTACCGTGGAGATAGTTATACCAAGTAGAGAATTTAAGAATGACAAAACTTTTGAAATATCGGCAAAGTGGTAAAAAAACTGAAAACGGTTTTTGTAACTTTCCTACTGAAATCCTCTTGACGCGCCTCATAAACCTAGAGTTAATACAATAATTCATTTTCGCGATTTGGACTACGAAAAAATTTAAATTTAAAAATTCGATATTTATAGTTATATTTTTATGCTAATAAATTTGAGTATTTACCGGATACTCGGTGCGGAATCGGGGTTTGGCGACTGCCCAATTGTTCGCGTCCCTTAGCGGGAATCGAACTAGCGCGGTCGGATTTAAACGGTGGGCCTGTTTCGAGCGGTATTGGCGACAATTATGGGAATAAAAGCGAGGGCGGAAGCCACGCTAATCCTCTCTAATGTCGGCCCATTGTTCCTAACCTTGTTATAACTGCCACTCGGCCCCAGCGCTCGCTCCGGCCCGGGGGTTTTTATCGGGACACTTCCGAGTATCGGTCCGCAACGGTTTGGGTTGGCAATTAAAAAGAAAAAAATATTATTTATTTACGTTCCAATTACTGTACTGCGGAGTCGGTGAACTCCACATCGGTTGTAAAGTTTTAATTGAGGAAAACTCTGCCACCTGAGAGTGGAACTTCCGCAACATTCGTTTACAATATACAAATGTTGGTTAATGGCTCGTGAGCGTTTCTACAGTTATATATATATATATATATATATATATATATATATATATATATATATTCTTAGTATATTTACAATCGCGTCATAATAGTAGGGAAAGCAGCAATATAAAAACTCTAGAACATACATCGGTTACACGTGTATTCACTCACACACTTTGCACGCAACTTGAATTATAGGCGATATGAGGTGCCTTTATATATATATATATATATATATATATATATATATATTTATTTATTTAAGGCAATCCCAGGGCAATTTATATCGAAGTTGATATTTAGCCGCACCAACATCCCTTCCAGCCGGTTCTCTGCGTCTTCTTCAGTAACACCAATTCTCTCCATTCCAGGCTTTCCTTGGTACCACCACCTTTGTTTCGGTCTTCCTTCCGGGTTAGATTACAATAAATACATCCGATAGTTATGTTCAGAAATGTGAAATGTTTGTTTAATGTTAAATTTATAAAAATAAACGTTTTTCTAAATTTGAATAAAGTAGGGCATAGCGGTTAGGCCAGGGCGGCATTAAAGAGCCGGTCCGTCTTCTAATTCTGATGGCAGGCCGAATTTTCCTTTAATTACAAATTTACTTAATTTCAATATATATATATATATATATATATATATATATATATATATATATACTCATACAAAATGAGGACATATAATGAGAGTAGATTAGGGGTAATGATTAATTAAAGTTTCGAAGTCTCCGTTTATAGAGGTTCGGTGGCGAATAGAATTTCTCGATCACAAATTTAAACTTATCTATATACTGGTTGTAAAGCTTGTTATATTTACGGTATTACTGCCACTTGAATACTATCGTCAGCACCTTCTTGAATTTAAAATATCTGAGCGATTCCTCTTGTTCCCCTCCGTCCAGTCCAAAGATTCCGTTTGGGACTTTGTTTGGCCAACAGCGAAATACCGCCGTCAAAGACGAGCTTCCGCCCGATCGGTCCCGGCGTCCGGTTGAACGCAAAAAGGAAAACATTTGCGGTCCACTTGACCGATTTGAAAAACAAGTGACGTAAAAACAGCCGAATTTGCGCATGGAAATATGAACCACGGACTTAATCTATATTAAAGACCAGATACATATATACACCATAATATGCTCCTATTGAAAGTGCGGTACTCAGACAGAAGTTACCATACGACGTTGTAAATTGCTACTAAGGCTCCTCGACAATAGATCACAACTATCACTAACGAATAAATTATTAATTTAAAAGTGTATTTTAAAACGTAACCGAGCATACAGAATTGATTTGTGGGGGTCCACCAAACCGTCTAACTATAACATTCAATCGTTACAATCTACCATCCTTTTTAAAATGTTTAACGCCCCACCTTATGTTTCTAACCGCACGATCCGTTCCGATTTGAATGTCCCGTTCATTTATGATTAGAAAGTTTCAAAGATTCAAAATTAGAATAATATAGTGTATCAGGTGGTTAAATAATTCTGTGCATCATCTACAATCTGTTATGTATTATATATTCAAAGAAAAATATAAGTGTTTGTATTTTCTTATAATTTAAATTCTATAAAATTTGCAATTGATCCGTTACCACTATTGCTAGAAACATTTATTAGTTTACGGCCAATTAATTGCCGTATCGATTCTAGTTTTGAAAATAAAAAAAAACACAAATGAGCTTGGAGCGCCCTCCTCTGCTGTATTGTTGAACCGACCGGTTTCAGCTCCGGGCCCTAATCGCTAGGTTAAAAATGTCGAAAGAATGAATTGAAAAACGGAGCTATTATAAAGCCTATAAAGCCGCCAGGGGGCTTTAGTCTGGCTTTGGGTCCGCCTCCGGGGCGGGGGGAGGGACCACAATAACCCATTGAAAAAACAAAAAAAAACAGAAAGAGACCGACTATTGAAACTTAATAAAAGTTTCAAAGTCTAATTGGTCCACTTTGTATACCCCTTTCTTACTTAGAATGCAGTACTGGGGGCTCGCTAGAGCTTTGTATACTTACTAGTGTATTTTTTTTAAATAACTATAATCATCGAGGGGCATTTTGTTTTCGCTTACCGGTGTATTCCTTTAGAGCAATGCACTGTGAAACTATATATATTAGATTTTTGTTACAATTGACGGTAGTGAGGTATCATAGCAATGTTTATACTGGAGTCAAAAAATTAATTCAAATTTGAACTCAGATACTCTTTTTCAAATTTCAGTTTAGAATCAAATTATATTTTTTTTTCTAGGAAAGTTGAATATTTAATGGTATAAATGGAACTGTATAATCATATAGAGTTGTTTATATTGCCTATTCTGAACGCCGCTCTAACCACTACTACTTCAAATTTACAAATACGTTTATTTTGACAAAGTTATATCTTATTTATTATAACAATCGGACATATTCGGGCCCGCTGACTTTCAATGTTTATATTTTGTTTCTTGCTGGAATAGCCAAAATTAATCCAGAGCCGAAATTAATCGCAGCTTGTTGAGTTGCCCTTCAATCGCTGTTAATCTCCGAACCTGTCGGCATTGTACATGGCCGTCTCGACACTCTTGCAGACAGTGGCGGCCTTGTATGCCGCGGTTTTAACCAGCCAGCTGTTGTCTCGTAACAAACTATCGTCCTGAATTCTAACCACCGCGCGGGAGTCATTCGCTCTGCGCTCGTAATCGACCCAACGCGCAATCGATGGGAAATACCTCTGGAATCCATCAGTGGAATTCGAACGGAAAATAAGTGTTATATAAGTAATCTTCTTGTTGGAAATAATCTATGAAACGATCGAGACCGCGCTAGTTTGTAGAACCCTTGTTTTCGCTCATTATTTATCGTGCAATCAAACTTTATAGTTGCAACTATAACTTGCGGAAAGTTTATTTCTTGTGTCTCTCGATAAAAGAGACACCCAACTATGGCACTTTTAATGTATATCGGGGCTACAGAAGGTCTCTAGGCCGTTGGGGTTTAAGCCCTCGTGGGGGTGATAATGGATGGGTAACGGAGGAGAGAGATTCAACGAGTGAATTAGGACGAGGAATGAAACGGGGATTTTATTAATTCGTCAACTGCCGGTATGTTGAGTTTCTGGTAAACTGTGGGATTAGGAACATAAGAGGGGGGGGGGATGTTTTCCTCTGGATGCGAGTGATGTCGGATGTCTCGGTGGAACCCCGTAGTTCTATACCTTGTGTCCGTGTCGGCTTCAATGCGGCTAGGATCAATTTTCATGCCAGTTTTAGTCCTAATTTTCGGTCGATTTAAAGTCGATTATTTTAAGTGGGTATGGGGTCTATCAAGAACCCGCGGTTGTGCGTTGAACCTATGAAAGCAGGAGAGGTCGAAACTTCTCTGTTTTAAACCTTCGAAAATAAATATCTATCGGTGCCAAAAGTTTCGTTACTTAATAGTAAGTTCCAGCATTTTTAAAAATTATTTTAGCGCCACACGCCAAATGAAACGTCTGAATTTTTATTTCTCTACCGAATCGCAGGCTGGCCACGAACGCGACGCTGCGAATGCGGTAGGCTCGAAATTCAGAAGTGGGCGAAATGTGACCTCCTCACATGAAACACGGGCCCAATCTTCATTTGCATCGAAAGAAAAATCATCGAGCCAAGTTTCAACTTTTTTCTTTTTCTTTTTTTTATTTATTTCTTTCGCCTCCTATAAATATTTGAGGCCGTCGCCTAGCCCTTCTCCGGTCGGTTGAATACAATTCAAATTTCGGAAAGAAAATTCGATTTGGCTTTTTCCGGACCCGGTCTCATTATGAATCATGCCGTTTTTAGATTTATAGATGAGAAGTCCCATAAAAAAGGGATGGAGTTAAGTGATCTCCAATCGCGATCAATTCGGATTTGGGCCACCCACTTATTCCGGACCTGGCACATTATGTACTGTCATATCCCGACAAGCATTTGTTATGGAACCGATTACCGGACACAATTGTACTGAGAGGAGCACATATATGTAACCTACAGAACATTCATTAGAACGAACGGATGTTAAGTCTAAGAATATGTTCAATCCATTAACTGCAATTATCATTCCCTTGGTTTTTATACTGCATATTGCATAGATATTTATCTGTTGTCTTAATTCGTCCATAATTAATATGATACTGGTTACAATCTACAATTTTTTTATATACTATTTTGTGGTTTTGTACAAAGAAAAACTATATATTGAAATATCGTTACGTTTGTGGCTTAAAATTCTTCAGCCTGACGCAGAGTGGTTTAGGCTTCCCGCCAACGTCCGTACCGGAATATCCCTCTATGTGCGAAGTCTCACACTTTTCGGAAAAAAAAATTATATAAAAAAAAACCGTCGCTCCATATCATCGGTGGCGCGTGAAACCCCAAAAGAAACCGTAGCGAGAACCGTCGTCTAGGTTAATGACCGAGGCCCCCTGTCCGGGAAAGCGAATTTAGATCACGAATTTATGAATTAAATGAGATTTAAAAAAGGGGGAAGCCAGTGCTACTCGAACATTCCCCTCTGCTAATAGTGCTATTCGAACATCAATGTCGTTTATTGTATTTTACAGTTGCGGCAAAAAAACAAAACAAAAAAGAATTAATAAATCACAAATTTATATCGTCTAACACTGGCGTTTATGGTCTAACTCAACATTTTATTTTAAATGATACTTTTTTTCAGTAAAATTACAGAACTCAGAGAATGACCGTAGGACTTGGTATGTGCTAGGCCACGGGGGACTTCACAAGTCCGAATCTAAGGTTTCAAGAGGGCGAAACGTCCGCTTAATTCAGTGTCGGTGTTGATGTCTATAATCAGTTTCACAGCCACTTATGTGTTCTTGAATAAATAAATTATGTTAAACACCATAGACGTAGCATTCGATGACGCGCCAAATTAGAAACCAAAACAGATTAATTTATGCCTGTTAATCATGATTATTTTGGGGAATTATATATATAGGCTTATTTTGAGGATAATTGAAATTGAAAGAAAATTTTTTTTAATATCCCGATTTAATCTGCATAATACGCGGTATGTTGTTTACAGAGTCCAAATAAGGCCTGGGGAAAGGCTTCGGATTTCAGAAATGAACTTGTAGGCGAAAAATCGATGGAAACGTTACCGAAAGGTATCATTTTTTCCCCCCGAAATTAAACGGTTTTCAAGCCGGCAATCACCCTACGATTATTGCCCCGCCCCCCGAGTTTCTGCCCTATTCCAGCCCTACGCTCATTTTATGTAATGCACCGATATAATGCGTCGGAGGGAAAATTCCGACGACACTTACCGAATGCTAAGTACTGACTTGGTCTGAGCCTTAGTCAATTTATATTTCGGCGAAGTGATATTAATAAAACAACACATTTTACAGGACCGAAAACCTCGTTAGTGGTGGTATTGTATTCCTACAGGCAGTGATTTGCGTACCTCACTGTAAATCATTTAATTGTCGATAAAAATCGACAATTCGATAATTACTCCGAAAAGGAGTAAAACTGGAGGGGAATTCTGAAGCGGCACGGCGTGTTGGTCAATAAGTCGTCAAATTTAATATTTTTGAATAAATAAATAAAATTAAATTCCAGAGACGCAACATTCGATGGATTCGATATTAGCACCTCAAACAGATTGAACTATGTCTTAAGCAGGATTGTTTTTAGGAATTAAATAGATATTTGATATATATTTTTAATTTCTCGATTTAACCTGCGTTATTATGTTGTTTACAAGATACAAGAGTTATGATGTGGGGGAGTCTTTCGTTTTATTCTTAGGAATTAAATAGATAGTAATAATATTTAATAGGCTTATATTAAGGGTAATTAAAATGGAATTATTTAGTAACTCCCCTAAGTGACCGGCATAATATCTAAATAGGCGTTATTCTACTGTTTACAAATATTACGCGTTAACCTCTCGACCATAGTTCGAATCGCAGTTATGGTTTAATTTTCTGTTAATTACAAATTTCATCCGGTTAAAGGAGAAGAGGTAATAAACTGCGGTATACATGTTAGAATTCCCAAAAAAAGTCCATTCGTAACCAAAAAGTCGTAAAAGTTGCTGGAGCTTCTGATTTTTTCAAAAGCAATCCGGGTTAGGGTAATCCGGGGTCGAGGGGACAAATCGAAAGTAGTATGAGGGGACCTATGGTGGGGGTGAAATTAAAGTATTCTGAAGCTCCTCACTTCATTTGCATGGAAACAAAACCGACCTTCGATTTGTGAATAATGTGGCCCTACCCCGCCAGAAGATTATGAAAGCCCAAATCACAATGGGACTAATGAAATTCCTGCTCTATTTAAACCGCACAGTCCGGCCCCGTTATTTATTTACGACCTTCCGGCCGGTTTCGTCCGACGATTAAGTCCACGCCGCTCGGGGGCTTTATTAATAATAAGTCTGGTTGGAAGGGGGGGGAGACGAACCGATAGGCAATTGTCCTCGATATCGCGGCATTCGAACGGTTTCATATTTATCTCGTCGTTCACCCGCTCTTTTAATGGCTCTATGCGTTATCCCATGAACCGGGCAAACTTTGGGTTTTTCGGTGGTTTAAATTCGGTGTGTAGTTAAATGTTTTTTTTATATAGCATTGCCCCCTCTCGCCGGCTAGACCTGTCTCGGGCAACTACAAAGGGATAATCCCGGACTAGCTGGGGGCCAACTCCTGCTAACCGAGGTTCTTCCCGCAGCATTACGCGAGCCTACCGGAAGTTAGTGATAATTAAAGTTCTGGTCGCGGAAACCATCGCTCATTAACTTTTTCGTTATTTTTTCGCCTACGTTGTGAATGAATTTTTAACTTTCGTTATTCAATTTCTCTTCAATTACACCTGTTTCGTACCCTACGAATGTTCGCAGTACCGCAGTTTTCGTCTTTTGCCAGACCGATTTCGGCCATCTTCCGGAGATCATGTACGTTTCGTAACTTACATTAGCGACAATCGGACCAAGAGTCCAGTTGTAATTTAGAAGGAAAAATTAGGGGCGAATAAAAAAGGCGAGCGATGAAGGGGGTTTGGAAAGGGACACAGCTGCCCCTCGACATAATAAGGGGGGGGCCTCTTAAGCCTCAGCTTCCTGTTTCGGCTTTTCTCGGCCTCTTCACAGCCAGGAGCCGGCTTTGCGATTGTTCGAGGAATGGGCCGACTTACAATAATCATTATAAAAAAGAGGAAAAAGTGAAAAAAAATTTGAATTTCGTAAGCCGCATATTTTTCGATTCTACGTACCCAAAGGCGGTGTTTGGTATTGATATACAGTGCTCTTGCAGTTGAGGGACATCGATTCTTTGTTGAGGGGCCGATACTGCCGTTTTGTATTTACGGAATGTATTGTACAAAAGCTAGATCCAAGAAAAAAAGAACCAAAAATATATTTTGACGTAATTCTTTTTTAAACATCTTTTCCGAAAAAACCTTCTAAGGGGGTTCCAACGAAAGTATCACTTCCGATTACTTTGATGAAAAACGTTTCTCTGTACATTTTATCTCTGACTACGAGGGCTTACGAGGATTTCTATATTTTTGATTAATTTTCCCCCGTTCTACGGAATCTACATTGCGTTTGTTCGTTCAGTACAAAAAACGTAGCTGAAATTAATTTATTTTTGTTGTTTCTAGCCGTGTTATTGTTCTCTCGGCGAGACACGGGGGTGTTAGAGAAGTAGAGTAAATAATCCCGAGTCAGCATTACAAATTGGGATCGTTATCCCGCAAATCCACTCCCCCTCGCACTGTTTCCAAACAAGTTCGATACGGATTGTTCAATACGTGTGGACGTGGAGTAAATTGACCGATAATATAATGCAATATGATGAAAACTCGAGTGCAATTAACGCCTGGAAAGAAAATTCGGTTGCGTGTGAATTTTCTGTGTCAAGAAAACGATTGAGAAGAGCGACTTATCCTTTCCTACTGAACCGGTCATAACTTTCTATTGAAAATCAATTGCGGTACTTGAGGTTACACATGGACAGAAGTGTGGAATCCACCTACACACACACACACACACACACACACACACACACACACACACACACACACACACATATATATATATATATATATATATATATATATATATAATGCAAACGGTTTTTGTAACTTCCCTACCGAAATTTGAAACGCATCATTTTGACGCATCCCGTAAACCTAGTGTTAAAAAAACACATTACTAGTCGGCACAAGAATGAATTTCAACCGTATTTTAATGTTCAGGTTTAACTACTTGGCTTTCTAAGTGCGGATATTAAGCTCGTATAGAGACAGTAAACAGGTGGCAATGTGGCCATAAATAATGAGATTGGGTTGGGGATAAGGAGCGAGGCTCTCCGCCGGTGGTCGTCTCTTGGGGCTTAGTTAACGCTCCAATCATTTTACGCCCCGCCTTTCGTGCTGTGTTTTACTTTAACGACTTCATTTGCTCGCGCGAATCGCGCAGTTCAACCGTGCGGACAGTTTGTCTAAAATATTTAAAATTAATTTCTTTAAAGCGTGGCAATTCTTAAAAGTGCCTCTTTACTTGACTCGGCAGTTCTCGGATTTGGCATACCAACTAAAACCCCTGTTTGACTTATGTTTCGCTACGGATAGTACGTCCCAAAAATAGCATAAATGACTCATCTACCGAATTGTTTTTTTTAATAACTTCATTTGTGCACAAATCTAAAATTCATTTCCCGACTTTTTCTGAATACTTTCTAGACGCTTATTTGAGTTTCTTTTGTATTAAAAAAGTACTATAACTGAAAGATAAACAAGTTTAAACGCGCAAAAGACGTGCTAGTTCTTAGACTACACTAATATGTATTGTATGGTTCCACTGGCTGGTATGGTTTGTTTTGCTGCACCTGTTTTACTTTCTGGACAATAAATGGACTGCGTCAGAACAGACAGGACTCCCCAAAGTGACTCCTGTTGATCCAAAATTTATTGAAAAAAGTTTATTTGTAGTAATCTAGTTAATTGGTGCAAATGCACCCAACGAACATTAGTTACGTACAACATTTCCGCACCACACACAGGGGGGCGCTAGTTAATCTCGGTGCAAGTGCACCCAGCGAACATTAATTAAGTACATGTCCGCACCACTCTCATGGGGACGCTAGTTAATCTCGGTACAAGTGCACCCAACGAACATTAGTTAAGTACATATCCGCACCACCCTCATGGGGGCGCTAGTTAATCGGTGCAAGTGCACCCAACGAACTTTAGTTAAGTACATATCCGCACCACCCTCATGGGGGCGCTAGTTAATCAGTGCAAGTGCACCCAACGAACATTAGTTAAGTACATGTCCGCACCACTCTCATGGGGGCGCTAGTTAATCTCGGTGCAAGTCCACCCAACCTACATTAGTTAAGTACATGTCCGCACCACTCTCATGGGGGCGCTAGTTAATCTCGGTGCAAGTCCACCCAACGAACATTAGTTAAGTACATTTCCGCACCACCCTCATGGGGGCGCTAGTTAATCGGCGCAAGTGCACCCAACGGACTTTAGTTAAGAACATTTCCGCACCACACTTAGTGGGGCGCTAGTTAATCAGTGCAAGTGCACAGATGACAGTACAGTGACAGTGACAGTTCAGTGAGGATGCCCGAAAAACATCCAAAGTGACTAACACCGCCACTGACAATGGCGAGCAGCCGAAACCGGTCTAGGAACAGACCAAACCAGCGAGAGGAGACAGAAACATACGAAATCTACGGTATTCCAACCCCTCGCAGCCTACAAAACATGTCTTCTAAACTGGGGAAAGAACAGTTTCCATCGGCCGTGTTATATGAGACGGGAGCGAAAGGCTCGTCATCGGCCGGAAAACCGGAGCCATCTGTTTCCGTATAAATTAATCGGGACCGGCTCGATATTCCCCCCTGCCCTCCACCCTCCTTCGGCCATTCCATATTCACCCTGTCTTTGTCTTCTCCCGTAACAGTGGTACATTACAATCCGGCATTACAATCGAGTAGTTGATTCACAGGTATTCGTCGCGGCATGGAAGAAATTCGATTCCTCTCGCCAATACTTTTTATACTTATTATTTATTGTACAATCAACAAACAGCCATTGAAAGAACAATTGCGGAAAGTATAATTATTTTTTATATATCTCTTGTTTCTCTCGATAGAGAAGCCGGATGATCGAGAATTAGGATGAGTATTAGTGAAGACGGAACAAATCTTTGGGAACTCGTCCCTAATTATTACGGGATTACATTTTCCTATCTTCTGTTGCCTTAATATATATATATATATATATATATATATATATATATATATATATATATATATATTCATTTTCTTAACTAACAACGTTATTCGAACGACATTCAATCCGTCCCGTTGTTATCGGGAAGTAAAATGTTATTGATGTATAAAAGGTGGGACAGTTGAACCATATCATGGCGGAAATAGATGAGACCGTCCTTTTTATTCCCTTCGGTACGGTGGAAAAAAAGAAAGGTTGGATGCGTCGAAAAGCAGTTCTACCAGGCTTACCATTAACTTTTATTGGTCCCCGTCCAAAAAAAGTTTCAGATCTGTACACTCACCGATGGGGATCTCAACTGTTTTCCACTTGATGGTAGACTTCGAATTATCCCCGTTACTAAATTATTGGATCGTTGGCTACGTGGACGTTCTCACTACAGAACGAAAATGTATGTATACTTTTTTGTACGCCGGCTTCCAATGTAGAAGAATTTTAATTATATAATTAAGTTGCAAGTATGATATAATATCCTATTAAAAGGTATTTTTCCTACGACAACTGATTTCTATTACCGTATTCTTTTACATTTCATAATTTTTATCCTCAGTATACTTCGTTGGTCAGTTATTAATTCTATAATTTAAATGGATACCCTGTGTGCTCAATGATTTATAAAATAATATGATACGATAATAAAGAGATAATGACATTTTTTCCTTTCTATATCAACAAAGTAATAACACTTTTATATCAAACGTATAAAATAAGAAAAGTATTAATTTATATCACTAACTTCCGGTAGGATCGCGTAATATTGTGAGAAGAACCACGGTTAGGACGGGTTCCGTTGTTCCGGGATTTTTCCTGTTTTTGAAAACCACCTGAGCGGCCTCCACTGGAACGGTATTTGCCCTGTCCGTTTCTAATGGCGGCAAAGTAGTGGGTAAAAATGACATGAAGCGCTTCTACAGATATATGAATAAAATAAATATAATATATCAGTCGGGCCCTGATGAGGGAGTTCCGAAACATCGGAACTGTAAGGAAGGAGCAGAAACCCTTCCAGTGGAGCCCACTCGGGTGGTTTTGGAAACATAATTTCATTTCATCCCCAATTGACATTCAGCGAAAACCGCGCTCGAGGGATAATAGGAAGTCGGGGTTTCATTAGCTCTCTGAAAACAATTTTATCTCAGATTATTATTTTTCAGGATAAAAAGAAAACTGTTTTTACAGTTTGTTGAAAAAGTTTTCAACCTATAATTGCCACGTATTCAGTATTTCTAGTATCATTTACTTAAATTATATTTATTTATGTATTAAAAAATTGAGCACGTCTATTATTAAGCTAGGTCCATTTCGGTTTCAATACGGCCATAATGTAAGTTTTTTGGCTGAGGATGTTCGTTTTAGTAATGTTTACGGTTTAAATTGATTGTTTTGAGTCGGGCATGGGGATTCCCCCATAGATAGAGCCCGAAGTAGCGAATCTGCTGCTGGGGCGGTATGTTATTAAAATAAATATTAGGACAGGATTGATGACTCAACAATGCTTACAATGGTTGCTACTGTGATAGCCCATTGGAGATACTTACTATAATAATAATAAGCAGCTCCTCAGTACTGTGAATTGAACGTTCGAGGCGAGTTCTTGGAATTACGTCTCCTCGGTCGCGGAATAGAATCGGTGAAGACGAAATATAATTAAGAATGTAACGTGATATTTTCTAATTTACAGTTTAAGTGGCTACATCAGAGCCGGGTATAGGGATTCCAAGTAAGACATTTACGACGTATTTATATAACAATGAATCGCCTGCTTTTTTTCTTTCGTCGAGGATGGTATTAGTGGTATTCCGTTGCCAGCCTTTGAGATAAATCTGTGTTATAAAGGAGGAAAAGGTATCGAATTCCGGAAGCGTAATAAATTATAGGAGCGAGACCGGGTGAGTGAGCCTGCCCTCCTAATCCTCGATATGATAGCTAATAAAGAAGGCCTCTCCCCCACTACCCCGTTAATGGACTCACTACACTAAAACCCAATTAACACCCCGAACAAAAACCTTTAATAATTCTTTTCTCGGACCGACCTCGCTGTAATTACCTAAGGACGAACCCGACCGATCCTGGGCTACTTAGCTCATTGGACAGCCTTCACTATATATTAGGCCTCCAATAGTTAAATACGCTTTTTCAAAAGTCGAAGGAATAACATTCGCGTCTTAAAGGTTCGCCCAAGCAACGGTGGCAACAATTATTGTAATTTAATTAAAAATTTAATACGAGATAATAAAAGGGTTATCCACACATTATACAGTTTCTGTCTTGTGTGCATATATATATATATATATATATATATATATATATATATATATATATATATATATATATAGGCAACAGTCGTTGCGGATTACATCGATAGATGGCGTTATCTGTGTTTTTAGGTATGTTTACATGCAAACTCACAAGGCCTACCGATATTTTCTTTCTCGGTACTCTATTAAACTTTGGTAGCAAACTTGCTACATCCGTTTAATAGTGTCGGTGAAATGAAACGAACGTTAGCGTCTGAATTTCACAAAATTGTATGCACAGTGTACTGTGACGAAGCCTTAATAGGGCGTCAGTGTCAGAACTGGTCAGGTGAATTTCGTTGGGGCAATTTTTCACTGTAAAACGACGAGTGCTCCGTCTGTAAATATTAGGATTCCATTATCTGTATCCGAGGAAAAATTCAGAACCAGTGGTAACGGCAGTCCTGAGGGCCCAGAAGAGAGGCTTTACTACAAAAAAATTTCAATAACAATTATTGATAATGTAGATTCGTGTGTTTCTGTCTCCTGGTAGGCTAGACCGGGTTCGCCTACTCGCCATCTTCAGAAGAGGTGTTAGTCACTTTTGGCACTTTGGATGTTTTTTGGGCATCCTCACTGCACTGTCACTGTCACTTGTATTGTGGTGGTTGTACTTTTGTCGTGTTTATATACACGTGTCTTGTTATTGTGTTTTTGGGGGATGTTGTTTGTCTTATTTGAGGGGACTTATTTGAGCAGAAGACCAAACCAGCGACAGGAGACAGAAACACACGAAATCTACGGTATTCCAACCCCTCGCAGACCACAAAACAGGTATTCTAAACTAAGTATTGATAGATTAACAAAATTATGTATATCTATTTGTAGAATCTATGCTGATTTTCCTTGTTTGTTCCATTCCGTTTGGCATTTACTAGCCAAATCATTAACGTTCAATACCGCGCATGGGCAAAGTAGGCTTGTTACAATTAATCCAGTAATTGCATGCAAATACTGCCGGGGTGAAGAGGAACAATTCGGAAGGATAAAAACCATGTTGCGAGGGCAGTATTGAGAGCAATTATTATTCACTCATGTCGCCAAGGAGAGAGACTGATCTCAATAAACAATAATTGTCGAACCATTCGGTTTGGCATATACTGGGCCGGTTGTTAATGTTTGAGACCGCAAAAGAAACGAATATTGTCCGGTTAAACAATAATTTTCCCTGTTCGTAATTTTTTGGACGTATCGCCCCTGCCTACCCTGTCTTCTTCTTTCGAACAGAGAAATGCGGTACTGTGTTGTAGGGACGAGGAGGGGCGGATTGCCATAAGAAATAATGACGGGAGGCGGGAAACTCGAGTGTAATTTACTACTGGGTCCGGGAGCGGAGACAGAAAAGGTAGAAACCAATTATACGAGACCCAGAGCGGATTATAATTTAAAATAATACCTAAACGGAAACGTTATTAAACGACGACGTTGAATGCTACTCGAGATAATTTCATTTCTACTTAGCGGGGCCAATTTGCCGGCAACGATAGTTTGTTTTGACAAAGAATAACCCATTTTGAAGGAATCGGCCAAGAGTAAAGTTGTACAATAACACTAGGTTTACGGACGTTTCGTACGTGTCAGTTTCAGACATACCGTAGAGATAGGTATACCGCATAGAGAATTTAAAAATGACAAAACTTTTGAAAAAATAAACTTCGATATATATTTCCCTCGTTAAATGGATGAAAGTCGGCAAAGTGGTAAAAACAAACAAATGGCTTTTGTAACTTTCCTACTGAAATTCGAAACGCATCCTTTTGACGCGTGCCGTAAACCTAGTGTTACGTGTTTATTCTATCGAATAATTCATTTTAGCGAGTTGGATAAGGAAAAAATTTAAATTTAAAAAAGTGATATTTGTATGCTGACAACCTTTCGTATTAACGATATGCTGCATCAAATTGCGTGAAAATGAACATTTTCATGAATGAACATGAGTGAACATTTTCTAAATTCTGTTCCTTGACGGATCGATCATCACATGAGTCTGTTCAAGAAGAGATTATAGCCATACTTAGTACTTAGTGATATCTTCTGGACTGCCGGATATCTATGACTTTTTCCGGGACGTTCCAGATTTCGTTAGCGCCATTTCTTAGCATTTTCTTAGTATTAATGCTTCTTAGCATGTCTTAGCAACTAAAATCTTGAATCGCAGCAAATGTTTTATACCGGCTATCTGACTTCTTCTGATTCTTTTCATTTTCGAGCATTACTCGGCAGATTTACCCAGCTCTGTGAAATTAATAAAAATAAGTACATCCCGCTTCTGAATAGACACACGGTCTTGTAAATGGATTTTGAACTTTGAAGTGCTATCAAAAACGTTTTTACTTGTGCGAAAATAAAAATTCAAAATACGACGATAACGTTCGTATGTTTCATCGTGTTTCAGTCGATGTCAAACGGACAGCGTTAAACAGATCGGGACAAGTTTCCTACTGGTTGTTTTATAGAGTACCGAGTAACAATATATCAGGTCCGAAGACCTTATCGGTTCGAAGATGTAAACGTGAGTAAAACTGCAAATAACGCAATCTATGAGTGAAATCACCAATGACTTAGGTGCCAGCACAGTATTTATAATTTGTAATTTGGATATAAGAGTCAAAACCTCAGCTTTCTCAACTTCTGTCCACTCTCGCTGGTTGTTAAACCGATTTCGGCTGCTTGCCATCTTTAAACTTTAAACGAAATCCCTCCCCATCAAAAAACAATCACATATCTATGTATATATGAAGATGGCAAGCAGCCGAAACCAGTCTAGTAAAGTGCCGCAGGAGAAAACGGAGAAAACTACGCTATTCCAAGCCCTTGCAGACCACGAAGGAGGTACTCGAAAAGATCCAAAACCTTAATCCACTTGTCCGGAGATAGTGGACCCATTAAAAAGGACGCGAAACATTTTAAAAATAATTATTTTTAACACAGTATCGCTGGGTCCCTCCCTTTCACAACTGGGGAGATCTCGCCTGTCGAATTAAGGAACGATTTAACACTTCATTATTCCCAAGGGTTTTGGAAGGGATTCGGTGTCGCAGGGAGGGAAGGGAGTCGGCTGTGGAAAAGGGCCGCCGTTGGGGATTGTGGGGCAAGTATTAATTAGCGGAATAGGAAAAATAAGAGAGGGGCACAAAGCCAATGTCATTAGAGGGCTATTAGGGTTGGTTGGACAATAGAGGCCCCGACACAATGCCCCCGACCCCCGGTTCCACCTACCCCAAGAAAACTATCGTTTACCGACCGGACACGCACTCACACACACACACACACACACACACACCCGTCGGGGCCTAGCGTTATCACCCCCACCGCTGCCATTACTTAATTAAACTTTTATGAAATTTGTCCAAGATTTTTCTGTGGAAATGTCCGCTCCGAGCTTACCACTGTCCCCTTTCTTTAAGACTAAAGGAATCCCTTGCGGATAACGGATCCTTGAGGTATACCGCATAATTCTAAACCGCACTAATAAAACTTAATCGGCAATAATTATGATGAATCCTCAAAAATGTTACAAAACAATCTTACTTTATAATACCTGTTTTGTGGTCTGCGAGGGGTTGGAATACCGTAGATTTCGTATGTTTCTGTCTCCTCTCGCTGGTTTGGTCTTTCGCTAGAACGCTTTCGGCTGCTCGCCATCTTTAGTAGCGGTGTTTGTCACTTTGGCATTTTGTGTGTTTTTTGGGCATCCTAATTGCACTGTCACTGTCACTTGTACTAGTACAAGGCAAACCTACCTGGTATTGTGTATTTACGATCATAAAATTTTTCCTGTTGAACCACAATTCATTGAAAAAAATGTATTTTTAGTAATCTAGTTAATTGGTGCAAGTGTATCCAACGAACTTTAGTTATGTACATGTCTGCAACACCCTCAGGGGGGTGCTAGTTAATCGGTACAAGTGCACCCAACGAACTTTAGTTAAGTACATATCCTCACCACCCTCAGGGGACGCTAGTTTATCGGTGCAAGTACAAGTCTGTACAACTGTGCACAGTACAAATGACAGTGAGAATGCAGTGAGGATGCCCAAAAAACATCCAAAGTGCCAGTAGTGACTAACACCGCTACTGAAGATGGCGAGCAGCCGAAACCGATCTAGGAAAAGACCAAACTCTAACTCAAAATGTACCTAGATCTACTGCAATATAGGGTATAATTATTACAAAAATGGCGATTTAAACGTTATTTTTGGTAAAAAGCTTAAATTGAACGCTAAAATTTGTTCTTCGGCCCTCTAAAATTTTGCCCCTACAACAGTCAATTTATCTCTAACTTCCGATAGAAGAATTTATCTCTGAATTCCTAGAAAAAACTCATTTTATGTACTGACGTACATTACGGCGAACGTACCTCCTTGGGTTTTATTACCAGAATGTTTAGTTAGATTTTAATGGGGCTGTTTTGCGTTTTGCGGAAGTTCGCTTAAACCGAGAACATCCCGATGAAAAGGAGAATTGGCTTAAAAAAATTTGCCCTTCCCGACTGTTTTAGAGGAGAACATAGAACACGGACAGAATTTTCGTGACGCGTCGTTAATTTGTTAGCACGTCCCCCATTCTTTTTTTTTCAGTTACTCATCATAGTGTGCCAGTTTAAAAGCATCAGAGTGCAGTTATGCGTCTGTATGTTTTTAGTTTAAACACTGCCTGTGTAAACCAAAATTGAAACGATGTAAATAGCATCGTAAAAATCGTTCATAATTTGTAAAAACGGGTTAATTAAATTGAGATAGTTTAAAGTGATCATAATCGGTACGCATTGTCAAAATCGGACAAATATAATGAATATCGTAAAAATTAGTGAAATATCATGATAACTGATAGAAACTGGGGATGATCAGTAAAAAACCGAAAGATCAGAAAATCTGTGTCTCGAGCTCAGAGATGATGGGACCTATAAGAAATGTCGGAAGGAGACATGAGACGAGAGGGCCACAGAAGGAAAAGGGTAAACGCAACCCCTGCCAAGCTAGGTTGTTCCGCCAACATTACACAGTGACAAGTTAGTGACAAGTAAATACACGTTTTCCCATTACTGAACGGCTCTTAGCGGGTGTACCGGGCAGTGGAACCGATAATGTCGATCGGTCGTCCACGACATAAACCGGTACTGGCGACTAATGCCGTAACCTTATTAGTCGGGCGGGGGAGGCCGTGTGTCCCGCCACCCAACATTGATATAAATGCAAATTGGACATCTGGAGCCCGCGAAGCCCGCTCAATATCAAGCCCCCGCCGATATTTATGGAGTCTTAATTTCAAACCCTTTCCCGGTTCACCCGGTCGCGAGCCGGAGTTTTCCGGTTTCAAATAGTGAGCCCCGACTAACTTCCGCATCGCATAATACTGTGGGAAGAACCTCATTGGCAGAGGTTGACTCCCGCTATTCCGGGGTTTTTCCTGTGTTCGGAAACCACCCGAGCGACCTCCACTGTAAGGGTTTTTACCCTTTCCTTATGGGGCTCTCTCGGGTGTTGTCTACTATAATATATATATATATATATATATATATATATATATATATATATATATAAATGCTATAGGGTGGAAAAGGTCAAAACGTTATTACTTGCTATATTTTTAAATATATACGAGCTATGCGCTATAATTCTTTCTTTAATTATATATTGGCAACTTTGGTCATTATGTGCCGTTATTATTATATAATGTAATGCATATGTTTAACTATTTTTGGCGTTCTTGAATAGCCTAATCGTTTGTTTTATACGGGAGACAAGAAAAGATATCCGACATCGTCATGTCCTCAACACTCCCGGGTAGATTTCAAATCGCGCCGTTCACCACGAACTCAACGTACCGACAGTTGACGACATGAATAAAATCCCGGTTCCTAAAGTTCCATTCCCGAAATTGGGGGTCGTACAGCGGTCGCGTGCGTTTTTAGTCTGTTTTTTTCTCTTCCCGCCGGGTTCCGCTTGAAATATCGGAGGGGTCCGAGGTCGGTTCAATCCGAACCGACTTCTGTGAATAAGAGTAGGAGGGCCTCAATTGGGGGTTGTTCGGCGGCCATTTATCATGGCGGGCGCCATTAGATTAACGGACACCGAAACTCGCTTAGCGCTTACCGAATTTCGGGTGGCCGGCGTTAAAATCACCCGCCGCCTTCGAACTCACCCTCGCTACTTTCATTTTCTCATTTTATTTTTTTTCTACGTTTTTTCCCCCCAACACGGCCATGTATACGTTTTTTCGTTAGCGGTTTCATTTCGATTTTCTTCACAATTTATATCGACCCAGTTTAATTAAATAAAACTCTAGTGGTCTGTTTGGGCGTGTGCGTTCCGGAGAGAACGGCCCGGACGTCTTTACATCGTAAAATGCAGAATTGTGTCGTTCTTGGATATCATGCGACAGCATTGAGATATCGCAAACAGTTGATTTATTTTTGTGCGACCGGATATTGAAGAGAATGGCTGTCCGGTACTGTTGGCTCGGTTCGAGCATTGTTTAAACAAAACCATTGTTTCTCCCGGCATTTTTGAAAGAAACATACTTCCCCGCTATCAGGGTATTTTTTTAATATTGTTTATTTTAATATTTCGAAAAATTCGTAGCCCCGAAATAGCTAGTTTATTACGCAGTCTTATGTCGCAACTCACTACTTGGACGGTCTAAAAGACTAAAAGATAAACCTTTTTGAACAATTCAAAATTAACACGTGACGTAAATAAGAACACAAAGGCCGGTGGCATTTTATTCGTTACAAAAAGGTACACTCACACACACACACACACACACACACACACACACACACAGATACACACATTGTAAAGAGGTTTTAACAACGTTAACAATCGATTGAGTTCAATAATAATTATTGAGTGCGTTCATAATTAACGGTTATCATTGACGTTAATGAATCTCTTAATGAATGTTAATACGTCCACAGAATAGAACCGTAGTGTTTTCGTGCGTTCCCTTTGGGTATCAGGCGCTTTATTTTTATATTCTACGGCTTAATGACAAGTGACTACAAATTTCTGATTTAAATACAATTATCTATATTCCATCATTTCTCTGCAACATCTCGTTATGTCGCCAACAATAAATATTATTAGTTTAACATACCTGTTTTGTGGTCTGCAAGACCGGTTACGGCTTCTCGCCATCTTCAGTAGCGGTTTTAGTCGCTTTGGCATTGTGGATGTTTTTTGGGCATCCTCATTGCACTGTCACTGTCACTTGTACTGTGGTGGTTATCTAATTCAATTGCCGACAATCCGGCATAGCCTTAAGCCGATAAACAAAATCCCAAGAAGACAAACAAAATCCCCAAAAAACGCAATACCAAGACAGGTATATATAATAATACACGACAAACAGACAACCACCACAGTACAAGTGACAGTGACAGTGCAGTGAGGATGCCCAAAAAACATCCAAAGTGACTAACACCGCTACTGACGATGGCGAGCAACCGAAACCGGTCTAGCAAAAGACCTAAATTAGCGAGAGGAGACAGAAACACACGAAACCTACAATAAATATTATATATCGAACCGAATATCGATATCAGGTTAAGCCCGTGAGTGGATAGAGCCCGTAAGTGGATTTGTCCGTGAATAGGCCCCCCTGATCCTTATTGAGTCGGAAAATATATGCATAGCCCATTCACCCGCAAGCGATTCAGTTCGGACCGCATTCTGCTCAGCGGGACGCGGGCCCGAAAAGAAACTATAATGAAACCCAATTATCTTTTTGTTCGGAATTAAATTTTGGCTAATTGAAAGGAGATTATAAATTTGGTATAGACCAAACTCAGGCGACCGTGTAATAAAACAATAAGAGACAGTGTGCAAAAGCTGAATATGATTCGTATTGTAAACCCCCCCCCGCCAGTACTACTAGTAATTTTTGTTATATACATTTATAGTACATCAATTTTCCGAGTTGAATTGTGTCGTTTTTCTTTTAATAAATTTAAAAGTGGATTGTTGTGGTTCAGTGGAGGTACACCGTGGTTAGTTGCTGTATATATTTTGTAATGCAAAATGAAATGTCATTCCTGTATTCCCTAGCTGTCTGACGAAGTTCAGTTGCTTTCCTGACCAATTATAATATAAAATAATAAATAGTTTATTTAATATTATTTTTATTATAAGTATTATAATACTAAAATGGCGAGAGAAAGAGATATCCAATTTCATTATGAAATTAAACAGAAGAGCATAACATTTTTATCTTACCAGCGGGCAATTTGACAATTGCGATAATATTGGCCCATATTAAGTGACAAATTTTAAGCGCATAAATTTATTATCGTCGGCGCAAAAGGAACGTTATTAAGTTGGGAGGATTAGGTCCTTTTTTCGTGTTTTGCAGAACAAATATACATTTCTTTTTTCTCGAGAGAGGTGAATAAAAACGATTCTCCGCGACGGTGCCGTTTGTTTGACGAAGTTAAGAGGTTTATCTCGGACAAACAGCGGGGAAAGAAGTGGGCGGGCGCGGAGTAAATTAGCAATTAGGGCCAGAATTAAAACAACATTTGTACCGAGATAATGACCGCAATTCTCTGAGCTCGGCAAATAAGCGGCGTCCTATCCCAACCTCCCTTACGCTCATTCCCCTATTTATTCTCAGCAGTTTTCGCCTCTGTCCTTTTCCCTGCCCGGTTTGCTTTCGCTTCCGTCTCAATTTCCCGACGGAGCCGACACCCCCGCCCGCTTTATTAACTGATTTAATAAAGCTCGGAACACATAAAAAAATATATAAAGAAATTTAAATCTCTCATCTACACCTACACTAGAGGCCCGTAACCTACCTATAAAGCAGCGGTTTCCAACCTTTATCTTTATACTTACTAGGCCTCCCTGATTTTCTTGGGCCTCTCCGTCTTTGAATTGATATAAAATATAGGCATATTTTATAAATAATAATAACTTTATTTAAAAAATAGACATTATACCAACTTTATTTTCGAACGTTTTCCGAATTTGATTTGGCGGTGCGCTACACAAAAGCCGAGTTTTTTACTGTCCCTTCTTATTGTTAATTCCAGGCCGGCCCACGCCGCGCGTCTCTAACGCTTCCTGTGTAATTATCTTGTTTGTTTGTCTGGGGTCCTGTCGCACGAGCGACGGTGTCGGCCCCCTCCGAAAATAATCCAGCAATAATGACCAAATATGCCTCTTGTAATATATTTAGATATACCAATTAATATGTTCCCATATATTGTAACTCGCTGGTTACGCATCTCAGTATAGAACAAGGTTAAACGCCACCTTGACAACTGTTTTCCCTGAAAGGTAGATACGATATGCTTCCACAACTTCTTCCTCCATGTTTGTGTAGTTTCGACTCATGCCGTTCCCACTCCCGAATATACCAGTAATGATGACGAAATGTCTCGTCTTCTTTATATTTGATACATACCCGTGTGTTTACTAATTCCAGCGTAGAACTGGGTTGAACGTCGCCTAGACAACAGTTTTCGCTGAAAGGTTGAAACGATTCGTAGCACGACTGTCGACTCAACCAACCGGAATATCGTCCACCCACTGAAACGTCCGCAATTATACAGTTGCCAGCCCAATATTAGTTATAATTTATTTTCGTCTCACCGGCTGCAGATACTGAATTTTTCTTTTATGCGTTTCTAGAACGCTACTTTGCAGCACGGGTCATACAATATATATATATATATATATATATATATATATATATATATATATATATGCCCATAATTATGAAAGTGGTCTAATATTTAATGAATTGCTTTGGAATAAATTAACAAATATTTTTATATTATGCAACATTTTAATTTAGAATTTTATTAGTCTTGATTAATGGAAGTTTACTATGAATATGAAATTTTGTGTGAATTTCATATGAAAATGCTGTATTTAAAGTTTGAATTGACTTAGACCACCTTCATAATTATGGGCACACACACACACACACACACACACACACACACACATATATATATATATATATATATATATATATATATATATATATATATATATATAAAGGAAAAAAGGGTGAAGAAAAAGAAACGGTGGCCATTAATTTTAGTTTATTATGTTTTTGCCGATTACAGTGCTGTCGAGCATCACGGTCGAGTATTTAGAGTGTGTAGATATCAATGAGGAAGTTGAATCCGTAGCCCCTCTGCGACTTGATATGGATTGAGACGTTGGTGGAACCGACTCCGCCTTCGGTGATATATGCACAGCCGCCTGTCCCGTCGCTCTCCTGGTCCACGATTTCAATGTAATTGATCACTCCCTGGGTCGGTTGAGTCCTCAACGGGAAGGTAACGTCGGTCGAGACGACGCGTAGGAACTCCGACTCGTGCTTCGGGTTGTCCATGAAAGCCAGCCTGGAAACAACGATCGTATAGGTTTTTCGGCATACCTGTTTTGTGCTCTGCGAGGGTTTAGAATACTGTAGTTTTCACGTCCTTCCGTCTCCTCCCTCTGGTTTGATCTTGTCTTTTTGCTAGACCGGTTTCTGCTGCTCGCCATCTTCGGAAGCTGTGCGGGTCACTTTGGCACATGGGACGCTTGTGGGTCATACTGTCACTTACTTCGCTTGTACTGTCTAGCAAAAGATACCGGTCTAGCGAAAGATCGAACCAGCTAGAGGAGACAGAAGAACGTGAAAATTACAGTGATCGTATAGGGTTCAATCACTGAACAATAACACAGAAATGAGCGAAGGTTTCCATGACCGGAATCAGTGTTCGGTGTTGAATTGTCACTAACATCCGGTAGGATCGCGTACTGTTGTGGAAAGAACCTCGGTCGGTAGGGGTTTTGCCTTTGAAAAATCACTAACTCCCCCCAACTTATGTCTCTGACCGCACGATCCGTAATAACCAAAAAGTCCAGTTTTCGATCGGGAATTTGCTGCTTCCGTTCGAAATTATCCCATCGCCGACAACTTTCCTCGCATCGCCTTCCTGAAAATACCGAGCGCCGCCTAAAGTGGAGAAAGCCTAACAAAATCTTACGCCGCCGCGTAACACCACCCCCATCATTGGATGGCTTCTCCCTTCAGGAGTTCCGTGACCGAATTCACGGCACACTGTCACTAGATATAATAAAAACGTTGTAGTTTTGATTATAAATAAATGACAAAAAAACATTATAGTACATATCTCGCCAGGTTTTCCAGTCCCCCTTAGCCGGTGATACTATTCCAAACCGTCGTCCCAAACCGTCGAATTTAAACAGTTTTTTAGACCGACTGATCGGGTTATTTCGAATTTAGACCGGTTCCTACCTGTCCTGGGGGTTACGGGCTCCGAAGAAGTAGTTGTGACTGGGGGCATCTCCGCAACTGGATCCGAAAATGCTCGCCGAGCAAACGGCCAACCCGAACACGGCCACCAGAAGCAAACACTTCATCGCACTTCGAGATTTCTAACAGCTGAAAATGACCACTGCCGATCGGGGAGCCCGCTTTATACCGTCTTGAAATAATATCCGTATCGGGAACCACTCGAATCTTCAACGAGTACCCTCCACGGCCGATAACACTCCGCGCCCTGAGAAAAAACGAAATAATTATTAATTTAAACAATTAATTATTTCTTCTTGTGTGCGATTGATCGCCAGAATTTACCCTTAAGTAATTTTCGTTAATAAAAATTAATCGATAATCATAGACAGAAGGCAGATCTAAGATAATTTTTGAGTTATTTAAAGATATAGGTATTAACAAAAAGGGTGATTTAAATTTCTCACATAATGGCCTCCACGTTCTCCTGTAGGTAGTTCTTAATTCCAGAGATGAATATTCCGACATTCTACGTCGGGTCTCCCTACGGATGTTCACCGAACGACCTACTGTACGTAAAGCCCGTTTAAATGCAGGCATCCCTTGATAATCGCGTTCAATGGATCCTTGAGATAGATCGCACAATCCAAACCCGCACTTAATAAACTTAATTAGCGATGGAAATAATTACGATAAATCCCGAAAATGGTTAAAAAAAACACCTTACTCGAAATATACTGCAGTGCATGGTTCTCGAATTATGTAAGGATATAGGTATTTTTAAAAAAGGGTGATTCAAACCTTATTTTACTGTAGATTTCATGTGTTTCTGTCTCCTCTCGCTGGTTTGGTCTTTTGCTAGACCGGTTTCGGCTGCTCGCCATCTTCAGTATCGGTGTTAGTCACTTTGGATGTTTTTGGGCATCCTCACTGCACTGTCACTGTTACTTGTACTGTGGTGTTGTCTTTTTGTCGTGTGTATATATACGTGCGATTAAAAGCTATTGACCCCCCCTATTGACCGACAATCCGTCATAGCCGATTAAAAAAATTCCAAGAAGATAAACATCCCCAAAAAACAATAACAAGACACGTATATATATACACACACAACAAACAGACGAACACCACAGTACAAGTGACATATCCGCACCACCCTCAGGGGACGCTAGTTTATCGGTGCAAGTACAAGTCTGTACAACTGTGCACAGTACAAATGACAGTGAGAATGCAGTGAGGATGCCCAAAAACATCCAAAGTGCCAGAAGTGACTAACACCGCTACTGAAGATGGCGAGCAGCCGAAACCGGTCTAGCAAAAGATCAAACCAGCGAGAGGAGACGGAAACACACGAAATCTACGTTTTTCCAACCCCTCGCAGACCACAAAACAGGCAGTTTAAACCTTATTTTTCTAATTCTAATCGAAAAGTAGAAACGGCGGTCAATCTTGGACGCTTCCAAAGGTTCTCATCGTTAAAATCCCAGGAGCACTAATCAAAATTCAAAGCGCGTATTTTTTCAAGGAACGGTTCCGAAAATTTGTCGGGCGTTAATTATAACCGCATTTTTCATTAATCAAGAGTTTCCTGTATTGGTATTTTTGTTTGTTATGCCAGGAGCATCAGCAACCAGAATGTGGATAATTTGGCGAACTGCGACAGCCTGGTGGGCCTCTCCGGGGGTCAGAAGCGGCTCTGCCAACTCTACCCGGACCACATGGAGGGGGTCGCCCACGGCGCCGGCCTCGCCATCGCAGAGTGTCAACACCAGTTCAGGCACCGCCGCTGGAATTGCTCCACTATACATGACCCCTCTGTATTCGGCCCGCTCAACCTCATCGGTAACCACCACCGCCCCAATCCGAACACGGACACCGTTTTCCTATTTATTGTAATCTGCCCCGAATCCCCACTCCCGTCCCACTCCTCAACCTAATTCGCTACAAAAAATGACCGCTAAACTCATTTACTAAAACGGACTTCGAAATTGATCTCGGCTAACAGACTCATAGTTTACAAAGCCGCATAGCTACAAGCCATAAATGAACGAAGGTTAGTCCCGCGAACTTTGAAATCGCTTCGGGAATATCGTGATTTACTCCGACATTAGTATTCCTAAAGTGGACGGATATAATATCGAATGTTGAAACGAGAGTTTACCACCGAATCGAATTCTGAGTAAGGCGAATCTTGAAATACCCAACAGAAACGGGGTGCATGCCACGCTGGCCAGCGCGAAATAGATGCCGTGCGGCCCAAAGGGGCTGAGCGCCGCTAACTCTACGACCATCTCGTGTTCTCTCATAAATAAAATATATTGTTAACATTTAAAATATTCGGGCATCGAAAAAACAACTTGTCATAATCCCATCTCCGCTGACAAGTTGTTTTTTCGATGCCCGAATATTTTATATTATATGTGTGTGTGTGTGTGTGTGTGTGTGTGTGTGTGTGTGTGTGTGTGTGTGTGTGTGTGTGTGTGTGTGTGTGTGTGTGTGTGTGTGTGTGTGTGTGTGTGTGTGTGTGTGTGTGTGTGTGTGTGTGTGTGTGTGTGTGTGTGTGTGTGTGTGTGTGTGTGTGTGTGTGTGTGTGTGTGTGTGTGTGTGTGTGTGTGTGTGTGTGTGTGTGTGTGTGTGTGTGTGTGTGTGTGTGTGTGTGTGTGTGTGTGTGTGTGTGTGTGTGTGTGTGTGTGTGTGTGTGTGTGTGTGTGTGTGTGTGTGTGTGTGTGTGTGTGTGTGTGTGTGTGTGTGTGTGTGTGTGTGTGTGTGTGTGTGTGTGTGTGTGTGTGTGTGTGTGTGTGTGTGTGTGTGTGTGTGTGTGTGTGTGTGTGTGTGTGTGATTCAGTTCCGGTCCTCCGCCCGTTAATTATATTACTACCGCATTAACAAACATATACCGTAAATTGACGCCATTTAAAATGTGCTGGCGTCCGTTATTTCAGGTAGCAGAGAGACGGCTTTCACGCACGCCATAGCGTCGGCCGGGGTCGCCCACTCGATCTCCAGGAGTTGTCGGGACGGACAGCTCTCGTCGTGCAGCTGTTCGAGAGCATCCAGGCCCAGGGACCTGCACACAGAGTGGATATGGGGCGGATGCGGCGACAATCTCGAATACGGATACAAGTTAGTCGAAAACTAATTCGAAAAATTAATCAATTACCAATAAAATAATTCTAATTCTTAAAACGATATAATATAAAATCGTAAACAATTAATTATTCCAATTTAAAATAGAATTAGAGAGGCCGAAAGCGATCTAGGTTTTCGATAGTTCCTTCTTTGATCGGTGATTGAAAACAAATAATATGTCTTTATTTCCTAATATTCCGTTAGTTATATTATAATCGTATTAATACGCTTGGACCTTGGTAGTACCTCGACTGCCTAAAATATCGCATCTGGGCTGACTTCGGTGGAACCCGAATCCCTGTTCAGCTTCGGACCGTTATCTGATAGCTACATCGCAAGTTATACACATTATTTTAAATTTGGCCCATAGTAGAGATATGATTCCGAATGGGCGTCGAAATTAATCCGAGAATTGTTTCAGATTTACCCAAGGGTTTGTGGACGTGAGGGAAAGAGAAAGAAGATACCAGAGAGGAAGCAGAGAACAAGGACGTACGCTAATGAATCTGCACAACAATGAAG
This sequence comes from Lethocerus indicus, assembly GCA_019843655.1. Classification (NCBI taxonomy): domain Eukaryota; kingdom Metazoa; phylum Arthropoda; class Insecta; order Hemiptera; family Belostomatidae; genus Lethocerus; species Lethocerus indicus. The sequence continues at coordinate 35,674,426 of JACDQD010000001.1, forward strand.
CCGGCCGTAGAGTATGCCAATTCTGTTACTGTATTTTCATCTCTTTACACGGCGAACCGAAAACAGAATCATGTTATTCGTTATTTTAATTTGAGAAAATATTATGCGGGATAACTCTGAAATGACAATAAATCTAAGTAAAACGTATTTCATAGATATGCCCGATTGCGAAATTCGTGTATAGCCTACGATGTACTATTTATATGCATAGAAAAATAAAGGATTTGTATTTGCGCATTATGAAAAACTAAGAAAACAAAAATTTATAATTCATCTTTCGTTCAACATGTTAAGAATGTGAGATCGCTATTACTTTAATTAATTGATTCGATATTAAATTCAATATTTTACCGTAGATTTCGTGTTTCTGTATGCTCCGCTGGTTTGGTCTTTTGCTAGACCGGTTTCGGCTGCTCGCCATCTTCAGTAGCGGTGTTAATCACTTTGGCATTTTGGGTGTTTTTTGGGCATCCTAATTGCACTGTCACTGTCACGTGTACTAGTACAAGCAAACCTACCTGGTATTGTGTATTTACGATCATAAAAGTTTTCCTGTGGATCCAAAATGCATCGAAAAAAGTTTATTTTTAGTAATCTAGTTAATCGGTGCAAGTTCACCCAACGAACTACAGTTATGTACATGTCCGCACCACCCTCAGGGAGGCACTAGTTTATCGGTGCAAGTACAACTCTGTGCAACTGTACAAGTGACAGTGACAGTGAAATGAGGATGCCCAAAAAACATCGCCCAAAGTGACTAACACCGCTACTGAAGATGGCGAGTAGCCGAAGCCGGCCTAGCAAAAGACCAATCCAGCGAGAGCAGACAGAAACACACGAAATCTACGGTATTCCAACCCCTCGCAGATCAGAAAACAGGTATTCTAAACTAATATTTTACGTTTAATTTTTCATTTTCTAGGCAGTGATCAAAATGTCGAGAGTGACATGTAAATGTCACGGTGTATCCGGTTCTTGCAGCCTCATTACTTGTTGGCAACAGCTGCCGACGTTCCGAGAAATCGGTAATTATTTTCCAGTTCGCAATATATATAAGAATGCCGTATAATACATAATAATTAACTATTTAATATGTTTAAGGACTTATATGTAAAATTGGTTTCTATACCGCGGCCCTGAACTTGCTTTTCGATGTTCACCTGTTGCGCCTAACACAATTGTACAAAATAAAATGGCAATTATAATATACATACTAGTATACAATTATAGTATACTTACATATACTTATAATTATAAGACGAATGAGCCAAATAAAAATCAAAACCAAGCAATGCAATACTGCATTGTATTGATGGATTGAATGTTCAGAAAACATTTATTCTTTACTTTCTTCTCGATAATTCATACATATGTTATGACGTTTAATTTATCATTTTAATGTTGAAAAGGATCCTTTATTGATAAAGTTTTTCTGTAAATATTTCAAACTGTTTGACTCTTCAATCTTTATTTTTAGTCATATAATGAATTGCCTAGGCGGGCGGGGGGCACACAGAGGGGTGTTTTATTTATGATTTGCAAAAAAAAAGAAAATTGTTTCATACAAAAGTGGGTTAGTAATTTACGATATTTACTCTCCTAAGGTGATTACTTACGCGACAAGTACGACGGAGCTTCAGAAGTGAAGGTGAACAAAAGAGGAAGATTGCAAATACGCGATCCGCGATTCAATTTGCCCAGCGCCAACGATTTAATTTATATTGACGACTCACCAAATTACTGTGTCCAAAATATGAGTATCGGTTCGTTAGGTAAGCCTTTCGTATATATTTTATTAAATATTTAATTAAAACATTTAATTATTTAACCTTTTTTTTATTGCACAATCAACGATCTTACATGTGTATAAGTGCATATTCTAAACTACTAGGACTATTGGAGAAGCTCTGTGGATGTCTTGGTGGATACCCATAACTCGATGCCGAACGTCCACGTCGGTTTCAATATAATTTTGTATATTGTCAATTTGTTGACTGTAGTTAGTTTTCAAGCCCTTTTCAGTAGAGAGGTTTCAAAAGTCCAAGTTTGCAGTTTGAATAATATAATAGAAATATATTGTTTTCATTTCGCGATGTCGTTCGATAAATTCGGGTGTTAACATTATTTTGTTAACTTAGATGAAATCTTGGAGCGCGTCCATCTCGAAGGTTGTTACATTTATTAATCTAGGCATTTTAATTAATAATTATTTGTAGTTTTCACGTTCTTCTGTCTCTGTCTGTCTGTATTCCAAACCCTCGCAGACCATGTAACAGGCATTCCAAACTAATAATAATTATTTTTTTACAACTAATTAGTTAATGTTATTTTATAATTAATTAATATAAGAATTCATTTCCAATTCAGGAACACAAGGGCGCATCTGCAACAGGACTTCTCACGGTATGGATGGCTGCAATTTAATGTGCTGTGGACGCGGATACAACACCCAAAAAGTTAACATTAAAGAACGCTGCGAGTGTAAATTCCACTGGTGTTGCTATGTGAAATGTAAAATATGCACACAAACAGTTGACATTCATAGCTGCAAGTAGTTGTAATTAAGAAAAATCTTTTTTTTGTCATTTTTTTGATGCATCGAAAGGTTAACAATTTTTGAATAATAAAGAAGTAAATTCTGAAAGTATAATTTACATTCTGATATTTGAAGCCGATATAAATGTAATAAGTATCTCCTTATTAGTTAAATTTAATTATCATTAGTAGGTATTTATAGGCCTAAGACTTTTTCATTTATGAAATTTAAAATTAATCTAAGGTAAAAGAAAGAGATTAATGCAAGAATTTATAATTTAAGATTTCACTTTGGTGAACTTATTTCAAGTGTGATCATAACTAAATCTAAGTGTGCATGATCATTAATTTTAGCAATCTTCAAAAATTTTTTGGATGAATATCCGGATGTGAATAATTACATTATTAATTTATTTAATATTTATTGAAAAATAAAATTAGTTTTGCTTCGATGTTCGTTCACTTACTTTTAAAATATGATTATAGCTATTCATTCGGTTATTATTCCAGAAGTGACACATTTTTATTTTTCCATTATTGTTTGTAATGGATATATAACTTTACTAACTGTTACTAAGTGGCCTAACAACAATTTACTTTTTCTTTCATAAATCTTTTGCAGCTCCTGTGATATAATATATGGGTTATCTATTTTAATGAGTATATAAGTAGAATTTATACATCAGACATATCACTTTATATATAATCAAATTAAGGGATCACATTTAAATGTAATTAATTATGTCTAACTATTTTAATTTTAGTTATCCTAGAAAAATTTAATTTGTTTCATGCCCACAGTCCTAGTTATATTTTTTTTAGTGTGATGAATCAGAAACATAGAAGCAAATTTTAATATTTCTTAATATGATGGATTATATTAATTGGAAATATTTTAAACTGAACTTCCATAATATTAATTTCTAAAGGCTGATTACAACTTTTTTAATGTGAAAGTACAATAATTTTCTTTTTTAGTACTTAATTATTAGCAGCAAGTATTATACTTTACTTAATCACTTAGAGGAATGATTAAGCTAATAAAAGTTTGTTAAACAAATAAGTCTCCTATATTAGATTAGCAAAATGATTTTTATATATAAACAATTTAATTTGAATGTTATGAGACAGGAATCATAAAATGCTTGCGAATGAACATAATAAAATTCAATAAGCTGTATAAATTTATTATTTGTCTTCTACAGCTGAATGTTATAATTCAAAATTCATGGGAAAATTAAAAATTTCTCACATTTTATTTTCTAATTACTTAGAAATAAATACAATGGGAAAAATATCAGTGACAACTAACTTCAGATATTAATAAATGGTCATTGTATACTAACTAGTAGTACCTTAATGCAAAATCATGTGAATAACATCAGTTACAATGCAATGTTTTTCATGCCATATTGTAAATTAAATGTACAACTTATCAAAGCTTTTTTCCTGAACAATTAGTGCTAAAGATGGCTGTGGGAAACTGAGTAGTTTTCATTTGTAATTTATTCAAACTATCTTTAACTACTAGTTTTATTTTATAATGTTATGGACTGCTATCTTTCTAAGTAAGTTAACAATATTATGTACATGTTGTATGTATTAAAATTATATATATACCTTGTGCAAGTGTGTACTAATTATAGATGTAATGGCTTCTGAATTCAAAACACTGTTTCCACGACCAACAAAAATTTCTTTAGAATGTTTCTATATTTTCTATTGTAAACAGGCATATGAGAATGACTTAAAAATATATCATTCTATAACTTTGTATTATTTTGAGATGAGCAAAGGTGGACTAGAGATTGAGCTATCAATACATATTTATGAAATTTAACATTCTATCGTCTACCCTTCCAAATGTAAGTGTAATGTATGTATATGAATATATTTCAAATGCAATAGTCATTAATTTTTCACGAATTTTATGATTTTAATTGAATCTATAAATTATTTTTATACCAATTATAATACTAATAGGTATTAGGTATAATACTAATATGGGCCTAAAAGTGAAACCATAAATAAATACCAAAATTTACAGGCGCCTAAAATAAATACCAAGAAAAACAAAATACTAGTAATTGGATAAATCAAAAACATGGGGAAGAAATGGTTATCAAAAAGAAGTCACTTGTAACCAAAAATATATTCTTAATCTTATAAAAATATATTGTATAAGATAGAAGTCAATATATAAAAAATATATAAAACTAAGAAATTATAATCAATTTCAAATATACTTCAAATCTATAATATAAACATTGTTTGGTGTTAAAACCACAAAAGACAGTCTTATAATCCAATTATTAGCAAAACAGTCTATATATTATAAATTATAACTTATATATACAAACAACCTGCAATGTTTTGAGCACTATATGTTATGCAGTTATAAATGACCATTACAAATTTCTTTCCCATAGTCATCAATATTAAGTTGCAAAGATGATAAATTAAAAATTTCATTTTGCAAAGTTTCATTCTCTGCTAAAGCTGAGGGACGCTGAATTTTGCAATTGCTTATGTACGATCCACCCCTATTTTCTAGGTGTGGGGATATGCATGCATAAAGGATAGTTGTGGCTCCTTCGTCAGGATTCTGAAAAAATACATAAATAGCATATTTACTAAATAAAATATTTAGTATATTTATTAATAACATAATATTTCTTGCATTATATTAAATAAAGGATGGATTTATTCTGCACATAACCCCTTTTTATACTGCAGTAGTCATTTATTGGATTATAAAAAATTATTACAATTTTTGTAACTCAAAAGTCTAGCTTTGAAAAAATATATAGTAAGAAACATAAACTAGAAATGTAAATAATTCTATGTGCCTTATGATAATTTTAAAAACAAGATATTTTGTTCCATCCAACACTTGAAGAATTACATGAGTATATATTCACAAATATCGAAAGAGAAAATAATAGGGGAATCACAAGAAAACCACCATCAAAAATTTAAAATCCAACAATACAACTCATACATAGTTATAAAAAAATTTTAATTGTGGAATCGGCAACTCTTATTTTAGAATAGTCAATTATTTTATCTCCATATAATTCCTTGTCTTGTAAACTTTTTAGTGCATTAGAAACACTATTATAATAAGTAAAGATTGTCGTTTAAAAAAAATAGTTATCAACTTTTGGCTAATTTTTGGTCAAATTTGACTGAACTAACTTTACAAAGACAGTTTCAATGGCCCAACCCACCTGCCATGGGCCGATAACCAGTAAGTATACTGCAACCGTAAAAATGAATATTAAAAAAAAGATCTTTATCTCTACCTTAAAAAAAAAGGTCTTTACCTTGCAAATGTATTTTAGTATCCAAGGGAACAATTTTTTCAACAATGTCCCGTCAAATATGTCTGTGTCTACGATTCCTGGATGAACAGCAACTGATATGACATTGGATTGTTTTTCAGTTAGCCGACGATTCAGCTCTCTGGTGAACAATATTTGTGCTAATTTAGATCGTGCATATGCCTCGCTCGTTATAAAATTCCATCTGAAAATGAAATAGCACAAATTATACAGACTGTACCAGCAGAATTAACTTAAATGCAACTCAGCTTTGTTCATACATCGAATAAACGCCATCAATACACAACGAATTGGCAGCATAGTGAGCGCAAGAAGATATATTGATTATTCTGGCTTTATTGGGTCTGGGAGCATTTTCCAATAGGGGCATCAGTAGGTGAGTTAGCAGAAATGGGCCCATATAGTTCACTGTCCACTGAGATTCAAAGCCTTCCTTTTCCTCATACGGTGTGAACATAATTCCGGCTGAACAAAGTGAAATATTAATTAAAACCATCACTGATTATATAAATTGAATAAAAAATTTAATTCTATTTCAGTTTACAGGAGTTTGTAAAACTCCTCTCATTAATCAGTTACAAATTCTAATTAAGGATAATTAATTACTTATTCTCTATCTGTATCATTATTTTATAAGAAGAAACAGCAAAGACAATTGTGTTACCATTGTTTACTAAGATGTTTATGAATTTATGATTATTTTGGACCAGTTGAACGAATTCTCTGATCGATTCGAATGATGACATGTCCAGTTGATAAATGCAGATTGATCCGGTTGAAATTCCACTGCTCCTTAACTTAAATACTGCATCATTTCCTGCAGTAACTGATCGACAACCTGGAAAGACCAATACATTATTGGTAATAGTAATGATATAATGAAATTACATGCATACAATCTCAAGGGAAAAACTAGTCTATATGTAACATAACATGCATGAGGAAATATGCAAAAGCCAGAGATCTGCCATCACATATGTTTATATTATAATAAATTATTCAGTGTATATTTTTCATGAAATAGAAACATCAGCACAGACAGGTTCCAACCCTGCCCTTATTCTAATGTACCAAACGGACACTTGCAACTAACAGAATTAGACTGCGTGGTTTATTTTTCATGAAATATTTAAAGCTACAGGAAAACAATGACCTCAAAATTAAACATAGATTGATTCTATTTCCTTTTTTTTAACATTACTTATTGCACTCTTTTGATACTTACCAACAAACAGAAATCATCACTATGCTGTTACTACTCAGAGATATTATGTTTCAATAACGTACTATATCGTAATGTTTCATATAAGGCTCATCAGATCACCTCGGGAAAAAATGAAAATTATAGACATTATAGAAACTCCAGTGTGCTATAACAATTTTACTGTAATGCTACACTAACTTGAAGGCAATAGGAAACTGAAAGCTTGTTCAATACCTTAACATAAAAATACATAATACATACCAATAATTACTTTCATATCACACTTCAGTAATTTTTTCACCAGCTCATAGCCCAATCCGCGAGCACCGCCTGTCACAATTGCTACATCATTTCTTCTCGTGACAATATCTGTAACAACAATATAAATTAAGACATGGATGAGTTATATTCTTTCACAAAAACGTGTAGTAATTATATGTGAAAATAAATGATTTTAACATGGCTTTTCTGAATTGGAAGGCCTGTTTCACAAATATGTGTCATAAATATCAAAATAAAATTTTAATATTTTAATTTGTTTGTCCTGATTTGCCCTGGCGAAAATCTAGTTACTCCTGAAGATATAGCAGGGTAATTAAATGAATCATAATTTATATTTACAGTAAATAAGAACTAATTACCTTAACAATTAACTATATTGTCCAATCTGGTTACTAAGAATATGAAAGGCATAAATCGACCAGATGAGGTGTTATCTAAGAATAACAGCAATTCTCTAGGAAAATATCAGAGAGTATAGAACAACTTACCGCATTTATTCTTCGGACGGTTGACAATATCGTCGATGATTGCACATCCTCCCAGTATGTAGTATTTGATTTCGAAGAAAATGTATGACACTATGAACACGAATTTCTGAAAGAGCGAACCGAGAGCCTCGTTAACCATTTCGCCCGCCCGGTTGAAAAGCGACGACTGGAAATAAAACTCGGGGGGATAGTTCCGCTTATAACGCTTTAGCTTTCACAAGTGAAAGCGGGCGCCGTCGGAGACCGTTATTCGAAATAAGCTCGGACGATAGAACCGTCCAACCATTCGGTTCAGTCCAATCTCCGCCAGTTCAAAAACAACTGTCGTTCGAAAGTCGAGTTTGAGGTTACCCAGGAATCGGTGCGTCCAATCGAGTCTCCATTTTCCCCCATTCAACAGTCACACGACGTTTAGTATTTAGGCCGAATGATATAAAAAAATAATTTAAAAAAAGTTGAACAATATTTAAGTTCCGGGAAGTAATGATTCATAACGGGCCGACACTAAGACGTGACTATCGTACCGTGTCGATTGGTAGTTATCGATATATCGACTCGAAGCGTTATCCCTGTTAAAACTTTGAACTTCTCGAGCACCCGAATATTGCTTACTAATTTTATATATATATATATATTATACGATTAGCTTTTGAACAGCCTTGAACATAACGAGTGGTTATTCTCGTTTAAACAATCGTAAATGCACTCCTAATTAATTGTTATCAGGGTCTACTTCTTCTTTGTTTGTTTATATAATCAACAAAGGATTCATGGTTTGAAATTCCTTACACTTAAGATATGAGATGTTATTTGTAAAAAATATGTTCTCGTTTCCACAAGGTTATTAGAGAATAACTTTGGCCGAAATTTCGGACGCAAATTTAAAATTGCCTTCACCTTTTTATTGCAATAGACAGCTATAAATATATTTCATCGATATAATCCGAATGACATTTACAGCAGACCCGATTTATTTACGTTTTGTTCAAACTAAAATCTGGTTTAATGTTTGCTTTTTTTTTAAGAAATCCATTCAACGATTTGATCTTTAGTTCGTAAGTTAAAAGAACGTTCGAGACCGTCATTTAATATGCGTAACCGCCCTTTCGGATACACAACAGAAAACATCCGAATGATGTCACAAGGCGTGGAATTCACATATTTATGCCCTTAAGTAAATAGGAATACGGAGAAAGTGCCAGTTGGTTTATCTTGTTCGAGTTGAACGGGACTACGTTGAATATATTTATGCTTTCTTTTTAATTGTTCTCATGTTGTCGCGTGCAGTTTACGATGTTGCGAAACAATGAAAAGATGCAATTTCTAGTCATTTTAATTCTTTGCTTGGAATATATGTTCGCAATAAGCTCAGTTATTGATAATCATAGAATTGGATACGTGCGATCAACTAAACATCTCAAAAAATTGCGTTAAGACAGAGAAAAAATATTAAAGGAAAAAATAGAGATTATCGCCTGAAATGTAAATTAAAAGTCCGTAATTATTAAATACAAAAATGACCAGGTATATTCGGTAACTAGTGTGTGGCACCACTGGCAGAACAGTCGCCGTTTCCTCCTCCGTTAATGTATGTAATTCAGATTTTGAATGGTTTCAATTCTTCACTTCGATATCAGACATTAGAGTACATTTATTGAATATGTTTTTATAATAGTAATTCCGATCGAAGATGTACTATCAGAACTACCAAGTTAAACATGGCGAGCACACTCGGCTCATATACACACTGGTGAGTTCTCATTGCTAATAGCCAATGTTCTCCCAACTATTCTTGTCCTAATCTTATTCGGATTTAAGGAGAAAATAGTACGTACCGGCATATTTATCGGTCGTAGATTAACTTCCAGGCCTTAGAGTTTCACTGGGGCAAAATAACCTGGCCGAAGTTCCTTTCTGTTTACTCCTCGTTGACATGGCAACCCCGTTCGACTCCAAACTCCCGGGATTGGGGATCAATTGTGCCCATAATTATGAGAAGTGGTCTAAGTCATATATTTCTGGTTTCGAGATATTTAATAAATTGCTTTCGAATAAATTAACAAATATTTGTATACTATGCAACATTTTAATTTAGGTATTAGTCTTGATTAATGGAAGTTTACTATTAATATGAAATTTTGTGTGAATTTCATATGAAAATGTTGTATTTAAAGTTTGAATTGACTTAGACCACTTTCATAATTATGGGCACAATTACTGAGGGTCTTTTCCCTGTTTCCCTAGTACTATTTTTTAAATTTCTATTATGTCTATTATTTATGACTATTCATTTCTATTTAAGTACCCATTATATATCTAAGCTTAATTTTATTTTAGTTATTGTCAATTTAAAACTATTAGACTGATCGGTAAATTTTACCAACTTTCATTCTAATGTCCCGAATATGGGAATATATTATTTTAAATTAATGTGCAACGAACTTGTATTTTTTGGAATATTCAAGGACTTACTTGAATAACAAGGATGTTCTGTAAATTTATTTAATTCTAATTTGAGTTCTAGACTTGTATTAGCTGCACTAGCAGTTGCGGCGAGTTTGTAAATTTTCCCCCTGTATAATTATTCGAACTTTTGTATCGTCTTGTTATATATGAATCTGCAAAAAATTTATTTTTTAAAACGTCCACCATGCATTTTTCTGTTCATATATTTTATCGATTGTATTCAGCTCCTCGTGTTGTAATTTATGTGTTTTTTCTTTCCCCGAGTAAATTTAGTATTTTATTTAATTTAGTAAATTTATTAATAAGTGGCAAATTAAAAGAAACTTTGTATGCGTGCTTCCAGATAAAGGAACAACGTTACAAGGAGGCGTTACCCATTCTTAAAAACCAGTACAGGAAAACTCCCGACGTGCGTACAACATGATTTATTAAATATCACTTTCCTGAGGTTTAAATTATTAGTTATTATTTTATTAATTTGAAAATTTAAATTATTTTAAACCGTTTTCCAGTCGCGATCTTGCGTCTCGCTCCTGGCCCATTGCTATTTCTACACCCAGGACTTCGGCAAAGCCGTCGCCTGTTACAACAAACTTTCGAAGTTGGTACCAACGGAACAGGAATACACTTTGTACTATGCTCAAGCCCTCTACCAGGACTGTAAGTTTGAAAAGGCCCTTCGGGTGGCGAGTTATGTCCGCGACGAAAAATACAGCAATCAGGTAGGCTATACCTGTCTCCAAGTCTTTCAAAATTTAATTAAAAAATTTAATTAAAAAAACTTATGGTTTCGTTTACAAGTCCTTCACCGTCTAGTCCAGTCCTTTTCAAATATAGAACTAAAAGGTTTTTTGGGGAACTCCATCCCACCCTTGGAAAACAATATCTTAAAATAATGTTTAAAGCAGACAATTACTTTATATTTACGAATTATTTTCGGATATAATTCATTAATTTTCGAATATAACTAAATGTATCTATACCGTAGATTTCTTGTGTTTCTGTCTCCTCTCGCTTGGCCCTTTGCTAGACCGGTTTCGGCTGCTCGCCATCTTCAGTAGCGGTGTTAGTCACTTTGGCACTTTGGTTGTTTTTTGGGCATCCTGACTGCACTGTCACTGTCACTTGTACTAGTACAAGTCAAACCTATCTGGTAATGTGTATTTGCGATCATAAAAGTTTTCCTGTTGATCCAAAATGTATTGAAAAAAGTTTATTTTTCGTAATCTAGTTAATCGGTGCCAGTGCACAAAACGAACTTTAGTTAAGTACAACCCTCAGGGGGCGCTAGTTTATCGGTACAAGTGCACCCCAGGAACGTTAGTTAAGTACATTTCCGCACCACCCTCAGGGGGCGCTGAGGACCAGAAGAGAAGAGACAGATATACACGAAATCTACGGTATTCCAACCTCACAAAACAAGTATTCTGAACTAAATGTATCTATATTTTTTAGGTAAGTAGTGTGAGTGCTTTGTGATTTTTCTATCGAATTTTATTTGTATTCGCGGAACCCCGGGGTCAATTATCTCTCATTTTATTTTCTTATCTATTTGGATTTAGTGAAAGTTTTGCTTTCATACTGGCCCGGGGATCTGTTGCCATTCGGGACTTTCCCTGCCGTCACGTTTTCCATTTGCCACGAACGGAATGTTCGCTAGGAGCGGACTTTCCATTTTACGCGTTTCCGCACTTTCAATAACGCTTACTTTAATTCTAATTGAATTTTTTTCGAAGGTACTAAAATTGAAAGCGGCGATCAAATACATCGAAGAAGACCTCATATCGGCTCAGGTCCTCCTCGACAAGTGTAACCCGCCGGACAGAGAAGTGGAAATAAATAGAGCCTGCATTTTTTTCAAGGTAATTACACTGATATACTGGATATCGCAACTCAATTATAAAAAGTATTTTGTGAACAGTTTTTTTAAAAATTCTGTTTCAGGAACAAAAGTACACTGAGGCTATAGCAAAGTTCAAATCGGCACTGGCCATTGAAGGTTTCAATCCGCATTTATCGTACAACCTAGCCCTGTGTTACTACAGGCTTAAAGACTACGATAACGCTTCTAAATATATTGGTAAGAATTCTAAAAGATAATTTATTCCTGCCTTGTTTTACAGTTTCTTTAGCCGTGTGTCATGAGTAAGGACCTCGTTATTTGGCTCCAGTAATCTTCCGTTTCGACTCATATGTTTTTGTGCTGGACAGGTTAATGAATTCGTCTAGGATATTAGAAAACATTATGTAATAACCAGTTCTGCATTGATTCTTTCAAAATTAATTTAGATCGGAGCCGAATAAGGCTTGTTGCAGTATGAACAGTCTACTGCTAGTGATCTATATAGACATTTTTGTTGTCGATTGCAGCCGATATAATGGAGAAAGGTATACAAGATCACCCGGAGTTGGGAATTGGTTCGGCGACTGATGGGTTCGAAGTGAGAAGTGTGGGTAATACACCAGTACTTCAAGAAAGCGCACTTATCGAAGCCTTCAACTTAAAAGCCGCCATCGAATATCAACTTAATAATTGTAATTATAAAACTCCAATTTGTTATCCGGTCATTTTCCTTATATAATTTTGATTAAACCTATTACTTACATAATTCGCAGAATTAAAAATCTAAAAATTAAAAAATCCAATAGTGGATGCGGCGAAAGAAGCGTTGATCGACATGCCGCCCCGGCTTGAGGAGGAACTGGACGCGGTGACTTTGCACAATCAAGCTCTGCTCAACATGGACGAACAACCGGCCATTGGTTTCGAGAAACTTCAATTTTTACTCCAGCAAAATCCGTTCCCGCCAGAGACCCTCAGCAATCTTCTGCTCTTGTATTGCAAGTACGAGTACTACAACATAGCGGCAGACTGTCTGGCCCAGAATAGTCACATCATGCACAAATACATCAGTCAGGTACTGAAAACTATTTATTTTATATATATATATATATATATATATATATATATATTTATATATGTATATATACTCAAATAAGACAACATCCACAGTACAAGTGAAGTGACCGTGCAGGCAGGGCGCAGAAGCATCATTTGGCATGTACCAAATTACAAATACTTTATTTTTTTATGAATATAAATTGCTATTTATAGTAATGCTAAACGACATAGAAATTTTCTATTCTGGAAATCGGTATTCCAAACCCTCGCAACTGGTACATTCCAAACTCTAGTCTCCGATTCCTCAGATTTCACGATGTAATAAACGTAACTTTAATTTCTGGTACAGTATTTGTACAATTTCCTCGACGCGATGATCACTCTGCCGACGTCGCTGGACGAGGCCTACAAGAAGCTGGAGGAAATCGGCAACCGCCATACGGAAAATTTGAGAAAAGCTACGAAACGGGTCCAAGAAGCGAGGACTAACCAGGACGATCAAGGCGTCAAGAGCGCCATCACCGATTACGAAGAAACATTGGAAAGGTATATTCCATTTTCCCGATTATTCGAATAGATAATGAACGTGTTTCACGTGCGATACAAGCCTACTAGCCAGCATATTTGTGCCTATCTAGAATTATAGAGCCCGATATCTTCGCCGATTCGCCCAACGAACTGGGAGGTGTTCGTATTTCACTGACATTTATTATTTATAATGAAACGCTTTTCTTCTTATTTGTGAACTAATTATTCCTTTTCCAGCTATATCCCGATACTGATGGCCCAGGCGAAAATCTACTGGGACCTTGAACAGTACGGCCACGTCGAAAAAATATTCCACAAATCGGCCGAATTTTGTAGTGAAAACGACACTTGGCGACTGCACGTCGCCAACGTTCTCTTCATGCAGGACAACAAATACAAAGAAGCCTGCGGTTTCTACGAAGTGATCGTCAAGAAATATTACAACAACGTAAGTAAATACTAGTTTGGAAATACTTGTTTCGTTACCTTTTGAACCTCTTTGGTTCGGAATACTGTAGTGTTTCACGGTAGTGTTCTCCTGTAGAGACAAGGAAAGGAGACTGAAGACCGTGAAACACTACAATAAGTAAATACGTCTCGAAACCCTTTCCAGACACAAATCTTTTAATAGTTAATGTCCAATAACCATAAATGGATTTACTTCAGCTTCTTAGCGTCAGCGCTACGTTGCTCGCAAACCTGTGCGTTTCCTATATAATGACCGCGATGAACGAAGAGGCCGAGGAATTGATGAGAAAAATAGAGAAGGAAGAAGAGAGGCTGCATTACGAAGAGCCGGAGAAGAAAGTCTACCATTTGTCCATCGTTAACTTGGTCATCGGGTAAGTTTTGTTAAATCGGCGTTTAACATTTATTTTTCTATTGCATTTCATACGGAAACGAAGTACTCACTCCGAACTCCGTTCGCAGGACTTTGTACTGCGCCAAAGGCAACTACGAGTTCGGAATATCACGGCTGATACGAAGCCTGGAGCCTTATAACAAAAAACTTGGCACCGAGACCTGGTAAGTGCCTATATGCCTAAGCTGGGACTTAGTGCATATATTATTGGTCACCCTTCGTCTTTAAGCTCTGGTAACTCGATTTTAATAGTAACTCGATCGTAATAGTAATAAATATAGTAATAGAAATACCGAGAAACTGAGTTAACTCGAGCTTTGTTAACTGCTTCAGGTTTTACGCCAAGAGGTGCATATTATCCTTGATAGAAAATTTGGCCAAGAGGACAGTTTTCGCGAACGATTCCTTTTATCGTGACTGCATTGAATTCCTAGACCAGTGTGAAGGTAAATACAATTTTCGATTAAACCGTCAAAATGTAGTTTTTCTATTTTCATACGCTTTTGTACGAATTCCACTATAAATAGGTACTATTAACGAGTAGACAATAACGGAGGAGAAACCCACTGGTTTTCCACTTTTTCTAAAATGTTATTTATTTTTCTGCGTTTGACGTTGGAGACATAGAAGAGTGCAGTGGTTATTTTCCTCAATGACTTCGACTGTAAGATTTCGATTTTCTCGTTATTCGTTGGTTTGGCCCAACCCCACAAAATAATTTTTATATTTCAAAAATTGAATTCAGAAACATATCTCTCAACGAATGTTTAATTTAATGTAAATCTACATCGAATATTATTTATGATATAGCATAATTTTTCGATTTTAGTGCACGGAAAAGACGTTAAAACTATAACCCTGTCGCCCCTAGAAGAGGCTCCACTTCAAGAAGGCAAACAGACTGTTACCTATGAAGCCCGCTTACTGAAAAGTTTGCTTCTGCGAACCCCAATATCAAGAAAAGGGAAAAGGCTTACTTTTTACAGTTAACTGTCAACTGGAGTTATGGAATGAAATCATTGTCATAAATTAATGTTTTAAACTTTAAATTAAAGAACAATATGCAAGTTATTATAGATATCCTGTTGATATACATTTATTGACATCCTGTTTACACATCTATATATATCTAACATTTATTAATCACCCTGTCAAATCTGATTAATATGTCCTTTCAATACTACATATTAATTTCTTTTTAATAAATAAGAATCCTAAATTAATAGGCCCAATTCATAAAATACTTAGACATACATAAGTACTTAATATTACATAAAAATGAAATCTCTTCTTCAAAAATGTTTATTTCATTTTTTAAATATAAGTTAATTCTTGTTTCAAATAAATAACATTAAAAGTTTTATTACAAAATTATGAATGGGAAAATAATGATCGTTTCTGTACAGTAATTCTTTATTTGAGACTTCACTACCATCAATATATGAATTTATCACAAAATAACAATAAACAAGTAAAGACAATATAGTATAAATAATTTTCCAAAGGATCTATTGAACCTAATGCAAAATCAACTGATGTTCAATTACTAATCTGGAATCATACACATTCTTCAGAAACTCTTACCTCTTACCCAAGAAACAATAAATAACTAAAGTCTGCCTATGTAATAAACTTATGTTATTATGTACTAAATATCACATGTTTAAATGTCAGACTGTAGTAATATATAAAGATATGATTATAAGGGTAAATATGATTGCACTCTTTAAATGTTATAAGCATTCTTACTTTTTATAATTATGCAAATTATATAACTGAAAATAAATTCATTCTAGCATAGAAATTCAAGAAACAAACTGAGACTTAATAGTATAAGCATGCAAACAAACGATTGGCTATGCAACACTGATATTAACAATTAAAATAAGAGCATGAAGTTTCGTTTTTCAGTTTATTTTACAACATTAATAACAATGCATTAATTCTTGGAACAACACGACCATAGAAAATCTGTATGCAATTTGTCATAGATATCTGTAAATAGGTTTAAAGTTGTTGTTGAACCCAATAAATTTATACACAAAATTAATGTATCAATTGTTAGTTCATAATAAACTAGGATTTTTACAATCTCAAACCAAAAACCATTTTAATAAACATGAGCATTCCTAATAGTTGATATTGAATATGATATTCTCTAGACAAAAAAATAGGGAAATGACAGAACAAATATATGTAGATAGTCTGTCATTTCCCCATATTTTTTATAGGGAATATATATATATATATATATATATATATATATATACACACACACACATATATGATGTATGTTGGTATGAACAGTCAGGTATTACATGGCAGTAAATGTTTTAGCATTTGTACATAAAAGAACATGTTAAAGTAATGTTATTACTATTTGAAACATCTGAAAACATGCTGAGCAAGACAAATTCCAATTGAAATTCAAAAAAGAAAAATTATCAGGAAAAGAGCATTTCAGCCCTGATTCTGTACAATACAGTATATAAGAATCGTTATAATATATATATATGTAAAGTTTTCATTGTTTAAAAAAAAACAAATACAAATTGGACAACAAATGTTGAATTCCGCAATATTTAGTTCCCATTTTAAGTTTTAGAAATTGATACAGGAAATTTAATTTCAGGATGTACTAAATGCATGTCCTTCAATTAATAGATACAGAACAAGATGAACGTTACAATTCTACTATGGAGTCTTAATGTAGACTTTGATTATTGAATGGAATGTTTTATATATATAAAAACTTATTTTTAAATATAATAGCACCAAATGAAAGATCAAATAATGTTGTGCTTTTGGATATACAGTGAAAAAACATTGAAATCAATTTTAGTCTTTAGATGAACATAATGATAATGAATTCTATTTTTAAAACTTGCATAATAAAATTCCTTGTACCGAGGTTTGTGGAAATAAATCTTTGAATGTTTTTGATCATAGCGCCTACTAAAGTAAAATTCAAGATATTGGGAATGGGTTAAGTATCACAAGTAATTATAATATATATACTTAACAGTGTCACATAAAATGTCTAATATCCATAAATATATATTACATTAAAACTAACACATTATAAAAGTAAAATAACGTGAAGTATTAAAAAACCGAAAACAGACTGACAACGAAGGCGTACTGTAATACAATTATAACTACTTAAAATTTAATAGAAATATCACTTTTTCATTTCTTCGCTCATCCTGTTCTTCTCGACTACTGAATAAGTATCAGGATACTTCTGCATACAGTCTTGCATGTCGCGGAATAAATCTACACAGTCACTTCCTTTCGGATCGCTTTGGCTATAATGGAAACAGGAGAAGGCGTCGCGAAATTCGACTCCGCAAGGCCCTGTCGCCATTCCACCCAAACAGGGACAATTCCAATTAATGCTTCCATCTTCTAATATTAATCCTGGGACGGGGTCGGGTTCCGGCAGTGTCACCGTGCTTGGCACACTGTGATCTTCTTTAGTTGCAAATATAATTGTGTCTTTACCTATTTTCTTTACGTTTGACATTTTAGCTATGCACATAGGCCCTACTGTCCGCTATCAAACCTATTAGAGTTGGGCTCCACCTGTAGACGCGAAACGTTGAATTGTCATGTCTCCCTTTGTAGAGTGTTAAAGCGCTCCTTACTTTAACGTACGCTGTTGATAAACATCGAACGATGGCTCGGGAATTTATTTCATCGTATTTAAGGATGTCGACTCCAGCTGAGGATGCACCGACCTGACAACAGAAATTTAAATTAAAATGTATATCCCTGTTTTTCATAAAAGATTTACAATACTGTAGTTTTCACTGTCTTCTATCTCCTCTTGTCTGGCTGCTTGCAGTCTTTAATAGCAGTGTGAGTCACTTTGGCATAAGGGATGCTTGTGGAGCATTCAGTTTGCACTGTCGCTTACTTCATTTGTACTTTGTCTATTCTTAAATGTTTCCATACTCTCTATTAGGTCCATCTTCTTGCCTTTCGTGCCTGCCTCGGTGTATTAGTTGTAGTGAGTTACTACTGAAGATGAAGTGCTGCAAGAATGGTTTAGCAAAAGACTAAACCAGTGAGAGAAGACAGAAGACCATGAAAACTCCATACCCTCACAGACCACAAAACATGTATTCCAAACCAATTTTTTCCTTTTTATTTACTGGAAAAACTTTGATTGGATAAATAAGGCTGAAGAGCTGATTGCGGGCAAAAAAGAATCAATTGCATAATTATGTCTATTTCTTTGCCTTTCCTGCCTGCAGTAAACAGTTATTCTGAGCTAGATATACAATACTTCAGTTGTATAAAAGAAATATAAATGCAAACGTGTGTCACTGAGCCATCTCACTGTCACTTTTAGATACAATAAAAACATATATGCGTTTAGTACATAAATAACATAAATTAAATCATTACTAACAAACTTAACCATTAAAATGATTGAGATCCAGAAGTGAAATAATTCAGTTGGCATAACATTTTTCAGAAGTTTTCATTACGAATGTGAAAATCTAATAAGAACATATCAGAAGAGCCAAACATATGTGTTGAATGAACAGTTTTATTGTTTTTAGTTTTGAACTCTTTTTTATATACCACAGCGTAACTTTTGAGTGCAATACAGAGTATGATACAGTAAACTTAATGGAGTATAATAAAAATTTACTTCTCCAAATAATTGAGTCAATCCTTTCATAACACTCTTCTTGAAGTCAATGCCACCCGCAGGGATTTCTTCATCTGTTCTGAAATGACAATAATTGAATTATTTATCAGTTGGCAGTCAGAAAACATATGATGGGTCCAGCCCCTTACATAAGAAAATTAAAGACAACATTTAATTCATTAGCCTAAAAGAAATATTAAAATTACATAAAGTGTTTTCCCTCCATTTTTATAGCACAATTCTGCCAGCGGCGTATATATACGCTTATGATCAGAGGGAGCACATATGTCTCCAATCACTTATACCCTTCTTATGACTAAGATATGAACTACACATCCATCGGCAGATTTGATCTGCCGACCTCTCTGGGTCCACAAGCGCACACTCTAACCCTGAGCCCCTGCACACAAATTTAAAATTACTCTTCTGGGCAAAACGGTTTTACACTCACATGCAACGTGCGGGAAAATCTACAACTACAGTGGACAATCACTATAAAACTGACTACGTTAAAGTAGATAATGTTAACATCGTAACTCACTCATAAATATTGTACTAAACAAGTGACTATGTTCCAAGCCTCGACAATAGTGGGGCGAGGCAAATCGCTGTATAGGGCAAATGCTCTCTTTGGCAGCATATATGTGTAAGTTAATGCATTACAGAGAGAGGGTGAAACCCTGAGTATTAGCTTAGGTCACAATAAGCTAGTGGAGAAATTATGAAATTCTTCTTAAATTCCTCCAGACTCCAGAAAAAATACTTTTCAAAATTCAAAATAGCGACAATTAAATAATAATTATACGGTAAATGTTCGCCAATGCCGTGTGTTTATACAACAATACCGAATACGTTTCGTCCCGAATCCTACAATCTGTCCGAAAGGTCGCCTTTAATTCGGAATGTCGTAAATCATCGTAAAACAGTTGGGCGATGTACGGCGAAATATTGTTAGTTCTAATTCAATACTGAATGGCGTACCTACAATGCAACATCCAAATAATAATAGCTGTTCTCGTAAGGTCCCATCGCCGGAAAAAGACAGGTTATAAAGCGAGCAGAACGGTTTCAACTTGTGAGCGCCTTCGCCAAAATATCATTCATCAGTGTTGCCACACGCAACAAAATCAATACGTTTATTCAAAACAAACATTGTTGCGGTTAGTTAAAAGGCCAATACTCGAAACAAATCGTATCGCTCATAAAAAGTAAACGGATTGTTTACGCGTAAGATTACTGAAAAAAATTTCAGTTAATTTCATTTCCACACCAGATAACAATCGCTCTCAAGTAAAGAAATATTAATCGCACAGTACGCTTATTCTGAAGAAATTTTAGATTTTTTGGTTTTAAATTTACAAACCTTTCTTTTTTTATTTCAACATAAAAGAAGTCTAAATTAAATGTTAAGTGTTAAATTTATTAAGTTAACTTACATTTTCAACTAAATTAGAGTCTTCCATTTAATTGGGGAATCAAAAAATATGTTTGAGACGTGGAATAGTGTTTTTTATTTAATTTAAATAGTACAGTACATCGAGTGTATATTTTCAATGCATAGATTCGGGTTGTGATAAATAATTTTCATTTTGAATTGTAATAAGAGGTTAGAGCGCGTCAAAAACCGTTGGTACAGCAACATCGCGTAATCAGATGGTGCTCTCGGCATGAATTGGCGTGTAGAAATGAACAGTCAGCATATCCGCACTCGTGTGGAAGATCCGTTTCTGGAAGAAATAAAACATACAATCGAGATTAAACATACAACAATTAAATTAACAATTTCTTTTTTTTTTATTGTCGGCAGGTAAATGTTCTTTATTAATATTTAACAATAAAGACGTTAAATATTAACGATAACATGTCAAATTGGTATATGCTAAATATATGGTAAATATTTGCCGGGTACTAGAAGGTTTAGAAGGGTTAGAATTAGCGTTTAACTAAGGTTTTTAACTGTTTTAAATTGTTACTTTGTAAGGGATAGCAATTGCGGTAAAGTTTTGAAAACACTACATAGAACAATAAGAGTAACAATTGTTTTATTTCGTTATTCTCATTTTAAATCGATATTAAATATATTTTTTCTTCAGGACTTCTTAAGGCGATCGACTGAATTCTGATAGCTTCATTCTGCTTTATTGATGGAGAAATCCATTCATTAAACGAAAATTATTACGATAAATTATTAGAAAACGATTATACATAATAGAGGGCATTTTGAAAATGCTTCTTTTATACTATCTATATATGTATTACCGTATGGATCGAGGCAACAGCAGGCGTCATGCAGTAACTTGTCGCTGCAGTAACCGTAGACCGAAGCATCGCAAATGGGACAGCCTCCGAAAGGAATTTGCTTCCCCACCTTCCCGGCTGGAAATAATTATTTAAATAGTTTTGAGATCGGTTATTAAACAAAATATCAAATTATCGTTGAAACCGAAGAACTGATCAAAGCTTAGTAATTAATTCGCAAATTTCTTCAAAAATTACCATTTTCCATATAGTATCCCCTGTTCGGTATTACTCTAGAACAGAGGTTCTTTGACCGGAGGCCACAAATGAAATTAAGGTTCGAAGTGTGTAGTGGCGCGAAAATGGCACCAAAAAAGGTCTAGGAATACAAAGAGAGAGAACACAGAAGAGAGAAACCAAAATTTAAGATGGCAGTAAAGAGTACTCCTAGGAAGGGTCTACTATTTACCGGTAGGTCTTACTACCGTACAAGATAGATAGGCCGCGGTTAAAGAAAGATTGAGAAACTCTAGAATAGAATAACTCAGATTCATTTCGGAAATTAGGTAGCAAATCCGGACTTTTATTTTATACTTACACCGGGAGTAGGGTGAGGCTAACAGAAGTAGTAAAATGCTGAACATCGGATAGGACAACATGCCTGGGGAAGAGGTTCCTCACGACTGAGCCTCTTCTTCTTGCCCGACCGACCCACTCCCAGCCGAGAAACCGGTTTCGGCTCAAATTTAAATTTGCCCGCAGTTTCAGAAAAAAAAAATACAATTACCTACCCCTACTGACTACCGGTCGCATAAAAGAGGTCCGGTCCTTGAGCGGCTTTCGAACGGCCGAGGCTTCCGACAGGATGAAAACATCTGAAACTCGCTGGACCTAGAGCATCTTCCTAAATGTAGATTATGTTGAAAAATAAAAATTCGTTAATAAAAATTTCGTTCAAAAAACCACTATCAATAGTATTTTTTAAACTAATTTAAAATACCGTAGATGTCGTGTGTTTCTGTCTCCTCTCGCTGAATTTGTCTTTTGCTAGACTGGTTTCGGTTGCTCGCCATCTTCAATAGCGGTGTTAGTAACTTTTGGCAGTTTGGATGTTTTTTGGGCATCCTCACTGCACTATCACTGTCACTTGTACGAGTACAAATTAAACCTATCTGGTATTGTGTATTTACGATCATAAAAGTTTTCCTGATGATCCAAAATGTATTAAAAAAAATTTTTTTTAGTGATCTAGTTAATCGGTGCAAGTCCACCCAACAGATTATAGTTAAGTACATGTCCGCACCACCCTCAGGGGCGCTAGTTTATCGGAGGAAGTGTACACAACGAACTTTAGTTAAGTATATTTCCACACCACACACAGGAGGGCGCTAGCGTCGCGTTGCTCGAGCACCCAACGAACTTTAGTTCAGTGCATCCCCGCGCCACTCCCAGTGGGGCGCAAGAGTCCTGGTGCTCGTGCACCCAACGAACTTTAGTTCAGTGCATCCCCGCGCCACTCCTAGTGGGGCGCAAGAGTCCTGGTGCTCGTGCACCCAACGAACTTTAGTTCAGTGCATCCCCGCGCCACTCCCAGTGGGGCGGAAGAGTCCTGGTGCTCGTGCACCCAACGAACTTTAGTTCAGTGCATCCCCGCGCCACTCCCAGTGGGGCGCAAGAGTCCTGGTGCTCGTGCACCCAACGAACTTTAGTTCAGTGCATCCCCGCGCCACTCCCAGTGGGGCGCAAGAGTCCTGGTGTTCGTGCACCCAACGAACTTTAGTTGAGTGCATTCCCGCGCCACTCCCAGTGGGGCGCTAGCGTCGCGTTGCTCGAGCACCCAACGAACTTTAGTTCAGTGCATCCCCGCGTCACTCCCAGTGGGGCGCAAGAGTCCTGGTGCTCGTGCACCCAACGAACTTTAGTTGAGTGCATTCCCGCGCCACTCCCAGTGGGGCGCAAGAGTCCTGATGCTCGTGCACCCAACGAACTTTAGTTCAGTGCATCCCCGCGCCACCCTCAGCGGGGCGCTAGAGTCACGATACGCGTGCACCCAATGAACTATAGTTAAAAACGATAATTTAAGAGTGTCGTTAAGTATATTTCCGCACCACCATCAGGGGGCTCTAGTTTATCGGATCAAGTGTACACAACGAACTTTAATTAAGTACATTTCCGCACCACACTCAGGGGGCGCTAGTTTATCGGCGCAAGTGCACAGATGACAGTACAAGTGACAGGGACAGTGCAGTGAGGATGCCCAAAAAACATCCATAGTGCCAAAGTGACTAACACCGCCTACTGAAGATGGTAAGCAGCTGAAACCGGTCTAGTAAAACTCCAAACCAGCGAGAGGAGACAGAAACACACGACATCAACGGTATTCCAACCCCTCGCAAACCATAAAACAGGTCTTCTAAACTAATTAAAACTATTTTAATAGGAAAACTATTATTTCCAATTTTTTTTCTACCATACCTATCATACCACCCTAGTACAAATGTAGAAATATCGGCATATGCGTGTATTAAACAACATTTGTATATTATCTAATATTTCCTGTGTTTCTTTTAAAAAAATATAAAGCGTTTGTAATTTATAAAATTTCATCGGACTATTATTAATTGTGGAACTTGTGAATGCGTTGGACAGGCGAAACGCGTATATAAGAAACAGAATAAATACATGAACAAAGATACGACAGTAGGAAGGAGACGTGAGATTGATTCGAGGAAACGGGCGTTTCGAGTTTCGAGGGGCGATGCCCCGGTTCGAATCTGTTTAGCGGTATTCCAGATCTCCTTGAACTTGCTCCTCTTCCCCTCTCTATCTTCTACATTCAGAATACGCGGGACAGGTTTTTGTTTCTGGTTTTTGTTTTGCAACCTGCGTACGGGACCTAAGGACCCAACTGTTAGCCGGGCCGTAACGAGGTTCGGAATATCGTAGTTTTCTCAATATTCCGTCTCGTATCGCCGGCTCGATAGACCGGTTTCGGCCGTAGCCTTCTTCTGTCTCTAGGGTGGTGGTCTTCTGGCACACGGGATGCTGCCTACAAAACCTACTGCTCCCAATCAACGCCTAGGCCAGTTTCGCGCCGTTTCCAAACTGCCTTTTCCCGCGGAAACAAATAACAAATATCAGTAGCACGAAAACAAGTAGCGGTGACCCGGTAAGTGTTGGAAGGAGGAATGACGTGCCTCGGGCCCGTTAAAACTGTCCCCCGATAGTGGGGCCTAACAGTTTCACGAGTCCGTTGATTTATTAACTCGGAAACTCTACTTAATTCCTTCCTTCCTTACTTCGGGGATCGATACCACTAAAAACTGGGACGTTCAGCTTAGGGACACGAATGGTACCGCCGTATCACCGGGCCCACCTTATATCGACGCCGCTATGCGACATCCTTGAACCCCTGACCTACGACCATTCCTATGAACCTTATTATAGTTATCTCTAGACCGGTTTCAGCCGCTCTACAAAATAAACTCCCATAGTGAATACGCGTAGTATATCCTAGACGATATAAAAATCGTTTTGTTTTTTTGTTGTCCTTTTTACATTCATGTACGCGGGTATTAAGTCAAAATATACTTGTATTGGTCACAATGTTGTGGTAATCGGGAGCTCCTCGACGCCACTTAACCGTTACTTAATTTGCGCACACATGCCGAGCCAATCGGCTCGGAAAATGCCGAAGTCCCTCTGTTTCAAAACCGTGAAAAGGGCGCAGGTCTTAAAGCTAAACCTCCGGGAAAAAGGTGGGGGATCGGAGATTAAAAGGGCCATAGGCAATTGGGGGCAGGTTTCGGATAATTAAAGTAGTATTCGGAATACGGTGGACCCTTTTGTCTTGTTTGTCCGACGTTGGAATTCCTGTGTATGTTAATAAATATGTTCATTAGGCGTTACAATATTAATGAATTGGGGTCGAGTGACTGAATTCACCCAAAAGATGAAAGATTTTAGGTACTATAATATGTATGACTTACCAAAAGCTTATGACTGACCAAAAAGGCCGTGTCGATATTAAAAGCTCCAGCTATGATTCACCTCCAGCATAATATAAAGTGGTTAAGAGTTTGTTATTTGGAAAAACAATCAAAAATGTAAATGTAAAAACAATATAAAACACGAATAGGCAATAATGACTGGTTACTTGGGCAAAGGAGTGACGACGGAACTTGGGTCTAACGTATTGTGTACTTTGAAATTAACTCCGGTCCTTTCAGCGACTGGCGGAACAGTCGAATGATCGACCCGAGTTGAAACAAAGTTCGGTAGAACAAACACCGAATTGGGAAGTAGAAGCGATTAGGTTCGTAATTAGAGTCTATCGTGAGCCATTTAGTTTTACTCCTACTACCTAACAGTTAACTGTACAGAACACAAACCTTCGATACCGCCCATTTCACCGCCAGTACTGCATTTTCCATTTATCGTTTATTGCGCTCCATAAAGTTCTAACAAATAATCCGGATGTTTCGCGTTTGAAACTGATATCGGCGGAAGCTTATTTTTGTGTAACGCTGCATTCGACTCGGGATGGCCTCTATGCGGTAAATATTGAGCTCAGCGTCGCAATAAATAACATGGAGGGAAAATTGGGCCGCGGAAGTTGCACAACAGTTTAGTGGAGCGGAGGCCTCCTATTTCATTGTGTAAAGGGCTGGTAAAGGAACAGTCACGATATGCCTTGAAGGCCTCCAACTATGTAGATCGCAGTTTTTTTCCGTTTGCCCAATATTTCGAAAAACAGGAAGAAACAAAGGGGTCGTAAACTGTAGTTTATATATACATATATATATATATATATATATATATATATATATATATATATATATATATATATATATGTTGCCCAGACCTGTCTGCTCAATATTGATGATGTTCCAAACTTTATTGGACCCCCCCCTCCCGAAAGAATACCATCCACCCATGCCTCTTGTATACAGTATTGCCTCTTGTTTCCAGTCTGAATTTCTTCGTTAAAAGACATTTGGTCTCGACCGATTTAAAGTAAGAATTTGAACGGGTCGCGAAATAAGGGAAATACCAGTCCGGTGAGAATGCAGACGGTAATTAATTACACCTTCAATAGCGGGCCAGTTTTGTAAATCCGGGTGTTAGTATAGTGTATGTCAGTGATAAATCTTGGTTGTTTGGGTGTTCCTGCATATGTTCTATTTTGAAGTATTAAAATAAAACCATTTGTTTTATCCGACAGAATTGCAGTCTGGCGCAGCGGGTAAATATAAAGGCAGGATTGACAGTTCTATATCCGCGACGTCCCTCGCATTTCACGAAAGCCCATGCCACGCCAATGCGCTTTATCCGTGCAGCTAACACTATTCAACTGCCGACAGAGAACATTTCAAAATTTTCCCGGATTTGTCCAGACTCCGTTAACTCCGTCCCCCAGATGAGATACACTTGCTCTATAAAGGCGAGTTGAAAAATCCAATATATTCGAAATTTCAAAATGTTCACCGATTTGTCCCATACTCTGTAAACATCGGTCCCTAATGCGGTTTAACGCGGTTTTATACTGTAAAATTGGCCCTAAATTGCGGTTTTAGACCGTAAAATTAGCCCTGAAATTCGGTTTTAAACTTCGAAATTGGGCCCAAACTACAGGAAAAATACACCTGCGGTTTTAAAATGTAAAATTGGCCCTAAAATGCCGTTATATCACGTAAAATTAGCTCAGAAATGTGGTTTTAAATAATAAAATTGAGCCTAAAATATAGTTTTAAACTGTACAAACAGCCCTAATATGCTGTTATAAACGTAAAATTAACCACGAAATGCGGTTTCGGATGGCGAAAACAAGGGGGCTCAGAAAATTGGTTTCTTGTGCATATCATTAATTTTAGTTCCAATTAATAAAAATTAATAATTTATATCTGAATTTTTATTCCCCGTTACGTTTCATCATTGAGTAAATAATTATGAAACTCTTTTAATGTAATTGGTAACTATGAAGGCAATACTCAAATTTTGGAAAGAATGGTGTTAATCCGGCATCGTGTTACGCAGGTAATTGTGTTTTGCTGCATAATTTTTGGCAAATGCTTGTTGGCCCAGCTGGGTTGCAGGTCCGAATTCGGACTGTAGTGTACAGAGGGTTGAAGGGTTAATGAATAACAGGTATGAATAATGAATAGGGGTGGGGGCGTTGCCATGGCCACCACCGGAAAACACACCAGTCATCCAGTCAGTTTCCAGCTCGCCTCGCCCAACGTAAGTCCTACACTATTCACCCACATTTAGTACTTCTAGTCCCTTACTTTTCAACCAGACGTTAACGTTCGTTTGTTTAAAACCGGAATTTATTTCCGATTTCAGGTATATCAATTCCTGTCTTAAAAAAAAATTCGGGGTGATTTAAATAAGTCCTCTGTAATTCTGGCGCGTTCAAGCGCTGATTAAAATAGTTAATGTTAAACTAAAATTAATTTTATGGCGATACCCTGTTAGGTGCAAAACGACTTTCTGGTAAGTACATATTCTGGAATTTAAACTAAATATCGGACTGTTTTTAGTGTATTTTTTTAAAAATCGTTTGTAACTTATGACAGGCAACCATAACTGTTTTAATGTTCTAATGTTTTAATTGCATTCGATTGATCATCGCTAATGACGAATGCCCGGTAATTTAGACTATTCTACAAAGACAAAGAGAATTTTTGCCTTTCCCTTAATCGCCGAATTCTTTTCGACCTACTTACAGTTTGTTATCTGTTTTGTGAAATTACAATATTTTGATACACAATCGAATTCCGGCTTATGAATTTTCTTCCGCTCATCCAAACCGAATAGAGAGATAATTGGTTCAATCCAGGAAATACATATTTTTTAAACTAATATAAATAGATTTACGCCTATTTCTGGCATGTATCATATATTAGACTTCTCTGTCGGGTTTCGCGCAATGACACGAAATATGCTAATTAACTCGGTCACCCCGTAGGCCTATCCTGATTCAGATTCGGTCGCGTGCTTTATCCGTGCATAACGTCGAGTAGGTTTAGGAAACATTTCCCGTCTCAAGCCTTCATACATTTCTGACTCCGAACGAGAATTGGTGGTGGAAGAGCGTACCAACCTCTCGTACAGAACGTTCCTTCGCCAGTGATATTCATAAATGAATTTTTCCGGATGCAATTCAGTTCCGGGGCTAATGCGGTTTGTTAAAAAAGACAAACAAAATTTATAAATTTAAAAATTTTGTTGTTAAAAACACACGTTTTGCACGTTCCAGCCGTCAGCTTCCATAACATTGCGAAAATGTCGATTCGGGTTCAATTCGATCCTGTTATAAACAATTTACATCCGAGTTAATTAGCTCAATTTTTGAGCCCAATTCTTCGGTGGCGGACCGAAAATACCAAAATTTAACATTTCAACCGAACTGTAACAGCATGTTACTTCTCGTGTCGACAATGCCGTTGAATTACACCCGGTCATTCATTATATTGTGATGCTTATTTGATAATTAAATTAAATCGGTCAGTTTTTCACTCTGTGCAGACTACGGAGAAAAACCCGGAGTTTGCACATTATTTCCTCTAAATGTCCATAGTATATGGATTACTATAGGCCAGGGGTCGGCATTAGAGTCTGAAGAGCCAAATTCTGAAAGATCTGGAAACATTTTAATGAGCCAGGATTTCATTGTAATGCAGGTCTCGTAGGTTATTTGGTCTTTGAATTTAATTTCAACGAGGTTCACGTTGGAGAACATTTGTAACACAAATGCGCACACCCAGATTTCAACACTTTGCCGAATTAACAACAAATCAAATTTCGGAAAAACAAATTTGTGGAGATTTTAACGGCCTAACAATGCGTGAAATTATACATCAATATCATGACAAATGATCCATGATTCCAAATCACCCATTAACGTAACATGTACGATTGTTGATTGTGGCAATAAAACAAAGTTTTATAAAATCGTACTAAGCCCTAGATGTAGCAAGTTTTAGATGCAATAGCTAGCAGTCCGAATGACGGGAGTTTGCGACTAGTTATTGCAGTAATTTGCCCCACAGCTGCTAATGAATCATCGCGGTCTAATTGTTTTTTTAATTACTACTTTTATCAGTTCTCTTTTATCGTCGTCCTTTGACATTTTGCTGACCTATCTGGTGCCGATAATTGGAAAGATGTCTTGAACTTTGAACTTCACTCTAGCCTTCTTTCGATTTTCCCTTGTGGGGCCTTATCTAATTCTGGATGAGTTTAAAACTTATTTTGTAACTCATTTGATCCAACCTCTTGGGGCCTAGAGGCCGGCGATTCGATTCCGCCCGTATGCCATGGACAGTGCGTTTGTAAGTAGGGACGGTGATGGGAGACTACATAAGCCGATCGCGCAATTACCACAATTGCCCGAAAAACAAATACTGAGAGAGAAAAATGATCTATTCTTATCACCGACTTTGTCCTCGTCGCCTGTACCGTTGGTTGACACGTATGTATTTATCAATTTCATGCCATATAGCTTAATATGGTCTCACAAAAACCGCTAATTTTACAGGAACAACACATTTGAAATGGGCAGATGAACGAGTGGAATCAGCACACCCCATTGTATATGCCAAAATGTCGCCCGAACAAATAGTACACCGGTCGGGAGGAATAGGAACCGCGAGCATTTACATTCTATACTACTGGGAATACTATCAGTGAAATTACATTTGAAAGGTAAACTCCAAAAAATAAATAAGACCTTCGATAGTCACTAACTGGCTTCCGGTAAAATCGCGTAGTGTTGTTTCCCACTTTTGTTACGTTTCTTACGGAACTCTTATCGGTTCCGTCATCAGGGTCCGAATGAAGAGTGCATCAAATTGGAGTTCTATATATACGTTGAGGTGAGGTATCGGTAATCCTCCTGGGTTAAGACTTGTTTGTTACCGTATTACCAGTCAAGGGTAAAGAACTAATGCAGTATCAGCAATGGAGTATCAGGGAGCCAATTTTCAGGGATGTAGGGTCCAAAATCAACCGAGGTTGATTCCCTGTTACACGGGGGTCAAACCCTGCCAACCGAGCTCCTTCCCGCAGCATTACGCGGTCTTGCCGGAAACCAGTCAGTGACACTATTCAAGTTCTGATCGCGGAAACCTTCGCTCATTTTAAGACCCTCGATCGATAATCCAATTAAATTACAAATTGCCCGGCTCACTATTCAGGTTCGATGGAGTGGTCGTAACATGGATCGAGTTATGTCGATGACAAATGGTGTGCAAAAGAGGATTGAAGAACTCGAAGAAAAACTCAGAAGGAGGTATTCATTTTGACTCTTTCCGTTCCCAACATTTCACTAGATACAAAAATATGTTGTAGTTCCGACGTTGTTCAGTCTCCTCTAGCTGGTTTGGTCTTTTGTCAAACCTGTTTCGGCCACTCGCCATCTTCAGTAGCAGTGTGAGTCACTTTGGTACATGAGACGCTTGTGGGGTATCCTGTTCGCACTGTTACTTACCTCAGTTGCACTGTGGAGGCTTGTCTGTCGTATATATATGTACATATATGCGTTCTGTCCTTGTTTTGGGAATCTCGTTTTTCAGATTTTGAGAGATTTTGTTAAGCGGTTTATGTCTTTCTCAGATTATCGGTGGAGGGGGTTGTGTTGTACCCCTTGAGTCGGGCTTACACGTTCTTCTGTAAGTGTACTACAGTACTAATGTAGTAAGCGACAGTGCTTACGGGATGCCATACAAGCGCCTTATGTGCCAAAGTGACTCATACTGCTGCTGAAGATGGCGAGCAGACGAAACCGGTCTAGCAAGAGACCGAACCGTCGAGAGGAGGCAGAAGAACGAGAAAGCTACGGTATTCCAAACCCTCGCAGAACACAAAACAGGTATTCCAAAGTGTAATGTTTCGAATTGTTATCCAGCGAAGAAGAGAGACTGAAGCTTCAGCACAAGTACGAGACTGTACTCAGAACGCGGGAATCACAGTGAGTAGATTTACTTAATCTAAATTTACTACCAATTTATTAAATAAAATTACGGACAACATAGAGGCGTAGATATATCAATGCTTTTATTAATTGAAAATCAAGAAAAACTACTATTAACATAGAGCTTTCCCTGACTAATTTTTTGATTTGGGGCTTCGCGGAAAACTTTTGATATATTAAGGGCGCCGATAACCGAAAACGTTTAGGAACCGCCGCTCTAATCGCTACTAGTTCTACAGTAACTACAGTTTCTACAGTTTACAGTTGTGTCAATGGAATAGTTCAAAAACGAAAACTCGAGAAACACGTCACTTCGTTAAGAACTTCCGAATTTCTCAGGCTGAATTATGTCCAAGTGTCGAGCATAGTTCTATTAATTGCGATTCGAACCCGTCTGTGTTCAGGAAATCGGCGAAGCTCAACTCAATGAAGCAAAAATATTACGCTTACGTGAAAGAGGACAGGGACAGATGCAGGAGGAACGAAAGCATACTGGACGGGATGAGAAGGGTGGAAGCCCGAGCCAATATACTTACCGCGAAGACAGACAGGCTAAAACTGCTCAGAGTAAGACATTTAAAAATCCACTTTATATACTTTAACGGAATATTTCATATGAGAAGTATTATATAAATTAGAAATATTGTATAATACTCTCAAAGCTCTCGTAGGAATTAACGTATTTGCTGTTTTAATTTTTTTGTACTATTATTAATTTTTGTAAGGTTAGTCTTTTGTACAAAATTGAATTTACTATTGAGTTTGGTATGTGCGGTATGTGTCAAGGATCTTCTAACGGCACCTATCAAAGGATTCCTGCATATAATTTCACTTATTGCGTTGGTTGAAGACATCAGAGATATTGTTTAAATATTATAGTATGGAGTCTCAGCGTATAATTTTTTAACTTCATCATGCAATCTAATATTTGGAAATCGTACATTTCTTGTGTTTTATCTCCTCTCGCTGGTTTGTTCTTTTGCTAGACCGGTTTCGACCATCATCAGTAGCGGTGTTAGTCACTTTGGATGTTCTTTGGGCATCCTCACTGCATTGTCACTGTCACTTGTACTAATCAAACCTATCAGGTATTGTGTATTTACGATCACAAAACTAGCACCCCCTGAGGGTGCTAGTTTTGTATTAACTAAAGTTTGTTCGGTGGACTTGCGCCGATATAATAGCGCAAAGTGACTAACACCGCTACTGAAGATGGAGAGCATCCGAATCCGGTTTAGCAACAGACCAAACCAGCGAGTGTAGACAGAAACACACGAACTCTACGGTATTCCAACCCCTCGTAGACCACAAAAGAGGTATTCTAAATTGGAAATCGTTTAAAATTGAGACACGCTATCTAATTGTTTTTATAACCCCTCTACAACAGAAGATCGGTCTTAAGGAGTGCAATGAATTCACAAATTGGAAATATATATTCGAAAGTATAAATGGATCCGGTCTAAATGGATATTGAACAATGTGAATAGTATTCCTTCGCGTAATATAATAGGCGCGTAGTGTAATTCTATTATCATCGACTTTTCCCACGACGAATGTTACTACTGTGATAGTAGTTTTAATTGAATTTCATTTTAATTGGGTTCTAACCGTGGAAGAAGATGTAACTTAGGAAGTTCCTCTAGAGTGACTCGAGTAGGGCTCAAAGTGTCTTCTTGACATATATAATTTTTAAACGTCCTTTCCGAAATCGATAATTCATCGGTCCATAATTTTCAGCACCACTGCGAGAGCTACATCGAAAACTATTATCCGAGTCTGAGAATCAGGAGAAGCCTCAACGTCCGAAGTCTCCCGGGGATCGACGATCTGAACAGACCACTTTCCAGGACCGAGTCAATCGACAGGTTATGTACCAGGCCTCCTTTCTACAGAAACAATTATTTTTCGGAATCAACGGAGGCGGGAATCCATTTTTCGGACTATTCGACAGTTAGGAAAATTCAGAAAAGCAAGCTCAAAAGCGACGACCAACTCTGGAGTCCGTCTCCATGGAGAAGCGACCGGAAGAACCTCCGGAAGGAGACTTCTTTGACGAATCGAAATTCTATTTTTCCCGGAAGTAGTTTCAACGGAACTTTGGATACTCCCCCCAAGGTCGATAGGACGGAACCAAGTTTCGACTACCTTCGACCCGAAAAGCCGCCCGCGAAGCGTTACGACGCGTTTCACGAAATCGGAAATAAGAACAGCGACGCGACAGCACCGTTGGAACCAGAAGACAGATACCCTCGAGTCGGCCGTCCGGTTTGGCTAATCCCGGAAATTTCGGTAAAGGAGGAAGATTCACCAGCGGAGAATCAGAGCCAAAAGGAAGTCTTGTCGGACGTCGGCCGAGAGACGAGCGACAAACAAGAGACCCCGAACACCGATTCCGAGACCATTTTAAGCGGGACGCCGGTTTCGACACAGCAAGGTAAACACGTTTCCTTCGAATGGACAGAAACGCCACCGAGTCAAACAAAGGATGAAGAACCTGTCGATAAAATCCAGCAAAATAGTAAAGATTCAGCTCCGTCCGGAGAAAATATAGTAATTCCCGAACCGGAAGAAATAAGGAGGGAGCCAACGTTCCAGGACCCCCACTACGGTACCGAAACCTACGAACGACCCGGTGGGGATTTCGATAAGACCGAATCTTTCGGGATAAATCCGGAATATTTTCCGGAAGATTATACCCAACAGGATGGAATTAACGGAGCGTATTACTCGGAGCAGTACGAACATCTTTCGTATCCCGACTACAAAGACTACCCCGTTTATAATAACGGGGAAAATGAGTACTCGGAGGAGGTTTCAGCGCCGGAGACCAATTTGGACTACGGTCATTTATACGACGACGGTGTCCGAGAATATCCTAGCCCGGAAGTTGACGAGAGTCGGACTATACCGCAACCCCGGACCCCGATAGAGTTGGACGAGTCCTTGCCCGTCGAAGAATGTTTGCAATTTTCCCAGGATCAAACTCTGGAGATGTACCCGGAGGAAATGGCCGAACAGTTCTACAGGCAGAACAGGGCAGAAGAGTATGCCCAGGAGATTCCTCCCCAGTTGGCCGAGACTAACGACCCCGTTACTACTCCGGTCGTGGAAATACAGGCGTCGCAGAATTTTGATGAGACTACGAAACCCCACGTCGGAAACGAGGCCCACGCGGACGAAAATTCATCGATCGTTGAAGAGTCGGATACAACCGGTATGGACGTCGCGTCCGACGAACTCTCGAAGGATAATATGGGCACGATTGAGGATAATACCGAGGGAGACATCGGGGAAAGAAGCTACGAGGAAGACGATAAACAGGAAATATCGACGGCCGAACTCGTCGAAACGGGCTCCTCAAAGTCTGAGGAAACTCTCGAGAAAGATGTTTGCAGTATTACGGATGTACAATCGAACGAAGTAAAAGTCGTCCAGGAAGTAAGTCGGAAGCCAGAAGAGCCGAAATCGGAACGTGCCGACCGAAACGTCGAAATGTCGACACATGAGCCGGAAAGTTTGCCGGCGAACGAAGTGGAAACCACCAAGGAAAAACCGATCGCAGACATTTCCGGGGAAAAGGGCACGGAAAACGTTTCCGGAGAGATAGGATCGGACGTGGATAAAAGCAAGGCCATCCCGCCTCAAATGGCTCCGAGCGAATCGGGCGAAGAAAAGACATTGATCCCGGTTATTGATATCCAGGACACTGTCGCTTCGGGTAAACCCGATACGGACGATTCCCAAAATATCTTGGGCGCGGAAGAAAATAGAGAACAAAATGATATTCCCGTCGATGGATTGGTTGACATGAAAAAGGATGACGTTCGAAGCGATGGAAATGAAACTAGTTTAGCAACAAAAGTGGAACGACCGGAGGGTGAGCCAGCGAGATATGTAGAAGGGCAGGACGAACGCCATTCAGAAAGTCCCAATGAGGCCCCGAAAGAAAGTCTTGCGGAAGTTCGTCCGGAAAGTCGGCCAGAAATTTACCCGGAAATTCCTGCGGAAGGCCTTTCGGAAATTCGCCCGGAAAGTCCACCTGAAAGTCGTCCTGAAATTCGTGCGGAAAGTAGTCCGGAAAGTCGTCCTGAAAGTCGTCCTGAAAGTCGTCCTGAAAGTCGTCCTGAAAGTCGTCCTGAAAGTCGTCCTGAAAGTCGTCCTGAAAGTCGTCCTGAAAGTCGTCCTGAAAGTCGTCCTGAAAGTCGTCCTGAAAGTCGTCCTGAAAGTCGTCCTGAAAGTCGTCCTGAAAGTCGTCCTGAAAGTCGTCCTGAAAGTCGTCCTGAAAGTCGTCCTGAAAGTCGTCCTGAAAGTCGTCCTGAAAGTCGTCCTGAAAGTCGTCCTGAAAGTCGTCCTGAAAGTCGTCCTGAAAGTCGTCCTGAAAGTCGTCCTGAAAGTCGTCCTGAAAGTCGTCCTGAAAGTCGTCCTGAAAGTCGTCCTGAAAGTCGTCCTGAAAGTCGTCCTGAAAGTCGTCCTGAAAGTCGTCCTGAAAGTCGTCCTGAAAGTCGTCCTGAAAGTCGTCCTGAAAGTCGTCCTGAAAGTCGTCCTGAAAGTCGTCCTGAAAGTCGACCTGAAATTCGCCCGGAAAGTCCACCTGAAAGTCGTCCTGAAAGTCGTCCTGAAATTCGTGCGGAAAGTAGTCCTGAAAGTCGTTCAGAAAGTCGTCCTGAAAGCGGTGCGGAAAGTCGTCCTGAAAGTCGTCCTGAAAGTCGTTCAGAAAGTCGTCCTGAAAGTCGACCTGAAATTCGTGCGGAAAGTAGTCCTGAAAGCCGTCCTGAAGGTCTTCCGGAAAGTCGTCCTCAAAGCCGTTCTGAAGGTCTTCCGGAAAATCTTCCTCGGAAGGAGTCAACGGAGGAATCTAAGCCTACGGACGCGCAACCGAAGTCCGAGGAAAGGAAGTCGCCGGACCGGGAAACCCCCAAAGTGATAAGTGAAAATGATGGAACGAAAGTAATTTCAGAGAAAAAATTAGTGCAGCTGGAACAATCGGATACTAGGAAATACGACACTGAAGATAATTCGAAAATGTCAGTGACTCAAGATGCATACGCGTTAAAAGAAAACTATGAGACAGACCAGAAATTAGCGGTTGGTGAAAGTTTTGAAAATCGAGATGTCTTCGAAAAAGGTTTGTATTATTTATTGTATCATTTATAGAACTTTTACTTCATGGCAATTTTATTATAAGAATCTAGCTTTGTTATTCAAAATTTTTAAATAGTAATTGAATTATGTAAAATTAATTTAAAATAAGCATTATTGCATGAACTGTTAATGAAGGTAAATGTAATTATTCAGCTTATGTTTAATTAAGGTGGATTAACGTGGATTAAGGTAGAGATAGTTGCCCTTTATAACTTTATTCTCTGATTCACATATGAATTTTTTATTGTAAATCTTTCCAGTGCCTGAAGGAGAAATTTATCAAGAAGGGATATCAGGAACGATATCGGAGGTGAAATATTATGATGAAACTTATGATTATCAAGACAATGAACAGGATCCGAATTATGATCAGGGGAATTATTTATATGAAGATAATTACCAACAAAATCAGAGCTTACCACTCAATCCTGGATTCACTGAAGGAGATAATATGCAGTCCAGTTAGTCACACTAACTCATTAGTCTTTATTCTTATTTTAGGCCAGCAGATGAGTAATGGAGTACTTCGTGAATAATTTTAAGTTCTGAATGTACTTAAATTGTCCTTATGGTTGATGAATGTCAGATATAAAAATAGAAAAATATGGATAATCATTGTTGAATGAAAATTACATCTGCAATAGTGCATACTGTTCAGCTTTTACTGTTCAGCTGAAAATTAAAAAACTAAATATTAAATTAACTGCAGATTAAAATAAACAGGGTATATTTTAAATAAAATGTTATGACTTAAAATTTAATTGAAGTGATAAATTAAAAAAATGAAATAAATTAATTAATTTTCTTTCAAATGAAAATTATATTAGTAATGGTACATGATAATGGATGCTGTTCATCTTTCCTTTTACCATATATATTTTCTGAAAATTAACTGCAGATTGAAATAACAGGGTATACTTTTAATAGAATGACTTCAAATTTAATTGAAGGGCTAAATGAAAAAAAATATATTTTCCATGAAAATTATGTTTTAGAAGTGGAGCAGGAATATTATCCGGACATGGATACAATCCAAGGTCAACCATACCCCCAAGGTGATTCTTATGAATATCAGGAAGTTACACAAAATCCAAATTATCCCCAAGAGGGTTACGAGTACTTGGAATCATATCAAATGAATCAGGACATTCCACAGAGTGGCTATGAAGGACAACAAGTTGGTTTGTATGAATTCTATTCATTATTAAATATTTGATATCTCAGACAGTGAATTTGCAGCACACAATTGTTTCTATTTTCAGATTCCTACAGCTATGAGGAAAATATTGCCGATCCCAATTATGATCAGGATCCATATGGATATGAACGTAAGTATTGAATTAATTTGAATCAAAGAACACTTGTTGAATTTCTTGCTCAAAATATTTGTAACAATCAAATTGTGCAACAAATTTAAGATGTTAATTAATTAAAAAAATTAAATATATAAATCAATTTTCAGAATCAAAGGAAGCAATTTACCCTGCAGAAACCTACAATTATGATGATGGTGCTCAAAATCCTGGTTTCCAGCAGGACAATTATATATATGAAGGTATAGAATTATATATGTTTTCTTAGATTGTGTTTACCTAATGAAAAAAAAACTGATTCAAATGTTATACTTATTATTCACAGAGAACAATGGAGCACTTTATCCCAACATTGAACCAAATGTTCAACAGGCTGAGGGATATTTGAATGAAGATTACAATTATCCCAGTATGGTTCAAGACCCTAATCAGGAAGGAGAGAATTATATGTACGAAAGTCAGTATCAGAACAAAGGTTAGTGTAATGTTAAAAATGTGGAGAAATTCTCTGCCTAATAAAACGCAATTGAAAACTTTTGAAATTTGAGATTAAATGTAATTTATTTCTGATAATTAATTTCCATTACCTCAGTATCAGTTCTATTTATATGTATTTGCAATCAGTACTTGAATTCATATTTCTTGCCAAATTATTATTTTAAGATCAAGTTTACCCACATGATGAAGCATACAGACAAATGAATCCTCAAGATATGGTGTATGAAGGACAACAATATGAATTTGAAGGATCCAATGTACAATCAAATGAAGCATTAAGTAATCCTAATTCAGGTTAGGAAACAATAACAGAAATAATATTTATTAATCAATAACAATTATTAATTTTTTTAAAATTAAAGTCGTTTACTAGTTTAAAGTTAAAAGTTATACATATATGTAACCTCATTTATAAATATGTTTCAGGCCCAGGGATTCAACAAGGTGAAGCACGTAATTCAACAGAAAATTCTAAAAGTAATAAACAGTGATAGGTTTATTGTTGTGTTATCTTAAAAAACTTATTAAGTTCACAATTAAATTTACTTAAAATATGAAATCATAAGTGTCATAACATTGAGCTCATGATCCAATTTTTTTAATAGTCTGAAATCAGAATGTTTCTGAACTACATTTCCATGTAGAATTTATTTTATATTTCCAGTATTAATGAATATAAATAATATTATGTATAATATTTACTGGATTCAAAATAGTACAATATGTATAGCTTAGACATATTTGTAAATATTCTAAATTTCCTGTAAATGCTAAATTGTTAAAGGTGTAACAATGTATAGAAGTTGTTTATAAATAATAAATAAAGTGAAGAAAGAAATTGGTTATTGGTGGTTCATAACTCATTCCCCTTACACTATCAGTATTGCATTTAAAATTCAATTATATTCCATCGTGGATTTAATTTTTTTTCTGTAGTCTCTATATTAATTAAAGCAATTGAACATTGCTGGTTATTATTAAACTAATAAAACCAAATTTAGCAACAATTAAGTCTATGTGGAACATTAAATTTAAATGTATAAAAGAGTTCTTTAAATAATGTACTCTAGAAATATTAGAACAAATATGCTTTATCTTCCTTTCATTTTTATCAACCCCTTTTGCTAATAATTTTTAAGGTAATCTGTAAAGTAAATTAATTTTATTACAGAAATAAAAGATAGAGTACTCACATTCTTCTGATCTTCTGTCTCCACTTGCTGATTTGATCCTATTTGCTGTTGGACATCATAAGTTGTTTTCCATTAGTAGATTAGAGAGACAAAAACGTTTTTAGCGTGAGAAGCTGAACTCGAGTTTTATTCCAAATTAAGATGGCTTTTTAACAATCCATTCCGATTTGAAAAGTTTAGTCCGTTCGTGAATTACATACCCGGATATTAATCGTTTCGTTTGTACACATTTGTACACACAACACACACATATACTACTAGTAGTTCACAATTTAGCCGCCGTGCATCGCTCGCTCCGGATGCGCCATTTTGTCCCTCCATTTCAAATTTGAATTTTTCAGAAAATTTGTTCATATTTATTGTTGTACGGGGGAATAGAGGAAACTAAATAAATATATGGTCTTCTTCAAATTCGGTTAATGGATATCTAAAGTATTAACATAAAATTTGTAACCAGAGTTAAAAATAGTGGCGAATATTGCCCAACCGAACTCTCGCGGTTAGGTTTAAACATTTCAACTGTAAATAAATTTAATTTAATAACATTTTTCTTGGAAATCAAAACTGCAGTATACTGTTTTATTGTCGCAACTATAAAATACAATAAGCGACAACGATGTAACACTATTAACGAGTAGAAAATAACGGAGGAGAAATCCACCGGATTTCCTCTTTTTTTAATAATTGTAGTTATTTATTTTTCTATTCTTTTGGTATGTTCAGATCACGTGACCACTTTCTTTTCGGGCGTCCGTAAGGAACATTTGGGACGTCAGGAGATATTATGTAGTTTTCTGGAAAAACGATATGGCGACAATGAAAGTATAAATTACCGGTTGGACTTTGTACGTTGGATAATTTTATTTTGTATAATAATCACAAGGAATGTATCCATAATTTTATTTACTAATAAATGTAAACATTATTTCGGTCTTTCGAAAGTTTCCCGAAGAATAATTATTAGAAATCGGGGGGGGGGGGGGGGGGGGGGGGGGGGGGGGGGGGGGGTGGGGGCACCTAATTAACATCGCACATATCACCGTAATTTCTCACACAAATTAACTCACGACGGATTTAGATAACTGTCGGGTAGTAACGTGATTATAAAAGAAAAATCGGGACAGTCTTAAGTGCCGCCTTCAAATTGGCGGGCACGAACTTTTTCAATCACCCAATATGTTATTGGAGCCCGTATAGGAACGAAAACCGGCGGGGAAAACATCTATTTCCTATGAATCGTTACAACGTTCCATAAATAATACAATATACTCGCGAACCTATTAGCGCGAGACCTATTGAGAAACGATCGTTAGCCTTTTCTAGGGAGCAGTGCTCCAGATTCCGGGGTATCGAACGATGAATAAACGTTCCCTGGAAAATGGGCTAAGTGGAACGTTCGCGGCATGGAATTTTGCGAGGGTTTCCTTTTTTCTTACTATCTCTCTCTCTCTCTCTCTCTCTCTCTCTTAATAAAAATGGTAATAAAAGTAATAATTACGCGTCTCGAGCGTGTGGGCTATAGCCGGTTAAACGGTCGCCGTAAACTTTCACTCCCGGCTCGTAAATTTGGACCGAATCGGTGATACAATTTGTCGCGGCTCTTTTTATAGCCTCAGCCTGTCCCATAAGTTCCTGCCGTTTATCTCATATGGGCAGACAAAGTTGTATATTGCAAAAGATAAGGGCACTTACAATAATGAATTGTTTAATTGAAGTTGAACGCTCAGTCGTTCTACCAAAACTGATCTCTTATTCTATTTCCGATTTAACATCTATATTTGTATAGGGTTATGCTGGAACTGGTCTACCAGTAGACAAAAACGCGATTTAAACGAACGTATTTTTTTTACTGTTTTATAGTCACCACTGTACAATGCAATTAGTGACATCGATGTTAAAGCAGCCCTAGTAACAAATGGAGCATAATGGAGGAGAACTCCACTGGCTTTTAAAATTTATTTTATTTACTTTTTATATTGGGCGATTGCAAAAGTTCGTGCCCGATTTGCATAGGCGGCAGAAGAATGCACTTTTGAATGTGCTGATCTTTCTTTTATAATCATATTACTACCCGACAGTTACCTGAATCCGTCGTGAGTCAATATAACCGTAAGGAGAAATTTATTTAAGTTAATTTTTGCGCGGGGCTAATATTCAAAATGAAAATTTAAAAAGTTACACTTTCGTCGCGTTATCTTATATGAGTTTAAAACGAGGAGCGAGTGTTGGAGCCGAAACAAAAAATAATTCAGACGTTTATTTGGATCGTGCTCTTAGGACAATTAAAAAGCGGTTTCGTCGATATCGGAACGGTGATTTGAATCTATAAGATAAACTTGGCTGTGGACGACCTTCCGGTGTCGATAATGACTTTATCCGTGACTCACCGTATAATTCACGGATAACCACCGAAGAGATATTGCCTAGAGACTAAATGTGGCCACTTAAAGCGACTTGGATTAATAAATGCTACTTTTCACGAAATGTGTAGTATTTAACACGGTTTTTAACTGGGCTCTGCAATCGCCCAATATTTTTCCGCTATCATACGGTCACTTCCTTGTCCGTAAGGAATATTTGGGGTGTCAGGCATTAGTTGGGTTTGGACCATAGGTATTATAATTTAAATATATTAACTATGTATTTACTATTTATTCTTTCGTTTAAAAATCGGAATTATTTTCTTTATGATTAATTTAATTTTTTGTTTTTATCTATCGATCCGGTTGTACTCGATGTCCACATAAATGTTATCGATTATAATTGGTTTTAATTAGACATATTTACATATATATATATATATATATATATATATATATATATATATATATATATATTGCGTTGTAGATATCAGATAACGGTCCGAAGCTAAACAAGGACTCGGGTTCAGCCATTCGTAGTGAGTCTAGTGGTATTCTCGATATGGTCACCGTATTTCCACAATAATAATTTAAACGTTACAAAACGTACGAATGTCTAGGAACGAATGTCCGACCGAAGAAGGAACTATCGAAAAGCTAGACCGGTTTCGGCGAGCAGCCGCAGTATCACTAATTGCGGGCCACCGGGCGTCTAGAATTAATCTCGATTTCAAAAACGAAATTGATACCAAATCTTTGTGACCGATCGAACGATAAATCGATAACTATTAGAAAATATAAATAAATGAGTGGAACAGCTACAGTTCATTGGTGTAGTGACTCATACTGGAGTATAGGGACACCTGGTCTCTGTTAAGTTCCTTAATAGACTGGAACCAGGTGGCCCCAACGGCCTCCCTCAATAATTAAGTACTTAATACGCTCGGGCGCTTTTGCACTTTGGACTTCATTATAGAAGACCGGGACGTGCCTTATACAGTTCTGTCCCTTCTTTTAACATTGCGTCAACGTTGACTATTTCTTTAAAAAAAGGTCGGAGTTCCACTTAAATAAAATACACTAAAGCGTTTTGGTAATAAATTGAAGTAAATTAGCAATATATTTTCCAAATAACGCAATTTTAAAATTGTTCGTAATCCGAATATTATCACGACTCTCGGCCTTTGTTTTTGTCGGCAACACACTTAAATGTCTATATTTCATAAGTTTGTTTAAAGTTACTTCTTCTTGTCGTGTCATTCTGTCATTGAGAACTGTGTACATATCCGATAGAAGGCAAGAGAAATCGTTGTGTCCGAATATTTATTCACCGCATTTACGTACTTAAAGTATCACGTTTAAATTACGTCCTTGCTCATAAAAGCGTTGTTTCGTTCGGATAAAAAGTATACGGAACAAATGGGAAGGAAAATAGAAAAATAAAAGATAAAAAAAAAACAAGGAAGTGCGATGTATTTGCTTTTACACGATTAAAGTATAAATTACGCACGTAAGCGATTTTTTTTTCGGATTAATCGGTATTGTATCCGATTGAAAAATAAACTCCGAACCGTAAACGGTATAACGGAACCGAAGCGAAGAAAAGGGAAACAGAAAAATAAATGCTAATAAAAAAAAAGGGAGGGGTGACTGGGGCTGGAGAAGAGAAAGTGGTATCCGTCTGGTGGGGACAACCGAGTAGTCTCGCTCCGAACCTCGGATCGCGTTCTTCTAACTACACTCGGTTCTCATCGCTCCCGATCCCAGCGGGCTCCCAACGGCCCATTTTTTTTATTCCCAGTGAACAGTGACTATGTCGGATTACGGGGATCGAAGTGTCAAGAACGTGAGTACGCTTTATTTCCCGTTATTTATAGAAAACCCGCCCCCAACACTTTCATCGGTTGTGTCGGTAGATTGTAAAGAAAAATCTATGGCAATTTGTGCCAGACGTGAATAAGAGTTATTGGTAACGCTACTGTCTGAAGACGTGACGTCTGCGGGAGATAATCCCTTATCAGAATCGAGCACCCCCACCACCACCGTTTCATTGCTTAAATATAGAGCAGGAAAGTCCAAACATAATCTTTTGGATCATAAAGTACTTTATAGACGCTTTCAAATCGTCTCGAGGCCTCGGGAAAGACCGGCGGTTCGGACCCACCCCGGGTCCTCGGAAGCTCGAGTGGTAGAGGACAACCGAACGGGCGGAAGGTGTACAGAGAGGAACACATGGCACGACCTTCGCCCTCGTCGTCTCTTCCTCGAACCCTGAGTATAGTTTCCTTTTTTCATCTTCCATATGTCACTTCGGATATCGCGCTTCGAAAGGCCTTAACTTGAAAATCGTTTAGGGTC
Organism: Lethocerus indicus; assembly: GCA_019843655.1. Taxonomy (NCBI): domain Eukaryota; kingdom Metazoa; phylum Arthropoda; class Insecta; order Hemiptera; family Belostomatidae; genus Lethocerus; species Lethocerus indicus. The sequence goes on from JACDQD010000001.1 coordinate 35,718,778, forward strand.
CCTTTACGAGCGTATTTAAGTGTCCCGAACTCCTCGGATAGATAGCCGTTTGCCTAAATTTATTTACACTAGACAAATGGTTCTTCATATCTTTGTCCCAGTCAAAAGTATCCGAAATAACCCTAATATATAACTGAAATATACCGCTCGTATTTAAGTGTCCGGAAATCGTGGTTGGATTCGTCGTCTCGACAGTCGGTCGCGTAAATTAATTTACACTGAAGAAATGTTCCTTGTTCCTTGTGGAAATCACAATTATCCCAAATATAACTTCAAATTCTGTGAAATTATTAAGAAAAATCGCCGATATATTGCGCTTGTATTTAAGTGTCCGGAAGTCGTCAGATTCGCCATCGATCGCGTAAATTAATTTACAATAAAGAAATTATTTTCTTTAAATTTGCCGAAATCACAATTGTATTGAATTATAACTTCAAATTCTGTGATATTATTAAGCAAAAACACGGAAATATTCCGCTCGTTTTAAATTTAAAGAAGTGGGATGAATAGCAGCGTGTAACTTATGAGACAGTAGAGAATTTAAGTAAGAAAGTGCTTGGCTCCGAAAATACTTCGTTTCATAAAAAAAATTAAACGTCTATTCAGCTCTGTGTTAGATGCTACGGTAGTTTTGAAATGAAACCGTTCCTACGCAGTCTCCGGTAGATGTTACGTGCGTGTCCTTCGGCACTAAATCGGCGTGCGATATTGACTTCCGTCAGTGTTCACGAAAAAATAACCCCTCTTTCTTTGATGTTTGATAAGAATTTGTATTCGAACAATGTAACAACAAAATAACCTACAGGATAACAGTTCACTTTTCACCTGTTTGTATGCATAATTTATAAATAATTCCGCGGAAAGAACACGAAGTGTGATAGTCTTATAGTCTTTCCCGCAATAGACATAATAAAGCTAAAACAACAAAAATATATTTAAAATACTGCATATTTGTTCAGTAAATAGTTCTGGTTTTTTCCAATTTAATTTTTTATTCATTCAATTTTCATTTCATTTAATTTTACGATTCAGTATGTAAAACCTTTTCGGTTTGGTTGCTATGAAACATTTTTAATTTACTTAGCACTATTCTAACCTTTTAGGATGTACTATGTACTACGCTGTTGGACTGTATACGACCTTTTCAGAGTGGAATATCCTTGTTTGAAACAGTTATTTATTCAGGTTATTCATTGAAGGTAACTTTCGATAAGTGTAGACGAGACCATTTTGCCATTGGATTAAGAACAGAAATTGGTCCAATGGTGAACTGGTCCAATCTTCAGGCCTACCAACTCACGTGTCAAGTTTTCGGGGCTTTCAAATACGGATCGATTTTAAGCATTGTCATTTGTTTAAAAATCGCTTTAAATTAGACTTTTAGATTACGGCCGGTATCTATTATAGAAAGAATAACGATTTCTTATGTACGATCCGAGAAATACACAATAAACAGGTGAGTGGAGGAAATCGTAAGAGATGGTATTCCAAAAGCTCCGAAAAAAATCAATGATTTCATAAATTATCGATAGGGTGTTATTTCCAGAAGTCGTCGTGGCGTGTTTCTAATCGCAATTACCCTGTAGGAATAGTTCCTCGGGGCATACTCGGATGCTGCGCCGATGGTATATTTTAAAACGAAAAAGAAGTTTTCGGTTAAGCAATTCCCGTCGGAGGTGTCGGCCTCGTTGGTTAGGTTCAACGAGCGTAACCCACAAGATGGGGAACTTGAACATTCTTGGCCGTGGAAAAACGGGTGGTTGAAAACCGCGGAGAACCCGCGAGGATTTAATCAAAGAGGCCTCTTTAGGAGGCTAAGTCGGGGACGGGGATTGCGTTGTGCGCTCGGAAACGAAGACAAGTGTTCCTGACGAAGTGGGTGAGACCGCGAAGAAGAGGAACTAATTAGTTCAGAATTTAAGGTTATAAAGGACCGATCGCCAGGCAGTATTCAGAATAAAACTTTCACGCGTGCCAACCGGAAGAGAGACTCAACTTTAAAAAATTGCTACTTGCAATCAGTAAAACTGGCTTCCGGTAAGATCCAGGAATGTTGCGGCAAGAACCTCCGTTGGAAGTGGTCGTCGGATGCAGACAACACCCGAGAGGGTTCCAGAAGTGTTTACTACAATGTTTTTTTATTATAGTGCTATTCGAATGTACTTTTGATCGTGAATCTAACCATTGATGGAACTCCCGCCCTTGTTGGTTACTTGAGTATAACCTCATGAAATAAACATCGCGTGGGTTGATATTTTTTTCGGAAACTCATTATTCCGATGGTTGGTCAAAAATTCGGAAATGCAAGAATTATTATAAATAAAATGTTCACAAATGCCACTCGGAAATGGAACTAAAGAAAAAGTAGGCGAAGTCAGTACTGGGGCGTCTAAATGTCATAAATGGTATGTCACGTGATGAGGATCTTCCGCCTATTTGGTACCTGACCATCACTGACCATTTTTCCAAAATGAAGGGGAAAATCCCCTTATATCTGCCTAGTTTGAATCACTCGCATCCTAGTGATAGTATCCGGTTTATCGGATGTCCAGGAACCTACGAGCCAGAGACTCTCTTGAGCGTGGGCTCTGCCACTGAAGATGCGCTCCCAATTATCTACTTCATATGCATTGACGGGGTGGCAAAACGTATTGTCGGAAGACCGGAACCCTCGGGAATGAACCTAACCTGCAGCCTCCAATACTTTTCCCTTCAAACTCCCACCATCCCGCCTCCACTCAGTTAATACAAAACAACGGTATCCGCTTGTTGGTGCCGATTCAAACACTCAAATCTCCCTGAACACGCTGATATATCTATTCGGTTTCGGCTTCTGGCCATCGCCAGTCGAAGCGGCGTGACCGCAACGAGCTGAATCCCTGAATGCCGTTAACCGACACGCGTGACGCCATACGCTACTGCGATGTTTCCTTAACGCGGCAACGGATTTCGTTGCCTGGAAATTATTTAATAATTTACGGACCGGAAACTTTTAATGAATTGCGAATTTGAATTTATAGGACTGGCTCTCGAATAACTCTGCAGCACTCGTGAAGCCATATAGTCTTTTTCTGCCGTTTATATTATTATTTATAACGCAATAATTTATCCTTATTTTTTTTAATATTTAAAGTTTAACCTTCTATTTGCAACCGGATCGTATATATATGAAGCTTCTTTTCAACCGGTCATTCCCTGACATTTATTGGGTGACAATTAAATAACTGCGATTTTTTCTCATCCGCGGGTTATGAAGCATCCAAGATGTTTCAAATACATTTAGGTTTTCCGCTATCTCTCGTGTTGTACTATGGGGATCGATATCGATTATCGGCTTTATTTGATCGTGTTTGGACGACCGGATCGCTCCTCGTCTTTTAGTGAAAAATCACACTCACGAAATTTAACAAACCAGTTTTGACACAGACGTTCTTTTAAGGCTTCATCGCCGTACAACGAGCTTGCCATTCATTCGTATTTATTTTTCGAAAATAAAGCAAAATATGACGATAATGTCCGATTTGCCTCGCGACATGTTTCAAATCGGCGTCAAACACACACTATCACAGAGTACCAGGTAATAACATACCCGAAGACCTTATCAATTGGTGCTGCTTAGTGCTTAGATATCAGTGTCGAAATAACGCCATAAAACAGGTATATATACCGTATTTCATCGATTGTAAGACGCATGTTTTTTCCTATCGGGGTGGCGTCTTACAATCGATATAAAATTGCGCGATTGTTATGAATCATCAATAGGGCGAGGGAATCAAATTCGTACGAAAGCTACAAAATACTTCTTTACTGGTCATGAGCTTTTTGAAGTGAAATAAGCATCTTCGTGCTAGCGTATTCATTGCCTGACGGTGCATAAATAGCGTGCCTAATTTAAAATCCTTTTTATAATGATTGTGTCATTTTTCCGTTTATAGGTAATAAAAACGTTTTCTTTTTTTTTTCTTCTCCCCTGAAAATAAGGGTGCGTCTTATTTATAATCGATGGCGTTTTATAATCGACGAAATTATATTTATAAACGCTAGTATCATAGCGTGGAAAGGCTGGTTGGGTTTAGATTGTCGTATTTGGGCAAGTTGAGAGAGGCGTTCGACCGTATTTAAGCGTTGCGACCGTTAGTTTATCTCGGGTTGATAAACTGTCGTCTTTCCGGGTGAATGGGTGGCCCCTTCCGCAGGTGGGAGGAAAATAAAAAAGAAATAAAAAAGAAAAAGGACTTTGTCCGTCCCCGTGGGGGCGTCGGTGACTCAACCGTGGGATTAATCCTTAAATCCGAAACCTCAAGCCGGATCCCGTTTATAGACCCGGGTCAATAATTCTATCATAATATTTACAATTATAGGTGTTGTCTGTAGAAAATGGTTTACGAAGAAATGAATCATAAAAATAATATTTAAAATATATATATGTACTGTGAAAGACCTATATCTGGCAAATGTGACGTTCTCCGGAGAACGATTAAATATTCAGTGTGGACCATTTGAAAATACATACAAACATGCACACGTACACACAGATTCGATAACGTTTATTTTTTAATTATTTTGTTATTATACCATAGATTTCGTGTGGTTAGGTTAGGTTAATGTACTGTCACTGTCACTTATACTGTACGTGTACAGTGCAGTGAGGATGCCCAAAAAACATCCAAAGTGCCAAAGTGACGAACACAGCTACTGAAGATGGCGAGCTGCTGAAACCGGTCTGGCAAAAGACCAAACCAGCGAGAGGAGACAGAAGCACACGAAATCTACGGTATTCCAACCCCTCGCAGACCACAAAACAGGTATTCTAAACTATTTTGTTGTTATTATTATAGGATGAAGTAGATATTTGAAGGTAAATAAATGGGAAGTGTGTTTGTATGTAGTGAAGAGTGGTCAGGCTTCTCAAGCTCCTCCTACTAGAGCCCGATATTCGGTCAGCGGACTTAACATTCTGAGGAGGATAGCAGGACAGTTAGTTACATTGTTCTCCGGTTATAAGCCCCCTCTGTATAAAGCTCCCAGTATGTCACCTTAACGTTAATCGCCTACCAACTACTTTTTTTTTACGCTTTTTTCCGAATCCATCCCCGTAATGAGGGAAAAGACGCGGGGGCCAAGGTGGTAGATACGTGACTGAAGCCCGGACATTTTGATTATAATAATAATATAATAATAATAATTCGTATAATAAATTATACGAAGAATTTAATTATAGATTTTTGTAGACAGGTTTTATAAATGCGCGACGATTAGAGACAATACGTCAGCACATAGGAATAACGCCGGTTATTGGACCAAAATTAGGTTTGAAAGACATTTATTAGCATATATTTGACCGGTTTAGACGTGGAGGTTCATTTAAAAGAAGAATATACTTCATACACCACATACTTTCGAATTACTTCTCGAGAAATATCTCATTGGGTCTTAAAGCGTCGTAGACCTGTCGCAGAAGTCGAGGAACTTACTTCGTCCCCCACAGCCCTCGATTTCGTAGACTGAGCTTTGTCTACTTCAGGTAACAGTGAGGAGTGACACGCGCCTTTAGATCGAATGCTCTAATCTCTGGTCGAATGGCGTGTTAATTTAAACGATACCGATGGTATCGGATAAACAGCGTATAGTAGTAGTAATAGTAGTAGTGGTAGTCTTTTCATCGCCCGAAAAGACTAACCCGATAAAGCAATAGAGACCTAAGTCTGTTACAAGTTTGGGTTCAGTGCACTCAGAGATCCTCCGATTGGGCAAATAGTGGCCGGGCACCGAGATCTTTCTTTCACCGAAAGTACGGTCTTTGGGTGAATATAAATCGCACATACGCCAAACAGAATGAAGTCTATTATATTAACTTGTTTTATTTCCACAGTCGTACAATACAATCAGCGACATCGTTGTTAAAGTAGCATACTAATATAAATGGAGCATGATGAATGAGAGCCCCACTGGCTTTCTTACATTTTTTAAAGAAGTGTTTTATTTATTTTTCTATTCTGTTATTTTTAGATCACGCGACCACTTACTTTTCAGGCGACTATAAAGAACGTCCAGGAGATAGTAGGGATATATTTTTGTACCATGAGGTCAGGAACAAAAGGGACTTCCAGATCTGTACCTAGGGTGAGGTCGGAGGTGCGACGGTCATTTTATTTAATGTCTGTTGGTTCGGCCGAACCTCACAGTTCATCTCCAGATTGGTTTAAGTTTGTTGTTTAAACCTATTTAGATCTATTGCCCAGTAATTTAAGTAGTTGTCTGTCAACTTCCTGTCTTTATAACTTCGTGTGTGGATTCCGTGTCAGTTTTTTTGTCTATATAGAAGCCCAGGTATTTTACTTTATCCGCCGTGGGTAGGGGTGTCCGTATGTCCAAATTGGTTATAGTTAATACAGCAGTAGAGTTAGTACAGTAATAATTTATTGTTTAAGCATCGTTTCGATCTGTCGGGGCTCGTGGGGGTAGTTGGGCGCAAGTCTTCGAGTGTTCATAAAGTGAGAGGAATTATCGGCAGAAAGAAATCTGAGTAATAGCTTGCCGGTAAAGCGCTATCTGAGCCACTTATTCTGAACCATGGTTGGGGGGGGAGGTTTAGACGAATAAGGCACGCGCTCACAATGGGCTCCGCATCCGGCCTACAGGTCATTCTTAATTCCAGAGATGAATATTCCGACGTTCTACGTCTGCGCCCTTCCTACGGATGTTCGCCGTAGACTACTGAAGATAAACCCTCGTCATGTAATTGTTTTGCCTGAGCTAGGAATAACGAATTTAGTTTGTTCATTCAAATTTAGACAGTATTTAATATGGAATATTTACGACTTACATAGAGCGCGATTTGGAATAAAGTCTTATAAACTTTGCGAATCATCGTCAGGTGAATAATAGCTAAATTCATGTCGGCCAGGATAAAATACCGGTGAAGAATAAATTACCTGATTTAAAAATTGCTGCAATTATTTCTAAATATATTAAAAAATGCTGTTGAGACCGTTCGAAAAAATAGGAAGAATATAGCAAAGATAGTTTAGGATACCTGTTTTGTGGTTTGCGAGGGGTTGGAATATTGTAGATTTCGCGTGTTTCTGTCTCCTCTCGCTGGTTTGGTCATTTGCTAGACCGGTTTCGGCTGCTCTCCATCTTCAGTAGCGGTGTTAGTCACTTTGGATGTTTTTTGGGCATCCTCACTGCACTGTCACTGTCACTTGTACTGTCATTTGTGTACTTGCACCGATAAACTAGCGCCCCCTGAGGGTGGTGCGGAAATGTACTCAACTAAAGTTCGTTGGGTGCACTTCTACCGATAAACTAGCGCCTCCCTGAGGGTGGTGCGGAAATGTACTCAACTAAAGTTCGTTGGGTGCTCTTGCACCGATTAACTAGATTACTAAAAATAAACTATTTTCAATAAATGTTGGATAAACAGGAAAACTTTTATGATCGTAAATAAACAATACCAGATAGGTTTGACTGAACTTTAGTTCAGTGCATCCCCGCGCCACTCCCAGTGGGGCGCAAGAGTCGTGGTGCTCGTGCACCCAACGAACTTTAGTTGAGTGCATTCCCGCGCCACTCCCAGTGGGGCGCAAGAGTCCTGATGCTCGTGCACCCAACGAACTTTAGTTCAGTGCATCCCCGCGCCACTCCCAGTGGGGCGCAAGAGTCCTGGTGCTCGTGCACCCAACGAACTTTAGTTGAGTGCATTCCCGCGCCACTCCCAGTGGGGCGCAAGAGTCCTGATGCTCGTGCACCCAACGAACTTTAGTTCAGTGCATCCCCGCGCCACCCTCAGCGGGGCGCTAGAGTCACGATACTCGTGCACCCAATGAACTATAGTTAAAAACGATAATTTAAGAGTGTCGTTAAGTATATTTCCGCACCACCATCAGGGGGCGCTAGTTTATCGGATCAAGTGTACACAACGAACTTTAATTAAGTACATTTCCGCACCACACTCAGGGGGCGCTAGTTTATCGGCGCAAGTGCACAGATGACAGTACAAGTGACAGTGACAGTGCGGTGAGGATGCCTAAAAAATGCCAAATCCAATTCCAAATTGCCCAAATTGGATCCAAATTGCCAAAGTGACTAACACCGCTACTGAAGATGGCGAGCCGGTCTAGCAAAAGACCAAACCAGCGAGAGGATACAGAAACACACGAAATCTACGGTATAGCAAAAATACTTACTCAAGGCAAAACTTTATCCTATAACGGTCGACCGGCCGATTGGAATCGGGCCACTAAATGGAATTTATTCATCAGTTTGTAGCTCGAACGATCAGAAACAGCGTTCTTAAGAGACCGAACTACCAGAGGAAAAGAGCGAGCGGCCGAAACCTGTCTTACAAAAAAAATTGTTTACAATATTGATATTCGTATTGTCATTCTTATTATTCATACTGCAGTTGAGTCACAGCAGTGTAAACATGAATTTATAATTTTTGCCGGAATATTTTAACGAATCTCTCTCGTCGTTATAGACGTCTTAGGGTCGAACGAAATACTGCAGTTTTTTGCCGTTGACTCGTCGGTTGAAATTCGTCGGAATAAAGACATTGTCAAACATAAGGTGATGTAACCGCCTGGCTTGGACAAGGCCGGGAGCAGCTGAGCGTGTCCACCTGTCTAACTTTACAGACTCGGCAATATTAAATTAACAGTCCCCCGACCCCCTCCAAAAAGAAAAACCATTCAAGACTCCCCGGGGTTCTCAAGTTTCAGGACCCGTACGTTACGAGTTCGTTTTTTTTTTTAATTTCGAACTTTTTTCAAATCACGTACAGAAAGTTTATTTCCTCGGGACTTCATTATCGACTCTGGGAAAACAAGAGCGTCTCAGTGGGCTCCGATTTTATCGCTAAAAATCGATTTAAAAGTAAGCGCCGGGCGATCGAAGGACTTTATGGAATAGGCAGTTAACAGTCGGGAATACACGATTCACGTTCGAATCCCAAGACCCCGTCCTTGAGTGTCAAAGACCGATGTCGCGACTATAGTTGTTTTAATTATATTTAGCGACAGTGCGATTTAGTAACTCGAATGTATTTATTTGAAGGGGAATCCGCCCATCGACGGTTCTGCCGCTCCAAACTAGGCAGTATCTGTCTATTTCTCCTCTTAAGGAGACGCTCGGGATTTACGGGAACGTGACTCTAGGAGAGCCTTGGAATCAATAGATCGGAGCGATGGGATAGTTTCGAACGTTAGGATTTATATCCGGAAGCCGTTCATGGACGAACGGGACTTTCAAGTCGGAACGGAACGTGCGGTCCGAAATATAAGGGGGGGTTGTTAACGGTTTTACGAAGGATTGCGATGATTGAATTTTGTAGGAGTTAGACGACTCGGTGGATCCAGTAGGACAACAGGATATGCCCTAATGCGGACTTCCCGTTTGATCTCTAACCGTTGATAGGGGGGACAATTTCGCGTTTTCCCGAGACGTAGATATGATGATTAACTCTTTTCCCGGGGTCAAGCTGTGGTTCTGATTTTCGAGTCTTGGACCGAAAACAAATTGGACTGTCTAATAAATTACGCCGTCAAAAGGTCCCAGAGGAGCGTATATGTCCGTTTTAATTATCTACTTAATTTAATCTATTTTTAATTATCTATGTAATTGCCGCCCGTAGCGTTCCGTCAGCACAGCTCTCGACGATCGGCCATCACCCGAATTAAGGATTTTATTTTTTTAAATCAAAGCCATCCACGGATGCAGACAGTCGAGTTTACCGCAAGTACCGATAGCCATTTCTGATCAACGCCCCTCTCCCGGCTATAGCGACGGAAGCAGCCGAGTTTCGCGATGAGTCATCCATTCCAAGCCGGGACGTCCAGGAATTTATAGCTCCGCTTCTGTGTTTTTAGCCACCCTCTAAAATGGCGCCAACCGCCTAGAATGCATTCGGAATATTTATTCACGAAAGCCAATTGTACGGTGAAAAGTAACTTTTTACGTTCGGGCTGTTCCCGAATGTAGCGGTGGTTTAACAGGCCGGCCGTGTGCACCAATCGAACAGTAATATCGATTCCTTAAACCTTAATTCAATCGACCTTGGATCTTGAAGATTACAAATCAATGGAAGAATGTACAAAATAAATGACAGAATGTTATTAGGAATTTTTTTAAAAAGTTTTATTGCCGCAACTGTAAAATACAATCACTAGTAACAAATAAAGCATAATGGGGCTTTCCCACATTTTTAAAAATTTTATTTTTTCTTTAAATTTTCTGGCATGTTAAAGTCACGCGGAAAGTTCCTTTGTAAGAAACGTTTGAGATGTCGGGAGTTAGTAGGGTTTGTACCGAGGAGTATGTTTATCGTGATAGTTTTATATAGCCTTTCTGGAATATATCAAATAAGGTACATTACTGGAGATAATGGAATGAAGGGGTTTCCACACAAAGAATTAATCGTCCGGTAATCAGATTCTCGAATTCACTGGCACGTGAACGCTAACGGTCCTTTCATAATGAACCTACGCGTGCTGAATCCACCAGGCCATCCGGAGCGCCTTTCCATCTTGAATGGACCTGATTTACATTTCGAGGAAACGAACCTTTAGATTCCGTTATCATTAGCGGAAGTAAGAAAAAAGAAATCGGTACCGACTATCTAAGTTATAAAAGAATACTTTTTTCGATCTTTCAACTTTCCTTTATTAGGGCAAGTTTACCCACCGTGGGACCAATGTTGACGGAGCGTGGGACAAATTGGAGAAAATTGTTGAAATTCAGTAAAACCTTTATCAGCGCGATTGGAGTAGGTGTGGAGTAGGAGTAATATTATGTCGCGAAATCCGACGGAATGTAACTAAAATAAGTATATCAGTGACGTGAGAACAGAAAATTCTACAGGACCATTTCGGAGAAATGTATACCTGCGATGGGGCCAGTATATATCGCACTCCTCGGATCGAACTTTCAAACTCAAACGGGAGTAAATAGATCGTAGGATGGAATTGAGGTCATTGGAGCTCGTTAACGTTCGCATCGAAAGGAGGCCATCGGAAATAGGATTGATAAGTGGATATGACTGGGTCGAGATACCACGCCGAGATCCAACTGCTTCGAGAAGGCATATGCTCACCGCGACCTCAACATACAGACAGTGGAACTTATAAAATTCCTGTTTTTCTAAAGCTTCACTCCCGTCTCACTCGTCATCCTAATTCCCTCTTTCACTTTCACCCATCCATTATCCGCGACGGCTCTAACGCCACTCGGGCCTAGTGGCTTCTTTATCAGGAGACATTCGACAAAATAACGTTCCATTGTTGACTGTGCAATAAATAAAAAAGAATAAGAAATACGCTACGACGGAGTGCTACTGAGGGCAGGGCGGATCGTGAAAACTGGCTGCCCCATTAGAACCTATCTAATAGGATGCGCTCGGGAATAGGAATGAATTACGAATGGGATCAACGAGAGCGATGAGCCGGGTTAATTAGCGTTGTACGTCATAAATACAATGTTAGAATTTTTATTGGGGCTCCGTTTACTCGGAGAGCGTTAACATTAATAGTCCGTAATTATACTTTATGGGGGGCCTTTTTTTTGTTTCTTTCCATTACGCGTTTCTTCCTCGCCCTCATATATATATATATATATATATATATATATATATATATATATATAGCTATCTTTTGAAAGTGTATATCCTTTCAGAGCGGCTTGGAAACAAGTTTCAGTTACGCTTTAGACCTTCCAAGTCCTTGAATTTTCAAGACCGCTTTTTTACGTTAGACACTTCGCATTGCGATCGCCCCCCGTTACTCTAGCCTCAAGAGCGCATACGACTTCGAGACCGTTCAACGTTTATTCTTCAAGCGTTTTCAAGAACGTTCAAACGCGATAAACACTTTTTTCTAAACGAGTAAAATTAAATTTAAATTATTTTAATAATAACATTTATTATGGTCCCGCTACACAATGGCTCAGAATTGAGTAATACGCAGTAACAACCTCGTTATTTGTGTTCCCTGTACCGCGTCCGTCGAATCGAATTCCCTCGCTTTATAATAATAACGATAATGATAAAAATCATTGCCTAATAAGATAATGAAATAAAATTACACAATTTCCTGCCACAATAATACGATACAGCATTCTGTCAGCACTGTCACTAACCTGACAGTGAAGTCGAAATCGGTCTAAATTTCGACATAATGGTGTTGATATAATTTGGATATAATATATTGAAAATAATATATTGTTGATATATAATAATATATAATATACAATAATATATAATAATAAAGTTCAGTATAATATATTTGAAAAAAGGTAATAATGTCGCCATTTCCGTTTTTTTTTGGCTGTTCTCTAGATCGTTTTCGACTTTTGGCCATCGTCAATAATATCGTCAAGTACTTGAAGCTACCTATGAAGCAGATGCCTGTCATCACTATTAGTACTATACACGAAATAAACAGTAACAATGCAGCGATGATAATAGTTTCGGTTTTCCCTATCTCAATTTGAATTTGGCGTGTTAAATTCAATTCTTCGAGGCCCATCGGCTGCAGGAGAGTACGAGGCGCTCGAATTCCAAAATAACAACCGGTATTCTAAAATCTAGGTTAGAATTCTGAGCGGTTGAAAAATCGTCGGACTAGAGTGAAGTGCGGCGGGACTGGGACGTGTGAAAAGCTTATGGGAAGGCGAAGCTGGGAGCCCGACGAGTGACTGAATGGGAAGTTTGCCAACAGCCATTCAGCCTCCTCTCAATTTATTCCGCTCCCGATAAATTACTTTTATTCCAGCGGATATAACGTCGGCGCGGAACGGTCGCCGAGGTTGAAATCGTTCTTGCCCACTTTCGAGCCGGATCGACCGAGGTTGTACGGGGATGGGTACTTGAAAGACGGAGAAATAAAATCATTCGAGTTTCCGATCGTCCAGATACGTATTTATTACATCGAAGGTAATATGCAATACCTTATTGAGGCCGATACGTAGGTATTAGCTCGCTATCGTGGGTGTTCGGATCTTGATTAATTATTTCAACGCATTAAAGGCATTTTAAGTCTAGTATCATTACGTTATGATGTACTATAATTTAGACAACGTATACCAATCGAGCCGTTGAATCGATAAATAAATCGTCGATATATTGAAATATTTCAACTCAGTTTTGTCCTCCGCGGAATCCATTTCAAATGAAGCGAGCGAAAAGTCCGCAGCGTAGGGGCTTTAGGCTACAATTATTTTTCGCCCGGATCCTAATGACTTCCGCCGTTAACCGGAAAGGAGAAAGAAGCGCGGAGTCGGTTTGCACTCGGCGGTGGCATTAGGGGAGGGAAAATGAACAGATGGCGCTCGCCCGTTGGGTTGGTCGCGTCCCGCGATTCAACCGACACTCTCCAATCACGCTTCCCGCCTCTTTTTTTCTCATTTTAACCGGACGACTTTCGGGTTTTTGGGCACACGCCAATCGTGCGTTTATGCACGAAGAATAATCCCCTTTGGGTTTGATTAATTCCTCGAGAAGGTTCGGCCGCACGGTTATGTCGCCACCAACGATTCTTGACCGCCGTACGCGTTCGATTATCATACCTTCCAAATTGTCCATAGGAATCCCGTCTGGGCGGAATAAGTGAAAGTTTCGCTCTCATACTGCTCGGTTCTATGACTGTACTAAATTACCCCTTTTGGCAACAAACTGTTCGATGTTACTATCAGAGTCCGATACTGACGCTGTCCTACAAATTGTGATTTCCTTTATACTAGATTTTTTTTATATAGATTTTTTATTAGATTCTGTCTCAATATTTTTATATCGGTTCATTCTTCTCGTCGGCATGTGTGAAAGTTTTGCTCTCAATACGGCCTGATGACTGTTTCATCTTACATTCTGAACCAATTTGTTTGTTCCTCCTCACCGTGGGCCCACTCCCACGACGGTTTCTCCCGATCTTGTTCAACGACACTTTTCCTCGTTTCCGAGCAAACCGCCCTATCCCCGTCCAGTTCTGTCCGTATGTAATATAAAATATCCGCCGAGTCATGATTTAGACCGGTTTCCGAATTTCGAGCCACATCGGTTCGGGTAACAGGAGTAGGCGGTATTCGCGGATCGGCTATCAAATGGCTAACAATCTCTGGAGAGGCGGCCGGGCACTTTCTATTTTAGGTTCCCCCGTTTTTAACGGTAGGCCGTTTAGCGGAATGGTTGGGCGCCGAAGAAATCGAGGACGCGCTCCGTCCTAAGGCCCGGCTGACCGTTATATAAACGGGCTAAGCGAAAATGATCGACCATGTATTTTCGTACCGGTTCGAGGTGCAATTATTTTGTAATAATTACACCGAACGTGTCGACACAGGGCGGGGTGTCGAGAATTGGTTCTATATTTTTATTTTTCAAATACCTTCGTTAACTTTCTAATTCCGGTGGTGCCTATCGGCTATTCTCATTTAATCGGTTGACATCTGTAATTAAAACCATTTTGGATAGAGACGAAAAATGGAGCACAACTACAGAGTACCAAATCATTTCGTTATGGGAATATCCTTTAGGCCTAATTCATTGTAAAGAAATAATTTATTTATAAATAATTTTTTTGGTTTGGGAGTTAAGTCATTACGGATTACAACGATTTATTTTCTTACGAGCGTTAACTTCTTCTATGCGATAAGATCTTCCCGTAAGAAGCTAAAACTATCCCGTAAAAATTGAGTCATACGTTATAGTACGCTCTTATTTAGGCATTAAAATTTTAATTGGACCAGGGCGACATTCGATAGTTCCTTATCAATCGTGGTTTTAAATTAGCACGCCGATAACTTAAATTTAATAATGTCGGCTCCTCTGATCGGTATCGGCCAAGTGATATAATAATAACAATGCTATAGAGTCTATATCCAAAGGCGGGGGATAAAAAAGGGACGTGGGAAAGTGTAGGATCATGTCGCTGCCGGCGAACCTCCCATTCGGAGTCGGGGCACGCTCCCCAGGCACGGAGCCAATTTAAAAAACAAAAAATTGCCTTAGACTGTACCCTTTCTGAGGATAAAGCCTTTTTAAATATCAATTTTTTTCCCCGTCAAAAAATTGTGTCGACAGTTGTAAGCCGAGCGGGGGCGTCGTTCTAAGGAAGACCCCGTTTCTGGAGCAATTTTATTGTTAGTGATTTTTATCGTTTATCGTCTCCTTTATTTTATTGTTCCTTCGGTTACTATATTTCGGTCGTTAGGCCCGAGATGAGCATTTCGGGCACAATTCCTAGCAATATTTGACCAGACGAGCGGGAAAGTCGCACTGAAAGTCGTAATTATATTATATTCCCCGACGGTTCGGAATATCTCCACTGAGTCCAGTCTGAATCCATAAAGGAGAATATTTCCTTCACCCTAATCCTACATTTTATTTAATTTTGTATTTTTTGCGGATTTCATATTCCCATTTTTAATTCAACAGCGAGGTGCCGACAGAATGTTATACAGTCTCGCCGATTATGGCATTAATATGTTTTATTTCTGGCTGAACATTATAAATTATGGAAATTAAAATGGAAATAAAAACTAAATACAAGAATCGTGGGACCGTTTTTGAAGTATTGAAACATAATATTAAATTAAACTGCCCGTTGGGGCAATAAAGAAATATTCTGATATTTCCAAGGTGTTTCATGCCGTTTTATTAAATTGTTGGAATTTAAATTACAGTTAATACCGAGCACTCATTCGGGCTTTCCGGTCATATCCATCTCCGTTTCCGGGACGAGTTCAACTCGCGGCCGGAACCCGGCGTCGGAATCGAAGCTGGAGAAATGCTGCACGGGGCTATTAGCACAAGTTGAAACTTGTATCGCCGTAATAACTATAATTAGGGCTCCAAGTGAAGGAGCGAATCCGGAGGGGCATTAAACCCGAGCTCGTTCGGTTCGGGAACGTGCGCTTCCGTTCAGAACCGGACTTTATTCTCACATACTGCCCGAAGCCCAATTTTTCGCCCCGGAAAAGTCGAATGCTTAGCCGTATATGAGAGTTCTAGAAATTTCCGGTTAGTTTCCCACTGAGGGTGGTGCGGACATGTACTTAACTAAAGATCGTTGGGTGCACTTGCACCGACAAACTAGCGCCCCCCTGAGAGTGGTGCGGACATGTACTTAACTAAAGATCGTTGGGTGCACTTGCACCGATAAACTAGCGCCCCCCTGAGTGTGGTGCGGACATGTACTTAACTAAAGTTCGGTGGGTCCACTTGCACCGATAAAATATCGCCCCCCTGAGGGTGGTGCGGACATGTACTTAACAAAAGTTCGGTGGGTCCACTTGCACCGATAAACTAGATTACTAAAAATAAACGTAAATAGAGGTCTTCTGTGTGTCCTATCGCCGATCGGGCTTCTTCTCCTGCCAGCCAAAGACTATTTGCGGTATACGACCGAATACCTGAGTCAATCGAGCCATAGGGAAGTGTAGCATTTCTACTGTGGGAGTATTGGGGTCATCCACCCGCCGGTGTATGTATGTCCCCGGCATAGTTTCCTATAGTTATAGTTTCTCCGATTCCGAGGCCCGCATACGAAACGAAGAGCATTGAGAGCGCCAACGTTCGCTGGAACCGCCGTCGTATATATTCACCGCCTTTACTCTCCCATTTTAACCTACCGGCAACTATTATTAAAAAGCCCATTCGCCTTCCAAATTTTATTCTTTATTTTTAAATTAATTTGTAATATACTCGTCTGTTTTTTAGGTCCGAGCTGATATATATATATATATATATATATATATATATATATATATATATATATATATAAAATAGCTTTTTAATCCTTATGGGAGAGATGCATGACATCGATTTTAACTGATTTTGGGCCAACTGCGTAGTTTAGAAATAAAGCGCTCAGGATTTACTTTGCCGAACGACAGACATTTTTCGAGGCGGTGACTGTAATATTCGTTTCTCGGCAAAGCCGACTGGTAAGTACAAAATAGGCAATGATCGAACGGCGTGAATCATTCTCTCTGCCCGTCAAATATTTCCTCGGCAGTTTTCCTTTCCACGCAGTCTCGCGAATCGGTTAGCCGATTTACCGGTTGGCCTTTAGTCTCACCGAATGCACGCACGATGCGAACTAACGACGGGACACTACCGACGGTGGCGAGAAGCGGAAAATCAGTCTGCATTGCACATTGTATACGGACGGTGTTTTTCTAAGAACGTTTCCGAATTGATGAATTGCACCGGCCGGGCGGACATAAATTACGGTTTTTACAATCCCGCCGGTTGTACTATCCTAACCGCCGCTCGAGAAACAATTATACCTCGGCGTTAAATGCCGCGACAAGGCTTTTATAGAAAGGTTAAATGAATATAATTCTCGCCGAAAGTAGTGAGAAGGGGGCGGCCATGTTTATAGATAATAATTCATTTTCGTTACCCAGTTTTATTGGGCACTAAAACTTGATAGGGATAATCTGCTGTACAGGCTTTAACTGCATTCGGAGTTTATGCCGTACTTCTAGTTATGGACATGTTATTTTTTCTTTTAAATTTCGGCGATTTTAATTGCCTTTCAATTGTCTTTTATCTTTTTTTATTATAGTATTTTATGCTTCTTTACGAACATAAGAAGGTTGGGCTAAGCCTTTATCAGTTTCTTTGATATAAGACTCTAGAAGATTCGCTAATCTTCGCTAATTATTTCATAAAGGATCTAAACCTTCCAGCGTCATGTTTCATGACCATATATATATATATATATATATATATATATATATATATATAAATGCATTAAATGGGTCAAAGTAAATGTTTAACTAACCTTAATCCAGCAGTTTTCCCGATTGTATGAATCTATATCAGGAAACTATTCATGAAAAATATTACTGCGCATTGCGTTAAGCGCATATGTTACAGCCATTGATTATTAAATTGCAAGCGCGTTTGATACCGTCG
The DNA here is from genome assembly GCA_019843655.1 of Lethocerus indicus. NCBI lineage: Eukaryota > Metazoa > Arthropoda > Insecta > Hemiptera > Belostomatidae > Lethocerus > Lethocerus indicus. Next base: position 35,736,689 of record JACDQD010000001.1, read on the forward strand.
GGTTGGTACAAATGAAGCGTATAATGGGTAGAATTCAATTAAGCCAGCTAATGGGGTCCCCGAGATGCCTGGAAGTCCATAACTGTTAACACTAATAAAGACTAAGGACAGGAGTCGGCGCTCGGCCGGTGAAAGCTTGATTTAATAGCGTCCCCCTTTTCCTTTTTCCTTGACTACCGAAGATGGCGAAAACCCAAAACCGGTCCGCGGTGAGATACAGAGGCGAATGCTGGCAATTAAAAACCAGCTGACCCGCACCGGCGCAATACTACTCCTATAGATTTATTTAATTAGTTATTATGTGTTTCGAAACATAATAAGATAAGAAAAGAAATGTCTTACAGTTTTAAATCGTGATTGTCTGTCTTAATTTAGACCGAATCAAACGCCCTTCAAAATGGATTGTTTGGATGTAAAGATGATGAGAAAAGCTTCAATAACATATATGATAATAATCCTGCATTATTTTTGAAAAACTTAAATAATAAAGTTCATTAAAGCGTAATCACGTTTCATTACAATAATAAAATTAGAAACAAAAGATTGTATTGTAATATTGTTAAATTACTTATATAATCATTGAAGGTACTTATAATAACGAAAACAGGTATAAAATATATGAATCTTCATGTTACGATTTTTCATTATTCAACGAACGGTTTTCGAACTGTTTTTCTTATGTTTCAGTTAATCTTAACTAGGTAAAATACTTTCTTTATTAGGTAAACTTGTTTCGCTTTTATTTTGCATAGCGCGCTGTTCGTTTTTTGTAGTTTTATTATCCTTAAATCAATTATGGCCGGTACCCGGTTGGACGAGGTCAGAAATGAAAGTCCCGGAGAGGTTCGCGTAATTCATTCTGTCCTTTTGATTTTCATCGCCCGATGAAAACGAAAATACGAAAGCAAAAGGAGGTGGTGGAGCGGGGGGGGAGACAAAGCATTGTTAGGCAATGGTCAATTATCCTCCGAAATGTTTCCACATACTTCATGAGTCGGAACAAAAGTTCCGAAAGCAACCGCTTTGGGTACTTTTCTCACCGGATTAATTTAATCGAATTTGAAGACGAAACAATCCCGTGCAGTGTGTAAGGGCGTGATGTAACTTGCTACAACTAGTTGGAAGTTGGATAGAACTCCGGGCTGAAAAAAAATTGAAAATCATTGTTATACGGTTTTCAGTGAGATTTGATTCATTGGAAACTGTAATAAATAATAAAAATAGAGGGACTACGTTCAATCCATTTTGGCTTCGAGTGTTGGTCAAGTGAGTTAAACAACTGCTGCCCCTATTTGTAGCATAAAACAGTTCCCAACAGCATGTTGATTAGGCGAACTCACATGTCGTCCGCCTTGAGTGTTTTCCACTCATTCGTCAAGAATGTAGACCGCTTATTAATTATCGTCGGTTCTCCTTCGTTGTTTTTTCATCAATCCTAAGAATCGTTCCTTCTGTCCGTTCGACGTAGTCGATCTAACTATTAATTTTGAGAATACTTTTTTAGCGATTTTCCGTTTCCCCGAGCCGGAATTAAGAGAAATGAACGGTCATAAAGAACGGTTTTCTTCGGCACGTTCTCAAACTGCGTTCATCTTTATAATAAATATGATTTTCTTAGAATCAAATCCGAAAATATGTTGGGAGCGTTCTCTGGAGAATACCGGAGATTGTAGCTTGGGGTGGCTGTTGGTGAAGTTTAGGGAGGACGTCTAGAGATGTGACGTCGCCGTGAGAGGACAATGGAAGGAAATTATGGAGGGAGGGGGGTTCACCAGACACTTCCTGTCAAAACTATTTTTAAAACTCTCTCGACCGCACTGCCGACCGCTTATTTTACATTTTTATCATTGTTTTTCTCAACAGCTATTCCGAGATCCGGCGTTAAAAATCGGCTGGTTTTTTTTCTGTTTGCAATTGCGGAATCGGGGCATCTTGGATTAGGGCCCCCCTTCCAGAGGGAACCCCCCTCTCCCATCGGATGGCGAATGACGTTCCCTTATTTGGGGGCTAAGGGATTAAATAATAATTAATTAAATTATTAAGTAATAATTTAGTTCGACCGGTTTTCAAACACTCTCGAGACATGGTCACCCACTTCGGGGATTGCACGGAACAGAACAAACTGTTAAATTGCTCGACCCATTAGTTCTAAAAACGCTCAAAGATTACAATAAAACAAAATAAGTATGTACTTAATTTACGAAAAAATCGGGGTGTAATTACCGGTTTCTAGTTGCACTATTCCCATTGCAGAGAAGTTTCATTTTCCCGCCTGAGTTCCGCACTATTGTATATATAAATTATTAAAATTAAATAATATTATTAAATAATAATCTAAGACCCCAGTATTGATTAATTATCTAAGTCGATCGGTTTTTTTTATATCGTGTTTGATATGAAATCTGCTTGAACCAGATGTGTACTACGGCTGACCCATAAGCTAACAACTAACCCATAACGAGAGAAAATTCAAGATAAAAAATAGCCTAACATGAACGTAATGCAAGAGTGATATCCCGAGGCCCCGTCGAACCGGGAGTATTTATTTTAAAATCGCATATTTGTTAGTTTAAAAATCGAGCTGTTCGATGAGCAGGTCGGGCGAGTCTAACCTTGGCCTGGAAACATATCGGTCTTGGCGCACCTTGAGCTTAGATAAAACAATTTAAATGTGGTCCAGCCTTTAAATATGTCTCGAGCGCTGATTTTCTGAAAAAACAAAGAACGAACTTTTTTATTAATTTGGCGCCCAACGCGTTGAATATATGTATTATACGTTATTACTGTCGGGGCGTAGTAAAATGAAATACTCCCAACGCGTTCTTGCCCAAGACAGGGTGTCGTGGCGGTTAACGAGGGCCATTTAAAAAATAATTTTTTAAAGGAACCCCGCAATTAAACTCCTTTCGGACAATCGAGGCCGGACAATTACGAAAGGCGTATTGTCCGCGTATGCAACGCGTTTCTTAAGCCGCGTAACGCGTCCCGAAATTCCTTTTTCTTTCTCTCGCTTTTCTTTTTTTTTCTAGATAACCGACTGTTAATAACCGTCGGTGAGAACGACCTCGGTGAAGTGGATGGCGTGCACGAGAAACGTGTCGAACATAGGCCCCGTGGCTTCATTCAAACGCCGTTTTTGTCCCACCCCATTGCCACTCCCCACGGACGTTCTAATTATTCGCAGTTCGTCTAACGCTAATATCCTTTCTATTTCCCTACTCATAACTACAATAAACTTCCGAAGATTTGCACTTCGATATTAAGACTCAGTGTCCCGATTCTGAGGGGCATAATTCCCGGGCCTCAATGTTTAATTCTCCTACCAATCACCTTTCTCCAGCTATAAATTCCTCTTATACGTAAAGAATCAATAGGGAATAAGACGTGGGGAAACATTTTATGAGGTCTCGAGAGCCTCGAATTAGGACTACACGCGAGGCACTGGGACAGGCGGACCACTTCAGACAGTGTCACCGGCAATTTCTGTGCATTTGAAATTCTACGCTGTGCAACGCTGAGTTGAAATTTGCGATCGAAAGAAGCGATTACAAATACTTTAACTCTAATTCAGAATATCGTGAGACTATATACAAATCTTGCTTAATACACGCATTCCTAAATATGTGTTGATTAATCGGGAATGTTGGAACGAAACTACCCGACTGAATTCTAGTCAGTGTGCTGGATTCAATCGGTCGACATCTGTAATCGAAGGATCTAAAATGAATTTCTATCATTGCAGCGAAATAGCGGACAAAAAAAAGGAATTTTCGAATGAATAACATCATTCCGAACTGACAGAGCCGGGGATATTCCCCCACCGCCTCTGGTAACTTCCTTTATCTTTATTAGCGGATCTTCTGTCCTTCCGTCGGAACGATGTGGCCATCCTGTTAGGAGGAGGGGGGGGGGGGTGGGACACGCGAGCGCAATATGGACGCCGTTTCGAAATTTTACGGGAGGATTTTACAACCGGTTCTGAAACGCGGATTGAATAAACGGCTACCGGTGGCTCGGGTCCGGCCCCATTGTCTGTTCCGTAGAGACCTCCCCCCTCCCTCTCCACCGAACACGTATTTCCGATGATTTATCGTGGCCGGCTATGAAATTAATAAGGCTGTCCGATCGAGCTCCCGGCCCGGTACGTTATACAACTGCTAAAAATATAAGCTATCCGCTCGCCAAAATTCGGAATAGCTCTTGTTTCGCCCATAAACGGTGAATTAGCGACGTACCGGCGGAGTGTCCGCGACCGTAATTCGAATTCCGACTCGGAATCCATTTAGAAAAGACTCGAACGTACAGAAACGGACGCACAGACAACAGATCGCAACTGTTACTTACCGTCACTTAATTAAATATCGGCGCTATAAGCTCTCGAATATACACCTATATATAACTCTTTCACAAGTTATTTATAGAGAATACATGAAAGTTGAATGTGTAATACATATGTACAAATATATCATATTTGGCTAAAATAAAAAAAAGAATTCGAATTAATACTTTATTATCCGATCGAATTTGAGTACTTAGAAGGTGCCGGCGCAGCTTCTTCCGCTCGGGTTCCGGTTTCTCCGGCCGGAAAGGATCGCGTGTCGATTTCGGATTTCTGCCCGGATTATCAGATATGAAATTGAAATCGGGCCGCGTTTTTTCTTTTTTTAAATTTTTTTTTCTGTTTCCGGCCGGTTCTCGAATATCGGATCGAATTCGATCGGCCGGAAATTCGATAATCCGTATGCTGGGACCGGGATGTAAACAACTCAATCTTCGAATCTCCGGGACTCGAATTAAAAATCGATTATCGCCGGACTGCGGTCGCAGGGATACTTTTTTGCCCGCAGAAATATAAAAGGAAAAATTCGCTCGAAATCGAGCGCGGGGGCCAGGCGCTTAAGGAGAGAAAAATCACGGGCTAGAAACGTTTCGTTTTTTCGACATCGTTAGTACACAATAAAAAATATTCCGAGGGAAGGCTTTCCTCCCGGGTGTTGATCGCTTCCGACGCTCCTGAACGGAAGTTAGTGATAATATATATTTTGTTAGTTATTTTATTTATAAACATATAAGTTAGTAATTATATATTTATAACAATTATATATATAATATATAATATTTCAATATGTAAAATATAAAACTATTAGAAATTGTTTTTTAAATGTCGTTGTCAACACCTGCTAACCGAGGTTCTTCCCACAGTATTCGCGACCACCGAAAGTTAGTCAGTGAACATATAATCCATATTCTTTCTATAATATCTATATCTATAGTGCCGAAGGGGCCGTGTTACTATTCGGCACACTTTCGAGCGATCGTTCGCGCGGGACTCAAACTGCCGACCAATTGGGAAACATCGCCTGGTGGGAGGGGGCGAATTACGGCCGTATCGAATCCACCGGTTTAGTATTTAACGAGACTCGACCGGGTGGTAAAACGTCGAAGGTTAAAGTGGCCGAGGAGCCTAAAATATCAGAGGTGAGAAAGTTTACTGTTAGAAGCCCCGGTCTTATGTAAGCCGGTTGGTGCCATCCCGCGCCGGCCTTCGAACCCGCTGCCCCCTTTTACCTCAACCGTACCGTTTACCAAACAGCCTCCGAAGCGAAAAACCCGAAATATCAGATATCGAACACCTGGTCGCTGGACAAATATTGGGACAAGTATCCGAATCTTCAAAGTTTCAAAACTCCATTATCTCCTGCGCTATCAACGGGGCACTGACAAAATGATTCCTGGACCGGTTCCAACAGCCTATTGAAAATCAAGTGCGGTTGATGATTGACACGGAACTCGCGTAAAAGACTCAAACCTAATGAAACGAAACGACGTTACAAAAAATTGCTACTAAGGCTCCACGACTACAGATTAAAACTATCACTCTCCAACAACTGGATTATTTAGTTGCCTGCCGAATAGTTGGGTAATTCGTTATATTATAACGGACAGTGCTGACATGATGCCCGAGTGCAGACTATTAGGAAACTTCGAATGTATGCAAATTGTTTGTGGACGATTAGCCGACGGTTTTCAAACGAAAATAGGAAGTTTCTCCGAATATCCGACGATTCCGGCCCCATCCGGTAGCTAGACAGTCTTGGACACGAGACCCGGAAGACGAGATACGAATCTACCGAAAATTTCCATAAAATACAATCTCGGTAATTATCCGAATAATTTATAGTGTCCTTGTCCAAGAAACGGCCTTAGAGTTCACGATTAAGCGACCTCCCGGACCGAACGAGCGAAAGGAGCCGAGTGTATCGAGACGATCGATAGTATTAGCCAGTACACGAATTTATTAAATTTAAAGGACTATCGTTTGTTTATATTCGTTTACTGAAATGGATACCGGTCTAATTCCTGGCGATAGACGTAAAATTTTGCTATGGGCGTTTAATGGTTATATTTTAAAATATATCTTTCGCCGAAAACGATTCACCGCGTTTTACTGTTTCGCCTACTACGGGCTTAAGGCCGATACCGGTCTAGTGCCGGGCGACAGACCGGAATTATTTAAAGCAATATAATCAACGTTGCGGGGCTATCTATAGTATGCTTCCTAGATAGTCCATTGCGGTTCGTAAGGTAGGATGGCACGGTAAGGACTCTGCCTCCGCGACGGAAACCGGCCTATAAAACGGCAGGGGTAAGGGGAGAGCGGCGTGGGAACAAGGGCAGTAAGCAGTAAGGCCCAGGGCCGTTACCGGTTAGCCAGCCCGACCGCAAAACCCAGCTTCGCTTTGCGGTATTCCGCAAGTTGAGCCATTCCCCAACTTCCAACCGAATACCGGCCAAACAATTGATAATATCGATTCAACGCCGTTTGAGTGTGACGGACAACGAACCTGGGCCCATTTAGACCGATCGGGAAATTTCGCTAATCACCGACGGAGGAGGAAGCTCGCCAGAAAGGGCGAGAGAGCAATTTTTTGAGAAATTATGACTTACTGCGCGTTAGTACAGGTTGTGGGTTTATACCCGGTGGCCTTATTATTATTGTGTTTACAAGCTAAATAAAAAGCGGTATTAGAAACATTAAAAGAAACTAGCCTATTTAGCGAATTATCAGTGCTGCTGTGTTCCGACAGGTTGCTTTCGTCGGTCGGATCGTAGTTCCATCTGCTGGATGGAACCGGTATTCCATTTCCGGTATTAATACGATATTAAACACCCCAACCCCAACTGCCCCAACTGAAGTTCCTCTACAGCGAGTACCTATGGGTGAACTTCGTCGGTAACGCTTCGAAAATTTCCTCCCGTTTTATTGAATAACGGTGGAAGACCCACGGCGTCGTCCGGAGCCAGTATGCTTGCTAGCTCTGCTTTTATCAAGTTAATGGAAATGCCTAATACCTAAACTGAACTTCGAAATACATATTTCCCCCGTTAAATGGATGAGAGTGGTAAAACTAACGCAAACGTTTTTTGTTTTGTTGAAATTGGAAATGAGCCTTTTTGACGCGCCCCGTAAAGCTAGCGTTAAGTGCGTCCGGAGGAAACTCCGCTGGTGAAAACCAGGGTCCCCTTTCCCCCTTTTACGACTTTCTCGTCGCCATCGCCCTGTAGTATATCCGTTTCTCCTGTACGCGAGCCAGATTAGTTTCACGAAAAGGAGACCGACACTACCGGAACCGTTCCCAATTAGAGGACTGCAAAGGTAACAGTCCCAAGTGGAAAAACAGCTTATAACGCCGGAAATATGATATTTAAATTTTGAAATCAGTTCCATAAATTCCTGCTTGCTTATACCGCCACCGTGTTCCACCTTGGTAACAAGCTCATTTGAATATCTAAAATAAGTTTCGAAACGGAGCAATGTCACCCCAGTCCCATTCGAACGGTTTTTCTTTGTCTCTGCCCGTCATTATTGCCGTATATATCTGCATTAATTAATAGTTATCGATGAATTAATTGCAACCAAACTGTGAGGTCTTGGGAGCGCATTCACAAGGCCACGCCCAGCTTCCAAGTATCCCTATCGTCTTATTTGTATCGTCGATATCCGATCGAAAACATAAATTGGCAATCATGGTTCTGATCGGGAAAACTGAACGAATGGATAATTAAAAGCTGAATAGCCTCGTATCTCTTATTTTTTAGTACTGCTAGGCATGAACGGTGATTTCAACCTAGATTTTAGTTACTTTAATGATAATTCTGTCGAATGAATCATTGGGCTTGGGCAAGAATTCGAGGCGGGTGGCATTGTGCAATAACAAACGGACACTTTAAAACACTTGTATTGCTTGTGTAACTTTAAAATACTTGTAGTAGTTATTTTTTCTATTTTATTTATTAATGGATGGATAACGGAGGAGTGAAATGGGACGAGGAGTGAGACGGGAATGAAATTATAGGAACGGGGATTTTATTGTTTCCTCAATTGTTCGTCAAGAATGCCTTATTTTAATGAGGTAAATTTATGTTCACCCTATCGGGATGAGATCGATATTGCCTTCACGTATGTTATTTAAATCCGCCCTGTCACGGGTTCCGAATACAGCCCCGGAGGGCCGAGTTCAAAATCTTGGGTCGTCTTTTGAGTAGCCAGAAAAATAAATGCGATTTGAAATACAGACCTGTAAAAAGTATGTCAAGAATTACAAGACCCAACCTGTTGAACCTTGGAATAACTTGAATACAAATCAGGTAGAGAATGCCTCTTCGATAATGGCCTGTACTCCATTTTATAATAACTATTGTCCGGACATAAATTACCTGCGACCTGCTATCCTTTCGTTTCAATTATACGATTCGACGAGTTCCAATCGGAGCAAGGGATACCCGAAACGAGAGGGCCGATTCTCGGAAATTTTCGGATAACGCCGTTGCCTAACGTTGTTGCCTAAAGGAACGACGCCAGTGAACAATGCTGTACACGCGAACAATAGACATGTGACAGCTAACAGGGGGGAAAGGTGTCGACAACGCCTCGACCGCTTGATAACCGCCCGTGAGCGTTAGCTAGAAGAAATTACACTATATATATATATATATATATATATATATATATATATATATATATATATTCCTACCATAAAAGTTCCATAACCTTTCTGCAGTTGTACTTACAACTATAAAGGCTGATAATGGATATATAGTGGAATAAATAAAATGGAGGAATTTATATTTCAGAAATTGAAGGCAGCAATAACGCACCGTCCAACTAGACGAAGGCTAGATTGGAATCATAGCGGTTAATATTTTAACTATATTGAATGTAAGTTTTCGTCAAAGTACTGTAGACAATATATAAAATATACATAGTTTCAGCTTGTGTAATATATTTTCACAGTCGCCGGGAATTAAAATACGCGACGACTTTTTATTTCTAAGGGTGAAAACTACTTATTTGCTTTCCGCTTGATGCACGTTCCCGATAATAGTGTCTTTAATTTAGACCCACCGACTGAGGTTGTTGCGCAACGCGGTTCCAATCCTGATTTTCTGTCTTCATTTTAATTATACTCGAATACTTTATATAGAAAGTTGACTGCAATTACGCCGGGGGGTAAGGCCTAGGAAAGCCGCGAGGCTGTAATGTCAGTTGTTAAAGACACGATTACAGTCTATTATTTACTGCGTAATAATAGTTAGATTATATTTATTACATTTCGAGATTATACTTCATTTCCGTAAATACTCGACGCGATTTAAGTTCGGGATTTTGATTCGTCTCCCGTTTCCAGTTGCTCGGTTTCGACTTCTTGTCGCCGTCGATAGCGTCCCGTCGGCAATGATAGTTTTTTAATTCCGGACCACTGTTTTCTTTCAGCAATGAAGGGGGTACTCCCTTATATCTAACTAGTTTCCATCACTCGCATCCGATTGATAATCTCTGGCTTATCGAATGTCTGGGAACGTGCGATTCTTAGCTAGAGACCCGCGTACTCTCTCGAGCATGGGCTCCGGTCCTGTCCTACCACGCGACTGCGCTCCCATTAATCCACTCTATATCTTCTTTTCTTTATGCATGGGGGAAACCTCCCATCGGAATACCGGAACCTTCAGGCGAAAACCCCAACCGGCATCCGCCATTTCTTGGCTTTTCCGATCACCACGTCGGTAATGATAAGCGATCGGAGTCGAAAAACCGCAGGAGCGGTGATATTTGAGTCCTCGTTTCTTCTGTCCAGTTTATATAACTGGACAATGGAAGCCAACGACCGGTACCATTGCCACCTTCCTGTTCCGTTCAAACACACTATTCAACTTTAATCCGGGTGTACAATTAAAATTAATATCAAATTAACAATTTATTAACGCGTAATACTGTGGGTCAGCAGGGCTTGACCATCCGCTAGTGCGGGATTTTTTTCCTCCGTTTGGGGGAATTGGCAAATACCCATCCACCACTGCTAAACGAGGTCCTTCCCCCTGTATTACGCGAAACCCGCCGGAAGTTTTGGTCAGAGTATTTTTCGTCGGCTACTGACGATGGCGAATAGATCCAGATCCCAAGATTTTTCTTGGTTTAAAGACCGGGCTATTTGGAAACCACCCGAACGGGCTCCACTCGAAGGACTTTTTCTCTTTCCTTCTGGGGCACTACGGCTGCTTCTGACGTTTCGGGACTTTTCAGGGTCCAAAACGTCGGACAGAGTATTTTACTTCATAATTCAAGTTCCGGTCACAGAACCCTTCGCTCATTTAATGTATAATTTGTTGTAATAGCCGTATTTTAAAAACAGCGCTAAAAAACAAATTATTAGGGTGTTCCAAATCTTGGACTCACGTTTACCGTCCGTAGGATGTGGTCGTATCGCGTGGGCAAGTAATTGCGCCAAATTAAAAACGCTGACGACCCCGTTGTTGTTTGCAAAACGAATATGTTTGGTAATTGGAAAAAGGTAGCGGCGAGAGGTCGCTGACCGTGTGTACACTCACCGGAACAGACGACCACGATTATGGCCATTGTTCGCCGGCCATTGTTCCATAATTCACAGCCTCGAAACTCTTTAAAACCTAACATTTTTTCTCTGTTTGTACTGTTTTTTTCGGCTAGTTTTGTCCACTGCCATTGTTTAATCGTTTTCTAATCTAAAACTAAATACAGCGATACGCCGGTATGTAGCCTTTGAAAAGATAAACAGTTCCAAAACTGTATAAAAAGACCATATCGGACGCTTGTCCTCCAATGTCCCTATTCGAAACAGCCCTACCCACGGCGGATAAAGTAGACAAGATTCGGCACATAAAGTTAATCTCAAATAGTAATCATATTACTGGACAATAGATCGAAACTAGGTTTAAATTGTTACCGGTTTAGTACACTGTACCTAAACCGATAGGGACGTGCGGACGGCAGATATTAAAAAAATTCAAACCTTACAGTCGAAAATGTCGGAAAATAACCGACGCACCCTTTTTATGTCTCCGACCTCACCCTACTACAGATCTTAAAGTCCAGTGTGTTGCCTTAAAAAAAACAAATTTCCCGACTATCTCCTGACATCCCAAACGTTATTTACAGACACCTGAAAAGGAAATGGCCACGTGATTTACACATACCTAGAAACAAATAAATAAAATTTTAAGAAGGGGGATTTCCCCTCCGTTATTCTCTACTCGTTAATAGAGCTGCTCGAACATAAATGTCGCTTATTGTATTTTACAGTTGTGGCAATAAAACATTAGTATATAATTGTGTTAACAAGCATTTGAGACGTTAGAAGTCAACTCAAGAATAGTAAAAAATATTAAATTGTAATGGGTGGTATTAACAGACATTAATGGTTGGTCTTTATAGACTGTAAATATACAATCGATTCTACTGAGGGTATGCCCGCAATGACTTCACCTTGTATATCTCCTTCTGGAGACTGTAACTACTGCAGGGGGGCATATAACGGCCGGACTTGAACTTATATTTGTTATAAATAAAACCTTTTGCAGAATATCGCCTTTAACCGGGAGGCGGCTAGGATGGAGACTTTAATGACCCTCCCGGCTGGCAATTATTATTTTACAGTCATAATTTTTCGTTCGCAAAGTGGAGACATATTCCCAAGGACAGAAATATAAACAACCGTTACAGAACAAAAACCATATCAGTTATACTAGAATATGTAGTCTGCATATTGTGACTCGTGTAATTCACTCTAAGGGTACTAATGAGTCACTGACGAATTCGTAGGAGAAAGCCGGATTTACTATAGTCTGTTTATGATTACATTCCTGCGCTATTTTTCTTTTTTACTTCTTGTACAGTCAACAGTTATAAGTGAGATACGCTTGTTATAAGTATATAGCAGTTATAAGTCAACAGTTATATAACATATAACAGTTATAAGTCGAAAGATCGAAAATGTTGTTCTTTCAGGAATTTTCAACGATTTGTCCCATTCTCCGTCAACAGTGGTCCCAATGTGAAATACACTTTACCTATAACGGGACGGTTGTAATACATGTTGATGATTTCCCGAACATCGGCGACGGCGAGAATTTCGGTAGATTTAAAGAATAAGAAGATATATTCACGGCAGTTAATTTAATCTGTGGAGGGTGGGAAACGTTATCGTGTTTTATGGGGTGATGGAAGGGGTGGCTGGAGGAGAACGAGACCCAAAGTGGAGTCGGTCTCCTTGACACAGTTGGAAACAGGTCGTGCTTTAAATGGTCAAATCCGCACCAACCATCCCCCCAACATCATCCAAACATCAGGAAAATTCCCCCACCTTTTTAATTAAGTATTCGAAGCTCTGTTGTTAATCCTTGCAAACAAATAATAAACAGTAATAGATCAGTTTGAATTAGCTAGAATAAAGAAGAGAGATATCCTCGGTCTGTAGTCCCAATACACGACATGGAAACAAGCGATATTAAACACGTTCTACAATTGTACTTATTGCTATGTTTGCTATTCGGTAATTTAATTATTTAAGCGATTAATCGTAAATAAGAAAAACAAAACTCGTTACAGTAGATTCGAAACAATTAAAAATAAGCGAAAATGCGCGAGGCAGAGAATGAAGTGGGATAAGGAAGGGCGGTTATTAATGTCGAATCCAGCCGGCGAAATTAACTGGCGACTTAACGCTCCCAAGTTGAGTTAAATAAAGCGGTTAATTTAATTATAGCGGTTAATTGGGTCAGCGGCTTTGTTGACTTTGTAAAAAACAAAACCGAGCCGGTACAAGTCGGGTCCGATCGATTTCAGAGGTCCCTGAACCAGATTTTTAAAAAAAACCCTTTCGGTCGAATTGACTAATTCCCCGGCCCGTATTCGGGACTCCAATTCTCAAAGTTGCGGTCCTCAATCATTCCTTACCGGATTTCATGGCCTTCTGTCGTTTCTAATAGACTTTTCATTATTCGGTCTTAATTATATTTCAATTTCGATGGCTTGATTTTTCAGACTTGGGTCATAATGACGCATTTTTTTTACCACTTTCATCCGTTACACGAGGGAAATATATATCTATTATTTTTTTCAATAGTCTTGTAATTTTGAAATTCTCTACGCGTTACACCTTCGGGTGGCTTCTTTATCGGGAGAAATAATCTACATTTAAAAACAAACAATAAACTGTCCGCAATTGTACTAAAATATAACGGTTGATTGTACAATAAATAAAAAAGAAAGGACAGGTATGTAATCATAAAGAAAGTAAAGTACAACCGGCTTTCTCCTATGAATTGGTCAGTGACTCATCAGCACCCTTCGAGCGAACAACATGCCGAGTATTGTTCGTAGCAGGAATAATTTTCCAAAAAATGGCCAGTAATGGCTTTTCGCCCTTTCGGGAAGGTGAATCAGAGCGTTCCATTTCCTACAAGGGTACAGGGAGGAGTTGGCTTTCGAAACTGCGGAAACGTGTGGGGCGGGGGGCAGCGTAATTGGAAGCGGAATTGAATTTAGTCTGCTGGCGAGACGAATGCCAATTCGTAGAGCTAATTGGCGTGAAGTTCAAAATTGGCGGGGGGAACGAACACCGGTTAATTCCGCCCATAAGGCCTTCGGTCGGACAAACCGGAAAATTGCTGGATTTACGATTTTCAGCGCGGTTCGGTTTTGAGATCCACCATTCGCCTCAGACACACTTGCATGTTCGTCGACAGAACTGCAATTTCCGTAATAAAAAATCTAGTTTAATTCCTGGCTTACTGCAGTTTTTACTTACAATAATTGTGTTGTCATTCATTCACAGTTTTCCTCAACCCGTACATCCCGATTCGACGGTTTATCGTAAGTACAATTGCGGTTTATTATCTCATTTCTCTCGATGAAGAAGCTGTGTCTGATTTTTTTTAGACATTTTCTTCAATAACGAGTATAATATGGCCCCGAGGGCTTTTTTTCTAAATAAATTTAGATTTCAAAGTATATTTGTAGTGGCAGTGCTTACAGTACAATAACAGATTGCGAGTGTTATAACTCCTGTGAACGCTTGACATAAAAGAATGTTATCTAAAATGGTTTCATTTAATCTAAACATTGAAATGTGCAGTTTCCAGTGCAAAGTCCTTTCTGAAATCACCCGTGAAGATCCGATACGGTAGTGTGTTGTTCGCGTTTATTTTTAGTCTCCCAATCCCAATCGTCGGCTAATGAACTTAATTGACTTTTTGTTTGAAAGTACAATCTTGTCGTATAAGAGTTATCTCCAGCCTGGATCCGACAAGTTTCCTCCATGCGGCGCTCAAACCAAACTTCGAGGGGGGGTACTTAAGTCTGATAAATTAAGCTATTTCCCACGAGGAAGATCATTGCCCTATCCCAAGTCTGAGAAATAACGTCGCAAATTTAATTTGAAACGAAGGAAATTCATTATAATAATTTACGATCGTTGCCCTTCGTTATGATTATAGCACAAAACAAAAATTACTATAGTTTTTCTTATTTCCTACCAGATATAGGTAATTAAATGTGTGGAGAAGAAAATTGTTATGCAATATCATTTCCCACACACCTAAAAGTTGGTTCCGTGTGATAAAACAAATTTCTAATTTCGGCGCCGATCAATATTCCGTTTTGTTTTGTTTTTTAAGAAGATCGTTTTGAAAGGAGACGTACATAGGAGGGGCCCCCAGGAAACAGGTTAATGGGAGGAGGGGTAATGTTATACAATTAGGAGCTTTCACTCCCCGGTTCACGTAACAGGTTGCGCATATCATCAGTGAAATGCCACTCTCTGACCCGCCAGTTACATATTCAAATGCCGCGGGGGCTTTGGTCCCACACCTCCCGACCCCATTTCCCTAAGCCCATTATTGAATTCCCGCCGCTCGCCGTTTGTTGTCCCGTTTCAGCGTCCATTTTTCACCCTTGTCTTCCTCGAAAATTATCTTACATCATAATCGGCCCACTGCTAAGGTTCGGTATATGTACCGGCGTATCACCTACGGCTCGATATATCACCTAAGGCCCGAAGGGCACGACGTGCGAGGTTCTTCCTACAGCGTTACGCGATCTTACCGGAAGTCCGGTCAGCGACCATAGGAACGCCACCAAAAGTTGGCCGTCCGTCGGGGTGGGGGAGGTCGTGAACGATTGTAATGGCAGAAGGTTGGGTTTCCGGTGTATAAGACACGGCCGATCCATTTGAAGGGACGTTGTTGTAATGACCGAAGATTCAGTCAATCCGAGCTCGGGGGGCCTCTTCCAGCTTAGTCGTGATCCCATTCTTCATTTTCGACACAAGCGCACTCCGAGCGCACATGCCGCATAAGCATCGAGCTTGTCGTATTCTCAGTATCCCTTCCGGGCGGTTGCCTTGGGAAGGGTACTGATTTCTTAGAATTCTCCCTCTGTTAACGTAAAGAATTAAATAACGTAGGTTTCGTGTGTTTCTTCCTCTCGCTGGTTTGGTTTTTTGCTAGACCGGTTTCGCCTGTTCGCCATCTTCAGTAGCGGTGTTAGTCACTTTGGACGTTTTTTGGGCATCCTCACTGCACTGTCACTGTCACTTGTACTGTGAGTAATACGTGGGTTGTTATTATGTTTTGGGGGTGTCTTTTGTCTTCTTTGTGTTGGGGGGGTGTGGGATTATTGTTAATGGGCTTAAGTCTATGTCCGATTGTCGGTCAAAAAAGGGGATTGTGGTGGTGGTTGGGCGTTTGAGGTCCTTTATTAGGATTAGCGGAGCGAATATAGCGTCACTTTGCGAATTTATCTTTTCATTTATAATGTTGTTTAGTGTGTGTTTGAAAATCTCCATACTCTCTATTATCTAACCCCTCGCAGACCACAAAACAGTTATGTTAAACTAAAGAATTAAACGAATCATATGAAAGCGAACCCGTGAACTTTAGTCATTGTTTCCCCGCCACCAACGCCCCAATAACACCGGCCCAGAGATTTGGTTAGCTTATCAGTAAGCTGGATCTGTACTTATAACTGTAAAGTTGAATTTAGAAAAATAAAACGATTAACGTAAGTTATTTTTAAACCGAAAAATGGGCGGCATAAAAACACGATCGTTATTTACTACAATTTTGTCTGTCATAAATATACGAAAGCCAAAGGTAGAATTGCAAGTTACCACACGGCTGTCGTTTCCATTCTTTTGCCTTTTGTAATCTTCCTACGACTGCGGCTAACACATCCTGCTTGTCAACTCCGCTATTGTCCGTTAATGAATTTACTTATTTACACTCCGCCTCAGCTGTGTTTTCCATTTACCGAACGTTGTTGAAAATTAAACGCGGATTACAATGGCTAATTGAGGGGAAAAAAGACAATAGTGTAAGACAATAGAAACATAAACTGATGCATAAAACATATATTACTTGCTAATACTACACGGCAGAACTGATATGTAATGAGTTGTATTACATCAGGCAATAATAACGGATAAGCCTAGTTGATTTCCTTTCTTTCCCAAAGGAAATATAACGGGCGTGATTTTAACAATATCAAAGATCGTTAATAATTAAATTAATTAATTGTTTTATAAGATGTTAAAAATTATAACTACACTGTCTAAACCGGGCTGCCCACAATACAGTACCGTTATAAAATAATAATGGAGATTTGTTACAAAGAGAGAAAAAATGAAATGATGTCCTAATATGGCTATTGTGTTAAGTTCTCACATTTTTCAAGTCCAAAAAAATAAAAGTCGTTTTTATATATAAGACAAATTGAAATTGCGCCAGTTGATGTGTTCCCCCGTTCTGATTTATGTGTATCGCATTACTCGTAAAACTAGAGACTGTAAAATCGCTAGATTACAGGGTTGAATAACAATTTCCTTTGATTTTGTATTCGTTAGAATTTAAACCCGGACAGTAAATCATAACATTCAATCATAACGTTTAATATCACGATTAAACGATTAAAATTAATTGCCTAAATCATCGAGTTGAAAATATAAGAATAGCATTTAGCTAATGCGGATCTCGATTAAAAGATTGTTTTGGTCTGAATGTGATAAGGGCCGGTGGAAGGACGATGGCACTTGACGGACAAATTTAACAATGATTTCACGATACATGTGAAAAATTAAGTATAGAAAAACAGAACAGAGATTTTTTGCAATACGAAAGTGCGAACGTTTGTAATAATTACGAGAATAATGAATGATGAGTGAGTGAATAATGAGTAATTTTAGGGACGAAAGGTGGTTATGGAGAGCCGAGTGGAGAGTTTTACTTATTTTTATTTTCGTTTAATTATCTTTTCTGGGCGGCATTTGTGAATGCTTTGCTGTCTATACTGGCCGGTGACCACGTACACCGGTCCTAAACTAGACCGGTAACGGCTTCTCGCCGCGCTCAGTAGCATTCCGTCCCCCACTTGAAAATGAAACGCTCGTTAATTGGACAAATTCGCGTTTGTTTTTCTTTTCCCAATAAGGGTCCACTTAGAACTCTGATTAGCGTAATTACTATAGGAGAGCGCGACCTTCAAACGGCTCCGAGACCTAATCACCCCCAATTATTTCCCTCAGAAGGTTAAATAAATAGGATAGAGCTTCTGTTAACTTCTGTTTTTTTATTGCCGGGGGGTTATTACGCTGCTGGGCTAATTTCACTCGGCCTGCCGAATTCGGTTTCTGTAATTGAACACCGACCGGCCCCCACCGACTCCCCCATTACACCCATCATTAACTATTCCCTCTCCCCTATACCTTATTATAAAATATTTATATTATTTTTCGTAAATTTCGTGTGTTTCTGTCTCCCCTCGCTCTATTCAGTAGCGCCGTTAGTCACTTTGGCACTTTGGATGTTTTTGGGCATCCTCACTGCACTGTCACTGTCACTTGTACTAGTACAAGTCAAACCCATCTGGTGTTGTGTATTTACGATCATAAAAGTTTTCCTATTATTGAAAAATGTATTTTTAGTAATCTAGTTAATCGGTGGGCGCTAGTTTATCGGTGAATGTGCACCGAACGAACTTTAGTTAGGTACATGTCCGCACCACCCTCAGGGGGGCGCTAGTTTATCGGTGCAAGTGCACCGAACGAACTTTAGTTAAGTACATGTCCGCACCACCCTCAGGGGGCGCTAGTTTATCGGTGCAAGTGCACCGAACGAACTTTAGTTAAGTACATGTCCGCACCACCCTCAGGGGGCGCTAGTTTATCGGTGCAAGTGCACCGAACGAACTTTAGTTAAGTACATGTCCGCACCACCCTCAGGGGGCGCTAGTTTATCGGTGCAAGTGCACCGAACGAACTTTAGTTAAGTACATGTCCGCACCACCCTCAGGGGGCGCTAGTTTATCGGTGCAAGTGCACCGAACGAACTTTAGTTAAGTACATATCCGCACCACCCCTCGGGGGCGTTAGTTTATCGGTGCAAGTGCACCGAACGAACTTTAGTTAAGTACATGTCCGCACCACCCTCAGGGGGCGCTAGTTTATCGGTGCAAGTGCACCGAACGAACTTTAGTTAAGTACATTTCCGCACCACCCTCAGGGGGCGCTAGTTTATCGGTGCAAGTGCACCGAACGAACTTTAGTTAAGTACATGTCCGCACCACCCTCAGGGGGCGCTAGTTTATCGGTGCAAGTGCACCGAACGAACTTTAGTTAAGTACATGTCCGCACCACCCTCAGGGGCGCTAGTTTATCGGTGCATGTGCACCGAACGAACTTTAGTTAAGTACATGACCGCACCGCCCTCAGGGGGCGCTAGTTTATCGGTGCAAGTGCACCGAACGAATTTTAGTTAAGTACTTCTCTACATTCGTGGCTTATTGATTGCACTTTTATTTTTAAAAAGTATATATGTAGACCTATATTTACTAAAATTGTAAAAATATTAACCTAAAAAAATAAATTTAACGTAAACCCCTTTAAACTAACGTAAACCCTTTAAAATTTCTAATTGACTTGGGACGCGTTCGTTCTATGTCGTGATAATTGAACAAGAACAAAATTTAAAATGACCGACCAAATTCGAAAGATTCCGAACATAAATTCGGAACTCGATCGGCTGAAGTCAAAACCCAATAACCAGATGCCAATTGAAACATTCTCGCCCGACCGCCCATTTGTTTGTCCCCAATAGCCAGTTTTCGCCGAGTCGGTTTCAGGCCGAATTGCGCAATTCTGTAATCGTTATATATACACAATTACAAAAAGAAAAAGTCTTTTTTTTTTCGTCCGAAGACATACGATCCGACCGAGCGTAAATTACGCCGAATGGAAAGCCGATTCCTCGGGCTCCGTCGGGGGCCTCAAATTTGGGACGGCGGCCGAAATTCCGTAATCGAAAATTTGTTGACCCCGATCGATCACTTTCCCCGCGGCGGGATTATTTCGGTCTCCGGTATCACTGTGACGGGCGTTGTTCCACCGACCGTTCGCCACAAACCAGTCGAGTGCCGCCACAAAGTTCTCTCGGAAACTTTGATCAATCCGCTAGCGATCTATTTTTAGTCCCTGCACCCAAAGCGAAGGGGACTTCGTACAGAAATGTCAGTTGTTCCAATTCAAAATTGAATAGAATACCACAGACCTGTTTGCAAGTATTTCATATTCGGGAACTCTGTCCTTGTTCTGCACTACATTTGACAACAATAGCGGGACGAAATCTCAATCGGGTCGCTGGGATATTGTTTGTGTTTATCGTTTTATTTTCCGAGTTTACAAATTAAAAATTCGCCTTTCTCAATCGATCAAGCATACGTAGCATCTGACCAAGATTCGATCCGGTTCACTGTTGGGACACAGATTCATTCGATTCAGCGTTGTTGACCCTCGATTCCGTTCTATAGTTTGGTCCGAAGTTATTTAATATCATTTCGTAGCGGGTTCAAAATTTGCACTCGTCCGAGAGCACACCCGTGACCAGCTTAATCCGCAGTGGGACGCAAATTCGATTTTAATTGAATCGAGCGGCCGAAACACCGGACATTTTTTTTTTCTTTACAAAGAACAAAAATCGGCTTGTTCCCAATCGCGAGTGGTGTTCTATCGGCCAAATATGACAGAGCAATATTGAATAGCGTATTACCGAGCGTTCACCGGCGATTAGTTTACTACATGCTGCCGCTACTGCGAGGACTCCAGCCGGTTCTATAAGAGACTAAAATCTGTAATGGCATACATAATCCGACGTGGCTGGCAACACTACGGTAAAGTGCAGTTGATAGTATCGTGAGAGTGTTACTAACGGGGAATGCTAATGGCGACTGTGAGAATCAGGCCTGAAGTTAACACTAATGTGTTCAGGGTAAAATCTATTTAGGACGTACCTTAACATATCGTTTCTATTTAACCTATCCAAGAACCGGATTGTAAATTTTAAAAATATAAACTTGTAAAATAATTATTGGAAATAGAATTCATAGGGAACTAACTGGGTACAATGTGAATTTCTGTTGTATAGTCTGTGAATTAAGCTGAAGCTAAACACAGGTTTAAGCCTAAGCTTAAATACATTAAGGAGTCAAACACCTCACGAGAGATAAGGACACATATACAAATTGTAATAACGATATATTTATGAAAAATTGTTGTTCGTAAAAATTTTAATTTCGATATATTTTTTAAATAAAAAAAAACTTACGTGTAGAAACTGTTGGAAACATTTAGATGATAACAAATATAATGTTTGCCAAATTATAAAACTTATCCGATATTTGGTTTGTTACATAACATAATGTTAATTCTCCGGATATAAAATAAATCATATTTCTTAATTAATCAAACAGAATATTTAATTTCTATTAAACTTACAATGGAACAATATTGTTTTTCTACTATATGAGAAGCAAGTTTCATTTTTATATGTTCTTAAAAATACCGGAGAATGAAAGTCAATCTGTTATTTAACAAATTAATTATTGGAAAATAAATTTTGACCTGAAGTTCTGGCTGAGAGGGGGCTTCGTACTTCGACTCGGCCTTCGCGGCTCCTATTTTAAGTTTATTTCTCTTCGTTTCATCGAAGAGAAAAAACCCCAGGTAATTAATAGGTAACCGCAGTCCTTCCATATTAGAGCAAAGCATTTTTTCTTTTTTCTACAGGTGCTCGATAATGCCAATCGTAAACTCCGCACGAAATGTACAATTATCGATTCGAGGGTTTCAATGCGCGCGACAATAACCATTCTTCATATGTTGCCATGAGACACAATTTATTTGAAGTAATCCTCGTACGGAATGATTCTCACAGAAAACGTATTTAACACACAAACCAGCAGTTACATTGAGATATAATAAGAATAGACAATTATCCACACGTCATAAGAAAAGTTAATATAAGAAGAATCAATTACAGACTACGGTCACACCTGTGACGTATATTTTAATATATTGCAAGTATATTTAATATCTTACAGTTGTAAGATAGCTGAATGAAAGATTTGTTACGGTTTGTTAGTGGGGGGG
Organism: Lethocerus indicus; assembly: GCA_019843655.1. Lineage (NCBI taxonomy): Eukaryota > Metazoa > Arthropoda > Insecta > Hemiptera > Belostomatidae > Lethocerus > Lethocerus indicus. The sequence goes on from JACDQD010000001.1 coordinate 35,758,480, forward strand.
GGGGGGACAATCCGTAGGGGCTTTGAATTCGGTCGCTAGACCGATTTTGCGAGCGGATCTTTGTTATCGGAAGAAAATCGGACTGGCGAATCCGCATAAAATAGCGAAAACTACACTCTGTAGTAAAAAAGCGGTGAAACAGCGTGCTCTCAAAATGCTAAAAGCTTGGGTCTTGCGGGATGAAAGGTTATCCGTGAAAGGGGAGTTAGCCAAAGCTCGAATCCGAGGTTTTAATCGGGACGTTAACGCACACAATATCGTATTTATCGGCTACTGATGTTCTACTGGAGACGGCGAAAAGCAGGAGTTGGAGCCTTACTGCGCCCGGACGAACTTGGGCAGTTTACCGCTCTTGAGATTCATCCGAAATCGCCGGCACCGACCATCGTCCAGTTCGCAGCCGCCCTTCCTAGGACACTTTCAAATCAAACCTCCTATTAATTCCAAATATACTCGTTCCTCTTGTTTAATCGGTTAAATTGAAAAACAAATATCAGATATATTCAACGACCGATTTATAAAACAATACCACAACCTGGAACAGACAGAGTACAGAAAACAAATAAGAACAATTTACATGTTTCTAGATGTGTTATAAAACAGAAAAAGCGTTAGAAACATGGAGAAATGCGAAGACATATAATTCCACATCTCTCCGCACTTTTTTGTAAGATTATGTAAATACCTGATTTTATCCCTGTAGGCTCTGGAAATAGAAAGATTTGAAAGATGATCCGATTAGGAAATCCTTAATAAAGATAAAAATATTTAAGTCTTTTTGTATGTACTATATTGCAGTGAACTTTCCAGATTAGTCGAGACACTGTGTAACGGTTCCCAGAGTACCCAGAGTTATGCCATTTTCGAGGGGCGTAATCAATCGTGCCGGCTTTGGAAAATAGTTTGGCGTATTATTTTGTTCAACACTACCGCGTTGCTGATAACGTATGATCCCCGTATGACGCGACAAGTATGGGGGTGAGGGGTTTGCCGATTAAACGGTTACGTTCCGACTGCCAAGCACGTCCCGCGATTTCCTAGCCGAATAACTGAACTACGCCTTACTCGCGGTTCGGAAGACTCGACCCTGTCACCGCTACCGGGATTTCGCGATAAGTAAAAAATAATTCTAATAAAATAATAGTTTTAATGACTTATTTTTATAACATATCCTTATTTTTATTTATTTGCATGGGGGAGGGGGAAGACGGCGGAACCCTACGGCCTTCTCATAAGTGTTATCTTACTAAATTATTGTCTATGTTTGTGCAGGCATAATGGCGGGAGAATTGCCGGTGTGGGTGTGCGGGCAGCAATTGTGGGTGAAAGGGGTGGACGGGAAGACGACGTGCGACGACGTGATCGCGGCGCTGGTCGGCAGAGCGGAGGAGGGCTACGCGATAGTGGAGCGGTGGCGGGGAGTGGAGAAGCCGCTGGGGGGTCCGGTCAGGGTGTGGAAGGTGTGGAGCCAGTGGGCCGACGCCAAGGACGAGGTGAGGCTGACGCTGAGGAGGGTCGGCCGGGAGCCCCAGAAGCAATCCAGGCAAAGACAGAACCCGAAGAAGCAGTGCCAGCCGGGCAAAGCGCACGACATCGAGAAGCTGCTGAAGCTGATCTTGGCCCAGGGCGAGACCATCCAGAACCAGCTGAAGAAGCTTCACGAGCGGGAGGCGCGCTCGGATCCGGAAGAACGGGTGCCCGACCCCTACTCCGGAGAGGGCCCGGACCCGGAGGACGAGAAGGAGAACGACGGAGAAGCCCCGCAGCCCGACCCGGCCCTCGAGAGGCGCCAACTGCGCAAGAAGATCGAGCTCTGGGAGAAGATCGTTAAGGTGAACAAGAAGCTGGAGCGGGAGGAGGAGACCCTGGTGCGGCTGTACATCGGGCTCCAGAGGAACGCCGAGAGGGACGAGGCGGCGGTCACCGCCGAACTGAGGAGGATCGAGATGGAGTCTGAACGCGGCGCTCGGGAACTCCAGTACAACAGCTACAACCTGACCAGGGCCGACGTCCGACTGAGCGAGAGGAGGAAGTACCTGGAGCGGCTGCGGTTAGAACTGGAAGCCAGCGAGCAGGAGACCGCCAGGCTGATCGGAATATCCCGCTCCGTCTCCAAGCCTCCGGCCGACCTCGACTCCAACTCCGACACGGGGCTCAGCTCTTTGCACAGCAGCAGCGAAGAAGGCACCTACGTCCTGGACGCCATCCTCTGACCCAGGCTTGCCCGGACCGCCGGTACAAAACGAATACATCCTCTCCACTAGTACTTTCCCGGACTCCCGTTTAACCGACGCCTATTTATTACGCCGGCGAGTAGTCCGCCCCCGCCACTCCAATTGTATACGAGCGCGCGAAACTGTTATGTAATTTATTAACCGAATTTGAGGACTCCGCCAGACCGATCGACATGTCCCGGTCCGTCGCAAACCCTCCGACCGACCTCGACTCTGGGAGCAGCGAAGAAGGCACCTACGTCCCGGACGCCATCCTCTCCGGTACACAACGAATATATCGTCTACCCTAGTATTTTACGGGACTAAACCGATTTAACGTTAGGTTTACGGACATTGCTAACTTGACGCATACCGGACAGACAGGTATACCGCGTAGAGAATATAAAAATCGCGAAACTTTTGAATAAAGTTCTTCGATATATATTTCCCCTCGATAAATGGATGAAAGTCGGCACGAGTTGTAAAAAGAAATGCGAACGGTTTTTTCATTTTTCCTACCGAAATTGGAAATGCGACATTTTGACGCGTCCCGTAAACCTAGTGTTAACGAAACCTATTTATTCGCCGGCGAGATAGACCGCCTCCGCGACTCCGTTTGCCCCTTAACAGTTTTGCCCAAACTCCGCCCCGGCATCTTAATTTTGTACGCCGATCCAACGATTTGTGCCAAGCTTTATAACTTGTTTCCGTTCGCGATGTTTCATCTAATAGATGGCTCTAGTGGGGCCAGTAAAGATATACCGGTCGCACGATTTGGTCGAAAAAAGAAACTGTTAAGGGGTTAATTGAGTCTTTAATTTGGACAAATACCCGCCGGATTTTCGGGCGAAATTACCTGCAAATTCGATACTAAAAGTAATTTGGAAATATTTACGAAGAGGTAGGGTGTGGGCTGGTGATTTTGAAAAGAGCTCCGCGCGCCCGGAGCCAGAGGACAATGTGAACCGATAAACGAGTGTTATACTTAGCATCTAGTCTGATAATTACCATAATTTCGTATAATAAAATATTAACCGTAGAGTATGTTTTGTAAATGAGCGATATTTAAGCACTGTTTTTCATTTAGATATATGTAACCAAAGTTAGCCTTAAGTTGTACTGTTATTGTTATTTGTTATATATTCCTAATATAATGTTTCCAATTATTATATTTTAAGCGTCGAGTTCATATTTCTACACCAAAAATCACGAATACCAGCGACCAAACATATATGTTCTGTACAAATATTACAAAAATATATGTCATTTTACAATTTGCTCTTTATTGTCTCATCGATAAACCACCGAGCATCGCGATGATAAATGATAATAGGAAACAATTTTAGGTACATTAAGTGCATTTCTAGTAAATTTAAAAATGAATTTCGTTATGATAAATTCATCTTTGTTTGCTTTATACAACCTGCCTACAAATTGTTTCCTTCAAACGTTGCCGAACATTGGTAACTTGAAAAAAGTAGTTCGGTATATGGACGCTAGAGCGGTACCTGATCAGGGAACAATTAAAATATCATCCTATCAATTATAAGCTCTCTGTTTCTAAATTATACTGTACAAGAAAAAGTTTCCATAACATAATTGACTATACATAATAAACAATATAAAATTTTAAATTTTAACAATAATATTATGAAAACAAGTTGAGAAATCATTTGGGTGTAGAAAATAGGATAAATCAAAGCATCCACATTGAAAGAAAATACAAAAATACAAATAGGTACATGCACAATTCTGCAATAGCAAATCAGTGACTCATATTCTCAGAAAACAATTTCATGTCTCAATATCTAGAACTTTTATCAGGTATACTTTTGTTATTGGCACAGATTATACATAAATAAAATAATATTCTGAAATAAATGATTAAAATAGGTTACACTGAATATCTGATATTTGGACAGTAAAATGTTTCATGAAATACATATAAACAAATATTCTCAAAATAATATGAATAGGAAATTAAGTAATAAACCAGTATGAACTGAAATTTTATTTATCTCACAAATGCAATCACAGAGGAAAGAGTTTGCCTTGCAACTCATAATTCAATATTAATAATTCACTGGCACTTTCCACAACGTTGGAGAAATAACAACATGCAACTAACGGTGAAATAAAAGGTAAGGAAAAATTAACACATAGGAAAAAAAAAAAAAAATACATTTTTATTTAGGTGTAATGAATCTTTAACACAGATTATTTAAAGATAATTTAAATGTATGAAAACATGGGTTTATTTTCATAATGGTTTAGGCAAATAACATGTTTGTCTCTTTTTATAATACTTAAAATCATTTACTTTCTATATTTTCTTAATGAGGGTTCAGAGTTTAAAAGATAAATATGTTATTCTACTTTAAATTTAAACAGTAAGACATTTTTTTTGCCCTGTATTTAACAATGCATTTCTCAATGATGAATTTTTCGTAGAACAGGACATAAAAAACAACCTGTGTCCTCCATCATTGACAGATTCTTAATTTGTTTCAAATTTGGATTTGAAATACATTTCTCAACGATCTTTAATTTGTTATAAAAAATGTATCAAAGAACAATCAAGGTATTACTTATATGAATTATTGAAATGAATTTTTCATTGTTGACAGTTTTGTGAGGGTTTAGAATAATACTGGGTTCTTCTGTCTCCATTTCCTGGTTTGGTCTTTTGCTAGACCTGCATTGGCTGTACACCATCTTCAGTAGCTTTTTGTCAGCAGGTTGGCGAATCAATTAGGTTTGCTAGGGATATCACTGTAATTTTACTGTGACCACAGTGGTGACTTACAACAACACTGACAAAAAAACCACTGAAGATGGCGGATAGCCAAAACCAGTCTAGCAAAAAACCAAACCAACACAGACAGAACTGCATTAAATTTGTCTCGATATATTGTATTGAAATATCTTGTATAGTATATTTTTAATGATAGGATTAGTAGAAGGGAAATTCTGCATTAATACACTGACTCAGGTTCGAATCCCAGTGGTGGATCAAATTACCCTTCGATGAAATATATATACAACTAAAAATAAATAATAATAAAATGACAACAAATCAATACGAAAATGTACATTTATATAATAGAGGTGTACAAAATGTTCACATAAAATTGAAACGATAAGAACCTGGTGCCATGAAATATTCAATTAGCAGTCCCAAGACAAATAGTTTTACTGTGTCTACATTGTGAAAAAATATTCAAAAAGATTACGATAATTATTGAAGAACCAGATACCATTTTATTATCTGAATATTGAAAATATATTTTGAAGCTAGGAATTCCTATTGCGAAGGACCCATTTCTACTTCTGTGGTAGAAGAGTCACTTGGATCCGGTTGTCTCTGAACAGTGTCAGATGTACCTGTCTTGCCATCTGCACCGGAATCAGATGGTGGCGGTTGGCCTCCTCTCCGCTCTTCGCCGGAAATCTTTGCCAAATAGTCGCTGATCTCATCATACGTCATCATCTTCAGTGGTGTATTCTGACCAACAATGCTAATCGCCACGTTCTATCGAAAAAGAAATTATGGGTTTGAAAAATTTGGTAAGTCAAATACAAATGGGGTTCATTATTTTAATCATAATATTAAATGAGATGCAATTTAATATAGGTAACATTATATTGTATAATGACTGTTAAATTATGAGACTGTATGTTTATAAATCAAACCATTGTGTATAATAACCATGATAACTAAATTATAGTAATTAGTGATAATTAAAGCATTAATTCACTAAGTAGTTAGTTCAATAATGAGTAACTCAACATGGTATCTGAAGAGCTTAAAACCAATGGGACGTATCCTACATATAATAAACTGCTTCATAACAAATAAAAAGATTTCGCCTTTAATTCCTGACTTTGTCTACAGTGCATTATTTACCATATGACAGTGTTTCTTGAGAATATTTGTAGCATGTTTCAATGTGTTAAATAAATTTTGGATTATATACATTTTAACTTGGATATAATATAATTGATATTCTTTTAAGAGACATAATTATTAAACAATATTCACAGAAATTAATTCCTTCAAACTGTATATCTCTAAAACTCAAAAACAAATTACAAAGAAGTTCAGGTTAAAAAAAATGTTATGCCTGTGATAAATATATGTGCTGCCTTTTTCAAAGTTTCAAAAAATGTTTATTAATTGCATAAGATCATTTCTGTGAGTGAGAATCACTGGTAACCCAGATTTGTCTTACTTTTTAAAGTTTATAAAAAAAAGGTATTTTTATTTATCCAAGGAAATCTTATTTGCCATTTTCCTACTATAGCCCCTCTAGTATGTTACGGTTTGGTGGCAGCCAAAGTGTTAAAAAGGAAAAATTAACAATGAAAAGTTTAAATATTTAAACATTTTATTAATAAATATCTGTAATAAATTTAAAGATTAAATAATCTCAATGATTTTCTACTTCAAAACATACCTTAGATGTAAGTTCACTTTCATTGCTCAAAGTATCCCTTAATGCTCGTAGGCCTTTTAATATTAGTTCATCAGTTCGGCATGTTGCAATTGAATTCAAATGTTTTTCCAGGTATGTCCTAGCGCTTTGGGATCGTGAACCAATTGCCATAGCACGGCAATCAAAAACATTTGCTGAAGGGCACGCATTGTAAATATGGGGTCCTAGAGACTGAAACAGTAAAAACATGTGTAAAACCTCATGTATAACATATGAACATAGTTTATTTTGAATTAAATTATACTGAAGGAGAAAAATAAATAATTTAAGAAAGAGTCCAGACTTAGTTATGATCATGCGATATACAACAATAAATTATCTATAATATGATTAACTTAATTTTAAAACTGTTTAGAACAATTATGTGAGCACTTCTTTGTTAGACAAGTGTATTAAATGGGCACAGTATTAAACGTGAAAAAGAGGACCAATTTTATAAATTATAAAAAGTCTACATTTATGGGACAAACGTTATATGGTATGTAAGTAATTATAAAAAGACTAACAAAATAATCAAATATTAGTCCATGAAAATGATATATAAAAAGTTTTAATACAATGAAAATGAACAATATGTACATAAATCTATATTTTATGTAAATTACAATTTTTAAATGATGTCTGAATAGATAATCCTTGATAAAGGATTTTAATATTTCTACGATTTATTTCCAGGCATTCATTTTGAATGTTATCAAAGACAATTAAATGCATTTAAAATCCAATTCAATGTAAATAGAATCATTACACTGAAATTGTGCTCCCAAAATGTACTCCAACAAAAAAAAAGAAGGAACACAATAAACAAACAACGGAACAGAGGCACACAATAAATTTGCTATTTTCTACATTAATAAATTTACTATTTAAGATTACTATTATTTAAAAATTGAGCTGAATGAGAAAGGAAAATGGAAAATGAAATAATTATAATCATTTCAGAGATTTATGAAACATGAGGACAGTAATAAGAACTTGATTCTAATAACAGTTTAGTGTTACATGAAGAATTTCACTCACAATTTACTATAAAGCACTACTTTTGAAATGTCATAACCTGAAGAGATTATTTGGTCTTTACAATTATTTGACATGCATACTTTTTTGTCAATAAAAGTATATTTTAGTGAACAGGGGATACATTGATAAGTTGTAAGTAAAAAAGCATTACAATTGTGTTACATGTAAATATATATCGAGTTTTCAAGTCTCCAAGTCAAATTCAGCTCTTTCCAAATCAAATTAAACTATCTCCAAACCAAATTCAACTTTCCAACCAAAAGTTGAAATAATTTGTGGAGAATATTACAACATTCCCATTATTATTAGATAATAGACAATGCACAAATTTATTGAGTAGAGGATGGAGGAGCTTGGTATTAATGTGAATTACCTCCCACCTTTACTCATAAAATTTAAACACTCATGAAAGAATTTTTTCCTGTGTTCAATCAACATATTGTTTTTTTAGAAGTGCTAATTTACTTTTTACATATTTGATAATTTTGTCAAAATAATTTGAATATATCAATTTTCAAATCATATTGGAAATAAAATAAATATTCCAAATCAATGTCTCATTGCTTTCAGCACACTATTTTCATAAGTGAAATTTTGCATCTATAATTGAAAAATGTTGAGTTTGGTTTGGAAATGCTATATATACTTTGTTTAATACTCCAACCTCCCTCTAATGTGGATTATTTTGATACTGAGACTACCATGATTTATATTTTTTGTTCCCTTATTTTTATTTGAGGGCATAATCAGGGTTAGCTGTTATGTACCCTGGGATATTGAACTTCCTATTTGTTCTATAGTTTCATCATTTCTAAAAATTTAATTAGCTGGTCTACTTTCTTGGGATCATTGTCCAGTATTTTGTCTATTGGTCCATTTTGTAATATTTATCTTTGTTGGTCAAATTTGTTATACATTTTCATCAGCAAGAGGACAGTAACAATAAGTTGATTCTATTTAATATTTGACTTTAAGACGAGTATTTTCACTAACACTTTATTATAAGCACACTGTTTTACTACTATAATTTATTTCAGAAACTGAAGAGACAATATGGACTGATCTTTACAATTATTTGATATGCATGTTTTCTCTGTCAATAAAGGTATAATTTAATGAACAGTGGATTCTGCGATAAGTTGGAGTCAATTTTCAATTGTCATGAACCGCTTAACTGTGAGGTCCACTTTATATTCTGTAAATTTGGTCTGGGTTCATTCAATAACAGGTAGGTATATTTTTTACAATTCCTTATTAAAGAACTAGGCATGTTCTTATACAACAGACGCACTTCCGATCACACTGTACTTACATCATAGCCGGCCACTAGAAGTCCAACACCTACAGGTCTACGGTCATACCGCTGAGTACCGTGCTGAAGTTTCTGAGCAACATTACTCATGAGCCGGGCAACTGGAATTGGTTCCCCATGATGGTATTGATATGTAAGGCATTCAGATCTCATAAATCGACTAAAACAGACAGTCTTTTTAAGAATAAGCTAAAATATAATCTTAATAAGCAATCACTGTCTATAATACAAGACATAATATTGTCTATACTAATGTTGTACAGACGGAATTAACATCAGAATATCAAAATCTAGTGAGGATTACACTAGTGAGGCAAAGTGGGACTACAATAGTGCAAGTCATTATAGATCCTATTATATTCTTACAAATGAATTCCATTCCTTCCTAGATGAGGTCTAATATCTTAAATTACTTCATTTGTATAATGTGAAGCAAAAAGTATAAATATTGTAAATATATATTCCATGTTATTGACATTAATGATATGCAATTTCTCACAATAATGATTTGGCAAAATGCAAATCCCTTATCGTGTGTTGATAAAAAATTCAAGACCCAAAGCTGCATTACAACTGACTGGTCAGTTTATGACTGTGTACTTTTAATACACTTTCATAATGAGAAAATAACACTCACCCACAGTGGAAACAACTCTTTTTGGGATCTAGAAACATTAAATCAATAATTTCACACCTTATTTGTACAGAGTTAAGTATTAACCGCTTATAATTGTTTGTTTATATTAGAAATACTATTATTACATAAAATGAGTTAACATTTAAATACAAAGAAACAGTTAAAATATTAAAACAAATAATCTAAAGGTACAATTTATGCAGTTTTACTGATAATTAAATAATTATTATAATATGAAGATTCAAAAATATTTTAAAGATGAAAATATTTATAGTTATTGTTGCTGGATAAATCGAGTTTCAATAAGCTGCTAGGAACTTAACTTAGAATTTTTCATTCTCTGTATTTATATAGCTCAAGTGTACCTAGGCTGATATGCACTTTTCATGAAACTACCTATGCACTAATCTCAATAGCATGCACCAGTGGATTCCCAGGCACGCGCTCAATGCCACAGAGACCCCTGTGTTAATTAAATGTTTCTTGAAATACAAGTGCAGTAATATAATCATAACCAATTACGGGAGCATTAGAATAGGAGGTGATAAATATACCTCAGATGTCGAGCATCTGCAGTCAATCCAGATATTGCAACACCAATATGATAGTCAATTGGAATGACCTTCTTTTGGTGGGATGAAAGTTCGGAGCTAGACCTCTTGAGAGCTATCAAAACAGCATGCGTCTTATTTTTGAGACCAACGGCAGCTGAACCCAACTTAACCGCTTCAATCGCATATTCCACTTGGTGAATTCTCCCCTGGGGACTCCAAACTGTCACATCACTATCATATTGATTCCGAAACTAAATAAAAACAGATTTAGAACAAACATTATTTTCAGTAATCGTTCAGTAATATTAGTTTTGAAGAATCTGAGCGTCTTCATCTATCCACAACCACATTGCGGATATCGACAATCAGAAGCAAATAAATTAAATCAAATAAAAAAAATTAAATAAATCGTAAAATAAATATAAGCTCACAATAATACATATGAGATGGATTTGTTGGATATTATTTACAGCTGCTTTCTCGGGCCAAGTAATGTACAGATGATTGATATTTACCGAAAGACTAAATAGTCATATATCGATCTGATTTTGTAGATAAAACCAACAAGAAATCCATTAAAGTAACTTTTTTGTCTACTAGTTTTAATGTACAATCATTTTCAAGCAATCTACACTAATGCTTAATCTATCTCTTAACCTAAATTTAGCAAGAATCAAATCTACACAACACAATGATTCAAAACTCATTCCTTCAACCCCCAAGGAGCTACTCTCACCCCTAAATAACAAATATTTATAACCTCAATAAATACTAAAATGATAGAATCGATATAGAGGTAATGCAATAAGTATGCAATGCATGTAGTATATTCCTATAATTCGAAGTATACGAATATAGGCAATACATTCTTCGCCTCATCCTTCTATTGAAATTCTACAAAAAAATCGTATCAAGTTAATACCCTTGTATTAAGTTGAAGAAGTAAATTGTACTCTGGATAACATAGATTTTGATTATATTCAAAATCACAAATATCTTGAGTTATTTTACAATTTCAATTATTGCAGTATAGAAAACAATGTCCATTTGCAAGTGTCAATTACCAAAATTAGGACTAGGATTCGAAATAATAATATAGTTGAAGAGAGCCGGAACGAAGTTTCAAAATCAACTAGTCACGCACGAGAGATTGAGGTTATCATAGAAACAAAAGGGGGGAAAGTGTCCATAATCTAATTTCTTAATCATATCCCGTAGAAAGAGATATATTAACGTATTTATAATAGATTTAGTATAACATTACCATTATAAAGGGTGCCAAAATAGAGTGATCTCAGCAAATAGCAGACGGAAACAACAAAGAAAACAAACTCACTTTCAGGATTGCCACCCATGGAAGTGAAACATTCTTTTCCCTACATTTAAAAACTAATTATATTGGAACGCGACTTTACAATTTCATTCGCGTGTAAGAAATGTTTTAAATTATTTTATTGAAACACGCGTTGAAATAAAAATTATACGAATTTAATCACTGCATACGGAATCCACGTTGTGATTGTATATCTTCGCGACGACGAAGGCGTTATATGTAATAAAACTAACATGGCATATGTTCCATCACCACATTTTCCAAATGTATAACGGTATGCTGTTATTATAACGTTTTATTACATTTAGGAGAATTAGTTAATGCGAATGAAATTAAATTAATATAATTATGATGCGCATTATGTATTGTGCATTCTCTTACGATGCATTACGTTCCATAAATAAATAATGAAGCTGGCACACATTTATTTCAGTTAAGGAAATTAATTGTGTGTTTTCAGATAAAAAAGGATATTATAAAGTGTGTAGGTTTCAGAAAATTACTAGAGGAGAAGCGAGGATATTTTGTTTACTTATTTTGGTACACATCACCATTTCTGATTGGTTAATAAATAACAGCTGACCGTACCCCGCCTTCCGCTAATCAATATGCTTATTTCAAATGATTTAACGAATTTCTATTAGTTACAATAAAGAACACATAAACACTTTCTCAATTATTTCATTTTTCTTCCTAAAGCACATAACACTTTTAAGCATCTTATTAAAATGTCCATTTTATCGATTTTATTGCTTATATAGTAATTTAATAATAATTATTTGATGCATTCGATGAATACATATTTTTTACTTGCAGTTGCAATGCACTTCATACATTGATACAAAAAAACTGAGATACACCATTAAGTGTTTTTGTTCTATTATTTCTGAATATTGTCGATCTCTAAATGTCCTGAAGATATTAAACGTATTTATACATGATAAATGGTACTCATCAATATGTCACCACAGTAACAGTGCATACAGGATGGCCCACTGGTAACCAACATGACTCAAGAACATACCAGCTACTGAAGATGGCGAACAGTCGAAACTGGTCTAGCAAAAGGCCTAACTCTTACTACATCACGTATATCAGGCCTTTTAATTTTTTGTCGTTATTCAGGGTCAACAAGTCCTATAAATATGCGTGTATTTAAAAAACCGGGAATGCGTCAATTGGCATTAGTACTTCTTAGGATTCTTCTCATCAAACGTAACAGTGTTAATAACTGGCGCACCGTACGTTTGTTATATTGTTTGCCGGCCACGTACGAGCAATAAACAAAGCCCATTGTAGTCTCAGCTGGCAGGAATTAATGGATATCTTAGCCTTTGTGCTGGTAATATAACCCTGAGTGGAAATGTGTGTCGCCGATTGTGGCCTAACAAGGTATCTCATTCCGGCTATCAAAAAGAGAGCTATCATTTTTCCGCGCCCCTCTTTTTTTCGAGTCCAATGTCGTCGTCTGTCCATTTTTGTCGGCGAGGAATTTTCGTCAAATTTTAAATCGACGTTAATAGCGCGGTTTAAATTCTAAAACTAAGAGGCCTTGGCAAATATCTAATAAGAATTCAGTATTTCCAATAAAGTTGGAATCAATTCCTTTGCGTGGGACTTTTTTATATTTTCTTGGCTATTCTTCTTTTGTTTTCAACATAAATAAATTATATAGTTAATATTTGTAGAGAAAAAATGTGAAATAATAAACATCTTGATGTTTTATGCTACTTTATGAACATTGTTATTTTCATTTTTTTAATCTTTATTTCTTTATATTTGAGCATGAAAATATATGTCTTGAGATAAAAACCGGTCAAATCAAATTTCTTTATAAATATCAGAAATGAATCCTAGAAAATAAAAATAATAATATACAGAACTGCGGTATATATATGAAATTCACTCTTAGAGAAATTAATTATTTGTTATAATCTTATGGGTTGATTGTGATATCTAAAATTGATGTACAGCCAAAAATTCTTGAAGCATTGTTGGCTTGTTTCATCCTTTAGATGAAAATTCATTACACTTCTTAATTTTTAATTTAACTTTGGTTGTTGGTTCTAGTAGTGGTTGATAGAGGGTGTCCCCATTCAAGATCCAGTTTTGCCTCAATCTCTAGTATATCTATAGTATTAAAATACAAATGAATTATTTGTTAAGCTTATTATTACAAAGGTATTAAAAAAATTAATATTTATTTTATTTTTAAATACTAGTAAATATTTATTGAATAATACATTCTACTAATTAATATTTAGTATTTTTAGTTTATAATCATTTTGGCACCGTTGTATCCTTTATTGCTATTGATATGACTATAACTTCTTACTTTTCAGACTGAATATAAATAGTAAACATTTCCCCGCAAATAAATCCCAAAATATAAGTTATCTGTAATAAGTAGTTACTTGATTGCTACAAGTTAATTTAATTGTTCATTTCTTCAACAATGAATGATTTTAAAATCATTCAAAATTTCAAGTTCTAATAATTTTGGAACATTTAATGGGTTATTATTAATAGATTTTTAGTTAAAATTCATAATGATTTATGACTATTTAGTTTATTTATATATTACTAATGAAAAACAGGCATATATAAATTGTCAGTTGATAAATTAACATCAAGAATACAAAATACATTTTTTGGGAATATGTATTTTTTCAAATAAATGATAAATAAACATACATTTATGAAAATGTTATGTTTTATAGAAAAGCATTATTTAACTTTTACTGACATTATAGTATGCTCTAAGTATACCAAATATTTTCTTCTTGACCACATCAATTTTCAGATGATTCAGTGATTTGATTGAATGCATAAATGTAGGCAGAATGCAAACAAAACACAAATTGATTTTATTTTATTAACAAATTATTTTATTTATTAACAAATATTGGGATGGCCTACTGCAAAGAACAGGCAGGAGTTAGTTCCATATTAGAACAGTGATTAGGAAATGACTTATCAGTGTTAGAAACAACTCATTAAATCCTTGAAGAGGCATGTCACTGTTGCATTGTCGGAATGGGCCTCTCTGAACCCATTTTCAAGAATGGGTTCAAATTAGGTTGAACACAAGTGCAGATTTAAACGCCACAATATTTAATATTTAATGTTGTAATATATATGACATACCCAATTATGAAATTTTATTTTATTTAAATTTAAATCGAACAGATTACTTAGTATAATACTTAGTTTACGTCATTTTTTATTATATCCTTAAATCTATGGCTATGCTATTACTCAATAACTAGTTTAACTGGTATGAATAGTACTATAAATAAATTTAAACACAAACTGAATCGTATGCCCCAAATATATAGGTATCTAGAATTTTGAAAAATCAAGGTACACGCGAAATCGTGCTTTTATTACAACTTATAATTTTATTTATTTTTTTTCTTCAGTACTTATATAGTGTAATTATGCTTTCCCGTTATACAACTTATAATTTTGATGCATAAGTTTCGATATACTATTTTTTACCATAATAGCGCTCGACAGCATTGGCTTATGAGGATTAAAGAATATTCTTTAAAATGTCACTCTTTCCTATTATCGTTAACACTTGGGCAAAGTACGAAAAATAGTTTACACTCGAAATAAAAATAATCGGCTTGTACTCTACCAGAACGTCTCATCGGATTACTGGGACGGAAACAGAAAAAAGGAGGGTAAGCGAGATGTAAGAAGATGAATGAGGCTCAGGAGGAGAGTGTACCGAGCGGACACTGTATCGAGCGGACAGCAGGGCCCATCCCCCTCAGCCGTATGACCGCTTAGTGTTAACAGCCGAATATCTATTTTTACTTTGCTTCATAACTACTTAAGAACGTCGAAATACCCATAGCCGAATCGAAAGAAAAGACTAACAATCTGCAAAGCTGTATTGAAACCGGTGTGGACGTAGGGCGTCTAACTATGGAGTTCCACCTTAACGCTCCAGGTATAAGCTTCAAATCACTATTTGGGGAATTAAAACAAATCCCGGTTCCTGAAGTTTCATAAACCGTCTCTCTCGTCCTAATTCATTCTCTGAAGCCCTCTACCCTGCTATCCCTCCTCCGCGACGGCTTAAACGCCACTGTCTAAGAGATCTTCTATAGTCCGGATACGCGTCAAAAGCGCCACAATCGAGTGGCATCTTTATCACGAACAGTAAGCGATAAAATAACATTTCGCAATTGTACTTTGTTGATTGTACAATAAATAAAAGAGAAAAAAAGGGTGTGCGCCAGCCCTCAGTGGTCAGTAGTGTCCTTATCGCCATTATCCATCCTACTGACCGACTATTTTTTGTTTTGGTCAGCACGAGTGAAAGTTTACGTACGGACTTAAAATATCTCACTTAATCCGGAGCCAGCCTCATTATATATGGCCATCTGGCCGCTTGTATCGGGCGCCGGCTGCGTACATAGTGTCGCGAAGCGGTTCCTAAGGAACGAACCGCCGAGCTGAATTCTAAATAGTATAGTCGGGAATTCGCCCCCAGCTCGCGTTCGATTCAAATTTCCAACTGAATGAAAAATTGGAGAGTTTGCCATCGCCCACGGTCAGGCCCGCCACAGCTTGAGTAGTTTACTGAATCCGTGAATGAATATTCGCCAGCCACAACCCACAATATAAACGTAGAGAAAACCTGCGAATCGCAGAAATCACTTAAAATTAGCATAATATCAGTTGTAACAATCGTGAAGAAATTTAATTCACGGCGCCACTCCGGGACTATTTCACTGTTTCGCACTGTTCGTGTATTTGTTTTCGGGTTATTATTATTGTAACTTTACCCAATACCCAACCTAGAAGACCCCCCCCCTACCATCACACAAAATGCAAAGTGCTACAGCGAAGTGCTAGTTTCAGTGACAACAGTGTTACAACGCTAACAACGGTACACTTTAACCCAAGTCCCTCATCTGTGCAGTGGGTACAAAATTGTGAAAAATACAAGTACATTTAACCTAATGCTCGTCTACGTAAACGGAGAAAGGCCCGCGTGCCAGCATACATGTATCAAAACAACATTTGTATGTATATCGTCTACGACGGGGGTCGGAAAAATCGCGGCTCGAGAGCCGCATCCCTGTGTGGCCATTCAAATGTTGAAAAAGTCCAAAAATGTTGAACAGGATACACCAGAGGTTTGGAGAAAAATGTAATATTAACCGAATACCGTTCATATTCATAATACCGCCAAAATATCTTTTGACTCGACATCATCGTTGGTATTTGAGTCTGTCAATTAATTTTTGATCTCCATGACAACGTGACACATTCGTGACGCGTTTCCAGCCTGGCGGTTTCGTCAGCCTACCAACAGCCCTTCCTCTACGGTTGTTTTCATACTTTTTCCTCGTTTATTTATTTTAACAACTGCATTCGTACTGTTAAGTTCAAAATCGCAAACTGAGCATGGGTCTTTCGGCCCAAAACTTTATTTCCGATCTCGATATTATTCCCGATTGTTAAGGTAATTATTAGTTGGTAGTTGAGGTAATGTTTGCCTTCAGGTTGTTCGATCACCCGTTATATATATTTCTGAACCGTTAAGTTCAAAATCGCGTAATGACGGGACGTCAATGTTGTTACTTTCAACACTAAATCTTGATATAAATTTCAATATTGTTCCCGATTGTTAAGGAAGTTATTGATTGGTGATTAAGGTAATGATCGCCGCCGGGTTGTTCGAAGAGAGCGGAATTTAAAAAAAATTAGATGAATGTTAACCTTTTCATTGATCTGAAGAATTAGCCAGAATGCAACTTGACGCCTTGTACTTTACATCTCTCTTTATATTTTACATTCATTATTACGGATTTGATTATAAGATTATCATATCTCTTACGACCAGAATTAAAGATTATCTTATCTCTTACGACCAGAATTATTCATTATTTTAGTCATAACATTTAAATTTTTACATGTTTTTGCCTATTTCTTGCGCCCCTTTTCCTCGTACACGGTTGTCGGAGGTGCCCATTGTCACTGTCACATGTACTTAACTAAAGTTCGTTGGGTGCACTTGCCCCGATAAACTAGCGCCCCCCTGAGGGTGGTGCGGACACGTACTTAACTAAAGTTCGTTGGATGAACTTGAACCGATAAACTAGCGCCCCCTGAGGGTGGTGCGGACGTGTGCTTAACTAAAGTTCGTTGGGTCCACTTCCACCGATAAACTAGCGCCCCCTGAGGGTGGTGCGGACATGTACTTAACTAAAGTTCGTTCGGTGCACATGTACCGATAAACTAGCGCCCCCCTGAGTGTGGTGCGGAAATGTACTTAACTAAAGTTCGTTCGGTGCACTTGAACCGATAAACTAGCGCCCCCTGAGTGTGGTGCGGAAATGTACTTAACTAAAGTTCGTTCGGTGCACTTGAACCGATAAACTAGCGCCCCCTGAGTGTGGTGCGGAAATGTACTTAACTAAAGTTCGTTCGGTGCACTTGAACCGATAAACTAGCGCCCCCTGAGTGTGGTGCGGAAATGTACTTAACTAAAGTTCGTTCGGTGCACTTGACCGATAAACTAGCGCCCCTGAGTGTGGTGCGGAAATGTACTTAACTAAAGTTCGTTCGGTGCACTTGAACCGATAAACTAGCGCCCCCTGAGTGTGGTGCGGAAATGTACTTAACTAAAGTTCGTTGGGTGCACTTGCACTGAATAACTAGATTACTAAAAATAAACGTTTTTCAATAAATTTTGGATCAACAGGAAAACATCGATGGTAAATACACAATACCAGATAGGTTTCCTATCATATATTTGGTAGTCAGAAAGTAACAGTTGTGACCATTTGTGTGGTCAACTATATATTTGACGGATAATCCGACAAAGATTTAAGCCGATTAACGAAATCCCTCCCAACCCAAAGTATACACACAACATTCTCCCCCCAAAACACAATAACAAGATACATACACGGCAAATAGTACAAGTGACAGTGACAATGCAGTGAGGATGTAAACACCGCTACTGAAGAGGGTGAGCGGCCGAAACCGGTCGATTTTAAAAATATAAAAATCTTAGGAATTGTTTTTTAAACGCCGTATTTATTTTATAGCGTTTAATTTAACTTAGACGTTTTTGGGAACTTTAATAAGGTGAACTGTGATAGTTCGCAAATTAAAAATTTTCTACCGGAAATATGGCGGTCGGTTATATATAGTCAGTACACAACCCTGTTGCGGTCACGAACAAACAAATTAAATACTATGTCATCGGCCCTAATCATAGGTTTGGGTATCGGACGGGGTCAAAGGGATGGTTGCAGGCTCAGATTCGGGCTGGGTATCTGCCGTCTCGGTCCGTTGTTAAACGGGTGCCATAATTGCACGGTTTCTTAATAATTGTTGGGGCTGCTGGTGGGTGCGCGGGTAGGGGGGGGGCGCGTCCGGGCGCAGTCCCCGGAGGTGGGGTGGGGGGCCTCGCTATATAAGCCGCCCCCGGGGGCTTTGCCTTATCAGTTCAACGCTCACCTCCAAATGTGATAGCGTCCAACACCGCCCCCCCGACAGACACGTTCAGTATATATTCAGTGAGTTAATTCACCTGTCTATTCACAATTCCGCGCCCAAATCTATATATCGGTTTGTACATTTAAAAATTCACGCGCTCTGTAGGTAATCACTTCTGTTTCAATTTGAATTTCAATCTGGCATTTAAGCGATATACAACTTTGACTTTTGAGGCGTACAACGTATTTCGCGTATTACATTATAAGGACGAGGTTGAATATCCCATATTTTATCACTCTATACCAGAAACTGTACGCAAAAATCATCTCTCTTCTAAATTTTGTAGTTTAAATTCAATTTTTGAGTATTAATAATCAGTCCACAATATTTTATTTCTATTCTTATTATTTAAAGAGAAAATAATATCACAGGCGCTTATCGAGTCCGTTTAATTTTATATTTAATTTTGTTTCTTATCCTTGCGTATTCTAGGTCCAAAGACATTCTAACGAAAAGAAATATGGGACAAATGTCAGTTAATACCCAGTAAAACTTTACAAATTTAGATTCTTTAGTTATAATCTTGTATATTATCTAATATAAGCAAGACTGAGAGGTTTTGGGGATCCATATTTTATTTTTCGGGAGCATTCACTCATTTAATTTCATGATAGAACCCGGTTCTGTTGCCGGTATATGTGTTTAAAATGCTTTCCTACAAAAATGTCGTCAATTTTCAGTACTGTATAGTAGCGTTATCGCTAGCGAGTGTTACTACGTGTAACAGTGTCCCTTCCATGGCCCGTAGAACGCTCCTTTATTATCACTATTCGGGCAGCGAAATTCCCGGACGTACATCCCTCTTGAAACCTGTCTAGGTTTCGTCGTCCCGTAAAGGTAGTGGCTAACTCTGATGGATGGAAAGCTGAATTCTTTGTCCATTTCCATGTATGTTCCATATAATCCGCTCTATCTCTCGGGGTCAGCATTCGGACTCATCTCAAGGAAATTTCGTAATTTTAGTCCAAAAGTGATCCCGAAAGCGGTTCTGTAGAAGATTCCACGACAGAAGAACGGAGGAAGCGGGATAGGATCGGCGTTCTCGAAAATAAGCCGTCCGACGCATTTTAGTACGATCCATTTTCGTGACTCGTTTTCGAATTTGAATTTTCGTGAACACTGGGAAACCTATTCCGAAAAAACTGTTCGAAATCTGCCGCGATGTCCGCGCCATGTCCCGTTTCCGTGCTTTCCGCTCTCAGCTCCAGAATAAATCTCCGGTCCTACAGTGCATAAATTCCTTTTCGGTAGAAGCGGTAGACTGTATCATCAATTCTCTGAAAAGACCTTTCTGAAAACGGACGCATTTTAAATATCAATTCAATAGACGGTATTTCGGTTTCAAAATTTCAAAAACGAAACTACGTTTTAGTCAAAATGTTAAAGACATTTCCGGTCTAAACTATACCTTTTTATAGAAGAAAATTTTCCCTGACTTCAATCGCTCTTCTAGCCACCTGGATGCTTAGGGTCGACAGGAGGAAAAATCGTCCGAATGGAGAGGTTTGAAATATCTTTCGGATACTCGATTGAACGATCCGGCCGATAAGGCGGACAATGGGCTCAGCTATTTCTGTCCTTTTTAATCCTGCCCAAAAAATACCGAATTCCAATCGAAAATATCGGCAGATTTTTTTTTAAACATTCATCCCCCCCGTCCAATGTAATTCGGACTTAACCGAAACAGGTGAGAATATTATATAGCAATAAAATATTAAGAGAGGCCATTATTCTCGCTATTTTATATTCAGGCGTCATTACCACTATATAACAAAAAATCATCTAACAGGAATTACATAATACGAAAGTTTTATAAAACTCCGAGACATTATAAAAAAAACCTTGCAATACCTCTTATAATTGTATAACAAATCAGCGGAATAATTATTTATATAAATAATAACTCTCCATTTATCTCATAGTAATTGATATTATTTTGTCGGGTATTTAGTACTAGCTTTCTGAAAGCCGCTGAATGAACGCGGTTCAATCGAATTATGTTCAATGCGAACAGCGGTTGTTGTTTAAACATTGGATGAGTACTATTGTTCAACTTCATATATTCATTTTAGCCCGAATGCAATTGAATCGCACGTTGAAAAATTATTTCGCGATACTTTTCCTTTCAAACGGGACATTCCGAAAAGTGCAGACGT
This sequence comes from Lethocerus indicus, assembly GCA_019843655.1. Lineage (NCBI taxonomy): Eukaryota > Metazoa > Arthropoda > Insecta > Hemiptera > Belostomatidae > Lethocerus > Lethocerus indicus. The sequence continues at coordinate 35,779,731 of JACDQD010000001.1, forward strand.
AGCCGGGAAAGGAGGTTCTGGACCGGACTGTAATTAAATTTGCTTTTCAGAACATCTAAACATGGGAAATTATAACATTTTCTTGAGACCCGGGGAAAAGTGTTGTAAAATATACAGATCTACAGAGAGGTCCTTTCGGGACTTAATTTCGGCATTATCTCGCCTCCGATAAACATTAAATAAACCTTTTTTCTTTTTATTTAAAACGGGGAAATATTAAATTAGCGCCGGACCCACCTTCAGCTTTGGACAAAGTATAACTTTTTCTTCCAAATGCTAAAAGGTTGGAAATTACCGAAAGGAAAATCGTACCGCTATTATCCGCATTTTTTTTACTTCTATTGTACTTAGGTATTGTAAATAGGTTTTGTTTGACATCAATTCAAATGAATAGGGAAAAGAGCGGACATTAAAGTAATTGAGTGCTTGAATATAGACTATGTAAAAGCGAGGCAATATTTTCTTTCTCTCGGCCTAAGTCTGAATATGCTTCATTGTAATAAGCTGACTACCACATCATTACAATTGTAGGTATTAGAGATGTTATATACGATTTTGATAAATTCGAGGTACTTTTCTAATTAATTCCATCGTTAATTATTTTTCGGCGGACATTGCCTATAACACATACTGTAGACGGGGCTATAAGATTAATTTTAAGGCGACTTTAATCCTAAAGTATAATAGCTCGTTATATCGGTTTGCCTATCTGCCGACTCCCGATGTACAATTCGAGAGCGGGAAAGGGGTTTCAGAAGAGAATTTCCGAACTGGAGGGGGCCTCTGCCGCAATTCCGGGACGTAGCCGGATCGAGACACGGTAACGAATTTATAAGAGAGAAATTTACAACTACTGTGCCGCCGCTCTTTCGGTTTCTGCGGGACGAACTACGGAGCGACCGGGAAGCTCCATTTCCCGTACGCCCAACTTCGGCGCCGGGGTTTGATTGACGAGGAAAATTCCGCGCTTAAAAGGCGTCCCGCATAAATATTCTGTGCCGTGTCGGGGGCTCGCGTTTATGTTCGCTGACGAGAACACCGGATAAACTGTTTCCACTGAACGCAAAATTCGTTCGCATCGCCACTGAACGTTCTTTTCAAGGATTAACACCGGTTAACGAGTTTCTGTACTCGAGTTTTTCACGGACTGTTTCGTGTATCGGAAGGACGGAAAAGGAACGCTGTACCGGCCGTGGTCTCGGCTCCGGTCAGCGCGAAATGGGAGGGGGGGACTTTCGACCTTCCGGTTTTTATCGGACGTCCTTATCGGTTAATTTCCCCGGCCGGTATTTTTTCTCCACCCAACATTTTTTCTTGAATAAACGCTCGGGGATGAGTCGAGGGACGGCAATTAAGGCCGGCATAATATAAGGGCGAGTCCACCCGTTTTTTTCCGGCGACAATACGGGCAGTCGCCCGGAAAAATTTATTTCCTATGTAAATTGAAATTCGGCCGAAGGGAAACTGTGAAAACAAAGGTAGAAATAACACGAGGAGTCGGGCCACTTTTCGGGCCGCATTGGCCGACCGAGCATGGAGCGGGCTTTACAGATAAGTGACCGGGTTGGGAAATTAAAAAAGGAAATCTTTTTCTTTAATTTTGCGTTTTGAACTGTCTGTCTCTCTTTAGCGTCTCCGAACCTCGGACCTGTCTCGATTTTGTGCCGCGGCTAGTGATACATCGAACTTCCGCTTGCGTTATTGGCGAATAATAATTTTTAATTAGGAGGGCGTGCGCGCATTAAATATCAAATATAATAATTTATTTTCTCTTTAGACAGCCCCAGGGAAGGCGCCAGAAGGAAAACCCTTCCGGTTGAGCTCCCTCGGGTTGTTTCCGAACACGGGAAAAATTCCGGAACAGCAGAGGGTCAACCCATGCCAACCGAGGTTCCACAGTATTGCGCGATCTTACCGCGAGTTAGTGATTATTCCTGCCGCGGAAATCTTTGCTCATTTATTCAAAATAAATACCCTTGTCCTACCGCCCTATAGCTAAAGGATAGCGACTCTAAATTGCCTAAAAGTTTTAGTCCGGATGGACTTTTGTGAATAAATATTCCGAATAAGATAAGGATAATAAAATACATTATCCGATAATTTATTTAAAAATTGTCCTACCGTCCTATGGGTCGCAACTGTAAATGGCCTAAGATGTTTAGTTTTGATAGACTTTCGTAAATAAATATTTGATATAATGTATTAAAATTAAAGTTCATTTTTCCGGTCAATTATTTAAACATAATCACGCCCTATAGGCGGCAACTCTACTCTAAATCGTAAATATATTAATGGATCTCATTTTGACTGATGGGAATCTGGCGAGAGTTCTAAATTATTTTTTTTACAAGGATAAGACTCCGAGCTGGCTAAATTTATCGTTATTTGTATAGGGTCGTGGGGGGGGGGCGGTTGCTAAGATGACACTCGAACACAGGAGAGCACTCAGCCGCCTTACATCCGACCCCGGGCCACTTACATCAAAGCTCCGGTCAGCGCCGAAGGGGCACACTTTCGACCTTTCGCTTTTTTTTCCAAATTCCGGAAGAATTCACTTTCCTGCACTGTCGGGAATAATTATTTTTCCCAACGTTCATTTCAATAATTCCGAACTACTTAAAAAAGACCGGGGGAGTCTACCGACGATTTCGAGCGGGCGAGTTCGCCCATCACAGAGCTCGACCGTTGATCGATCTTTCGGAACAAACATTTTCTTTGAGACTTATCAGCCATAAAAAATATGTCGACTACAAGATTTTGTACCGCGATTGATGCAGTTTTCCATGGATCTTTCGAAAAAATTACTTCGCAGATGTTTGTTTCTGTTATTGAATTAGAAGCTAATACTGCATACTGATATTTGAATTTTTAATCAATTGTTTAAAAGCAGAAGGGCTCTCATTTTTTTTTACAATTTCAATATTCATCGTGGCCCATACCACGACGTAACATTCGGGTGCCAAGAACGGGCTCTTGAGTCAGTTGAAAATTACTGTAATACCTAATTACAGTAATACCTTGTATTATTGAGAATATAACCAACCGATTGTTTCTTGGGTGAACCTCGCTCTCCGAGTTTCGGTGATAAAAGGCGCTTTCAGAAAATATACGAAATAATAATAATAAAGATGATTTTTATATCGCGTACTTGCTTATACTGGCCGCTAGGCGGTAGAACTATTAAATCCGCGTTTACATCCTACTATAAACAAGCATTTCAAGAGTCTTCGGGAGAGATTATTAGCGTAGGGTGTAATTAAAAGTGAAGAGAGATCGTTTCTTATTGTACTAATTATTTTCTACTGAGCCTAAGCGGATTGGTTGTGGGGCCCTCTCAAGCAGAGTGGCACTTGTTAACCCCTTGCGGCTTTCTCAAACAAGCCCCTCGGGAAATCGCGGCTCGACGTTTGCCCATTTGTTAACTAGCGTTAGCCCGATTGTTTAAATTATCAGACTGAGGGCTTTTATTTTCATTTACCCCATAAATGCGATTGTTTTATACTTTCATGAAAAACAGGCAGGGGAAGTCATACTAACACGGCATTTCGAGTGAAGGATCCCCGCTTTATGCAATTTTATTCTATCTTCAGAAATCCGAATTTGAACAAATAAATCGGTATTGACGGTCCAGGAAACAAAAACCTTTTCAGGAGTCGGGGAAACACAGGCGTGATATGTTGTTACAGATCTTCGGAATGAATTTCTAGTGAAACTAGCATCAAAATACTTTTGATATTTATACATATGTATACAATAAATGTATATAGAAGCGTCAAAATATATATATATATATATATATATATATATATATATATATATATTGATAAATTAAAATAATTAATTGTAGAAAATATATTTTAACCGGGAAAGGAGGTGGGGTTTGTTCGGGGGTGGTAAAGGGTAACAGGTGGCACTTGTTGCGGGGTCCAGCGCGGTGGGTTTGGCATTATTATTTTATTTTTTCTTTTAAACTGAATAAGAAAAACGGTTCGGATTAGTAAAGAATTTGTTTTTTTTACAGTGTATCGATATCGTAATTATTGGTGAGGCAGTTTTAACTCCTTAATTCATCACCTCAGAAAATTGTTCTGTATTTTTATTTTGTTTAAACTTATTTGGGTAGTATTATGAAGGGGAAATTTCCGGCTCCAGTTCGGAAAGAAAACAGGCCTTCCGCCCAGTTTCTCCCGACCGGGGCTAAGGCCGAGAAGTGCCTGCATAATGGAGGAATTTGAATCTAAATTATTCGAGTATTATTGGGCCCGATTACATTATTCATCGGGATTAATTAGGCAAGTGTCCCGCCGCTCATTAACTCTCGTCTCTTACGCCACTTTGATCTCGGGGGCCACCGTCCATCCCGATGAATATCGTCCTGAACTTAGTTCCTGACTTACAGGGCCGGGAAGTAAGCGAAATGGAGTTCCAGAAATTGGAAACAACGGGCTGGCTAATTATTAATTTAGGGAACTTACCCGGGATGTCTGGGGTTTCTACCACCGTTGGTAGACATCGGAGGACGGGGATAGGGAATGAGGATTTTTTATGCTTTTTTATTGAACAAACAACAGCTTTCAACACGGTTCTCATGATAAAGAAATCATCTGTCGGTGACACTTAGCCGACTTTTTATGTGTGACCACTAGCACTAGTGGAGAAGATCTGGGAGAAGAAATGGGATGAGCGGAAAGACGGAAATGAAATTTGGGAAACCAGGTAGACTGTATGTATGTGGGGGTCAGGGCGAAAAGTGCGATTGGAAACATACCGGGGAGCATTGAGGATGGTTGGGGAAGGACTTTCGATTCGAATCTCTGGATGCGGCGTTCTTTTTTTGTCCTTCTGGAAATTAATTTGTTCGGATGTAAATTTAAAAGAACCGTTAGAAAAGGACCGTATGAGTGAGAAAGACTTGCACTCGTTCCTAGTATCCAATATGCTCTGGATTGTTCTCAAATAGAAATTTACCTACGATTACTAATTTGAACCAATTAAAAATCAAAAAGGGTTTATTGTTTGTTATAGCAATTCAGTGGAGTCGGATAATTACCGGATTTGAGTAATGGGTTCGGCATAATTAAGGAACTTCTGGAGGCGCCATTGGGAGCAGCTTAACGCAGTGAGGTATAGTCGATTGGCAGAGGAGGGATGACGAGGCGTTATCCCGGTTGCCCTTTCGGGTATTATTAAAACATGACCGGTGGTCGAGCGGTGGCCTAGGTCTGGCCTAGACCGGCCGATTGATGGGCCGATTTGAATTTCCGACTAGACCGGATAATAGGGCGGGCACAAAGCCTCCCCTCCTTTAGTATGCATTGCTCCTATCGGGGGTCTAATTATAAACCTCGTATGCCATTTACCATTAGACGGATCTCTGCCTTTTTTCTCGAATCCGGAATATCTCCACCCTCCTCTAAAATATTCTCGAATTCTATATATACATATATATATAGAACACGTTTCTAAAGACAGATTCCGATCGATTGCTGAAAGGTGCTACCGCATAAGCCAAGAACATACGCATGAGTCAGTTGACTCAGATAAGAGTTAGTTGAGGTCAAATAAATCGGGAATTATTCCAGATACTGTAGTTGCCCGGTACTGTATTGCACTATTATTGAAAGTGGGCAGGAGATTTTTGAATCTCCTGAAATTATTAAATGAAAAAAAATTAATTAAATAATGAAATTAAATCGTAAAATCCAAACTTTACAGATATTAAGGAAAAACTCAATGTACGTCCCAATGTATGTCTCCAACGGCAACCTTGCCGTACAAAAATATAACAAATTTCACTCCCGAATTACAACATCGTTCAAATCCACTGGTCCAAACCCTACTATCTCCCGACCCTCCGAACGTTGCTTACAGACGCCCGAAAAGGAAGTGACCTCGTGGTCTAAATATGCCAGAAAAATAATAATTATTAATTATGATCCAGTTTCCGGTAGGACCCGACGCCGACTTCGGGAATGTCCTGATGATGGAACCGGTACTCCGGGTAAGGGAACAGGCCTTTTTCGCGGGCGCTCCGCTTCCGGCGTTCCTCCCAAACCGAGAGGAATCTTGGACAGAGAGCAATGGATAGCAATAATTCTTATTCGAAAGTAAATTAAAGTTGACGACCAGGGACACGGAGTCTGGGTTTACAGAGGGCGGGCGATATTGCATTGGCCCGGGTTTAATAAGGAAAGGGATTAATTAGCTTTGAAATTAATAATCGGAGTCGTGAAATACTCGAGGAGGCAGGTTCGGCGGTTTTATCCTTCTGTAAGGTCTTTAGATTAAACGGCGTTTGCAGGGAGGCTCCTCCCCAACCACCTCCCGCCGGGTTTTACTAACAGACAAATTTATGACTTCGCTTCGAGGTTCCCGATTAGTTTTTATCTCTAATAAATAGGTTATCAGGCCGATTAATAAAACCTGGGATAATATTTTTTGTTAAAATTATCCGTCGGTTATTATCCGGCCCCGATTTTTCAATAAGGCGTTGTGTATTGACACTAAACAAGTCAACTTAACTCGAAATTGCCGACATTTGGAATTTGGCGAAAACCGAGGCTTATAAATGCTAATTCGACCCGGGCTTTGGGGCGACATTAAAACCGAAACCGGGGCCAATTAAAATGAGTTTTACAAAGCGTAAATTGAAGCAATACACGGGGCCCCCTCTAATTAATCCGCAAGCTAGCACCCAGCGGACCCGACCGGGGTTAGCACCCAATCTTGTTACCGTCCCAACCGATAATCAGTGCATTAAGCGGATACAAAAGTAAAAACAGTTTCGGTGGGGTATTTGTTTAAAAAAAACAAGCATTTAACACGGCCGCATCCAACACCGCCGTCGCGGAAAGGGGGTTTAATCAACTCCCAATTTAACTCCATTTTCGCAATTAGCGGAAAGGCGACGTTTGCAAAATTTTAAAACGTTAAACTTTGCCAACCGGAACTCTAAATACGAGCTCATTATAATAAAATATAGGTATAATGTTTAAGATTTGTTGTGTATAGTATGTTTTCTTTTCCGTGTTTTAACCTGATCGGTGTATGAATGGAGTAAATTTTTTTCGGTATAAGCCGTTCATCAATATGTATCAGAATTTGAACTAATCGGTTGTATTTCATCACTAATTTGCGCGTAATATTGTGTTGTAGGATAAGGGCCTTGGTTGGTATGTGTTGTCACCCCGCTCCTCCGCCATTTGGCCCGTGTTCGGCCACCGAACGGGGGCTCCGTTGGGTGGGTTTCTGCCCTTACCTTCTGCGGCCCTCTCGGGTGTTGTCCGCTTCCGACCTTTCGAAACTCTTACCGGTTCCAGACTCAGGGTCCGACTGATTATCGGCTGAAATTTCGACTCTCCCTGAAACGTTTAACGAATTCGACAGTATCTATCGGCTTACCGGTTTTGCCCGGTTAGCATTTCTAACGCTCCTCAAAAATTAAATTTATGCTTTCAATACTGTTAAACGTAAAACGATTTGATGAATGATAGCATTCCGTTATGCTCAGTCTTCAGTAACTTGTTATTGAAATAAATGATACAGTTTAACTGGCTAATTCATTCTAATTCTCATGTTTTTATGTTACTGATAAAGTGAAATTTATAAGTTATAATGATAAATCAATGGCCGGCAATCAATTTCTGGACTAAAATAACGGCTGTCTTTTGTCCTCTAATTCCGCAAACCCCGGGCGTAAGATTAAAAGAGCGTTTTTTCTTTTTTTTTAATGCCGGAAAAATTTACGAGTCATTATTGGCTGGTTTAAAAAAAACGACCGTGGGGTCTATTGAAACCGGGTTGGGGGATTTTGATTGTGACAGTGAGCGGGTGGAGAAGGGAAAATTCGCGGCCTTTTATTGGTAACGGCCCTTTTGATCTCGGCTGTTGTGGACAACCTGCTGATTAGGCCGACATTTTATGGTCTCCCCCGTACCATACATTTTATGCCGAAATTCGGCTGGAAATATCCAGAGATATACTACTACTCCGCATGCTTTCATCTACACCCTCCGGGCGATGCGCCCTCTCTCGCCCACGCACTTTCACCACAACCTGTCCGCACCCGGTTTTCCAGAACCTCGGCATTGGGCGGTAATTATTTCAGAAGATTTGAAAATTTCGAACACGGATGTTTTTGAAATTTCGCCACCGTTGTTGTACCCTCGATCGGGTATTGTGAAACTCCAAACTTATATTTATTGAAGGCTGTCGCCCTTATGCAATCTGAAAAGAACAAAGATTTTTAATTTCTGATTTAACGAATGTTTTCCAATATTCCACCGATGGAAGGACCGCACGAAAGAAAATGTTCTAATCGCCGCTCGCCACTTTTCCATTGGCTTTATTCTAATGAAACACAATGCCAGTTCCTAAATATTGAGTAAACAATTTAATTCCCCGTACTGATCGCCTTGCCGAATTGCAGAAGCGATGAACGGGGAGTTAGAAAAACCGAACGACAAAATGTATAACGAAAATTATTTTCTCCCATTCCGGGTGGGCGGGCTGAAAAATTGAATAGGCATTTTGCCCAGTATACCGGCCTGTAATCCGGAATTGGATGGGATTGGTATATAATAAAAGTGTCCCGGCCGGAAGTCTACCAATTTACTTAGAGCCGGAGAGGAGCAGGTGTACCCGCGGCCTATTTACCGACAATCCTCGGGCTTACGCCGGTGGCGTTTATTAACCAAAAACCTTTGGACAATACAACGTCGCCGACCTGAACCTTTGCTCTCCCGTATTTTAATTTATCCGTAATCGGTTAACGCGTTTAAATTAATTTCGAAAAAGAATTAGGGGAAAAACACGGAGGAGGCGCTCCTGAACGGTTACCGGTGGGCAGAAAAAATAATTATTTGTAATTGACGAAATAGTCGCTCACTAACGAGGGAGCTGGAATTTATTCTCATCCTAAAGCCGCCTAACTGGAGTCCTAAAACTACGGAAAAGAACCTAAAACTTGCATCAATTACGAGCGTGTAATTCGTTATTCTACAGCTCCTCATTTCGTTGCGGAAGTCTGTAAACAGTTTTTAGATTCAATTTTAATTTTATAAATCACTTACAGAGAAACTTCTGGCACTACCATGATCTGTACGTATTAAATTATACTTTCATATACGCCAGGGGTGGAACGTACCCCGGGCTGGGGTGAACCCGGCGAAGTCATTAATTACCTACCGATTGTCATAAATAAGGGTACACAATGCCAGCGTTTAATTAGTCTTGGGTTACTCGATAATCAGGGTTAACCGTTTCCCTTCGGAATAAATTCGGCTTCCGCGGCTCCCCCTTAAGTCCTCGGGCTTAATTAAGCAGTCAACGCACATTTTACTGCCCTATCATAATAAACATCCTACCGCTTACATACTTACTACTAATTATAAAAATTAATTAAACAAATGTATCGTTTACTCATATTAAATTCTTCAATTCTTGGGATGAATTATTGCGGTGGACATTTTCCAACGAATAATATTTAGTGATTTGTTTATTGTACAACTAGTGGCTATTTCAGTTTAAAATTGTTATTGTAAACTGGAATTAATTTAATAAAGCTTAGCGTCATATTGGATATGAAATAAAATTTCAGATTATATCAATATTTAGAAAAGGATCTTTTTACGCGAAAAAGGGCGGAAAAAGTATACTCCCCTAAATATTCAGTAGTGCGCATTAAAATTTCACGAAAGACAAAACGGCGCAAATGGATGAAAAATCCGAGAGGGGCAATCGCGATATGTGCGCCTTGGAATCTCACGGGAGGCTAGCCCTCAATGCAGTAGTGGATTGCGGGATAGTGGCCCGACACCGCCCGCCGCTTCCACCGACCTGGCTATTGAACGCTGTTCGCCCGAACATCGTCCTCTTCTCTAGACACGGAAAGTTATAATATAGGAGAAAATAAATAACATTAAATAATTTTAAAACATTCTGTCTTGTAGGGTACTGTAGATAGTACCTAAATTCCTTAGGGTACAATTTGGAAAACGTGTCGGGAACAGTTTAGCTAGAAATCTTCGATGTTGTACGAGTTCGACGGAAAAGAAAAATTAAACGAGTTTTATGCGCGATTTAACGAAACTATCGTGGAAACAGCATTATTCAGAAATGTTAAAGGTACCGTTTGGAAAGACGAGTCCCGTTTACAATGGCATTAGCGTACTTTGCAAATTAACTCTGATATGGTCAGGGCCAATTAAAGGGCAAAGGAGTCGTTGATCTCATTTAGGCGGGTGACGGGCTCGGTGGAAAACTCTGAGCCGACGGTTAAGGCCACTTAAAATATAATATGATATAAAAATATTAGCTCCCGGTTGCCTTAACTCGAGCCGACGCTTTTGCCGGGCACCAAAAAAACTTTTTAATTACCCCCAAAATTAATTTTTACTGAAAATATTTCAGGCACTCCTTATTTTCTTCGGCAGACAATCGGCTTCCAAAAATAAAACTCAGGAATCGCTTGTATAATTTGTAGACGATCCACCGTGATTCGAAGTTTAGTTCCATTTCTATTTGCGATAAAAAAAGTGATATTTCCAAAGCGGGAACGGAAGAACGTAAAAACTGCTGTCTAAATAAACATGTGTTGGCCACAATTTTAGGAAAGGGTGATATTTCGCGGCGTTAACGTCGGTACTATTCCGTGAGTTTACACTGATTTCAACAATCCCGTTAATGCTTTCGCGCTTGAAATATTTTTTCTTTTTCCGACTTTTTCCAGACCTATTTCGGTCTTAAACTAGACTACTAGTTTAAGACCCGGTCTAGAACACGGCGTCGCTCGCTAGTCCTGTTCTCGGTGTTCGGAATTTTGTTTTAAAATTGAAAAGCGGAAATTCCGGGTCACGCCGGCCGCATATTTATTCCGACTCGCCGGCCCAGGTTCTTACATTTTTTCCCCCCTTTCCCTGTCCTCGGAGTCATAAAGAATTGTAAATTTATGAAAATAATATGCGAGACTCCTTTGAGCGGTCACCAAGCCGGAAATTATTTGCGCCCTCATAATGGCCGGGGACGTTTTCGCATTTTCGCCGCAGTACCTGTGCAAATGGACTAAAAACTGAACTAAATCAAAATACTGCACAACAGATCAAAACTATCACTCTCCGTCGAATGATTAGTATAAGACTGCGTATTGAAACCTGTGGGGGGATTCACCGAGTCGTCTAACTCTTGCAGAATTCAATCCTTGCAATCAAATCCTTCACTCCGATCCCTTAATTCGACAACTTCACCTTCCTGAAAATATCCTTCCTATTCCTAAAGCCGAGATAGGCACGCCATCTCCTTATCACGTGAGTAAGGGCAGTACCATCGTTGGGTGGCTTCTCCCGTCAGCAGTTCAGTGAGTGATTTTATAGAGCAATGTCACTAGATAAAATAAAAAAAATGTAGTCGCGACAGTAAAAATAAATGAAAAAAAGGGAACATACTGAGTACCAACAAATACCAACAAGTTTCGCGAACAATTTATTGATTTAATGAAAATCGAAATTTTCGGGAATGAGATTTTCCAAGATTCTCCTACTGCTATTTTATGTTCTCACCGACCTCCCCTAAAATGATTGGATGAATGGATGACGATTGGATGAACATTATCACTAACATCCAGTAGGATTGCGTAATATAGCGTAATATTTCGGTGGGCAGGGGTTGAATCTCCCCTAGTACGGGTTTTTTCCTGTGTTTGGAAACAACTCCCCGTGGAATGGTTTTTGCCGTTTCCTCCTGGGGCCCTCTCGGGTGTTGACCGCTTCCTTGCGTTTCAGTTCCATCGACTTCTTACTGGCGCCCGAAGGGCGGGGGGGGGACTCGGGTTCGATTCCTGGCTTGGGTGGGAGTCTTTACTGCGATTTCGCTGCAATTACCGGACTCGAAATTGAATCCCAGATTGTTGGGTAAACAGCTGGCCCGGCGTTGACCGGGGAATCGCTCGGGATTCGGCATTTTCTATGGATGATATAGGCGCTGTCTACACCCGGCGGAAACACATGTAGCTCGGTGGGTGACCTCAGAATTGATTTTAATCCCCTCCCCCGTCACATCTCCCACAAATAAAGCTCTCAAGATTAGAGACATCGCCGCTCGTAAAATCCCCCTAATTAATTAATAATTTCCGAGTTATTCCCAGGGACGATAATTGCTGCGGCCTCAATATACCCGAACGTAGAATTAAATGGACCGGCTCCTGTAAAAAAAAGGAAACGATTTTGTTAATTAAACTAACCCCCGTTTATATTGCCGACTTTAAAATTCTAGCTGCCGGTTAGATGAACAGAAAATTATTAACGGCCGGGCCGTAGTTATTTCTTTCTTATGGCCGGTACTTATGTCTCAACTGTTGTTATTATAAATTGTAAAACTATAAAATATAATTATAGATTATCCTTCGACCAATTCGTAGACCGGTTTCGGCATAACGCAATCGTCAGTACCTAAAAATTCAGGCGTTAGATAAAATAAAAGTTTAGGTTTGAACGTTAAAATGTTGTCTCAAAACGTACTGAACCATAGTTATTTCTTTCTTATACCGGTAATATACATTCCAAACACAGGAAAAATCCCGGAACAGCAGGTTCTTCCCACAACATTATGCGATCCTACGGGGTCGGTTAACAAGCTAGTTAGTGATAATTCAAGTTCTTGTCGCGGAAACCCACGCTCATTTATTCAATATAGTGTTCGTCAATTCGATACCTAATTGCTGTCCGTAAGCGCTTAATTTTAGTTCTTTACTAACCCTATATAAAACCCATAAACGACCCCCATTTGCATTTTTGTAGGTAGAAGCAGAGTTGTTTAAAGTGATGTCCGGTAGAGGGCAAGCTCGTGTCCGTTAATCAGCTAGGACTATCCAAGTACCGGTTTTAAGCGCTGGTTAATCGGCCCCAAAGAAGTCCCTCTCGGCTCGCCTTAAATTAATTAGTTTCGCAAAGTTTTTTCCATCAGAAATAAAATCGTGATCGCCGGTTTAAAATGAAAATTGCGATTATTAGCCGGCTTAATTATTTCGTATTCCACGAACGGACCGCCAAAAATAATTAAGTGGGAAAATATTGAAAGAAGCCTCTTTGGGTCTCAACACTCGAAACAGATCGGAAGAATGTTCACCGGCAGCGAGATGAGGACCAAGAAATTGGTTTTAAATTGGATATCAAACAGTCGACCTTTGTGAGACCACTTTACTTTGAAATTTCGGGCTTAAACAGTTCTCGATCGAACGAAAAAGAAATTTCTTGGAAAACGAGGATATTAATCTTATATTTTATTTGACATTTTTAATCCCGGCTCCGGCTTCCACCTTGTTTGGGAGAGACCGACAAAAACAATTGTTTCAATAACTAAAATAGTTATTGACAACAGTGCTATTGCAGATATTATCATTTTCTATTTTTCAGTCGAGCTTGAACTAAGTTTATAATAAATGTAAATGAAAAGTAACCTCCTTCTATTTGAGTCTATTACTGTGTTGTACGCCATTCCCCGGCCATCGATCGTCAGTGGTTTGTTTAATGCTAATCTTTGAAGCTCCTCAATTCCGCTAAATTCTCCTCCCTCGTATAAAAGGATCGTGCTCAGCGAATCGGAGTTAAATCCGATCTTTCACTGGTATCGGAGCGATATTGGCTCTAGGGTGTCGAAGAATTGCAACCATCTTTACCTATCATGTATTTGACCTTATACAAGTATAGAAGGAATCGTTTCTGAGATTGAAGACTGTTAATCTCGAGCTGACCCGAAAACACAAAAGCTTCCCCGAGCCTGCACAAAGGTTATACTATGAAGTAGCTACAAATTTCGGTAATATTGCTATAACGCAATTCGTGTCCGGGCAAAATTTCCGTATTCGTATTTTTGATAATGGAAGGTCTACAGGGAAAAAGAGAGTTCGGTTTTATACCGTGAAGAAGCGGCTACTGAAGTTGGCGTGAAGTGGGTCGAAACCGGTCCACATCAGAGTTACGATTTCACACATGTAGATATCGAATTTTGTTGTATAGCCGAAATTAATTTGGATTTTCATCCGAATTCGGGTAAAAGCGAAAGCTTTTCTTTTTGTGGTTCGGCAGAAATTTTATTATTTTCACGACAATTATTATTCTCCAAATTATCCGGTTATAAATCGCCTCGTTTAAACCGGATGCCATTGAATAGTTATACGAGGTCGGTTTGCTATCGGCGCCACCATCAGTTGGGATATCGTTGCCTATATAGCTCACGTCCACCCGGGACACTATATCAGTCCGGCGTTAATATATCAAAACTCCGCCGCCCGCCTTCGATAGCGTTTTTCAAAATTAATTGATATTTACGACCACTGGGATATTATTCGGTGTCCCGTGTTTTATCCAGCCAAATATTTTGATATATAAGAAAACTTCAATATACGGTATTGCTTTATAATCGGCCGGTTTTTAAATATTTTTATCGTAAATAATTACAGTAATACAGTGATTCACTAGCAAGAATGACCGCGTTTTTCAGCATTTTACATATAAGGAGACTACAGAACTCGGTATTCCGAACCCTCGCAGAGCACAAGTATTCCGAACTAGTTTTCTATTTTATTTCACCTCCGGGTAAAGCCGGGAACTCTAAATCCGGGCCGGTACTAGAGTCCGCGGACAGGGGAGATTCATAAATTTAGGAGCTTTTAAGGCTTTTAGTTGGCGTCACCTCGACTTGTTGCATATTATTCCGGTGGGAGGGAAGGTGGAAGGGAAGAGGGGAATTGCATACGAACGGGGTCGGATTTTAGGCGTCGAGCTGTCGAACCGTGCAAATTCCACTTCGACAGAGGGGTCCCACTCCCCGAGGACGGCGAAAATGTCTGGCCGTTCCGAATAACTTAAACTGCCTACTGCGGCCATCTCTATGCGCACGTTAATTATTAAACTAATATCATCGATATATTGAACCTTCTCCTACTGGGAATTAGTATTCGAAGGCGGGGAGCCTCCATTTGCATGACAAGTCCCGGCCGGCAGCTTCATTTAGCCGGCTTGTTTCGATTCCGCCGGCCGTGTCTCGCGCCGGATTACAACTCTTTTAATTGGGCAATATTTATTAAAGGCGCAATAAAGAAGAAACAGTTCCAATTATCAGTACTATGTTATGATTGCATCGCATAAGTTATTTTATCGAGTTTACAATACCTGTTTTCTAGTCAGCGAGGGTTGGAATACCGTAGATTTTCCAACGAATCTATTTGACCGATAATTCAACAAAGACTTAAGTCGATTAACAAAATCCCTCCCAACCCAAAGAAGACAAACAACTTCCGGAAATACACAATAACAAGAAAATTATATATACACGGCACAAACAGACAACCACCACAATACAAGTGACAGTGACAGTTTAGTGAGGATGCCCAAAACACAAGTGCCAAAGTGACTAACACCGCTACTGAAGATCGTGAGCTGCTGAAACCGGTCTAGCAAAAGACCAAACCAACGTGGGAAGAACTAAAGGGGAAATGGCGCTTTGCCAACGACTTTTCCCCGACCTTCATTAGAACAGTTTAAAAAGAAATCCTAATATTACTCCGAGTCGATTATAATCGATAAAAGCTCTCGTTTCCCACTGCTTTACACTTAACGAACGATCATTCTTGACGTATTTGATTCTAAATATAGTTATAGGCTGCTTTGTTTCCGAACTATGATTCCGGTTATTATTAACCGGAAAATTGCAGGAGGGTTGCTATTCAAAACCCCATCGTCAATCTCTTCTCGCCCATCCCATATCCTGGATTCATCCTTTTGTTTTAACGTTTCGAACCCGGCGATCTGCGTATAGTTAATGTTTCTCTTATGTTTGTAAGGAAGCGATGTTGGTGACCATGTTTCTCGTGAGTTGGCTGGTGGTGTGGGGGGCCGAGGGCCGAGCTCCCCTCATCGACCCGCTCATCAGACGAAGTCCCCTCGAGAACAACTTCATGCGGTTCGGCCGCTCGGGGCCCGCCCAGGACTTAACTTCGAGGCCTTCCAGATCGGACTTGACCAGGCTCGGCAGGGCAAACGACAACTTCATGAGGTTCGGAAGGGCCCAGGACACGTTTCAAAGGTGCGTTCTTGAATCGGATAGATTTCGATTTCCACAAAGGTAAGGGGTTGACACCAAGCTAACAGGGGTTCTTCCCGCAGTATTACGCGATCCCAACGGATCGCGAATGTTAGTTAAAATTCGTTCGATTTTATTTTTATCCAGGCGAAACCTTTAAAAGCAACTGTATATTAAACGTAGTATATTTCGAGCCTCGGTTCGAATCCGAATACCATGGTTATGTATGTAATAATTATTTATATAACCGTTGATAATAATTGGCCCGTTTGTCAAAATATCGTTGTTACAATATTAATTTAAACGAATGTTGTTTTGTAGCGACTTCTTGCGATTCGGACGAGCGAAGGACAACTTCATGAGGTTCGGACGGGCGAAGGACAATTTCATGAGGTTCGGAAGATCGCACGACGAGTCTTTGGAAAGAGAGATAAGGGCCAAACAGGGCAACTTCATGAGGTTCGGGAGGGGAAAGGAAGATCCGATGGACAGGGACGGCAGGGCGAAACAGGATAATTTCATGAGGTTCGGAAGGGCTATGGACGAGACTTTGAGCCGTGAAGGCAGAGCCAAGCAGGAGAACTTCATGAGGTTCGGAAGAGCCAATGAGGATTCGCTGGAAAGGAACGCCAGAGCTAAACAGGGGAATTTCATGAGGTTCGGAAGAGCCATGGATAATTCGTTGACGAGAGAAGGCAGGGCCAAACAAGATAATTTCATGAGGTTCGGAAGGGCCAAAGAGGATTCGATGGGCAGAGACGCCAGGACTAAGAACGACAACTTCATGCGGTTCGGAAGGGCAAAGGAAGACTCTCTGGACAGGAATAGCAGGGCCAAGCAGGACAACTTCATGAGGTTCGGCAGGGCCGAGGAAGAGTCGATGGAGAGGGACGGCAGAGCCAAACAAGATAACTTCATGCGGTTCGGAAGGGGTAAAGAGGACCCGATGGGCAGGGCCAAGCGGGAGAACTTCATGAGGTTCGGAAGGGCCAAGGAGGACGCGATGGAGAGGGACGGAAGAGCTAAACAAGACAATTTCATGAGGTTCGGACGGGCCAAAGATTCTTTGGACAGGGAAGGCAGAACCAAGCAGGATAACTTCATGAGGTTCGGAAGGGGCAAAGAGGACTCGATGGAGAGGACCGAGCGAGAGAACTTGGTGAGGTTCGGAAAAGTGAAAGAAGATTCGATGGAGAGGGACGCCAGGGCCAAGGTGGAGAACTTCATGAGGTTCGGAAGGGGCAAAGAAGACTCGGTGGAGCGTGTTAAGCGGTCGCCGGTGTGTGCTAGGATTTACCCGCCGCTGCCGGCCCTAATCGCCGCCCCCCAGTTCTCCCTCCTGCCGCCCTTCCAACTCAAACCCAAGCGCGCCAACTCCCTCGCCGACGCTAACTTCATTCGTCTCGGTTGAAAACACGCACTTCGGTTTTTTATCTCATCCTTACTTAGTTTTGTCTTTATTTCAATTACGAAATGTTTGTTTGTCGGCAATGTACTTAATGATACGATAATAAAAGTTTATTTGTAATAAACGAAACATTTAATTGGCCTTTTCGCTTAAAATATTCGAGATTTGGACCGATCGCGGTTCCGACGACTGTGACGAGAACTCCCGACCGGTCGAGACGGAGTCCGATGTACAAGAGTTAAAATAATCTACGGGGTAGCGTAGTTTTCTCGATCTTCCGTCTCCTCTCTTTACGGGTTTGGTCTTTCGCTAGACCGGTTTCGGCTGCTCACCCCTCTTCAGTAGCTGTCTGTCAGTATGGTTGAGAGGACACGGAAGATCGAGAAAAATTCCAAACCCCGCAGACCACATTACGGATATTCCAATCTACGGGGCTTTGTTGTAACTGTTTTGATATCCGATTCCCGAACTGAAGGTAAGGTGGGTCGAGAAGAGCGTTTAATAATAAGAAAATACGATACGCGATATATTCGAAATAAATAAAATACAGTTCCTTAACGTTGAGTAAAGAATGAGTAAGATTCAGAGCGCTATCGACGGAAGTGTTATTGTAATAACGTAATGTTTATATAACGATTTTTCTGCTCGATACGATATTTGCAACATACAAATATCTTTATGTTATCAAAGGGTATTTTTCTGTATTTTCTGCGAAGCTAATAGGATGCTGACCACCCCCTAGTGGTGCATAATAATTAAAATTATTTTATTTAACTTTCCAGTTTGAAGGAAACTGCCTATTTAATATTAATAATACAGTTCCAAATGAAAAATTCCAATATATAAGATGAGAAAGGGTCACGAAGAAGGGTTTAAGCACTGAATAATAACACAGATATATATATATATATATATATATATATATATATATATATATATCCGACCAGCGTTACGTCCATGTATCAACTATCTGCTAATTTATTGTCCTTTTAATGGAAAGGGGAGAGATTTAATGGAAACCCTCTTTGATGGCCCGCCGATATCTCAGCGACAGCTCAGTACGTATGCCCGAATCGGGCGTTTCTCCTTATTCGGCTAACTTATACAATTCATTCCCTAGTGGCGCATTATAAGCTTTACCTCATCATTATCGATCCGGCTAATAAATAAACGTGGTTTAGTTAATGATGATGTGGCGTTCGGCTGAGCAAACCGAATATGAGAGACGAGGGTGTCGGTCAATTCGGTTGGCCCAGTAAAGTCGGGTTTTATAAATAATCGTTTCCGGCGGTGGGGGCCTGGCATCAGTCTCATCCAAACGCTCGTTACGTCCCGGTCCGCCGTCTGGTAAAGCAATTTTAGACCGTTTCACCGGCGAGTACAACCCTCTATAATTCTCCCGGTCTACGGTCAGTATCCGCCGGCAGTTTCACGCGATCGGTCTTCATTTCAGTACCCGTATGGTTACCAATTTTTCATACCGTCCGAAAAGTATATTTTCCAAAGTTCGAAAAATTACTATTTACCTTATAAATTTACCTTCCGTATCAAATCACCCCCGTTATCATCCGTCAAGGTCTGTTATGCCCATTAATATGCGATTACGGAAAAGGTCGAATAAATGGACGGACGACATTGTACGGGAGTTTTCAAAAACGGGCTGGACTGTCGCGTCCTCATATTCCGGAATCATAATTCGGACCCTGCCGAATGCTAATACATGCGCGGTTCGGGGAAACAGTGAAAACAACGGAAATGTATTAAAATAAGAAATGATGGCGAAATGAAGCGGCTCCTGTGATTCGGCCTTTCGCCGCACCCCCCGGCACTGAAACTCTTTCCGCCTAGATCTCAACAAGCCGTAAGTACGCGGTCGATGTATTCGTTTGCGCGTCGTTTTGAATAACAATTTCAGAGCTAAGTCAATTAACCAACAAAAAAATATGGAAAATTCCTGAATTTCATTGGGAGGGGGGGGTTTAGATTGTTGAAATACTACGTCCAGAAAATGTTACTATACGATTGAATTTTCCTTTTATTTCACGCAATTTCTCTTATCTGTTCACCATTACAATAATTGGATACTAAGTCTAATTGCGATACAACAATACTGAAAATAAACAATGAAATAACAGCGATTTGTAATATCTCTCTGTAGAAGTTTACGTAATGATAAATTAATTTGTTCCTTATCTATTTGAATTTTGAACTAGCATCGATTACAATATTTTTAAAATGTGTTTCTTCCAATGAAGTACCATTAAGAACTGTTACTTATTTTACGACAGCACACATGTAGGCTGTAAAATTGGGATACAATTTTCATTATTTATTTTTCGTCGATAATATTTTTAATACTGTTGTCGTCCGTACGGTGAATAATGGACGGCATACGGGCGAGCCGTAAATTGAGGTTGATAATGATAGGGCCGAACGTTTATTCCCCGGGTGAACTTCACCTTATAGCGTCTTCGGTAATTCACCTGAGCGCATCGCCTGATATTATTATACCGGTCTTGTTTTTAGTTGCCACGACTGTACCACCTAATAGCTAATTTCCAGATAGATTTGGGCTGAACCGAAATATTCTTCTTTTAAGTTTTTAAAAATATTTTAGGCTGTATGTTCTTCTTTATTGTACGGAACAATGCTCGGTTACTGCTTCGAGATGCGCGAATAATTAAGTTAAAATAATAAATACTCTAATAACCAAATAATTAAACTACTTTAACCGCTTACATCGCTACTGACGACCGCAAGAACATTATGATTAGGAAAACACTTGTTGAGTATGAAAATGCTTACAAATTGTTAGAATAATATAATTGAATAAAATACTACTGTTAATGAAGTTTACTAGTTATAGCCTAGCGGAATTTATAATTTTATTTTTTGTAATTGAAGTAAAATTTATTGCACATGGATTCGTGCACGGATTGCGCCGTGCCCACCGGGGTATACTAGACCCGGTTATCACCCGGGAATTCCCATTGAATCGCTCACACGGCGTTTATCCCTCCAATTGCATATTTCAAAATTTTTTAAAAACTTTTCTTTTTCTGCACAGTATATGTTAGGGCGGCATGTTTATTTCCTGCTTCTCACGGTAAACGAGGCCACCCAGTTATGGCACGCTACAATTTCATAATTAATAATAAATCAGAGATAATGATGTTAAATTAGCGTTAATATAAATAGTGGTTGACGGAGGAGAACCCCACCGGCTTCTCCCTTATTCTAAGTTAATTTTTCTATTTTTCTGGTACGTTTAGATCGCTGCTTCCAATTCAGGCGGCGATCGGAATTGCAGGGCGAATCGGTTATTTTCTCGTGTATCTGTTACTTTTGTTAATATTCGATTGTTTGGCCCGGTGTTTAATTGGTTTTTTCAATTTAGTCATTATATTTTACGCGTTATGTTTTAATATACCGGCAACGTTAACCGGAAATAACTAGGATACCTTATAGGTTCCCGAAGGATATTTTCGGAACTTAATAATCCTTTAAGCCGGCCAATAGGGAGCGCAAAATATGCAAGAGGACCGATTCCCCGGGCGCCTAATCTTCAGAAAAAAAATCCTCTTTTTGGGCCCGTTCTGCCGCTTCTGGTGGTGCCCTATGGAAATCGGCTTGTAAGAGTAGACAAATTATTTATGAGGTTGGAGGGCTTCCGCTCGAGTAGTAATCCTACACTGGAGAAGAACCACTACCTATCGATCGAGGAGGTGCTATTGTCTTTGCCCGTCTCTACACACCCCAAAAAAAGGATTTTTCTTTTCGTTTTTTTTAAATAGGCCTTCTTTTGTAGACTGGCGGATTTGCGGCGGGTCTTGTCGAAGTAAATATGCCGAAGCCGTAATTATCGAGAACGGGCTGAAATAATTATCGTCATTGAATTTTAAGAGATATTTTTCAGAACGTAGGTTCAGACTACTCTCCGCTTCCGTAACGAGGAAAAGTGCCCCCTAACGAGGATTCGCGGGGAGAAACCGACGGCAAGAGTGAGGCGGAATAAATTAATTCGTACGGATGAGGTATTCTAACACACATATCCATGGGTAATTCAGGAAGTTGTTATCAGAAAACTGACGAATGGTTAAAAATGCTTCAGATCTACTTTTCGCCCCTAAAATTCGAGGTACAAAAGATATCGCCCAGTTAAAGGCTTCAATTAAATTGAAGCTATCTATTCCGAAAGTTTAATAACAAGTTTAATTTTAAATCGTTGTCTACCCTGAAAAGCGTCTGCAAGATACGCCCTCGTAAGGTGTCGAATAAGTGACAAACTTCCGGATGCTTGCGAAAGCGCGCGATGGGGGTTTGAAAGAAGGTTGAATGAGTTCGCCGATAACGAAACGGGGATTTATTCGGCAATTTTTGCGCCCGAAGCCCCCGGGCCCCGATAGCGAGCTCCCGGCATCAGTCCCCAGCTCCAGCGCATGAACAATCGACCTGAAAAAAATTCAGAATTCGGTTGAAATTAAAAACAAAATTTGATAAATGATCCTTTTCTGCACAGGGCAAATGTTATGGGACCAATGTATCGAAAAACAAATTTTCTATTTTTATACCTTCATTCATAGGGCGAGTGTATTTCACTCTGGGACCACTGTCGACGGTGCATGGGACAAATCGGGTAAAATTTTTGAGAAAACATCCAAATTACAACATTAAATAACAAACATTGAAACCGACGTGGACATGTGGAATCGAACTATGGGTTGTGACACTAGACTTCCACAACAACACCCGCGTCCGGGGATTCTAATCGAAAGTCCTTCGAAACATCCTTATTGCTCCCCGGTATGTTTCAAAATCCTGGTTCAATTCCCACCTTACTCCTCGTCCTAATTCGCTCGTTCGATCGCTCTCCTCGATTACGCATCCTTTAACCTACAGGCGGCGGCCTAAACCCCATCGGCCCAGAGATACAAACAAGTTTTATTTTTTTAAATACAAATGATACATCGATAAAACGATATACAAATGGTGATTCCTACATGCATACCGACCTATTGGCCTTACTACATACATATGCTCAAATATTATGGTACATTGATCGTGAATATTTTACAATATTGTTGTGATAATCGGGAAAATATACAATAAAAACCCGAGAACTTAAGCTACACTCACTACATTCACTCGCACAGACACACACACATTCACTCACGCACTTTGCACTTGCCACTTGTGTTCAGTACACTGCTCGCGAAACTCAGTGTCGGTGCACTGCTCACTGGGGCTGGTGACAGTATACGACCGGTCGTATACCGTCGTTAGCACTATACACTATAGGCACATTAACTGGCGCATTCACAGCTTTCACTACACTGTTTCACTTTCACTTTGGATGGGGGATCTTCTAGTTCGGCGTGAGGATCCTCCTCCTTGTGGTACGTCTTTTGGGAGGCCAGTGGGGTTTTTGGGGTAGCTGGGAGGAAGATGCCAGGGGATTTGGGTGGTTTTGAAGTTTGTCTCTGTGTTTAGTCGTTATTTTGTCTATTATTTCGTCCAGTTTAGTTGACTGGGCCAAGTCGTTCTGTTCGTGATCTTGGGGGTATGTCGAGGGCAATTCGGTGGCATTATTTCTGAGTGATTTGTAGTTTTTTCATGTGTGTGTTGGCTGCGTTACGCCAAACGTGACACGCGTAAAGTAGGGAGGGCCTGATTATTGTTTTGTATACGGTCAGTTTCGACCTCTCATTGAGCACCTTTGACTTGAGAAGACAGTAGAGTCTTCCTAGTTTGCTTTTGGCCTGCTGGTTTACAGCCTGTATATGAGTTGACCACAGCAACTTTTCGTCTATGTGCTGTCCGAGGTGTTTGACCGATTTCTTTAGGGGCACGTCTGTGTTCCGGATTCGGAGTACTGTTCGTAAAAAGAATTGCTTCGGTTTTCGACGCGTTAGTCTTTATTTTCCATATCGGCCCAGAGAGCTCCTCGGACTGGAGCCAAGGAAAAGAATAATTACTGGTCAGAAAGTGCCCTCACTGGGTGGTTTCGCTTATATCAGTGTTTTGTTTTAACGGCGGAAAAAGAGATTTTAAAAGAAGTGGAAGAATGGCGATTGGAAGAGCCAAGGATTGGCGGGTGCGCGTTAGGGTTTTTTTCCCGAATTTTTGGCTTTCCGATGAGAGGTTTTCCCCCCTGAACAAAGAGAAGAAGATATAATGAAGATAAATTGGAGCGCCTTCACGTAGGGGGGCAGAGCCCGTGCTCACGAGGCTAGGCGGGTCTCTTGCTAAGACTCGCAGGTTGCTGGACGCGGATCCTTCCAATTGATTGGAACTTAGCCCATTCATTGGCAGACAAAAATACAGAAATATCGCCATTGTACGCATAACTGTAAAGTTGATTCTACAATAAATTCCGATCCTATATTGCTGGCCGCAACAATTTTTTTTTAGTTTCACATGTGCGAGGGGTTGGAATACCGTAGATTTCGTGTATTTCTGTCTCCTATCACTGGTTTGGTCTTTCGCTAGACCGGTTTCTTCAGTAGCGGTGTAAGTCTTTTGGTACTTTGGATGTTTTTTGGGCATCCTTAGAGCACTCTCACTGTCACTTGTACTGTTGTGGTTGTCTGTTTTTCGTGTGTATATATGCTTGTCTTGTTATTGTGTTTTTGGGGGATTTTGTTTGTCTTGTTTGAGTTGAGGGGTGGGATTTTTGTAAATCGGCTTAAGTCTTTGTCGGGTTGTCGGTCAAAAAGGGGGGGGGGCGGTGGTGCAGGTCCTTAGTAGAATAGTTTATCTTGCTAGCTTATCGGTGCAAGTGCACCCAACGAACTTTAGTTAAGTACATGTCCGCACCACCCTCAGGGGGCGCTAGTTTATCGTTGCAAGTGCACCCAACGAACTTTAGTTGAGTACATTTCCGCACCACACTCAGGGGGGCCATAGGGCCTACTTTTGTAGAAAAGTAGGTAAGTTATAAGTAAGACAGTACGTGTGACGGTGACAGTGCAGTGAGGATACCCAAAAAAAACATCCAAAGTTGCAAAAGTGACTAACACCGCTATTGAAGATGGCGAGCAGCCGAAACCGGTCTAGCAAACGATCAAACCGGCGAGAGGAATTGATTTTATTTCAAATCCTCCGCTGTGTCGCAAGTCCGAAGCGACAACATATTCGCGTATGATTTTGGTTAAAAGCAAGGGGGTTAATAACAGAAAATTGGGTATATGATGGGGGCAGGCGTTGCATAAGGAGGGTAATTGGATTGGTTGGCTGGTGGGGGCCGAATGCTGAGCGGGCCGGTTTACTCCACAAGTCAATCCCACCTGGACTTCACCCCGGCTCAACCGCAGCCATTATAAACAAAGGTGAGTGTTACACGTCCTGTTTTCAATATTGTCATTTTAAAATTACCACTCGGGGAATAGTTTTTGACCGAGGAAAGCAGCGCAAACCCGAAATCGGTCCTAAACTTTATTAATGTGTTACACTGTAAGAGTATTCAACAACTTAAATCGTAAGTTACACTTACATTTATAAAACTAATAATGCTAGTATATATATGTATATAAAATATGAATTCTAGTATAAACCAATTATTATTATTACCAAGTTTTTTATAACATTTGTGGTAATGAAAATATGTTTTACGGTTAACGTAATTATGGGCAATAATTTTAGTATAGAACGGACTGGCCATGTAATATATTTGTATTTTTGGTATTCAATAATTATATATCAATTAGATACATTAATCGAAGTGCGGAATAATTGTTTGGTATCGTGGTTGAAATTCTGATAAAGTCCGCTGGATATTTATGACTCGATTAAATTCCATGTAAAGTGTACGTCATGAATTTACATGTGTTGTATCGATAAGCGTTGTAACAACACCGGACCATAAGGACGCTACTTAAGGTGAGTTTACCGAGGAACGGATCATTTCTTCCCTATTTAAACCGGTAATCTAGTTCATGAAAGTTTCTTCAATTTAATAAATAATAATTGCGCGGCTGAAATTACGCGACTAAAAAGTCCAGAGAATCGAAGCATGTTTAGAATAAAGTTTCGAAACTCCGGACTAATACCGGACATTTTTTGATCCGTACTTATTTAAAAAAAATTAATGTAAATATAACTGTATAATTATTGTTTTTGCGTAAAGATTTATTATCGTTTGGAACGCAAAACTCGAATTTAAGAATCGACTGTGCAATTTTAAAATAAAATTATAATAAAATTAATATAAAATAAAAAGTTTCTCGTTATACAAAAAAAGGAATTTGCTTTGGGGCCGATTATTTCGTAAATCAAAATATAATGTTATAAATCGTCCGATCAATCAATTCGTTAGATGCAATAATTTTTTTTTAGGTGAAATACTGACCAAAGAGAGTTATGGAAAACTCGTAGAATCACCCTAACAAATCCGAATTCCAACTTTTAAATTATTAACTGGAGGGAAACAAGAGTAGTATATAATAATAATCGAGAAAAAAACTTGTATACAGAATAGCATGGAATTATGCTATTAAACGTATATTGCCGTTAGGAGAAAATCTTCCGGGCAAAAACCCGTATAGGGCCGGCGAACTAAAACCGGACTTATCCCGCTTCTCGAGGGGCTTCGCCGGTGCCGGATTTCGAGCAGAGCTTGCTGTTCTCGGTCACGCCACAGGGCACACCGCCCGATCCAAACCGCCGCTAAACTGTTCAAACCCAATTCGAAACGGCAGCGACACTAAATTACACACATAATTGTCATATCAGTTCGCGATGACCGATTGGAATTGAAATTCGGACGGTACGAAAAAGTCCTACTGGTTTGATAGATCTATTCGATTCGTTCAATGAAGGTAAAACGTTAAAATGCGGCGTATACAGTAAAACGTTTCATTTTCAACTATCATAAAAATATCCCGCCCGAGGGTATTGATTTTACGATAAAAATTAATTTTTTATCCTTCCTCGATTTTCCTGAATATTATTTATAGTTACGATTTTCGCGTTTAATGCTCCCCGGTATGCTTCAAATCGCACCATCCACCATGGCGCAACCTACCGACAGTCGATGGACTAATAAAATCCCGGTTCCTAAAGTTTCATTCCCGTCTCACTCCTCATCCCAATTCACTATCTGAAGCCACCCCCCACCACATCACGGCTTAAACGCCTATAGCTTAAATCACTGGCTGGGTCTTTGTCGTGTGACAATAAATAAATGTATTCTCTAATTGTCTTTACGCTTCCAGAATAAAACCGTACATAGGGCACTTTTCGCGAAACGTAATCATTGTAAATGTGGGCATTTTATTGGAAACACTAACCGCCTAAATACTTCGTAAGCCGACACCTAATTTTGCTCTGTTCCAACATGCAGATGAAGGGGACCGACTCGGAAGAGAGGCTGATAGGAAGCGGCGAGGGCGGCAAGAGTACCGGCTTCGATCACTCCCTCGAAGAGTACAGTCTAACTCCGGTCGAGAAAAGGTTCCTCCTGCTGGCCGAAAGGGGTGACTGCGCTTCTGTCAAGAGGTCCGCTAATTCTGGTCACACTAACAGGGTAGCGGTAGTAGTAGATTCGAGTGGAAAAGCGTGTTACGGACAATTAAATATTCGCCGAACCCTGAAAACCATAATTTGCGGCAAAAAACCATTCCAGTGAATGTCGCTCGGTTGGATTCCAAAAAATCCCTGCCAACCGAGGTTCTTCCCATAGTATCACGCCCTCCTACCGGAAGTTAGTTAGTGGAAATATATATATTATTTTACGAACGAATGATAGGTCTCATACTTCACTGCGAAACCAAATTCTATTATCGCTAGTGAAAAATTGAAACCGATAGACTACCGTATGATTTGAGTTAACAAAATTATTGTCCTCCAGTATACAATTTAATTAGGAATTGTAATATATTTGCATTAAATGAATTGTATACTATATATATATATATATATATATATATATATATATATATATATATATATATAAATTTACGACCAATTAATGAAAAGTAAGACCTTAGATATTGAAAAAAAACAAGTTAGTTAATTTCTGTTTTTCAGTGCTTGTAGTCAGCTACCTTGAAGCTATTAAAAAAAATTTTTTAATTAAATTTTTTTATAAAATGATTAAATTACTAAGAAAACGAAATCTCGTTTTGTTGAAAAAACAAATACGATAAAAAGAGAGTCGTACCCTCGAATTTGTTTCTGTAAGGTTTGAAGCTGCTTTACCCCCCCCCCCGCCCCCTAATTCTGGCCTAAATTGTCTGGTCTTAAGTTCCATTCTATCGCATGTACCAATTAGGTTAACCTTCCGTTAATTGAGTTAGGTTCTACACAAATTTAGACTGGTCTTCTCTGTTTCTGAGTCGTGAATAGTTTTTTTTACCGTCCTTCTTGTTTTACAACACGTTTCGCCTAACTATATCTCTATTTTAACATAGAATCCTTCTAGCGCGATATGGAAAATGGAAAACTGAAGTTGTTTTATTGTATATGCAATGATTCGAATGGGCGAAACTATTTTTTTTTCAGAAATATTGAAGCTTACAAGGGGCGAGGTAGCAAACTCGCGTGTACTTTGAATTCGATAATAGAACCGTAAAGGCAGCAGGACCGTAATGCAGGCACGTGGAGACATAAAAAGTGCACGTGTGGGAGGGGGGGAGGGCTATAAAAAAAGAAAAGAAATTAGGAATAAATTAAACAGGGGATTGAGACAATACGCGTTTACTACGGGACCCCTCTTAACATCTGCTATCGGATCGTCGATATACTTTTCCCGTTAAAGATGAACGCAATGAAACTCTCTAAATGGGTCCTGAAACTGGACGGTGACCAGTCGATACCAATGTTATTTGGAAATTCCATTCGTTGATACAAGTGTAAATAAAATAACAGAGAGAACCATAATATGTTCTCGATACTACAAGTTTCGGTAGATTCTGGTATTTAATTGGGTGTACTACCATAGACTCATATAAATAAATGGAATAATTAACAGGTATGTTTTTAAAAATATTTTACAGGAGTCTAACACAATTGAACTAAATCATTATTTTTACACCCGTCTATTTGTTATAAAAACAGACATTACTGAATGTCGGAAGTGTACTTTACACTTTTTATTCTCATATATGCATAAATAACTTATTACTACAACGTGTGCTAAACTTTTTCGTATATAAAAATCACCTTCAGATTACAAGGTATGCTAAACCCGCAATCAGGGTTTCAAATATTCCTGCCGATTACGAGGTAGGCTAAGCCCGCAATGAGACACATTCAAACCGTCCTTAAATACAAATATAGAAGACAAAATAAAATGAATATTTATAAAATTATTTTATAATATATTTATTACTCTTCAATGGTCCCCAGACAATGCCAATCCGAATTTCTGAATTAATATGTTCGCACATATCACACTAATACCTCAGCTCCACCCCAAGTAAAGGAGATGTCTGGTGCAGTGTCACCGCTATTTAACTCTTATATTAACCGGCTTATATTTCAAGCCATATCGCTTCCTTCTGTCTTACAAGCCACATAAAACCGTTTTAATATTGCAACGTTTCAACTTAAACGCGACGTAATATATAGTCTTTTTTAAATTTAACAGACAGGGAAATTCAATTTACCAATTTAAACTCCGAATTGGGCTTGAAGTTTGTAACAAATTGTTGACGAAAGGTATTGTAAGGGGGAGGGCTGGATGAATTCCACGGGGGATAAAATCCTCTAAGAATTTCATTCGACGATTTCAGGAATGCTTTTGAAAGTTCAAGGAAGGACGTTGAACAGACGGTTGCATTTACAGATCGGGAAAGTAAGAAAACCGCTTTAACATACTAATTATTAATGTTAAGAATATTACTGCAGTCTATTACGCTTCGTAAAAACAATCTTATGTTTCTAACCACATTCCGATTTGAAAATCTACATACATCTGAAAATCCACATAAGTGGAAACGGCCGTTTGATTTCCTCACTATCCCAGTATGGTGCTGGAGCGGGAGTACCATCGGAGGGTGGATTCTCCGTCAAAATCTATATTGGTCACTACATATAAATTTAAAAAATTGTAGTTGTGGCTGAAAATAAAAAGGGGAAAAATGGTGTCTGTGGATACCAGCTTCCTTTTTGAGCTACATTGAAAAACAAAGGTTAAAAGAGTGAAGCGTAAATACAAAATATAGAGGAAGCCACCCAACTATAATTTTCAATACTAATTAACTTACGCCTCATATTGCTACAGTTGAACAAATATCCAGCGAAATTCTAGCCGTGACATAAAATAAAAATTTAAAAATTATTATATCTAAATATTCATATTCCCTTTGCCCTAATCGGTTGGAAAAGGCTTTTCATAAATACTTGTATCGGATTTATTTAAAACATGCTTGAGCGTTTATAATTAAATTTATGGCGAGAATGGAGCCGTACGGTATGTGGCCGCGGTGTCTGGACGACGGCGTTTAACGACACTTAATGGAACTTTATTAAACATGACTCAAAGGCCCACACCCTCCTCCCGCTATGAATGGGCGCCAATTAAACCGGTTCCGATTGAAGTGACCTAATGAGTCGCCTAATGACTTCCGCTTTTCATCGATTCCGTTTCGGCGAGAACACACACGGAGCATTCAGTGTCAGGGCGCTTAAGATGCCCAAACGAAACGGCCGTTTGAACAATCATTACTTGAATGGGGGAACAAAAATCATTCTTTCTTATGGCTTAAATAAAAAAATTCTTTTATTATATAAGATGTAATCATATGGTTAAACAATATCATACGTTGGTGTTACAGTAAAAAATGGAAGCTGTCTTTTATGATGTAATCCGGTCCTATCCCCAGTGGCAGACCGAATTTTCTTCAATATAAAATTTAAAATTATTGTTTGTGTTTAATCTATATTTGTTGTCCTTTTATTTTTTTTACAATCAACTTATAGTTATAAGTAGACTTGTGGTATATTTATTTCTGAAATATTGACTGAAATATCTGAGGATAGAAGGATCCACCCGGTGATGGTGCATTTTGACATGAATTTAATGTTCGACAAGTCTCTGCTAGTCCCAGTAGAATCTCTGGGCCGGTGGCGTTCAAGCCGTCGTCGGTGTTAATGTTTTAGACCTTGGAGAGGGTCGGGGCCGAATTATTCGTCCAATAGCCCTCGAATGTCGCTAAAAATATAAAGCCGATACTTTGTAGGCCCGGCATCGCGTCGCCGCAGTTAACGGATATGGCTCCAGTGAGCGATCCTTAATCGGCTTCTTCAATGGGGGGGAGCAGGACCCACCTTGCCAACGTGTGTGTGTGTGTGTGTGTGTGTTGAGTTGACTGGTTGAATTGATCTTGTTAACGCAGGCTTCTTGAGGACTACAAGGAGAGTCCGGAAGTGCTGAACATCAACTGTGTCGACCCGCTCAACAGATCCGCTCTGATAGCGGCCATCGAAAATGAAAACATGGAACTCATCAAGATCCTTCTCGATCACAACATTAAGGTCAAGGTAGGTAGATCGCAATCAAATTTATATAACTACAAATATATAAATTATGGAGGTATCGAAGAATGGTTTAATCGCGGAATAAAAAGACTGAAATTGAACGCCGACTAATCTAACCGGAATGTCGTCCAAAACTGTCATATCATTGTTTCTATATCCTTTTATACGTCACTGTCACTAAAATGTAAAAAGTATAACCGACTATATAGACATGTGAAAAATCCTTGCTGAGAAATTATTAACCCAACTGACATTCCCACATTTTTAAAAAAATTTTCTCTTTACTTTTTCTGTTTTTCACTCCTTTTCAGGCGTTTGTAAAGAACGTTTGGGATTTCTTGGGCAAAAAAGCAGATTAATTTAGCCGATACTTAAATATTTGACAACGAACCTCTATGACATAAGGAAAAATCCTCTTGTACAAACCCATTTGTATGAGGTACGAACATTATTGGGGGACAGAACTTACTTCCTTTTTATTTTTAATTCCTTGCAGGATACAATTCGATCGCTTACCCGGAGCCGACGTTTCGAAAGATTCTATTCATTTTGTGGCGCCGTATTCAGTTTGCGGTCGTAAAATTAAATAACGGAATAATTATATTAATACACGAATTTCCGTTCACGGTTGACCAGTGACCCCGGAACATATTAGTCGAAACCCGTTAGTGGGCCATCGTCAGCCCTATTTCAGTCCCCGGCCCCACTCCACACATCAGTTATATAACCGACACATATCACTGCACGTGCTTTTAACATATATATATATATATATATATATATATATACACATATATATATATACATATATATAATCAAACACTAATAAATAACAATAAACTCAAATCCATTCTGAAACTTTGAAGTAAAACATACACGTTATTTATCTTTATAAAAAACTGTGTGTTCCTCTATTATTAATACATAGGGTAGACATAATGTACTATTAAATAGCTTTGAAGTGATTTAATAATTTAATATTAATACCAGCTACCGACATCCCAAACGTTTCCCAAAACTGTAAAAAAAGGGGGAAAGCCAGTGGGTTTCTCCTGCGTTATTCTTAACTACTCGTTAATATTATAACACTCGAACATCAAAGTCGCTTATTGTTTTTACAGCTTTTTCACGCTAAAAATATTATTTAATTCCGTATTAATATTACAGGATTCACTGCTGCACGCCATCAAGGAAGAGTACGTTGAAGCGGTGGAAGTTCTGCTGGAATGGGAAGAGAAGATTCACGTTCAGGGAGAGCCATACGTGAGTGTTAACTTCAGTCGCTATTTTTCGAACACATCTTTATATGTTCGTGAAAAATAATATTTTGCTTCCTTTGTTTATAAATGCTCAACATTTTTTTATTATTTTGTTCTGAAATAAATATCGGGGTGCATCATATTTTCAACTTTCAGATTAATATTTTCTTATATTATCTATTTAACGCAATATATAGCATGCGCATAGTATATAACTGATATACAATGCTTGATATAACATCAATATAGTTATAATATTATGTTATAGTGGTTAATTATTATAGCTATAAGGGTTTTTATTTTCCATTTAATTTATTCACTCACATTATTTACATGATACATGCCTTGATCACAGTGCCCCCCACCGGTTTACTAAAACCGGTCTAGCAAACAACTTCGAAATGGAATTTTTCTTGAAAACATCCGGGTTATAATGGGCGTATTAATTCGATCGCCCTTCGGTACCGAAAATAGAATATGATCGTGATCTGTTATAAGCTCTGAAATATTCCTGTTATAGCTCGGCACAATCCTGTACCGATGGGGTAAAAATATGCGGCCGCATTGTTTTTATCATTAAAATTAAATATAATTTTAATGCAAGCAACCCTTCGATCCGGTCCGTTAACACAAAGGCGTTTTATGTTCGGTTTTTTTTAACCTCGTTTGGTCTTGAATCATGATTAAAGGGAATGATTTTGGTTAATCAGAGTTCTAGGAAATAATTGGGGAGTTTTTATTTGGGGCTAGGGAATAGGAATAGCGATGAGAGGGGGAGAGCATAGCCCTGGAGGCATAATCCGCGAACGGCTTTTATCACAGAAACTTTTTCCGTTTACCTTCTTCCAGCTTAAACCTACAAGAGAGGGAATCGGTTTTAAAAATTGTTTAAAAAATATTTTTCGCTCATAAATATTACTCTAAACGGTACTTCCCAGTAACGCTTGACAACATGTTTCTATCAATAATTTTAGACATTTGTACTACATAATATAAAGTGTAAAATTGTATCTATATCGCGGAAATGTTGTTAAGAAAATAAAACTAACATAAATGTCCAATTGTGAGGCCAAAGTGCAACTCATTCAAATGGTAATTAGTATTCAAATATAATATATATTTTGGTGGGCGTTTTGACATTTTTCTTAGTTTCGTATACCGTTTATGTGGTCTGCGATAGTTTGGAATACCGTAGTTTTCTCAACCTTCCGTCTCCTCCGAACTGCCCTTTTGCAAGACCGGTTTCGACCGCTCGCCGTCTTCGGTAGCCGTGTACGTCACTCAGGCACACTGGGGGCCGTAACGTCTGCGGGCCAATTCGCTTGTACTGTGGAGCCGATTATTTCGTTTTTGTATTATCGGGCGGTTGTTATTACAGTTATGAGCTGTACACGGATACGGAAGACGGCGAACGGCCGATACCGGTCTGGACTACGGTTTGTTTCGACTCGAAAAAACCGTTTCGGCGAGAGGAAAAAGTCGCCGAAATTTCTCGGCACCGGATTCGGGACACCCGGTAGTGTATTTATAAATCGGTGGGAGGTCTAAAAGGGGCGGGTTATATTGAAAAATATTTTGGCTAAATTGAGGATGTGGGGATTGAGAAGGGACTTTTGTGGCGGCCGGAGAAATTGGCCGGGGCACAATTAGAGGCCCTCGGCATTGTGACGCCTATCCTGCCCTGACCCAGTCGATAGGCCCCGCTTTGCACGCTCCTCTAAAACACACCGGGTTTCTTAGCCACATCTGGTCATATCTTGTTTTTCGGACGTCAAACGGACAGAGAGGAATTTGCGGTGTTGGTGACTGAGCGAAGTCGGACTGAAAATTGTCTCCAAGAACCTATTACAAGATTATGGACGATAATATTGATTATTACCAGAAACAAATACGCGACCGGCCGAAACCGGTCTGGCGAAAGAGCAAGCCGGCGACGGACAGTCAGATCCAGAGAACTACGGTATTCCAAGCCCTCGCACACCGCATAACAGGTACTCCAAAAACACGCACAGACACAGACATACATACTTCAAACATTCAAACAGACAGACAATTTCGAATGGTTTAAGTTAACAAAAATATGGATTTATGTTCCCTCAACGACATTTAACATTTTAAATCGCTTTATTATTTTACATTTTTTTTACTTTTTTCCTTCCATTTACTTTTCTGATTTTTCTTCGTTATATAAAAAATTGTATTCGTTGGATTTACATAATTTTAATAACAAACGTTCGTTGGGTGCACTTCCACCGATTAACTAGCGCCCCCATGAGTGTGGTGCGGAAATGTACTTAACTAAAGTTCGTTGGGTCCACTTCCACCGATAAACTAGCGCCCCCTGAGTGTGGTGCGGAAATGTACTTAACTAAAGTTCGTTGGGTCCACTTCCACCGATAAACTAGCGCCCCCATGAGTGTGGTGCGGAAATGTACTTAACTAAAGTTCGTTGGGTCCACTTCCACCGATAAACTAGCGCCCCCATGAGTGTGGTGCGGAAATGTACTTAACTAAAGTTCGTTGGGTCCACTTCCACCGATAAACTAGCGCCCCCTGAGTGTGGTGCGGAAATGTACTTAACTAAAGTTCGTTGGGTCCACTTCCACCGATTAACTAGCGCCCCCATGAGTGTGGTGCGGAAATGTACTTAACTAAAGTTCGTTGGGTCCACTTCCACCGATAAACTAGCGCCCCCTGAGTGTGGTGCGGAAATGTACTTAACTAAAGTTCGTTGGATCCACTTCCACCGATAAACTAGCGCCCCCATGAGTGTGGTGCGGAAATGTACTTAACTAAAGTTCGTTGGGTGCACTTGGACCGATAAACTGGATTACTGAAAATAAACATTTTTCAATCAATTTTGGATCAACAGGAAAACTTTTATGGTCGTAAATACACAATACCAGATAGGTTTTCCTGTCATATATTTGGAAGTCAGAACCTAATAGTTGTGACTTGTTGTGTGATCAAATATATATTAGACCGATAATCAGAGAAAGACTTAAGCCGATTAACAATATCCCTCCCAACCCAAGCATACAAACAACATTCCGTAAAAAACAAGACACGTCCTCCGTAATACACACGACAAACAGACAACCACCACAGTACAAGTGACAGTGACAGTGAAGTGAGGATGCCCAAAAAACATCCTTACAAGGCAAAAATGCCAAAGTGACTAACACCACTACTGAAGATGGCGAGCAGCCGAAACCGGTCTAGCAAAAGACCAAACCAGCGACAGGAGATAGAAACACACGAAATCTACGATAATTTTGATAGTTTCTCATTATTTTTTCTGAATAATGGAGCCATTTTAATAGCCATTGCCATTGGTTTTGGACGGAAGGTGTATATTGGAGGTTTAATATTATTTATATTGGAGGGCGGTTTAGAGTGGGGCGAGGTATTTGAAGAGAAGGCTGGATCGGGCCGTTCTCGGTATCTTTATAGGCGGAAGAAATTATTACCCCCCCTCCCCGTGGATTGTATGGAATTTCAAACAGTTAGTTCATTCAAAAGGCCTTTAGGAAGGACAAAATATTTTGAGAGGATGAGCCGTACTGCGTGGGCGTTGGTCACTGACCTCTTAGCCGTCTGTCCTACTGTTAACGCGGCTGACCTTAGACTGAAATTACATTTATCATTATACTGTCCCTTCAGAGCGGTACGTAATTAACTGATAATGAAATTTATTGAGATTAATAAATCCCGAAGGACGCGCTCCGTAGCCTGCGAAAGATCATTCTTATTTTCGGACAATATTACACACGTTTATATCCCGTATTTCTTGCAGTTGAAAATAAAACTTAATGTCGTTACAATGCGTTTTCAACTATTTTAAATTAAATACAATCAGCGAGAGTTTATTAATTTACAAGTTATACATGCTGCAGCTACCCCTGCATTCAATAGTAAAAAATAAGATTTTACAAAGAATTTTCATTTATATTTTAAAGCTACTTTAAAGTAACTTTCAGTAAACCTACTGTATCTAAGAGTTTGTGTGCAGGAAAAAGCGTCTTTCTGATAATCCAGTTTCGTCTGTTTTAATTTTTTAATTTCAAAAAATCTTGAAAAGAAAATCAAGAAAGTTGAGAATAAAAAATGAACGTCTAAATTTTTTTTGAACTATTTTATTGCCACAATCGTAAAACACATAATAAAATTTGATATTGCGTTCAAGTAACACTAGAAACGAAGACCCCCACTGGCTTTACCCCATTTTTTGTTTAAAGTTAATTCATTTAATAGGTATATTTAAATCTAAATTTTATTTTATAAATCTAGAGCTGGGAGTCCGTAGACCGGTCAAGCTCCAACTTCACTCCGGACATCACTCCGCTCATTTTGGCCGCTCATATGAACAATTACGAGATTCTGAAGATACTCCTCGACAGGGGAGCGTCACTGCCCCTGCCCCACGACATAAGGTAAATACAAGCATTTATACATAGGCGAAGGTTCCCGCAATGGAAGGGCAAAAACCCTTCGAATGTAGCCAACTCGGGTGGTTTCCAAACAGGAAAAGACCCGGAAGAGCTGGGGATCAACCCCTACCAACCGGTATTCTTCCCACGCCACGCCATCTTACCCCAAGCCAGTCAGTGACAAGTATTTATACGTTAATTCGGAGGACATGATGCTATATTTACAGTAAAATGTGCGATTAATTCATCGATTAAATAAATTCCCTGGGATAACTAACTAACAAACCTCTGAATTCAAGTATCCTAATCCTAATCTCGCTTGACAATTAAGTCGAACTTTCGACTGCAGAAAATTCTGGAAGAAACTCAGTCTGTTTAGTCTTTCCACAAGTTCCGAGTGTTAACTCCAAGATTAAAACTTTGTCCTGTAAGAATGGGAAGTGCCGTTGAAAACGTCCACGCTTAATAGCCGGTAATACAAAGAGAATGGTTACTTATTTGTTACCGGAGAATACTAAAAAAATAGAAATGTTAACGAGAACGGTAAAAGCAAAACCGGACCGAGCGCTGTAATTCACGTCAACAAGCAACATTAACACTGGTCCGATGTCGTTTATTTTAACACTAGATTTAAGGTCATTTTTATGTGTCAATTTGACGCATACCGTAGAGATAGTAGGTATACTACACAGAGAATTTCAAAATTTGAAAAAAATAAACTTCGATATATATTTCCCTAGTTAAATGGACGAAAGTCAGCACAAGTGGTAAAAAAGAAAGCAAACGGTTTTTGGAAATTTCCTAAGTAAATTCGAAATAGGTCATTTTTATGCGTCCCATAAACCCACTGTCAATGAAACCTTCAATGTTTGCATATTACATACCGACACACGTGTTCGGCACATGTGTCAATATATCAATTATTCCGAAGGGTCTGTGTTGCAATTTTACCGCTTGAATCCCGGAATTCGGTAGGAAAATGCGACGGGATGACTCGAAAATATAGAGGGGGAGCCGCGTTAGTCCAATTCGGTGGAACCGGGCTCTTCCTAATTAACGGGCTGTCTGAAATTCTGTCGCGATTGAGATTTATTAATCTCGAGATCTAGTGGACGCTCCCGCCCGTCCGCCCGCTCGGATTTCCCAGCGCTCTCAACGGTGGACCGCCCATATAAAATACTTCCTAAAAAAACTATGAGCTCGGACGTTTTTCTCGACCCCTTTACCTCTTGTAGTCCCTTGAAAAAAGTTCGTTTGTTTTTCGCCGTGGAAATTTGATGTCATAACAGACACTATTAAACAAATCGGGGCAAGTTTGTTACCGAATGTTTCTCAGAGTAGTAAATATCGTAAGGCCTTATCAGTTCGAAGATGCGTAAACATGCGTAAAAATAGAAATGAAGTCTATCGGCGTAAACCGCAATGACTTAGTTGCCGACCGAAGTATTGGAACGTTATTAAAAATATTATCGCGGGCATGAATCTAGTATTGCTTTGTCACCTTCGCGATATCCTGTCCCGAACTAGCCGGATTTCGGCATCGTCAGCATAATGGTTTAGCCTGAATACAGATAAGGCCGAATGTAAATCAATTTAGGAAAAAGGCCAACGAGGACCGGAGAGTACGTATAAAGGCCGAGATTCGAGAATAATGGAAATACAAAGCTCGTGTAAAAAGGGCTACCGTCCCCGTTGAGAAGGTGGCGGCGTATTTTAGCGAAAAAGCAAGCGCTCTTTGCCCGGCACACGGAGTACGCTTTTTAATCAGCGCTAAACTTTTATCCGGCCGACCCGTTTGAAGCGATGCACAGCGGAGAGAACGGCCGAGATTCTTTCTAGGGGACTAATTTCCATTTTTTCCACTCCATACTCCCCCGGCAATCCTATACGTCCGGGCGGAGACCGAGATAGCGTCGGAACCGGTCGGGTGGACCGGTCCCCGCGATTCTAGCCGCCGAGATGGAAATTATGTGCCGGCAATTTTGGATTCGGCGGAAATCCGTTTCATTTGCATTGAATATACATAGGATAACGTAGACCATGTATAAAGGATTCTCCTGTACAAGTGGACCGGTGAAAAAGCATCTATATTCGATATCACGAGTTGAAAAGACAGACTTAGAGGTATGGTTTTCTTCGTGTTATTTTCTGTGAAAATACATAGTCATTGTGCACAATATAATTATATTTAGTCTTAATACAGGTAGAATAAATGTTGAAAGTCCTACGGGATGAATTACAAAACTACCCCGTTACTGTTTTTGTATGTTCGAGAAACTAACTGTAGGATAATTTTGGCCGCCGGATTTATACGGCCAATCAGTCGCCCAATATATTACGACATTTCGATCCGACTGTTTTCTCGTGCTTGAGTCTTGCACTTGCTAAGGACTGAAAGTTCAAACTTAGGGTTCGTTTACTTTGTGCGACCGATATGGCGAGAGCGGGCGATATGGACAGGTCCTTGAGCGGTCCGGTTACGGCCGAATAAGCGGAGCTACGCTAATTTTCCGATTATTGTTGTAAGGTGCGGTTGCGACGAGTGCGTCATATCGAGGGAGTACGACTCGCTGAGGCACTCCCAGTCGAGGATAAACGCCTACAGGGCCCTTTCGTCGTCATCGCTCATCGCGCTAAGCTCCAGGGACCCACTGCTGACCGCCTTCGAGCTCTCCTGGGAGCTCAGGAGGATGAGCCGAATGGAGACTGAATTCAGGGCCGAGTACAACGTCAGTAAGACCATCTATTTATTCGTGCGTTAGGTCAGAAAAAAGCGGAACGCGGAAATTGGACCGAGAATAGATTTTAGCGATTTAATAGATTTTAATTAGTATTTATCGGGAAGTACACGATAGTGTCCTGAAAAGTTCAAACTTTATTAAAGTACTACGAGGGCATTTCGATCGTACGTCGAAACCTTCTAGAGATTTTGAAGCACTAATCGAATTAAATTAAAGGCGCACAAATCGACGGTTTCCTGGGTAGTTTTCCATTTTTAAGCGTTTCAAACAATTCAAATATTTTAATTGGGCAGGAGATGCGCATGCAGTGCCAGACATTCGCCACGTCGTTGCTTGACCACGCGAGGACGTCGACCGAGCTCGAGATAATGCTAAACTACGACCCGGAAGCGGGGCCGGCCGAATGCTGGCACCCAGGCGACAGGCAGACCCTCGAGAGGCTTAAGCTCGCGATCAAGTACAAACAGAAGATGGTAACGACTTAACTTCGTGCTCGATAATAGCAAGGTTTTTAGATTCGTTTTCAAGCCGGTTTAATTATAAATGGAAACTCGTTTCAGTTCGTGGCCCACCCCAACGTGCAACAATTATTGGCAGCTATTTGGTACGAGGGTCTACCGGGTTTCAGGCGAAAGAGTATGGTCCAGCAGCTCTTCGAGGTGACCGATAATATAATTAAATTTTATAATTTAAAAAATTTTATTTTATTCTATTTTTATTTATTGTACAATGGAGGCTTACGATAATAGGTACAATTGCCGAATGTTTTTTAGTCACTTTTCTGGCCTGTGGTGTTTAGGCCCCCGTGATAACGGACGGGTAAATAAAAAGACGATTAAATTAGGATGAGGGGAATGAAACTTTAGACACCCGGTTTTTATAGCCTCGTCGAATGCCAGTACGTCGAGGTCGTAGTACTTCCTCCGATCACGAAGAGCACATATCGTTCTATACCCACTTGAGCTATATATATATATATATATATATATATATATATATATATATATATATATATATATATATACACACACACACACACACACACACACACACATAAACAGTGAATAAAAATGTATATTGATTTTAATTTTGCGTCAATTTAACGATCCTTAGGTGGGAAAGCTGGGGGCGATGTTCCCGGTATACACGGCAATTTACATGCTTGCCCCGACTTCGAAGATGGGACTTTTCATGAAGAAACCTTTCGTCAAGTTCATCTGTCATTCGGCTTCCTACGGATTTTTTCTCAGTCAGTATCACCCTGTAATAATTATTCTACACGGAAATTTCACTACGACGGGATGTGTTTCGCGTAATCGTCAGATTTTAAATTTGTACCAAACGGTATTTAACAGACCGCATCTAGAATTATTCTCGATGTACAATGGTGACGCGACATAACATATAAGTGAAACACGGCCGTACCGACAAATATAAATGAAATTCAAACGTGACAGTCGAAAATATTGAGTAAAATAAAGGATGCACCCTACTCCCATTTGTCCGCGCCACCGAACCGCTCCTGTAAAAATAACAATGGCTTAACGGGTAATTTAAGAATTAAACTTGACGTCCTGTTAAATGGACGTGCTCGAAGTGGAAAATGAACGGTTATTAGGCCGTTATTATACCCGTCGCTACTTTGCGATGGTGCAACAGAGAAATTCCTTAACAAGGTCCGGCGAGTCAATTAGGACAAGCTGTCATTTCACACTCAATATTGTATAGGCTACTGAACGAAGGTTTCCGCGACCATAACTTGAATTATAACTAACTTCCGGTAGGATCGCCTCATACTGTGGGAAGGACCTCGGCCGGCAGTGGTTTTTTCTATTCCGGGATTTTTCCTATGTTTGGAAACCTAATGAGCAAGCTCCACAGGAAGGGTTTTTGCCCTTTCCTCCTGGGTGTTCCCATTGCCGGGTGTTTTCCATTTCCTACTTTCCCGAACTTTTACCGGATCCATCATCGGGGCCCGACTGAAGTATAGATAATATCAGGTGGTATATATGTACATGGACGTGGGCTGTCGTTAATCCTTATATTAATTTACATTAAAATACATTATTGCGGTAGTAAATTATATAGTACTGCTGTCAGATAAAATTTATTGTAGCCCGTCACGATTTATAATATAAATAAATACTAGTTCGATACAATAAAAAATGATAGTTTTCGCCGCATTTTATTTATTTTACAAAAAAAATAATACGGGTAATTAAATCGTTTTCAATCTGCACAAAGCACGGGTGCAGAGAATGGTGATATAAAAGGGACCGCTAATTGAGAGGATATTTAAAACTAACGAGCTGGCGAAATTTAATTGTTTGCCGATACAAAGGAATAATTGGCGGTTGTGGCGGGGAAGGGAAGGGGTGCAACAGTGATGGTATCCGACTTGACACTTAGCGCAGTTTCCTCCCCGGGCGCTAATTTTATCTCTAAACTTACCCTTTAACCTGCCTAATTGGGCCCGTTCCATCCAAGTTTCAGCCCTCTAACCGAAGTCAAATTTAATAAAATACTACACGCTATTTCAACGCCGACGAGAGTGGGGCTGGTCTAGATTAGTTCGATTTCACCGTAGTTCGTTAATACAAGCCGACGCGTATTACAATTGGTACCTTTCCTTATTGCAACCGGAATATATTTTATCCGAACGATTTTATTAATTACTTATATAATAAACCGAAGAAAAATACACCTGACGTAGATTCAAACGTAGTTCGGATGTTAATTTTGAAACAACCAGTCGCCAGGTAGCATTATAGCCGAACTCAAGCCACCCAGACAAGTGAAGGAACTAAAGGAAAAATCGGAATTTATATATTATTTTATATCATTGGGGAAAAGTGAAGAGGAAAATCCCGGCTTAATTCTTCAATGCGTTCTACTATTCAGACCTGAATTTTGGTGCCGAGTGCAAATCTATACTACGATATCACCTCGGTCCCATCGAGCTATCCCCTTTTCCCTAAGATTTCACTCTTTAAGATTCGTGCAATTTTAGTTGTCAAAATAAATAAATTCAAATACAGCCGGAGTGGCATTAATTTTCAAATACGAATTCCTCTTATGCGCAGTGCTATTGGGTATGGCTTCTCAGAGGATAGAAACGCTTGTGATGGCTTGGTTGGGTACCGACTGGATGAAAGACCTGCTAGCCGAATGGAAGAGGAGGGAACGCGGCTCGGCGCCTGGATTCGTCGAATCCCTAATCGTATTCTACATCATAAGTGAGCCGAAAATAAGTGCCGAACCCATTTTATTAACACGAGGTTTACGGACGTTTCTCATGCGTCATATCTAATGGATGCGAGAAAATTTTTGAAAAAATACACTTCCATATATATTTCCCTCGTTAAATGCATGAAAGTGGTATGCAAACGGTGTTCGTAATTTTCCTACTGTATTTCGAAATGCGTCATTTTGACGCGTCCGGTAAGCCTAGTGTTAAAGAATTAACGAATAAAAGAATACGGATTCATATTAAAAACTTTCAATTATATTTATATATAAAATTATAGGATAATTCCAAGATTATCTGCGTTATTTTCATTTTAAATTTATTTCATTAATTGCGGCAATCGAATATTGCTTTTTATGTGCCACATTATTAAAACAAAGCGTGTTT
The DNA here is from genome assembly GCA_019843655.1 of Lethocerus indicus. Taxonomy (NCBI): domain Eukaryota; kingdom Metazoa; phylum Arthropoda; class Insecta; order Hemiptera; family Belostomatidae; genus Lethocerus; species Lethocerus indicus. Next base: position 35,822,756 of record JACDQD010000001.1, read on the forward strand.
CTAATCAAAACAATTTAGGCCTGATATGGAGCGAGGCCAAAGCGCTGTGGACGGAAGGTATAGCGGAGTACATAAGCGATCTCTGGAATATTGTCGATTTCATTACCAACACGTTCTACTGTACCTGGATTTGCATGAGGGCGTCCGCTTGGTATATTGTCCAGGTATAATGCTCCAACCCCAGTCCCAACCATGCGTTCGGCGTCCATGCCGAAGCACAGAGTTAGTGGTTGAACCCCGCGAAACGGTCCTTTTCAGGGCCACCGAGAGTTGTGCGGGGAATACTTTGTAATTTTTAGCGGCTGATAGAATTACAATATCCTTACAATATTGTATATATTTATATATATATATATATATATATATATATATATATATATATATATATATATAAACCTAGTAGTCCTGAAACCTTATTGTCACACTGTGTATGGTACAATCCAGAATGGTTATATTAGATTTTTTCATTCAAAAATTAACTTTATGAGCATTTGTCAATATATCCTCTGGAAGAATGTTTTAGCACTCCACCGTCTAGTCGCACTTTTCCAAATTGAAAAACGCTTTAGTTTCAACCCGCACCGCAGTTATCCATGTTTTAAACGTTTCTCTTTCCGCGATTTCTAAACTGCAGGTTCAATATTTTGCAGCGGGAATCAGCCTACGGTCTGGATCCTTATTACCCGAGGGAGGAATGGGACATGTTCGACCCGATGCTAATATCCGAAGGCGCTTTCGCCGCCGGCATGATCTTCAGGTAAATCAGTCAGTAAATTAAATAAAATAAAAAATTAATTATTTTCCCCCAATTCTTTTGTTATCGTTTAATAATGTGGGAAGAATCTCGGTTAGCAGGGGTTGACTCCCTGCTATTCCGGGATTTTACCTGTGTTTCGAAACCATCTAAGTGAGCTCCAGTGGAAGGGTTCTTGCCTTTTCCCTCTGGGGCTCTCTGCTTCCAACGTTTCGGAACTACTTCCATCATCAGGGTCCGACTCCGGCGTACTGAATTTAATTATGTTGACGATTTTATTAGTGTACATATTTCCTCCAGGTAACGAATTTATGTAATTACTTTTTTATTTGTTTATATTTTAGTCGATTAATACACTCAATGGGCTGTTAGCCAATGAAAATGAGCTATTGGCTGTATTGCTAAGAGTTATTCATCTACAAACTCTACATTAATTTATAAAATTTCAGCTTCCTGAAGCTAGTGCACATATTCAGTGTGAACCCCCATCTGGGCCCACTGCAAATATCCCTCGGCAGAATGATTATCGATATCTTAAAGTTCTTCTTCATCTACACTCTCGTCCTTTTCGCCTTCGGATGCGGTACGTCCATGGTTTTTATTCCAAAAATACTATAAACAATTAACAAGAATACTATAACAGTTAACTAATTGTATTTTTCAATTAAGAATTTTCGCCTCGTGAACAATAATAAAACCCCACGCAAATTACAAATTTTCAAACTTGGGTCTGAACAGACGGGCGGGCGCTCATAATTTCAGAAAAAACAAAAGATTATACAACAATAAGTTCTTCCATTAAATAACGCTTTCTGAGTTTTTTATTAAATGAGCGAAAGTTTCCGCAACCAGAATTTGAATTATCGCTAACTTCCGGTAGGATCACGTAGAACTGCGGGAAGAACCTCGGTTAGCTATTCCGGGATCTTTCCCGTGTTTGGAAACCACTAGTCTTTTATTAATTCGGATAGTTGCACTCATCACCCATTGGGAAAACTTTCTTTTCTTCTACTATATTTATTCTGGAAACTGATAGTAATTTAGCTGTCGCGTTTTCAGGCCTCAACCAATTGATGTGGTACTACGCCGACCTAGAGAAGAGCAAATGCTACCACACAGACGACGGACGGGCGGATTTTGACCAGCAAGAGAGATCCTGCACCATATGGCGTCGTTTCGCTAAGTACTGCCACTTATTTGCAACATTTAAGCATACATCAACAATAGTAGAATAATTAATTATGGTTCCACCATAATGGTGGAATAAAAGAATTTTAAAGTTTGGATAGGATATACTTTAATAAAAAAAACTTCCTACGAACCAACTGAATATATTATCGGGTGATATTTTTCTTCAGGAACTGAAACTGATCGTGGGCGTTCTATTGCCGATTCCATGTCTGTTGGATATATATAGTGTGACGAAATTAGCTTAAGAAGCCAAATAGCGAATACTACCGTAGACAGTACAAACACGAAATAAAAAAAACCAAAATGGCTTTCGGTGATGCACAGGATTTTTCTAGAATATTAGAACCGAAATGTGAGGGCTTCCTAATCGATGTCCAATAAACAAGACGCTGTAGGGAGCGATTAGGACATTACAATCAAGCTAAGAGCTCGGAGATTGATGGAATTTAGTTTCCGGACTTGGTTTTGATTTGGGTCACCCAAGGGAAGTCTAACACTAGATTAAATTATGAATTTAATTTAACTCGAACTTTGAGATTAATTGTATATCTAAAATGTTTATATACATATTTTTCTTCTAATTTTATTTCAATTGGATAATCTTATGTGAGGTGTCCCGAAACTTCGTTGTGGCGGAGGAAGGGAGGGGCGTATAGGGGTTCGAAAAACTAAGACAGAACGTATCTTTGGATATTCGCTCGTATTTGCTTCGTTTCGTACATCTCAAAACTATTCCTATGAGCGTAACCGCATTGCAGCATCAATTTGAAAGAGTCGGATCAATAACTGACGAATTCGTAGGACAGGGATGTAAACATAAATAGACTAAAGTAAATCCGCGTCTCTTCTATGAATTCGTCAGTGACTCATCAGTACCCTTCAAGTTTTGTGACCAATCAATTATGTTTATAAAACAGAATCTTGTCCCAATTGCAGTAATTATTGATACCATTAAAAACCGAACCTGAATAGATCAATATAAATTATCTGAGGACTTGAAAAAAAATATTTCCCCGACTTACTTTCATAACCCTGACGTTTAATAGGCACACGCCTAATCCAATCCCATTTACTCTGCTATATTGAAGAATTATTGTATTGTTTTATTGAAATGTTCTCACTTTGACAGCCTTTTCGAGACCTCTCAGTCGCTGTTCTGGGCCGGTTTCGGTTTGGTCGACTTGATGAACTTCGAGTTGACGGGCATCAAGGGCTTCACGAGGTTCTGGGCTCTCCTCGTCTTCGGTTCCTACTCGGTGATAAACATCATCGTCCTGCTCAACATGCTCATCGCCATGATGTCCAATTCGTATCAGATAATATCCGTAAGTTGATAGATATTTCAGCGGACCGTGTATAAATACATGTCCGGATGGACCGAACTTTCGCTAATCCGATCGCGCCTCGGTTCCAAATGGTTCGTATCAACCGTATTTCCCCGTATCTCCGGGCATTATTACAAATCTACTGTGTTCGCATTTAAATTTTTCAAAAATCGTGGCGCTGGAAGGGCTGAAGGAAAACTTTTGATTGATGGCCTTTAATCGTGGGGCGGACTTCATAAGCTGGACAAAACACTCAGGATTTCGGATCATATATGCTTAGTTATTGAGTAATGGTAACTTTCAGTGGGGCCGGTGTGGGAGGAAGCCTTTCTCCTAATGTCCATTTCGAAGGGGGTGCGTTGCAAGATCCGTGGAGGAGGGGGCAGAAATCAATGTCGGTGGGCGGCAAACTGCTTTAGCATATAGAGTAGTTCATAGCTGCTGTCTTTTGTCCTCGGGCCCACCTCTGGGACTCGATGCCGGGGCTCCTTTTAAACTACGGCCCGTCCAAAACTTCGACGCGCAACTCCCACCGACATCGCCTAGATACACATGTTCCCCTCGGAAAATATCCTCTACCCACCGTCCAATATAATCGAAAACTAAATTTGGTCATTCAGTTCCGGTCGTAAAAAAAATATAGCAATATATCTCATTTACGTTCCTAATTGCAACACCGATAAGTGAAAGTAATTGTTGTGGTGTGCTAAGAAAAAACAAATTTATAACAGTAGAATTAATGTTTCTGGAAATACGAACCTTATACTTATTTAAATAAATGTAAATATTCGGCATTATTTATATAAGTTTAGAATACCTGTTTTGTGGTCAGTGAGGGGTTGGAATAACGTATATTTCGTGTGTTTCTGTCTCCTCTGGCTGGTTTGGTCTTTTGCTAGACCGGTTTCGGCTGTTCGCCAACTTCAGTAGCGGTGTTCGCCACTTTTGGCACTTTGGATGTTTTTGGCCATCCTCACTGAACTGTAACTGTCACTTGTACTGTCGAGCAGCCGAAACCGGTCTAGAAAAGACCAAACCAGCGAGAGGAGACAGAAACACACGAAATCTACGGTATTTATATAACTATAAAATTAAAAATTATATATATATATATATATATATATATATATATATATATATATATATCTACTTATATAAGTTAGCGAATTAACGATGGCTTTCCGATGTCGGAATTAATAACGAAAATGGAAGTCATAACGTCATGCGCCCGGGAACGAAACTCGGCGGCGGAGGCAAGGTGGCCGTTGGGATATTATGCTAATACCCGCCGTCCAACTCCATTACCGGGCGATAACACGGTTCAATATTAGGTGATGGGTTTTTCGAGACAGTTCTATTTTTTCTTCATTTTTTTTGTATCTTGTTCTACGACGAACCAATTCCGCGTAACGCGATAAAAGTCAATATCAACGTCCGGAGGAGATCTTCGTAGGATAATGCCGAAAATAATTTTCACTCTTCATGTCCAGAAAACTCGGATATTGCTGGTTTCCCAATAAAAATCAATTATTAATTGTTTAAATCAATTTATTATATATACTTTTTATTAATAACAGACATTCCGATTCTGATTAATTTATTTCTCCCTATGTCACTATGTTACTCTTCTTTTAATATATTGTAAATATTTAAGTAATGGAATTTATTGCATAATTATAGATTATTATTAACTTCTTTTCATTTAATAATCCCCCTTTTCCTTTAGTGGCCTAATGTTAATGTGTTAAGGCCGAAGATTGATGGTGCTATTACAGTTTATTCTTGGTACTTTTACGAGTTGTTTCTGAGTATTTACGGACCGGTCTGTTGGGTTTCAGGAACGTTCGGACGTCGAATGGAAGTTCGCGAGATCGAAACTTTGGGTAAGCTACTTCGACGACGGAAACACCGTTCCGCCTCCGTTCAACATGATACCGACTACAAAGAACCTGGCTAATTTCTTCAGGTGCAGTTCGGGCTTCAAGGGAACCTCGTCGATGATCGTGAGTCGAACATAACAAAAGTCTCATCCCCGATTTTGTTCTTGAGAGTATATTTTTTACGCTTTTATTATCTGCATCTAACAAAGTCAAATAAAACGATAGAGATAGCATTTCTTTATTGTATCTAGTGTGCCATGAATTAGGTCGCGGAACTGTAGTCGAGGAGTCTTGGGAGCAATTTGTAACGTCGTTTCGATTCTGTGCGTTTGAGTTTTGTTTGTTGGTTCAATGTCAATCTTCTGTTTAAGTGCACACTAGAGGGGAGGAATCAGAAAGGAACATTTCTTCGTTTGGAAACCGAAAAGTAGGCGCGGTAAATAATAATTGTTTTTTAATTTGCAGAAAAGATCTCAGATCTTGGCCAGGGACAGACACGAGACGGTGATGCGGCTTCTGATCAGACGCTACGTGACCGCCGAACAGCGTAAACGCGACGACATCGGAATCACCGAGGACGACGTAATGGAGATCAGACAGGACATATCCACCCTCAGGTACTGCCCGATTAGCATTTTTATTCCTGATTTGGCTCAATTTGAGTAATTCCATTTTAATACAACGATTTCCCGATTGTTCAAGATACGAGCTCATCGAAATCCTGCACAACAACGGTATGAAAACACCGCAGATCGACCCTCAGGACAGCACGGGTAAATATATATTTTTTAATTCTTGTATTTTTGAATTTCAAATTGATTGAAATATAACTTCGACTTATTTGGTCGGTGGGTGCAAGAATGGCGGCATTCGGGCCACCAGATGGTTATTTCAAATTAATCCTTATTTATTACAATGTACTAGCACGCGGTTCTTTATTTTCTCAAATCAGCGCTTGTGGTACAGCCAATATATAAATTTGAAATTCCCTACCAAATACCTTTCCTAAATTAACCGGGGGTCGTATAAATCCGGTGAGTTTCACAGGTAGTCCGATCCAGATTTCATTATACTAACCCGTTTTCAGCCCCCTTTCTGAACGTTTAATGTTTGACGATAGACAGATGTTGCAGGTTTCAAGTTCAAAAACCTACCCGTTTTATATTCCGATTTCCCGAGGGCCCAATTTTGGTGTTTTCAAAGGGCACGTCCGCAGCAGTAGTTAAATATACCGGTGCGCTCAATTACTCGGCTCGCAAAATGCATTGTCTCACTCTCCTAAAATTATTGGGTAAATAAATCCCCGTCGGATGTTAGATAGAAACGAAGTTAACGGAAAATGTTTTTGTTTCTAATATCGAATGTATTTAAAACACGATCCCGTTTATAAAATACCTTATATTACTTTATTCCATATGTACCGAAACGTCTGTCCCTCGGGGTAGTGTCCAAGGTCCACTCCTGTGTACGATTTATACCGCCAGCCGAAATTCTTGTACATCCTTTCACAGTTCTGGCCACCTTCGCAGATTGCACTTACAGCCTTACTTGTGGCCAAAATCCCGCAATTACAACTACCAGTCTCCAAGAGCACCTTTCCAGTATTCAATCGCGGCGCAGGAGATAGAGAATGAAGGTGAATGGCTCCATCTAGACGAACGACCTACGTGGAATCCCCATACCCGCCACAAAAGAATCGACTCCAGCCGGAAATTAGGACTACTAAGGTCATACTACTAAAACGGACATCAAAACTGACTTTAACTAACAAACCGTCAATGTTCAAAGCTATATTGAAAGCGACTTGGAACCAAGCGGTTCTACATCTAACATCGCTCGCATGTCAGTATGTTTACTGATCGCACCGTTCACCAAAACCTGAACATAACGGGTCATAATATTTCGGTTCCTCACGTTCCATTCCTCGTCCTAATATACTCGTCGAATTCCGCTCCTCCGTTACGGATCCCCCCCTGTACCTTAAGTTGTACCTAAAAACTATAAAGGCTATTTAACGGAAACCTCTCCGCAGTTCCAGGAAAGAAGGGCAGAGTGATGGAGCGACGTCTGCTGAAGGACTTCCACATCGGGCTGGTGGAGGGCATAGTGGGGGAGGCGATCAAGTCCGACAAGGAGCACAAGGACCTATTTACAAAGATAGCCAGGGCCATCGGGAGGTCGACCAGCACGACCAAGTCCAAGAAGGACTGGAACGCGCTGGTCAGGAAGGGAACGACGGCCAGGGACCCTATAGGGACGACAAGCGAGGCCAGGGCAAAGCAGTCGACCCGGCAGAGCGTCAGGAGGCACATCATAGAGACCCAGGGGGCGCCCCTCACCGCCATGGACCCGGAGAAGCTGCTCGAGTACAACCCCAAGCTGGTACAGGTCACGCCCGTAGCCAGGCTGGCCTACGCCAAGTTCAAGATCAACAAGATCAAGACGGAGTACGACAAGAGGGAGACCGGCGAGACGGACTCGATCGACGGGGCACAAGACGAACCGGAGCCGTCGCCTCCGCCGCAGAACTTCAGGGCGAGGACACCCATCCCGGAGGACCCCAGGGAGGAGGCGCCTTCGCCCCAGCCCCAGGAGGCCAGCAGGCACGGAACCCCAAAGGTCATCGTCCACACTCCGGACGAGCGGGAGATACCCATACCGCCGTCGCCCGTACGCGATCCCGTTCCTACCCGGCCCCCGCACCACCCTCCAGGCCGTCGTCCCCCGCACCCGTAACCTCTCCCGCACCACCCTCCAGGCCGTCGTCCCCCACCCGTAACCTCTCCTGCACCCCCCTCCAGGCCGTCGTCCCCGCCCCCGCCACCTCTCCCGCCACCACCACCTCCCTCCCCACCGTCCAGGTCCTCATCCCCTGCCCCCGGCAACTGGCTTTGAACCCTCCACCATCCGCCATAATACGGGACGCGTCAAAATCACGAATTTCAGTTGGAAAATATCAAAAACCGTTTGCATTTTTTTTTTGCCAACTTTCATGAATTTAATGAGGGGAATGTATATCGGGGTTTATTGTTTACAAAAGTTTTTAATTTTGAAATTCTCAATTCGGTATACCTCTCTCTACGGTATACGTCAAATTGAAACATAAGAAACGTCCTTAAACTCAGTGTTAATACGCAGAGTGCTCAGAAATTATTTGAGCTCATCTCGTAGCCGATTCAAATTTGCCATCGATTGAAAATTGTACGGTAGGCCGTAGAAATGTTGAGGATGCCTGAGAAAATTCGTTACAGCGTACAAAACGATAAGACCGACTTTCTATAACTATTCGGGCTTACTGAAATAGTGTGCAATATCGGTTTGAATAATATAATACGCGATGACATTCCGGGATATTTCGAACCAATATTGTACACACATCCTAATATTGGACGTGGAAAGACCTGCGAGTCCCTATCGCGCTATCGTGTACGACGGTAGGTGTGTAGGCATCAGGGCGAATTCATCCGCGAATTTTTAGAATTTTCACAGACTCTCAACCGTAGGACAAACGCGCGGATTTGTACATTCCGCGCTCCCGTAGGGGGCATAACGGCCTCTGAAATGCCATCGGCGCCGGATAAGCTTTATAACGATTTTTTTTTCCGAAGAGCGAACGAAGTTGTCTCGGAAGTAAAGTCTGGGGGAGTCGGCTATTCCCTGGTGGCATCTCGGCCCGGATTGACGGACACTTCGGATTGGAGGGAGTCCTCTCCCATACCCGCCACACGTTACTCTCTCAACGTCTACATACAAAACACGAACAGAGACAATAATCGTTACTTTAAAAGCCAATTCATTTATTATATCGAATAGTGCCCCGCTTAAAGAGCCTCCGTCCAATATTGTAATTTGATATATTATATATGTGTGTAGGAATGAATACTGTAGTTATAAGTTATAATAATAACTGTCGTAATTTTTCGCATATTTTTGCCGCTAAAAATTAAGTCTTCGATGTACTTAAACATACAACTGGCGAGTGGGACGGCTACATATTAGTTTTTAAAAAAAAATAGCTTAAGTAGTATGCCTATGGCTAATCCTCCAATTCGACTATGTATTTGTAGATCTCTGTAACTAGTAATATTACCTCGTAATATTCGGTAAATATTTAGTCTTAGTATTGATTCGAAACTTATATTTCAGTTCAGTGTTCGAAGTTGGGTTCGAGTCTTGATGTGATTTTTAATTTGGTCAATATTATAAAGAAATCGAATTCGTCAAATTAATCATTGATAATTCATTAAAGATCATTATGTCTTGACCAATTCAATAGCTATATTAGATAAGTTCTTTTAAACGAATTTCGTAATTTTATAGTTATATATAGTTTATAATTATCCTGCAGTCTACTTCAAGTTCTATTATTGCTCTTTCCCAATAGAATAGTAAATAAATTAATTGTCCGAAAACTGTTCCACCGCTTTAAGAAATATAACGAATATATAATATTCTTATAAAGTAGTGGAAAGTAATAGTATATGTACTAAATAAAAAATGACCTTTGTTAAGTATTTTGTCTTTTTTGCTATCGTAAAATCTCAACCTCTCTTCATCAGTTGTAGCAGCATTCAGACTTCTGTATGGCCTTGTGGGAAACTTGCGCATTCCTCATGTCCAACTTCTGTCAAGAGAGTGATCAATTTCATTACGCGACACCAATGCACTATCCCTTTTTTTCTTATTAGGAACGATGGGAATAAATGGTTGTAGCGATACTCAAAATAATCTTGCAGACATATCCCATGAATATTCTCCAAATGAAATAAAAGGAAATATGCACCTGAACAGATGAAATTAATAATGTTGGATTTATAAAATAAGTGAAAAGAAATGGAATACCAAGAAAATATTATTGGATTACAAAGAATGACAGAATTGGAAACTAATTAGAGGAGATTAGGGAAATAGAATTGTGTCAGCTAATTAATTTAATTATGACTCGAATATACATAATTTTTTGTGTATAAAAAATATTATATTAAATAATATTCTATTGTAGTAACGTTGCATATAATGGATCAACTTAAAGGATTGAAAATTGAAGAATTGGAAATTGGAGGAGGTTTGTGAACCGTACGCTAACGCTATCTGCCTTCGGGTACAAAAATCAAACGGTTTTCAATGGTGCTTTTCCCGCCGGCGGAATTTTCAATCTGAATGAAAGAACCAGCATAAGAAAACCAACAAATGGAGCATGAATGAAAGCAGAGCTAATTGAAATAAAATGGAGGTTTTAAACATCGTAAATAGTGATTATACGTTGTTATAATTTGTTGCTTTTTCAAAGTATCATTCGGTGTTTCTGTGGCACCGATTAATTTTTACATTTCTTGAATTGATTACTAAAAAGAACTTTTTTTCAAATATTCCCCCGTGGGGATCCACCAAACCGCCCAACTCCTTTAATCATTGCAATCTATCATCCTTCGTAAAATTGTTAACGCCCTACCTTATGTTTCTGACCACACAATCCCTTCCAATTATGAAGTCCAATTCATTCATGAATAAGCGGCTTTGCCATATAAATCCTTCCTTTCAAAACTGTCGAATCACTCCAAGGTTCTGATTCGAAAACTCCCTTTGTTTTCAGTATAACGGTGAATAAACACTATAATGAAAAAGTGCTGGATGACCAAATAAGTATGTGGAATACAATGAAATTAAATACAGTTAATATCATTTTTATGACTAGGAATGCGGCACACCGTTATAATAATGCGATATATACCGCGTTGGCGCAATGGAACTTTGACATCAGTCAGAGAGCTTGCGTGTGCGTGCGGGCGCGAAGTTTAAAAGCTCCGATTCAAGTCACGTCCCCGACATAAAGGGGAGGTGGCCCGGTCGTAAAACACGGTTAAGTGGGATTGTCGGCCTGCTACTACCCCCCCAGCCGATAAACCATAAATCCGTTGAATTTCTTCTACTGCAGGTCGAAATCGTGTTAACTCCCATCGGCCGGTGGCCAGTCGACCTTAAATCGAATCGGGACCGAGGAACTCTCTGAATCCAATAACATAACGCGACCGACGTCAGATATAAGGTTACAACAAATGACGCGGCAGTAAAATATATATATACAAGAATTGTACGAAATATTAGAAATATATTGCTCCACTCGGTTTCAGTTTCTTTTTCCTATAATCCTGCAATACTAACCTACATAAAATATTTTATTCTTATTTCAAATCAGGACTACAATTTCTAAAATTATATTTAGCGACAGATTTCCGTCCATCGACAGCACTGCCGCTCCGGCCCCTACTAGAAACAGGTGGCCGCCGTATCCTTTTTAGGCGGCGCTCGGGATTTTCGGGAAGGCAAGGACAGCCGTCCAATGGGCGACAGGACGACAGTTTCGAACGGAAGGATTTATCTCGGAAAGCCGGCTAATTCACGTACTCGGAACATAAAATTCGGAATGCATCACAGAAATGCCGGCTCGGTTGATCCCCACGGATCAATTCCGAAAGACAAGTCAGGTTATAAAATACAGTTGTGAACCGATAATTTGCTCGTCGGTGATGATTATGATCTGTTGTCGAGTAGTCTTACCAGCAATTCGTGACATCGTTTCGTTTCTATAGCACATAAACCTGTATTCGATTTCGCGGAAATTCTAAGTAACTGAGGTCATTCGTTATCTCCTATTCGTTATCTTTTGGTTATCTACAATTTTAATTAATATTACATTACAATTAACGATCGTGCACTGGGCGTTCAAATCTTTATCAAATTTTTTGATTTTGCAAATTTGCGCATACATTTCTCTAATCATTTTCTATTCAATTCCCTCATCAAAAAAATCAGTATGACTTTAAACTCAAAATACTTTGTAATAGTTCTATAATATTTATGGGGTCAAAGCGGCACGGCGAAAACTCGAAAATTCGAATTTTCATTCAATAACAAATTTCGATTAAACGATAGGAGCTAATAATACTTCAGTATACTCGCTAGAATAAATATTATTGTTATCGAAGGAGTCATGAGAACGATTGCGGGTTATCTATAACCCAAATCTAATTACAGTTTATTGCCTACAGATAGCACATAAGTTGTGTTAAGTGTTGGGCGTCAATATTAACCCGGTTTGCAAGCGTCATTTTTTGATAGTCCGGTTCTGCGTAAAATTATTAAAGATTCGAATACGGAATTTAACCCCCCATTTTCGACGTTTAAAAAAATTTATATATATAACAATCTTTCGCGGTAATTATACATCGTCCCCTAATTCCGCTGGATCATTATTCAGATAACCCCACTTGGGAGACAAGAACGGATATTTTTAGTCCCAAATGTCTCGCATATTTCCCGTATCACGCTGTTCGATTATTATTTTTAGTACAACATTTTCAACCATAATTCCCACATCTTCCCCCGGTGTTTAAAATAAACAATTTCAATCCGATCAAATTGTCTGTGTGTGAGCGGGCGTGCGTGTCTTGTTATTGTGTTTTTGGGGATGTTGTTTGTCTTATTTGGGTTGGGATGAATTTCTGGACAGGAAACCTATCTGGTATTGTGTATTTACGATCATAAAAGTTTTCCTGTTGATCCAAAATTTATTGAAAAATGTTCATTTTCAGTAATCCAGTTTATCGGTGTAAGTGAACCCAACGAACTTTAGTTAAGTACATTTCCGCACCACACTCAGGGGGGCGCTAGTTTTTCGGTGGAAGTGTTCCCAACGAACTTTAGTTCAGTACATTTCACAGTTAAGCATATTTTTATTCCAACCCCTCGTAGACCTCAAAACAGGCATTCTAGAAATAAATTCTCTAGAAATAAATCTCAAATTATAAAAAGTTACAGCGCATTGGTATAACGGAATTCAAAGAAATACTATTATTAATATCTGTTACGCTGTTGGTATAACTTTGGTAATACTAAAAATAATGAAGTCGTGTATAAGCACGAAGTGCATGTTTCGTCTCTGACGACTGCTTGTATGTTCCGATTAGTGCACCGAAACATACCACATCGCTATTTGAGCTAATATACAACATCTTGAAAATATATTACAATAATAAATATATTCTGTAACAAAGAAATTACTATCGAACTGAATAAAAGCAACTAGCGAGCGACAATTTTCTTATTCAATCGTCCATTACTAATGACCCATAACAATATTCGATGTCCCTGTAATTGCGCGGTCAGGATAAAATATTTTAAATGGAGAAATATGCCGGCCCGATTTCCACCGAGGATAAAGCCGTGCGGGGTAAAACTGGAAAGCGGACAGGAAATTGCATATTCAGCCATGATGCGAGGGAAATGTAGAAATGTTGGTCGTGGAACATTGGAAATCTAGGTATTGAGCTCTGGAATACTTAGAAATGCTACCGATTCAAGGACGTCTCGATTCTTCGAGCTTCCCCACACCCCCAACGCTTACAGGTATAATATTCACATGTATTAAAATATTCTGTAATGTTTCGCTTCTATAAACAAAATTCATATTTCAAATGAAAACATTGTTTATGTACTTTAATTATGACCCAGCCCCTTCTTAAAGCACATACTTTTAATTTGGCGTTTTTCTACTTTTTTTTACACCGTACTCCTTCGATAAGGTACTCGACCCACAAGGGGCGCCGATGGAGCATCGTGTCAGCACTGTCACCGCGCATTTTGATCATCAGTCATATTGCTGTTCTATACCTCTTTACATTAACACAATGTTACCTCCGATGGCATATCTCAACCGTATTTAGCGTCGAGTTGTATATCTTTCTCTGAAAATATTTCCTCTGAAAACGTTTTGATATTGTTATAAGTATCCCAGTTGTGCCATTGCATAGCATGGACGTACATTGGTAATCGTTAATTCAACAGCCAGGTATAACTTTAGATACGGAAAATTATCTTAAACCCAAATAATTCTCTTAATAAAAACAATTTCACAAAGAGTTTTTTAAAAATTGTAATTCTACATCAAATTACTAAAATTAATTTTAGTCGTAAATAAACCAGCAGTGTGTCGCAGTGTGTTTATTTAAAATGAGGATATAATTGTATGCACTAGATTTGATTTGTGCACGTTACAATATCAATGATTATACTTCAAATTGTTTACTTGACGTTGCTCACGAGGCACGAACCAGTGTACCACCTAATAACGTACACGTCCACATATTCACTTGTCCGTCCGATGAATCAGTACCCCAGTAGCAGAAGACGGTTCCATCCATTTGTCCATTGTTGTATTGATTTCTCCGAAACCTTCTTTCGTATTTTTATGTCTGAATGAGACTTGAAGGTGTGTGGTCTTGAGCCTCATTTCATCTTTTTGTAATTTGGAACGAGCAAAAGAACAATAAACCGGGAGCATCAATTCACGAAAATATCTTAAATCTGGCTTCTATATTTACTGGCAGTAGAATTAATTAGTCTTCATCGTCACACAGATTAAGTGCAGGATCGGCTTTAATGTTAAACTGCCCCCTATCTGGGGTCTATATTTTATTATTTCTATTCGTCCAAACCGCAATACTTCAATTATAACAGGGCGGTAACGGAATATCAAACGGGCATTTTTCAGATCCACACCGGTCGTGGACAAACCAGGCGCAATTTGCCGCCGCTAATTCCATTTCGATAATCGCCCCACACTCGGCCGTTACGCGGTCATTATTAACAGCCGCGATTATTATAGCAGTCGGTATAATCGAGGCCCCTTTTAAATATCCGCGATATTACAGCAACCGTTAAGAATCGAATAAACGGGCGTATAAACGGGACGGACAAATTAGCGCACTTCAGAGAAAACGCTTGCTCAAGTCAGGAGATCCCAATCGAAATGCATAGGAACCACACTCAACGTTCCCCGATATGTTTCCAATCCGACAGTCGACCGAGTCATAAAATCCGGGTTTCACAAATTTCATTCCCGTCTTTCTCTTCGTGCAATTTGATTAAAGTATCGTCCTGACACGGTTCTAAAGATGAAGACCGACAACACTTCCCCGATTTGTTATTCTAGACCAGTGGGTCTAAAATAAATAATAATAAATGATATGTACGTTGTTGTTTATAATAAAGAATTTATTTATTTTCAAAGTAACAGTACTTGTAATATTGTACGGTAAATGAGAATCCGATTGCGGGCGGTCGCACTTTTTATGACTAATATCTCTAGAAGAAAAAAAATGCGTAAGAAAAAATTAAAGGGCCGCGAACTTTTTGTTCCGGCTGTCGGGCGCCCGGTTCCAAAACTGGTTTGAGCTAGAGATCTCGAGACCTCGGCCTTGTCTCAGATTTTAAAACGAAAAACCGGGACACCATCAATTTGAATTTATGACGTGAAAGGGCCGCCACCACCGCCTTGTGATCATCCTACAAGAACCCAGCCGAAGGCCGAGCCACCACAGTTTTACTTAACCCACCGTCCGGGCGTCTGGTGTAGATTGGAATTTTTAAATGGCCCCGAATAGAGGCGTTATTTGGGCCTTAGGGTAATGTCGTCCCGTCGTGAATAACATTCCAACATTTTTTTTGGTAGAAGTACTAGAACTTTTTGAAGAACTACTAATCTACGGATGAGTTTCGCGCTTTTTGCTTCATATATATATATATATATATATATATATATATATATATATATATATGTGATAAATTATTTATTATTTATATCACCTGATTTTTTTTGGCATCTTAAAAGCGTAGGATCAGTATCAGGCTTGTCGAAGAATATCCCCCACGATCCGAACCATTTCTTATTATACCGCACTTTATTATTTATAATGTTGTAACAATTAATATAATTTGCGTTATGTTGTTATGCAAAATTAATTTGAATTAACATAAATAAATTGTGTTAAATAAATTTTGTAATTAAGTTCCCAGCCCCTCAGACGGTCCAAAGCCGCCCGTTTAATGCTTGGCCAAAGGAAAAACGTCTCCCCGCTTTATATTTTTTATTGGCAATATTTTTATCTAGACGAGTATTGGATAGGCGTTATGCGAAACCCCGAGACGGTCGGAATTCGTTGCGCTACCGTCGGAAATAACTCGATGAACCGGTTGCGAGGTGAGGACTCCCCTTTTGCATTTCTATTTTCCTCTGGTTTAAGGCCGGTGGAAAGGGGGCAACGGTTCCGCTATTTATAGAACGGGCCGTTCAAAACTCAGCCCCGGCCAGCAATTAATAATCGAAAATTCGAGTCGGCGACCTTACCCTTTAGGCGGGGACGCTCGAAGGAATTAAATTATCCAGTAAAGAATATGTACTTCCATTCTGAAATAATGGTCAAAGTGAAATATTCTGGTACACCTTTCCCTCTGCTATAGAGGCAGATACATCGCTCTCAGACTGTTAATTATCCGTATCAGTTTATGAACGTTTATAAATTTATTGACACTGTTATATCTTTGAAATATAAATAAACAACTAACAGCAGTGAGAATATATTTTATTCGCCTTAACAATATTATGAAAATACTACCTCGCAGATTTCAACACTAGGTTTACGGACGTTTCTTACGTACCAATTTGGCGCATGCCGTTAGATATAGGTATACAACATGGGGAATTTCAAAATTACAAAATTTTTGAAAACAATAAACTTCGATGTATATTTCCTTCGTTGAATAAATAAAAGTCGGCACAAGTTGTAAACAGAAAATACAAAATGTAATTTTCCTACTGAAATTCGGAAAGCGTCATTTTGATGCGTCTATATTTTATACAATTTTTATTTTGTTATGATTTTTTAGGAAAAGCCGTGAGGCGGAGTCGCTCCCGTATTCATTTACCATATCGTAACTTTGTCAGTAGTTTATTTTTATATTAAGTCACAATTTCAATTTTTTAAATTATTACGTCAAGTAAGACCAAATGTGTCACTGGACGATAGTTTTTTATTACTTGATTCTCTCTCCCGGTCGGCACGTGTGAAAGTTATACTGGCAAGACTGGCTGGCGATTGATCCTTTAACCTTTACTTCCGAACTAATTTATTCCCCTTAAGCTCGTTCCGCGAGAGGACATTAAGACAGAAATAATACAAATAAGATGACTTGGCCGTTCGGTGGATCGAATCATCGCGATGACGCGACAAATATCGGCCCAATAAAGATCGTTTATAGATTTCGAGAAGGGCGGCGAAGCGCGTGGAACCAATTTACGCGAGGACGACCCCTGTTCATTGGCCGGGGATTGATCGGCCGCCGGCACGTGTGCAGTCTTAACAACTTTTCAAACGTTCGACGCTTAACAAACTCTAATTTCACCGACCTTTGTTCCATTGGCACGAAGGTTCCGACGTCCCACAGGAGGCAACAGTACAAATTTCTGTCACTCTTTGTATTCTCCACTTACAGATTGCCCACGACTCGAATTCAATTTACTTTCTGAACGATGAAATAAATACATAAATAAATTACCTCGACTATATGAATTTCTTAGTATTAGATGCAAGTATGGCTTAATGTATTTTTTCGACCTTCCTAATCTTAGTTCGTTTGAATTCTAAGAGATATATATGGTAGATTTCGTCTCGGACGGTTTCTGTCTCTTTGGATTGGTCTTTTGCTAGACCGGTCTCGGCTGCTCGCCATCTTCAGTAGCGGTGTTAGTTTTGGCACGTTGGATGTTTTATGGGCATCCTCACTGCACTGTCACTGTCACTTGCACTGTCATCTGTGCACTTGCACCGATAAACCAGCGCCCCCTGAAGGTGGTGCGGAAATGTGGAAAGTTCGTTGGGTGCACTTGCACCGATTAACTAGATTAGTAAAAATAAACTTTTTTCAATAAATGTTGGATCATCTAGCAAAAGACCAAACCAGCGAGAGGACACAGAAACACACGAAATCTACGGTATTCCAACCCCTCGCAGACCACAAAACAGGTATTCTAAACTAGATATATATGGGTAAATTCACAGTGTACGGTCCCCTGAAAAATACTGGGTCGTTTGAGGCCCCCCTGAGATAAAATAGGCTTGGAACCGCTTCGGAACTTATTGTTAAGGTTACTTAACAACGGATCGATATACCGCCCGCGTTATTTTACATGGCAATATGGCGGATAGGAAATAACAAATGGAGAAAATATATCGATAAATGAAAAAAGGCGATGGTGATGCTACGCGATATCTGTGGTACGTACATTGTAATTTAGCCAAAAATTTTTTTACACTTACCCTGTGTGTTTTTCAGTCGTTAATTGTATCATTTAAATATATGATTTTTATCGAGCAATCAGGAGCAAAAAGTTTGAAATATTGTACATAATGTATGTTTCGAATTAGAGTAAAATAAGAGTCCAGTCATTCCTATTTATCTGACGAATAAAATATTGCTTCGAAATGTCTTCTCGTTAGATTCAAAAAGGGAGGTTGTTAATCGTTTCTTTAATTGGAGGAGTCCAAGATCTGAATTGTCTCGGAAAGATAAACCTCCGTTGACGATCTAATCGCGGCGGGCTTTCGGGTCACCGGACGAAACTATATTTTATTCGAACGACCATTTCGAAAACCCTCGGTATCGCTTCGATTTCAATTTAAAAAAAAAATAATGAAGGAGACGTTCCGAAGAATAAGTTCCGAAGCGGTTCCAAGAACCTATTTTATCTCGGGGAGGCCCCAAACGACCCAGTATTTTTTAGGACAAAACATTTTTATTAACTTCTTTTCCGTTCTGAACAACGGACAATTGTTCCGTATTCATCGTACGAGGGCCGAAAATTATCTCATCATTCCCTGGACGATCCTCATCCTTTATTTCTTGTTCAATAGAACGTGGCAGGGTGTGTTCACACGGACAACTCAACTAAGTGATTCACAATATTACCGACGGAATGCTGCTGAGAGTGGCGAGCGGTTGAAACCAGAAACCACAATTACAAATTGACGAAAGGAAAAAATTAGCGCAATAATATTTCCTAAATGTTCGAATTCCAGATGGCGACTCTTTTGTAATTCCTATTATTACCGTTTAACAAGAATGATCATAAAATATTTAACCGGGATATAATATAACGATGAATTAATCGCGGTTATCGAGTAATTGCGAATATTCAAACTGGAATTTTTGCGATTATAACTTAAATTTCAAGTTTCATTTGAACAGTGCTGATAGGATGCCCACTACGGTGCGAGGAGACAATCGCTCGATGATATTCGAGACCGTCGAAAGGTAAAATAATTCGCTATTTATTTATGAAATTAGTTTCAATTTTTCGAGTGTTTTTTTTTTCTTTCAACGGATATATTTTCTCCCGCAATTACGATTATATAAATACATCCTTATGTTGCAATAACCCGCCGTTTTCTCAAAGTGTCAACAACGATAACAGGATTAGAGGGCGTAATGGAATCAACCGGCGGGTATAAAAGGCCGGGGAAATGGCGGCGGACTTTCAGGTCCCAGTGGGGTTGCCTTCACTGTCAGTTCTCACGCCGCACTCGACTCCGACCCAAGGTAATATATTACGGAACGCTACCCTAAAATCGCAATCGTTAAATTATATCACCGCCCACCCCCGAAAACACAAACGACGGTATACGGATAAATCTGCCCTTTATTCTGTCATACCGAAAATCAAAAATGGGGGAAGAAAAACAAAAATGTGACGATCGTTTATTTAACAATATTGAGTCCGATCGAGACAATAATACTTGAAGAAACTCAATTCCCACTTTTTTTTTATATTAAATTAAAATTTGAAATCGGTACCTGGATTGTTTTCTGATTACAGGAGCAGCGTTCAGGAGGATAGAGCCGGTACTGCTGTCATGAAGACCGACAACGAACCGGAAATGCCCAACGGCGAGGTAAATTTTAAAAAGATTTCAACTTTGAGTTAATTTTTGATGAATTTCCCGTCATTGCAATTTCGAATCGAATTCATGAAGCCAGTACGCCCATTATTACGATTAGGAAGTAAATAGTGTCAACTTGAAAGCCAATATTTTTAAATCTTTGGTAAATCGAAATACCAAGCCAATTTGACAGTGATATATGCCCCCAATTGTAAATACTTTGTGATAAATTGTGATAGAAAGTTTACCGAATCGTGCCAAAAACGCGTCTTTTAATACCATTTATGTAGCGTGTCGCAGTAGAATAAATTTCGCATTCAATTAGCCCATAACATTCGTAATAAAGTTAACTCTGCTTTTAACAAAAAATTTTTTTTTTCAAAATCGATATAATAAATTTCGTGATGGAATCTGAAATATAATCTTTTATACAGATTTCGGTGCCTATTTACAAGTAAATTGTAGAATTACCAGAAGAATATAGGAAAAATATCTTGCCGGAACTCAATTTTTCCGAGGGGATAAAAAAAGAATAATAAGTATGTTTTAGTTACAATTAATGATCGAAAATGATAAATAAAAATTGTAATAATTTCAAAATCCTTTTTCGCAAATGAGCAGATCCCAGCAAATTTTTCACGCGCGGCATTGGATCAATTATATTTAAAAAAATGTTTATATTTATTTATTTTGATCCGGAATATGTTTCAATGTTATTTCGGAGCGGGAATCGGTACAGAGCCATTTTAACGAGTCGACTGCCAGAATAATGGTGAAACGAATAAGCTCATTTCCGGAAAAAATATTTCAACTTCAAATCTTCTAAAAACGAAGAGGCCGGATGAACAAATTGATTTTCAATCGGCAGAAAACACTATTGTTGAAAAGAAACAGCCGGACCCGGTATTTCCAGTCGAGATAAGATCCGATCCGGAACATGGGAACGGGTCCGAGAAGGAGGACCGGGCAAAAAAGCCGTTGAACTCTTAAAGAAATAATTAATAAAATCGTGGCGAACGAGGAGATAAAAATAGATATAAAAATAGAAAACAGAAAACCACGGCCCCAAGTGTTGAACATTATCAGGGCGTATTGGGAACGGCTCCGGCCGTAGCCGCGGGCTCTAATAACCGTCTGACCTTCACCGCCGTTACACTTTCGGCTCCAACCTCAAATTAGACCGATTTTTCAATCAATTATTTAACTATTCGTCAGGGAGGGGAGGGAATCCGTTTCTTTTAGATATTCATTCCCCGGTGTCCGGGTAGAAATTGGACAAAAACAGGATTTTTGAGATGATTCTTAAGCGGCGAAATTAGAAAATTGTCTGAAACCAGGTTTTTTTCTTGGCTGCATGACAAAACAAAATTTCTGTAAATATTTATAATATAAGTGTTATTAATTATCAGTCTATTTATATTGTTAACGGGTCAGAGGTTGTGAGATTTTTGTACAGTTTTATAAAAAATATTGCCCACATCTCCATGCCCCGAAAATTCGTCAATTATTCCAGCATTCATTTCTAAAGAAAAATTTTTTCATAAAGTGCCATTTTACGCTTTCTGAATAGAATTCTGATGCATTATTCAAATAGGATCGATTGTTTTTCAAGTGTATTCAAAATATTAACTTACGAAGAGTCGTAAAATTTAATGGAAAATTGGGGAAGCGGAAAGTAAGCGGTGTTATTTTGTGCTAGGCTGGCGTTTTGACGACTCCATAACGTAGGCAGGCCCCTGTTTCGAACCGGTTCACGGGGGGCATGCGCGTATCTATTATTTGATCCTGCTTTTTTAAAAGCAGTTTACCGTTACGCGATGTCCTAAATCTAGTTTCTGAAATAAACGAAATGACCTTTTTCCGCTGTAAAACTTCGTATAAAAATAAGTAAATAAATAAGAAGCTGGATACGGGGATAGTGACTTGCTATGGTTTCCACCCATTTTTAGAACCGAAGTATTGAAATTCTTACAGTAATAAGAAATATACAGCCCCACGAGGTGGACTATTCAATTTTCATAGTGTAACTTTGTCACAAGTGAAACCAAATTTTTACCAAATTTTAGTCCTCTCTTTTGGTCGGTAAGTGTGAGTTTTGCTCTCAATACTATCCGGTGATTGGTTCGTTAACCTTTACTTCCAAACTGAATTGTTCCCAACCGTTGTCAAAGCTTTCAGTGAAAGAAACTTTATAATACTGTCTATATATATATATATATATATATATATATATATATATATAATTACTGTTTTTATTAATTGTCACTAACCTGCTGTACTGGACAACAGCAGTAAGCCTTAGAATGTAATATCAAGTTGTATATTCTATAATGCAATAAAACTTAAACCCGCGGTCGAAGTAGAAAAATAGGCCGCGAAGCCCGACAGGTGTTTCACAGCTCAATGGTTTCACTGAATCCGTTTAAAGTCCCGGGCTCCGGTCCGCGCTTAAATAGATTTAAGCCCGGTCGGATATTTCGCGACCGCTTTTCACTTATTCGAACCCGTTGTGAGGAGGGAGGGAGGGAGGGAGGGAGCGAAGATAACCGGTGGGACAAAACGCTGTTAAGTCCGTGTAGTTGGAATGCATCCAATGAAAGTAGCGTTCAATTGAACTATCACGATTGCTCCCTGCTAGGCCTTTCCTGTTGCTCAATTTCAACGTTGAATTGATGTAGAAAATCTCTGGTGAAAATACGTACAGTGTTTTATAAAACTTTTTAATTTTACGTCACGACCATGGTGGAGCAATTAAGACGTATCTTAACTCGCTACGGCTTCCTCCCGATCTGAATTTTCATTATCTAAGGCGATTTTGTCTTTTTTCCCTAGAATCGTCTATTTCTATTTTCGTTCTTTTGTGTTTTACAGTCGCATCGATTCGCTCTATCCGGTTGTTTATACGTTATCGGTTAATAGATGACATTCAGAATTCATTTTTCGTTGAAGTCAATTATTATTCGAGCGTGATGAATCCTATCTCTCGATAAGGTTTACAAACCATCGTATTTTCCTATTTTTGTTGCTTTTTATTTTAAGTCACGACAGTGAAATACCAATGAAGCTGTATCTTAATTGCCTATGGCTTCCTCCCAATATTAATTTTCATATTCCTAATCGATTTTTTTATCTTTTGCTGGAATCAATAAGGGACGTCGTGACGCAGCTCCTTATATTAATTTTATAAACTGTATTAATTGAAAATTCCATATAGTATAATTTAAAAGTTAACCTACTTTATTACTAATTGGGAGTTTCGATGGGAACAGAAGTTGTGTATTCGTAAGAAATAGACAGAATATTGTATTTAATTGGGCAAACTATGAATTTACAACAATTCCAATAGGACATTCCTACATAGGTAGGGAAAAAATAGACTTCGTGTAACAATGGAAACTGTATTAACCAGTAGAAGTCATGTAATAATTCTATTATTTAAAATTAGGCTTAATTAAGAATGTAGATAGTACGTCGGTTTGTATAAAAGGGGCAGAATATTATATTTAATTAAAATAACTATTAATTTACGAAATGACGTAATCGGACCAGGACGGTTACGTCATTTGATAAAAATTGTTCTCGTCCTTTGCCGAAAATCTAGGTCTCCCCTTCCCCTCCCCCGTCCATTTTATGTAATACCCTCGGCGGCAGATATTCAATTTTTTCGTTTTAAATTACATTTAATTCGGCCCATTTTCGTCGAAATATAGACGGACCTGAAACCGGATCGGCTGAGTTTTTATGTTAAATTTCGAAACGTGACGGTTTCCGAGGGGCGATTGTAGAAGGCGCCCGGCCCCTTTCGCCGATTTCCCTAAAATCGATATTTTTGAAATGAAAAATCCCGTCCTAATATACACTCCATAATATTTTATTAATTCAAAAACTTCTATGGGAAGTTTGAACAAAATACTTAATTAAACTATTCTGCCTGGTTAATGGACACAGTGGAGTTAAGTTCGGAGAAATTAAAATAAGTTTTATGTTTTTCGCCCTTGTGCTTAGGCAAGCGTCGACATGGAAGCGGGCGGAGGGGTGCACTCGAAAAAGGAGATCCAAATGCCCAACCTGCCCAAGCCCCTGACCCTCGAAGAGAAGAAATACCTTTTGGCCGTCGAAAGAGGCGATACGGCGAACGTCCGCAGGTACGACACAAATTCTGGACAAATCCGATATTACAATACGGGACACTCGTTGAGTTTTCAGCAAATATAAAAATATTTCCGCTTATTCAAGAACAAGTTTTAATCAAGTGAAGTCTAGTTAAAGAGGTTCCTTGTATATTTTCTCTATAAACACTGATTCTATGACCTTAAATTCTGAACTAATTTGCTCTTCTTCATCTTCGTTAGGGACGTAATACCTTATCTTAGTTACATTATCTTCTTAAGACAACAGCCACCTTGGGCTTTACGTAACTTATACGTAAGGAATAGAATTGACAGAATGTGAAATAATAAAAAAATATATTAATAAAAATATGAAATCTGCCATTTTTTATATTTGGGAAATTATAAAAACTTGGATCTCTCTTCTGGTTGGCGTGTGTGAAAGTTTTCGTAAGAACTTCATAAGAAGTTGAGTTTTCATAAGAAGTTTTCTTATAACTGCTTAGTTTCCATCACTCGCATCCGATCGATAATATCCGGCCTATCGAATCTCTAGGAACGCGCTAGTCCTAGCCAGAGAGCCGTGTACTCTCTTGAGCTCACTTGTGTTCCGACCCACTTTATATCCTCTTGCCTATACTGCATAAGGGGACACTGCGTTATTGATATATGAAAACAATTATTTCCACTCCGTTATGACGTTCTGTTGTGGCCGAATAATTATATAAAAAAATTGTTTATATCACGTCCAGGTTCCTGCAGAGGGCCCACAGACGCCACCACATCAACATAAATTGCGTCGATTCGTTGGGCCGAGGCGCCATGTCGCTGGCCATCGACAGCGAGAACTTGGAAATGCTGGAACTGCTGGTTGTCCTGGGTGTCGAGACCAAGGACAGTCTCCTGCACGCCATCAACGTCGGCTTCGTCGAGGCGGTCGAGCTCCTCTTGGAGCACGAAGAGCTCATACACAAGGAGGGAGAGCAATACGTCCGTTTATTTCCTTAATTATTTCTAGAGTAAAAAGACCGCGCAATATATTTTGTGCAGAATCCTGAAAGAATTACAATAAATATTAACTTCATTAATCAGTTAAGTTAGAGAAAGAAATAGAAGACGTTCGACTGACGATTGCTCCGGAATTACTTGACCTCGTTGAAATTAATCGTAATATTTTCAGACGAATCAAAATGTTCTCTCGGTGAGGAACAGAAATCCATATTTACTTATATAATACATATTGCCATAAATAATTATAACGCTTGTTGAGGATGGCATTAGAATGATTATTTGAAATACTTATGCTCCACTCACTGGTTTGGTCTTCCGCTAGACCGGTTTCGGCCGCCGAAAATCGAGAAAAGTACAATAATTTAACAGTTTTTATAACTTCGTTGATTTGAGTACTCCTACCGTTTCTTGTTTGTTCACATTTTGCTGTATATACGTAATTATAACTATAGGTTAATATATATCGTTACTATTTCAGATTATTCTTATACTTATTAGTATATTAATGGGGCGTATCTAATTTTAAATATAATACTTCAGCTCAGTGTAATTCCCTCAATAGAAATATAAAGTAATTTCAACAAGGACTTTTAACAACCGGCACGAAGTTAGGTTCGCACAGATTTTCAAGCCGAATATTTTTGTAGCCAAATATCGATTGAAATAATTAATTCTTTTATAATTAAATTTACCCGATTTTTTATTTTATCTTTATTTGCTTTGTTAACAGAGCTGGGAGAAGATGGATTGGAATACGGCTACGTTCACCCCCGATATAACACCGCTCATTTTGGCCGCCCATAGGAATAACTACGAAATTCTCAAGATCCTACTCGACCGAGGCGCTACGCTCCCGATGCCGCACGACATCAAGTAACACAAACCTAATATTTTTTTATTGCACAATCAACATCGTTTAAATGTTGTGGGTGCAAACGATTTATGTATTGTTCTGATAAAGTTGACATGATGAAGAAATCACCCACTGGTGACACTTCCTAGTTGTCTAGACAGAAAAGATCCCTGGACAGGGGCGTTTAAGCCGCCGGGGGGGGGATAGTGGACGGGTAACGGAGAAAACAGAATCGACGAGAGGATTGGGATATATGCGGAAAGACGGGGAAAAAACTGGATTTTATGACACGGCCGAATGTAGGTATGTTGAGGTTATGGTGAAGAGTGCAATTGGAAACGGCGGGGAGCATTGAGGATGGTTCGAAGGGCATTCGATTGGCATCTCCGGATGCGAGCACCGTTGGGTTCCCAAAAAATTAAGCTATCCGAACAGTCGAAACTTTATTTTCCTACATTTCGATGTCCATCGAGCATTCAACCGTCATAGAAATCTCAGTAAAATTTTCAACGAAATCTCGAGTCCGAAGCCGCTCTCTCGGTTCATTCATATCACTTCCCGGTAGGACGGCACGCGGAATGCACCCAATCCGATGTTCTGCGCTTTTTCGTTCTGTTGTTTCTAATAATAATAATAATAAATATTTACAGGACTTTCAACCGTTTATGCCCGCGCCATTTTGTTTGTTTTAATTACGAACTTAATCATCTTACCCTCTCCGCCCACTCTAGTCTCCAATCGCCGGTAATAATTGCAAGAAAGATTTAATAAGACCGATCTAACAATTATTATAGTACCGCAGATTTCGTGTGTTTCTGTCTCCTCTCGCTGGTTAGGTCTTTTGCTAGACCGGTCTCGGCTGCTCGCCATCTTCAGTAGCGGTGTTAGCCACTTTTGGCACTTTGGCAGGTTTGGATGTTTTTTGGGTATCCTCACTGCACTGTCACAGTCACTTCTACAGTCTTACTTATAACTTATCTATTTTTATCTTACATTACTAAGTTTTTATTTGTTTATGAACTTTTTGCTTTCTCTTTAAATAAAAATTATTAGATATGGATTAACTAGCGCCCCCCTGAGTGTGGTGCGGAAATGTACTTAACTAAAGTTCATTGGGTGCACTTGTACCGATTAACTAG
Source organism: Lethocerus indicus (assembly GCA_019843655.1). Lineage (NCBI taxonomy): Eukaryota > Metazoa > Arthropoda > Insecta > Hemiptera > Belostomatidae > Lethocerus > Lethocerus indicus. Next base: position 35,849,792 of record JACDQD010000001.1, read on the forward strand.
ACTACTAAAAATAAACTTTTTTCAATACGTTTTGGATCAACAGGAAAACTTTTATGATCATAAATACACAATACCAGGTAGGTTTGACTGTACTAGTACAAGTGACAGTGACAGTGCAGTGAGGATGCCCAAGAAACTTTGGAGGTACCGGCTTTAGTTAGCAGTCCGACTGATTTTCCAATGAAGACAGGAAATTGGGCAGTAGATAAGGGACAGTAGGGAGGATTGGCGCTTAAACGAGAGACGCAAATGTGGCCAGATGTTGAATGATGAATCAATGACTTGGATACTTTATTACAAAAAAAATCGAAATAAGAACAATGGACGCGAAGGAAACGGATAAGCAAGGATAAGCGTATTTAATTTTTTTATCCAATTATACAGTCATATATAATACAGTATCGAAGTATAGGATCTTCCTGCTTTAATTGGATCTCGACAGCGTTTAGATAATTCAGCAGTAAATAAATGCTTTAAGAAAAGTACATATAATAGCAACTTATCCGACCCTAAGGAAACACTTTTAATTATTGAGAATTAAAGGGAAAATTAAGGAAACGGTTTTAATGATTCCCAATGCAAAATTTAATTATAATCAAATATTTCGACAAAAAGTTCCCCCGTCTTCTTATCAAACGCTACCTCGGATCGTATTTTACGATTCGCTGATAGGGCCGGAAGTATCTGGATATTGTAAGTAGGCTATATGGCTATATACGGTATAAGTAGGCTAGATATTGTAATTGTGAATTACCTATAACGTAATACGTATTAACGAGAAACGGCTCAGCGGCGCATTACGAAGCGGCCTCGGGGAGCGCGTCACTTCCAGTCGGTTTCTAATTTTTCTCCCGGAAAGGAGATAATGGAAGTCTCCTTAATACAGATTACGCCGAAACGGCGTCATTCCGCAACGCGAAGAAAAATCAAAATCGCACCGCCATCTCCCGTCATTCTCCAGGGTTCGGGAGTAATTAGTTCTGTCAAGCGCCCTGTGAAAGATAGTGGAGACAATGTAGGACGGGAAAACGCGGAGGTCGAAGTGAACTTAAATAAATGTGTAAAGAAAAGGAAGAATAGAATGTCTGGAAAATTCCTATATAATAAATAATAATAATGAATTTAGACGTCTGACCGGTCAGAGGGAGCGGTTGACGCGTCCGCGTCGATCAAACAGAATAGATTCGGAACTTATCTAAAGAGGATAAGCTAGCTCGCGGTAATGCCGCTTAGTCCCTCTGGCCCCGGGGGCCCTTTCAATTGTCGCACGTGGTGCGTCTTGGGCACGGGCACGGCCGCGGAGTTGGCAAGCCCCTAATCTATAGCCGGGGCCACGTGTATTTTATCTCCTCTGCGAAGCCTCCAGTGCTTATTCATTTTTTCAGCGTATACTCCCCCAAACATGCCAGTTAAGCACACCACAGTCTAGACACTTATAGGATAATGCGCACTTATTATTATTGATCTTGTTGTCCAGAATTAATGCCGGTGAAATACTAATGTTGTTATTTATGACATTTATGGCTCGGTATTGTCGAATTCTCCATTTGTTCATATTCTACCGAAGCCCATGTTCGTATTATATATTATATATAAATAAATTATTTATATAATCTTGACTCCCTTCCTCATCAGCGAATTTCGCTCTCACAAGCTCGCTCACCAATCTCCTGTAAATCTGACTGTAAACGTTTTTCCAGGTGCTCCTGCGACGATTGCATCCGGGAGTCCGAGGAGGACTCCCTCAGGTACTCGATGTCGCGCGTCAACGAGTACCGCGCTCTGGCGAGCCCGTCCCTTATAGCCCTGTCCTCCAGCGACCCGATACTCACCTCATTTCAGCTCTCCTGGGAGCTCAGGACCCTCGCTTTCGCCGAACAGGAGAGCAAGGCCGAATACATGGTGAGCCGGTGTTACGGAAAATAAGTAAATGATAATTACTAATTTCATAATCCCGCTTACCGTATCAATTTAATCAATTTAACTACCATATTCCGACGCTTACTCACAGCGCTCTGAAGTAAGAATGGAGTCCCAATTACTCCAGATCATTTTATAGAAAAGATAATTTGCAATGGAATGGTGCACATATATATACATATCAAAGGCCAAGGGTGACTTTATGCACTTGATATGCAGGAGTTGCGTCGTCAGTGCCAGCAGTTCGCCGTCGACTTGCTCGCCCAGTCGAGGAGCTCCCAAGAGCTGGCCATCGTGCTGAACCACGACCCGGAGAGCCCGCCGTACGAGGACGGCGAGCACATGAAACTGGCAAGGCTCGAACTGGCCATCGAGTACAAGCAGAAAAAGGTACGGTACAGACCAAATTTGTTTACTATGACGATAAGTCTGAACTGAAAAATAAGCTCTCAAATTTCGAAACTTGAGCCTCAAATACCAGTTTTCCCCGGGAAGAGTTTATGAACAGTAATTTTCACAGAATTGTATGCTAATCAACATTTGTTCACACGCTGTCCACAAATTGGTGAAAGGCTAACAACCAATCCCCGTAAAAGCTCAAATCTTACGAACGACAAAATCCCCGCCAAAAAAATACTGCCCACCCCGCGAATAATATTTAATTATTTAGAGGAACACTAAAGTCTATACATTTACACAATTTTTGAAAAAAGTGGTTCAATGTTAGGTTTTTGCCCCCTCCCCCCCCCGCCAACAGTCGATTTATACGAATGTTATTCCGGAAAACGGATGTTGTATCTGTTTAAATTTAGGTGGGCCGTGAACTGAGAGTGTAATCGTATTTCGGGAGACCGTCTTTTTTTTTCTTTTCCTTTTTTTTTCTTCCCGATGGGATCTCCGATTAGGACAAAAGAGGGAGAGAAATGGTCGTGAGGGGGGTTAGGTCAGATGAGATAACCGAGGCCCCAAGGATAGGACCCCCGGATGCTGTCCCCATCCGATCCTTAATCACCGGCACCAAAAATATAGTTCCCACAAATCCTTCGCTATTTTCGTTCGTGCTCCTACCCCTAGCCTTTCCTGAAGACAGAGAATCGGTTGAAATGGAGCTAAGTCGAATTTTTAAATGTTACGAGGCTCATTATAGAAACTCGAAAAGTGTTGCGACCGTGTGCCGTGTCAGAATATTGCATATATTAGGTCGATTATTTATTTGATTGTACCGGCCGATAGCCTAAATATTCACTACATTCCAAAGGCGCGACAAATTACATTTATTACCTTGCTGAGACTGATAGAATGAGCTGTCAATATTATGACAGTGAACGCCAATGGCGTATCGTTTTTTATTGGGAAAAAATCAATAGATAAATCGATAGTCACAGTGGTACTAGTTCAATTTGCGGCCGACCAAAAAGTCACTGTATACTCTGGGAGTATATCGATCGTTCAATTTTTCGAGACTGCGCATGCGCGGAAGAGGAAGAATGGGATCACGTGGGGGGTAACAGAAACGAGGGTTCAAGGAGTGAATTGGAGTGAGACGGGTCCTAATTTACCGTTCATTTGAACGCCCAAGGTAGCGTACCACGCTGCTGGGTGGGGATGGGGATGAAATAATTACGATTCGGCTACTTGCAGAATAGGAGTTTCGAGGAATGAATAGCGACAGAAAGGAGGGTCTTGGAGGATTTAGGAACGTTCCTTAGGCAGGGTCTAATTTCTCTTCGTCTGCCGGCTGGTAGTGCCCCGTCATCTGTAAACGGAAACTCGGCCGCCTGTGCTCCGACCGCGCGCAGATATGAAAGTCCCTGCGGCTTGTAACAGAATTACAGTTTAAATATTTACTTCCAGAGATATAAAGGAGGGCTCTGTTTTTTGGACCTTGTCACCCTCGCTGATAACGATTAGACATTATCTGGTGCCTCCTCCCGCTTCGCCCCGATCAGTTTTCTCCGACAGATCTACGAGTCGCCCGAGGGCAAAGTAACATTGTAGTTCTTGAAGTAGCGGCCTGAAATAAATAGATTTCAATTATCTATCGAATTCCTAGAAAGCTATCTTATAAGCTTTTCAATCGTGTATAAGACATAGTCGATTATATGTACGAGGATTATTCAATAAGAAGGTAAACGGGTGTTTTACCGATTTACCGCTAAATCGCTTAATTTTTCGAAAACGACCCCGTAAAACGTTCCCTTAAAAGTATCGGCCATTCTTGAAAATTTGTCCTTGTCCCATTGTCACCGCAAACCTCGTGATGACTACTCGAAAAATCGAACGAAACCCTATCTACTAACAAGAATAACGAAACAACCTCTTCCTTCCTCGTAGCTCACCGTCATTTTTCGATATTCCGTTCAACTCCAGGAACAATAACAGCTTCTTATTTTTACTTCGTAATTATAAAAGTAAATAAATAAAGTGAATCACTCCTTCCTCGTAATAAAATACAAATTCGGCATTAAAGAAAATATTTTTTTCAATTTATTTCCGCCAGAACAGAAAAATTATATATTATATTTTTACTGGGATAGTAAGGCCATTACTTATCTTGAGCGCCATTAATTACTACTGATTTTTCTGTTTGTATGTGAAGATGTACAATGTATAACATGCCGCGACTACCGTCTTACTCCTAGCCTTAAACAGTAAAGGAAAACAAAGATATTTCTAAGAAGATAAGATAAATTCGAACAAAACATAAAAATATTTGGCTGACCTTTCGTACAGTACAAAGCGCATTCTAAGACTCTGAGGTTCTGATTTCAGTTAATTATATACTGGGCTCATTACCTCTAATTTTATCCCCGAAAAAAGTTTGTTTGTACTTTTATGTACTTTTCGATAATTATACGATTGAGAAAAAAGAAGGACGGTCTCATAATCACGAATATTTGGATAAATATGATAAGGACTCTCCCCAAAATATATGAACGCAAAGATATTTCTTCTGTACCCACTTTTTCTTCTACATTCCACACTTCGTGTTTCATTTCACACACATCGTATCGCCATTTTTATTGAATGCAAGTTTTGTTGTTATATAGAATCGAGGGGTTTTCAACTTAAAAGTAAACTTAAAATTACTTAAAGTTCGCCTTACTGTCCAGTTTTGTTGTGACCTGACGGGGGTTATGTGATGACTGCATAATCGAGCAGACGAAATCGCCGCGTCGGGGTTTTATACGTTAGCCTTCCTGTCGCGGAAATAGACTATTGCGTTTCAATAAAAACCGCAGTCTTTTCACCTTTTTCCTACCGTCTTGCAGAAAAATCACTATGCCCCGATATTCGTACGTTATTGGAGCCCGCTCGGGGGCCGTGAATTCGCCTACACCCATTATACTGCCCGACTTGCGGCCCAAAAACAAAATTACGAATACAAATTTTGTTTTCTTAAAGCCGAATCGAATTTGCAAAATTGTTTTATCCACGGTAGTACTGATGTAGTAGTATCGTTCAAGATGCCGGGAGTTATCATCGCCAGAAATCTGAAGGGAAAAAAAGGAGTACGACGTATGGGCATGGCATGTTCAGTAAGAGAATATTTTCTATTTCATGATCCTCGTGCCACAACGATCATCGAGAACAACGTGAATAAATGAGTTGAAACGCGGATAACGTTTAAATTTAACCTCGGGGTGAGATCTCTGAACGAAAACTAGCAATGAAATACATAGATTTATGTGTTTGGTCGGAACCAAACGCGGTCCCAAAGTAAGTGTATTTGGTCCGGATTTTTATTACTTTCTTGTTACGAAAATTTCCTTCTTCACTCGCTGATTTGGCGCTACCGATTTCGACTCATAGTCGTCAGTAACATTCGACAATAGCGGGACAGGATTGACTAGAACCGAAAACCGGCCTTGCCGGTCATAATTCGCCCAGACCGTGTACTTTAAGTTTGGGCAAATTAAATCGCCGAGAAATATTTATGTTACAATTCCTTCGTCATGGAATCCAAGCACGCAGGTCTCTCACCGCACAGAGCTCATCGCGGTATTATGATTATCCTCACGGGTAATTGTGCCTTCCAAGCATAAAATGGAACGCGCTTCGGGGTCGACGCGTGTCTCTACTCCACTAGTGACTTGCAGTCGGCGGTGACACTTTAAACGCTCGTCTCCCGAGCTGCAAGGACGACAGAATTCATTTCGCCGATTTGATGATTCGAGAAAAAAAATATACAAACCCTTTTTTCAATCCTCAGACACTATTTTAAACGGAAAATACGTTTCTCTAGCGCCATCCCCTTCTTCCTGTACCACACACCTCCTTAAATCCCGAATTTAGGAAACGACATTTACGTTGAATACAACATAGTAAATTATCTAGTACTTAATAAGTTGTTAATTTTGTTCGAGAAAATACAAAAATAAAATTAGGTAGGCGGCTAAAAAAATGCGGACCTGTCTGAGTCACGGGAGGGACCCGTCGCAAACCGATGTAATAATAGACCGTTTTATTTTCGGGATTGTCATCCGACCAGTCCTTTATATTTTTAAATTTTTCTCAGACTGGAGATCCGCAGGGTTGCGGTTTCCCCGACAAGAAAAAAAAAAATTAAAGAATAATACACCGGAGCTGCCGAACGAACGCCTCGTTCCTACCTCGGTTTCGTAACATTTTAGACTACCGTATAGACTCTACGCCTCCTAAATATTACGTAACAATTATACACAGGGAGTGTCCCTGACGAGGAACCGGCGTCGGGATCGAGCCCACGGACAAAGTGATTCAGAATGTAAGGTTAATGAACCAGCCGCCGGGCTGTCTTGAGAGCGAACTTTTACACACGCCAAACTGAAAAGAGAATCGACTGAAAAACTATTACGTAACATAATTAAGATATTTAATTTCGCAGCTTCCTACATTTACCACGTTTCGTGGAATGAATCTAAAATTCGCAGAACTAAAAGTATCTGTCAAATGGAAATTGACTTGTTCCGTGATCTGGAAAGGGTTTATTAAAAAAATTGTCCTTCAGTTTCATTAGATCGTTTTGGCCAGTTTTCAAATATGTGCCCGACTTCTCTAGAATACGTTCGGTTCGAGAGCTCGCGAATGAGTTTATTTCTGGGACCGACGCACGAATGAGCGGTAAGGGGGAGGAAAAATGCAACGATAAACGGGCCCAGTAAGGAGGAACTTCGGGCTCGAAAAATAACGCTTCTGGCTGACGTAAAACGTGACTGCGATTAACGGGAAAATGCGGAATCGACGGCGCCAAAGGAAGCGGGGCACCCCGAAACCGATCTTTTTTTAGCCAAAGACGGGAATAGACGCAATTTCCAGAGTCTATCTCCTCCTGTATATACGCGACGGCAAATATTCTGTGTAGAATGTTTAACGCGAATATAATTGAGCAGCCTTTATAGAAAAAATACTAATGGACCGGCTATTAGAATTCATGAAGGATGTAAGACTACCATTAGAAATAAAAAATAAAGAGCGCGTAACGGATCATGAGGTGTCTCAAGAATAGCAAACATTTTTGGGGACAATAATACAAATTTTTTTTCATTTGAGCAAAGATTTGGAACAAATACATCAATCTATCTATCATTATATATCCAATGATATCTAACTTCGCCAAAGCTAAACGATCCCACGTTTGACTTGTCTTATTACAACTCTAATCTTTGTACGTTAATGACATATATTCTTTTAAATGAAGGAAGGTTTCCGCGATCAGAACTTGAATTGTCACTAATTGGCTTTTGCCCTGCCTCCCTGTAATGCCTCAGGGACATCATTGTTGACTCGTGAAGTCAAATATTATTTTCGTTTTTATTGTATCATCAATTGTTCCTTTTTGATTTCAGTTCGTGGCCCATCCTAACGTCCAACAGCTTCTGGCGGCCATCTGGTACGACGGTCTTCCCGGTTTCAGGCGCAAACCGCTGCACAAGAAGCTGTTCGATATAGCGACCGTAGCGCTGCTCTTCCCCTACTACTGCGCCCTCTACATGATCGCCCCGAACACGGCCACCGGGAAGCTCATGAGGAAGCCTTTCATGAAGTTTCTTATACACGCCTCTTCCTACCTTTTCTTCCTTCGTGAGTACACCCACGTCATAATTTCAACATTCGGCACAGTTATGAAAGTGGCACCTCGTTAAGACCGAGAAAAACAAATATTTGTTTAAATAAATAATATACCAATTGTATACTAATGGGTATATTGGCCGGGTACTTTGTCCAGTATTTAGCCCCGAGCCCCCCTGATAAATTTACTTTTCTCGGAGATTACATACTTCATCGCGCGTAGTACTCTTTCAGCGTTCGGGGCGCCGAGGATAACGATTTCTTTTTTAATAACAAATACACCAATTGTACAGAAGCTGGAACATAGAATCGATCGATACAAATTTATAATCTTCAGATTTATCGTTTTTGTTTTATTTGCGACTGAAATTGATTCGAGGAAAACACAATTAAGCCTATCAAAGGACAGATTCGATAACCCGCGCTGGGATCAGGCCTTATAAATAATCAATTATAGGCGTTAATTGTTTTCATGAATTGCGGTCTTAATTGAGCCCTAAAATACTGGCGGGGGGTTACGATGAGGGTTAATATTTTCCCGGAGATCGCTCGTCGGCCAATACGGTCCCTCTCCCATTCTTAATGTTTCCGCCCGACTAAACAATGGCGTGGGTCTTAATTAATTATCGCCAATGGCAGCCGATGAGGTATTCAGGACGGAGAGGAATTATTCTGGTCTGACTGGCGTCAGTGTCGTTTTTAACGTCCCCGGGGAAACGGAAAGAATTCCAATTAGAATTCGCTCGAAGCCAGATGGCCGAATGAGGACTCGCGTGCCGCGGGGCGGCTTCATCGTTCAAAAATTCGAAGAAAAAAGAAAAGGGGACCGGTAAATTGGCCCGGGTACTTAGTCGGGCACTTGGCCCAGCCAGCTTCCCCGGGGAATTAACTTTTAACTTTTCTCGGAGATTACTTCATCGAGGCCACCCCCCGTTCGGAGCCAGGAGTAGGACGATGAAGCGTCTCTGGAATACCTCAATCTGATAGGCGAGAAGAGCTATTTACGTCTGCAAATAGACCGGTTTCATCGGCTAAAAAACATATATAGACTGCTGAGTGTCAAACTCCTAATCTAATCTCGCGTTCGTTCAACGGCCTATTGTTTTCGACTCCGGCTATCCCCCGGCTATGACGCTGATGTTGCAATAAGCCGTAACGCAAGAGGCTTACCTTGCCAATCCGGAGACCAGATATAAACGAACAAGGAAAAGCCATTTCAGGTGTATTTAAATTAAAGATACCAAATGGATTCCGTAGTCGTAGTACTCGTTTTGTAAATTAGTTATGAGCATAAGGTGGAAGAGTCACGAGGAAAACTATTCTCCTCCTAAACGCGTCTGCCATTAATAATTGTCTTATTAATTCCCTCCGGCGCGTCTGTTTTTGCTGTTGTCGGATGGACAAGCGGCAGTAAGAAGAAGCTTTACAGTAAATAGTTTAACATACCTGTTTCGTGGTCTGCGAGGGGTTGGAATACCGTAGATTTCGTGTGTTTCTGTCTCTTCTGCTGGTTTGGTCTTTTGCTAGAGCGGTTTCGGCTACTCAGGATCAACAGGAAAACTGTCATGATCACAATACCAGATAGGTACTAGGTACCAGATCGGACAACCACAACAGTTCAACTGACAGTGACAGTGCAGTGAGGATGCCCAAAAAACATCCAAAGTGCCAAAAGTGGCTAACACCACTCCTGAAGATTGCGAGCCGAAACCGGTCTAGCAAAAGACCAAACCAGCGAGAGGAGACACAAACACACGAAATCTACGGTATTCCAACCCCTCGCAGACCACAAAACGGGTATTCTAAACATCTTTTTTATATTTTACACCAGCTACAGAGTGCATACTCGAATTAGACAATGGGGTTAGAACGGGGGAGTAGGTGAAATTTACGGCTTTACAGTAAACATTTAACAGTTTCTATTCGTTACAACTCGTGCTTTTTTTACATCTGCGACCGCCGGTTTCGGTTTCCCACCGTTGTCAGCTACGTTGAAACAGCAATAGTGAAATGGCATAATTTATTGGCACTGCAAACAGCGAGTGGGGATAGAGATTGGAGTTGAATTAACACTGATGTACATAAATGTGGAAAGGGCCCCGTGCCCGCATACGTGTATCATACATAATTTTTCGTCTACGGTCTACTATATACAGCCAAAGAAAATTAGTATTTGTAGCTTTGTAAATTTGTTAGAGTTAAAGGGAAGGGAAGGTTGTATATAAATATGTTGCCGTTTCCGTTTCCGTTTATTGCAAAATTGATTCTCAACGTCCGTATAAAATTCTTTTACAAGAATTTCATTAAATTCGGGGGTGGTCAACCCCCGCTTGCGCAAATTCGATTTTGAAACCGGGAAACAGATTAGTGCCGGTCGGGAATAAATCAGTAAAGCGAAAGAACGTGGAGTTAAACCGTTTCCTGTTCCATTTATGCAGTTGTGTGCATTTGTCCGGTCGGGTAGGCGCACAGAGCGTCGGTTAAATTTCACAATTGCACTTGTTGTTTACAACAAGTCCCTCCTGTAAACAACCTCCTCCTCTAATTTATAACCGCTCGTTGAGACCAGTTGGGGACTATATCCCAGGCCTAACCCCGACCTTTCCTCGCCTCTCCTATCGGGAGTAAAAAAATAATTTTGGTAAACGTTAAGAGATAAGGATCCCTCCGGAATAGTTTTTGTGGGGATGATAAAAATAAATAATTTTATAAACTGTTAACTACATATTATATCGAGCTATTTCAGCTGCTTCTCGGACTCGATATAAGCTCCTACAGCACAATTAATTGCCTCGTTCTTCTTTCATTCCTTCACTTAATTGCGTTATTCAAATGCAAATTTGAAAAAGGATATAACTCAAAATAACGTTATATGTAATATTTGATATTTGAATTATTGAGAAGGTATGTATCGATTTATTTACCAAAAAGGTATGCTCTTGGAATTATCGGTTTTTGATTTATACTACTTTTCTTTCTTTTGTTACATTTTTTCTATTTTTATTTTCAGGGCTTTAATTTTTAAATGTCTTCCCTTTTTATATTGAAATTTTGCGTCGTTCCTAAGAAATATTGTCTCTAATCTGAGACTTGACACATTAAAACTTGTAAAAAGTTTAAGTACTATTTCTCAGCAGGCAAAGGACGAATTATTTCATTATAAAGAACTTACTGTATTAAAATTAAATTTACCAGATTTTAGGAAGATTATGAGTCATTGGAACTGAGGACCCCTCTTCTGGAATTGTTCGCGCGATTCTTCAATTCTTATTCCAGATCATCTGCAAGCATTGACTTTTTTCATATCCCGTGTCCAGTTTACTCGCTGGATTTTACGCTTCGAGTAAATTGGGCCGTTTGTTTTCTGTATGTTTGGCCCGCGACCGCCCACCGGTGTCTGTACCGCCGTAATGAGGAAGCTCGAAAAAACAAGTTGTTCATTTTGACCGTGTCAATGTTTCATGGACTACCCCGTCAATATTATTGTTCGCCGGCTACAAAAACAACCGACCGAAGTTCGATCGTCTTGAAGCCGTTTGTATGCGATTTACGCGATACTTGTTTTATTGGGGATATTTATCGGCGATTAAGGTCGCCCGACGACTACGGCGTTATTTACGCCCCAAATATAGAAACTGCGTTGTAACAATATCCTGTTAACTAAGCATAAACGCGAACGGCTTTAAGTTTTAAGACTCATTTTTTTTCAATAAAGTACCCTCCCGAGTGTCGCCCATAATGTGAAATGACCTCGTGATTTTCTTACTATCTAGTAAGGGGCTGGAGTGCCATCGATGGGTTTCCAATCGCAATGTCGATAAATACAATTTTAAAAATTGTAGTCGCGATTTAAAATAAAAAGAGAAAAGAAAATTTAAATTTAAGGCGGATTTAAAAAGAATAGTTATTAAGATCTATAATTTTCGAAATGAAGATTTTTCTCGGTGGGTAGAAGCTATTGAGTCACTATCGGAGACTGAGCGATACATAAAAATTGATTCGATATGAAGTTGGCTCGCGTTTGATTAGGCCTATTGAATGATATACTGAATGGGTCGGGAGATGCGATTGGGCGGTGGAAAAAGCATCCATCCGATAAACTGGACAGCGAAGACGACTCGACCAATCAACAACTGACGTGCGATATTATTCGCCTAATTGGATCGTCCGGACGGGTTGTTTTTGCATTAATTACCCCCCGAGTATTATTGACTCATTTACTGCGTCCGGTCATCCGCCATCGCCGCGATAATGAAGATATCTATCGAACGCCCCCCCCTCCCATATCGCCGCCGAATGGAAACGCGGGACGCTTTAAAAAGCGGACCCACCCGCCAGCGTTTCCCATCGAAGGACAATTGCGCAATCGGTCGCCGGAGTCTGTTCCACGTCTTCACGTACTTCAACCGAACCGAAAGTCCGAACCTCGGAATTCGGCTTCAATTCACTGCACGCGAAATGCTCTCACTTCGCTTTCGAAAGCGGCCGCCCGATAACTCCACTCTTTGACGGGAAGAATCAATTCTTTCCACCGAACGTCCACGTAAACCGCAAATTTGGACCGTTGAGACCTCTACTGAAAAGTACCAACAAAACTTTACTATAGCTAACAAATTGACAATATGCAAAGTTATTGATCTCACCTGGATATCCTCCACTGGCACAGAGATCTTCTCCACTAGTCCACTGGTCTAGAATAACAACTCTGAGATCTATCACAAGTGGGTGATTTTTTCATCATTGAGAACCATGTCAGGACAATACTTAAATCAATTGCATCTATAACATGTATTGTTAATTGCGCAATAAGAATTTAAAAAACCTAAAACTAAGAACAAAATTCTTAAAATGTTTGCCTGGATTCTTATAGAAATAACAAAATTCTTATAGAATTAGTTTCAAATTTGAATCAATTAACAACAGCATTTATAAATCAATTCAGGCGATTTCCGGGCACACAATGTGCCAGCACGAACGGCTCATTGTTGCGTAACTTTCAAATCCGATTTATTAATTTTATTTTTCTTCCGTGAAGAGAACTCAATCATTGGGTATAATTTTCCCATTTATATAACTGCCGGGCAGAGGTAAGTTAGAAATGTATTTTCCATTTTCCACCTCCCACAGCCTGCAAATTTAGCGTACATTAAATGTTTAATGGCACGGCTGCGACCCGGGAACATTTTCCGCTGATATTTTCCGTCGGTTATTTTCCTTGATATTTTCGGCCGAACCCCCACAGTTCAAGTCGGTAGGTTTTTTTAAAACTAAATCGCCAGACTGGGTTCAGAGTGTATAGGTGCGCTGATTGTGTACGATTATTCGAGCCAGTTAACAGGACCGGTCCGCGGTTTGAACTCCGCAATTTCTGTCCGCAGATAACGGGTTCCACCGAATAAAGCAAAGAGTCCCGGGACATTTTACAAAACCGGCGGACTTCAGACTTTCAAAACAGTTCAATCGGTCAACGATTATTCATTTCCGCTGTTTGTTGGCTGAATCCGATCGAGATTTCTACAAGTCTTATAACTATACCGGTGTCCTCACTATACGGATATATACGGATCGTGACCTTACTTTGAAATTAAAACGCCTTCTGAACACCTTTATGATTTACGAGCGAAGGTTTCTGCGACCAGAACTCGAATTGTTCTTCCTCGAATTGCCAACTGGCTTCCCGTAAGATCGTAACGACTTAGGACTTCGTTACGTATTTTTTTTGTAATTCATCCATTAGCTCATTCCAAGTCGTTATTTGACCGGGGCCCCTTCTACGATTGGGAAAATCTATTGTTGGGGTGCTTTCCATTGCCAATTGGGCATTAGCGTAAGTGAAGTTAGACTGACAGTGAGAACTTTAAAGCATGAATTACCGCTGAAAAATTACCGATGAAATCAACTCATAGGCTCGTAAGCACCGCCGCTCTTCAACTGATTATTGCCCGAGAAAAACCGGCGTCGAATCGACCCTTGACCCTCCGGTTTATTCCTATCGAGGAAAAAATACAGGACCGATATAATTATCGATACAGAATAAATCATCTTTATAATCTCGACAGGGTTCACGCCAAATTACTCGTATCATTCGCAGATAATTATTGAACACTGCCGAATTATCGTTCGGATCAAACCGATCCGCCATCGGTTGTATATAATTTCAGATCGCAAATAATGCAACTGGAGGGTGGAGTCATTCTGACGAACCCATGGATTAGTATCGCAATACATTTTTATGTAGTCTATCTCTGTTTTCTTCGCCGACTCCATAAACCATAAGATTATACCACAGGATTAGTATGTAATTCGGGAGTGAAATTTGTTATAATTTTCGTATGGCCAGGTCGCTGACAAACGGGAATTTAAGATCTGTATTAAGGGTGAGGTTCGAGGCATAGAACAGTGCGTTGGTTATTTTCCTTAATACTTTCAACTGTAATGTTCTTATCTGTCGGTTTGGCCGAAGCCCACAGTTCAGGTACGAATAAATGTAAGAATAAAAAAAAATGTACCGATCGCGTGGAGAAATGGAGAACGCTCCAAATTCCACGTTTATCGGACGAGATAGGAGGAGAATCTCATTTAGGCCTGTTGACTCAAAAACGTCGGTGTCAAGATACGACCGCTGTTTGTTCACACTGTCTGTTAGGTTTATAAGAGATACCTACTATAATAGGACACTTCGTTACAAATATTTTTTGAAGATATTTGGGTTTATGGACGTATGGATAAATAAACAGGAAATACAATAACTTATCGGTTGACGTCCAGCACGGACATGTCAGGTAATGTAATCGAAAAACGAGGATGCAACGAATCATCAGGATTACTAGAAGTCGCACTATAATTTGCGCATTTAAGGTCACCTCGAATTAGATACAACTTTGACCGAACCCGATGATTCATTGTATGTACACACGAACATCTGGAACATAATGTAGACAACAGACCTTAGGCCCTGTAGGCCCAGTTTTCAACGCTCTGTGTTCACATTTCACAGAAAATTATACGACGATAATAATTAACAACGACGACAGTTTTAATTACGAGAAAATATGCTCTAATAGTTATCAAAAATGTTCTCGACAACGGTTCATTTGGCAGCTTGTAAATTTGTAGATCGGTCGGGAAGAGACCGACGCGAATGTTCTCCGGCCGCCGAAATATTTCATCCAGCGTAAAACCGAAGGCCGACTCGCGACGGGCCCAAAAAACAAGTCTATAATTACAGGCCCAACAATTTATTCACTTCCACCGCAATCAAGGCGGAGAGGTAGACGCGGCCGTGTCATCGGTTCGCCAGTAATGACCCGCCATTAACGAAACACCGGCGCTTGTATACTATTTTGAGTTGCGTCCTTTTCTGTTTGACGCTGACGTATTTGCGCCTCGGACTATAATTACCGCGAAACAGAAAAAGAAAAGAAACCATCCGGACATTCAATAGCGGAGGTGGCGCGCGGGCAAATTTAGTTCGCCGATGACTCGACGAGTTTTAAAACATTGTAAACAACCAGAGAGATGTCGAAAACATAAATAACTTTCATTTAAAATTAAATAACATAAATTTGATCGTTCGATAATTAAAAGAAAATTTGTTAAACCTCGTCTGCTTACGATTTGCAGTCAAATGGTGAAATTAATTCGATTTTAATTAATACTCGATACAATTATGTTACCACACATAAGATAATTTAGAAGATTTGCAGAAATAATTTATTTCATTAATTATATGATGGAAATGTTTAATTGTGTAAAATAGGAAATAGTGCGGAATTTTATTTTGAGTGAAGGCGATAATAGTTGTGTCGTTATTTAGTTTTCAAAAATAAATTAACCCGATTCATTTTTTAAAAAATGTTTATTTTGCCGGCACTGTCCCTAACCTATACATACTTATATATAAAATTGTTGTGTTCCAGTGCTTCTGATACTTGTATCTCAGCGTGCCGAGGTTCTGGTCATACAGCTGTTCGGCACTGAGAGCATGCGAGCAGCACTGGCGAAGAGACTTGAAATACAACGAGGTAACGGTCCCACCGTGCTCGAATGCATCGTTGTTATATACGTCGCTGGTGAGTTCCATCACAAGCCAACCGGTAGACTATATAGAATTAACACGACGATACAGTGCAGAACGAAAATTGTATTATCTACATTACGGTATATGACTTTTAGTCATAATCACAGTTCAAACATACTAAAATCAAAATATAGATTACTTAATTCGTGTTTTCTTAAATCTCCTCCTCCAATAACATTCATAAGTATATCTAATTTAATCATTCGTTTAAACGTTCTTCAAAATTGGGATGTTTCCCAGGATAAAGGATATTTCCAATATTTATCGAATGATTTCTCAATCTAACAGAAAATATTAAGGAGGAAATCTAAATGATGCGCGTATTCGAAGGGTTTGTAACGAATATTTTCGTTCGCAGCTTAAATACTGTTCCAACAGTATATTATTATAATTCTAGTTTATAAATAAACATTCATTTTTGTTATCATATCGTTACATCAGTTTTATTTGTACCTGTTTGCTAGAAAATACAAATTCTCTACAGGCTAAACAACAGTCTTTTCAAATCCAACGTATCCTCCAACGTCGAACGTATTTGTACGTTAAAATCGTCGTTATTGTTAGAATTTACCCGGTATTTAATACGCGTTCAGGTTTCATCTGGGAGGAGACAGTCGAAATAGTGACCGTCGGGATCACGAAGTACCTCAGGAACATGTGGAACTTCATTGACTTCACCCGCAACTCCCTGTACGTCGCCGTCGTGATGCTCAGGTGCGCCGCGTTCTGGCAACAGCACCAGCAGATATCCAAGGACCCGGGAACGGCCTTCATAGCCAGAGAGGACTGGGACGACTACGACTTCCAGCTGATCGCCGAGGGACTGTTCGCCGCCGCCAACGTCTTCAGGTAGGCGCCCGGCCCCCTCTCTTACTGTTAGCCGGCAATACGTAATCGCACAACCCCCCAATATTCTGCAACGCGATAAAATAAACGGTAGCGAAATCGCGGTTGTGGAGTAAAGACGAAAATAATTTTACGGTTGGGGGGTCGCCACAATATGAAGAGAAACTAGTTTAAAATATACCTGTTTTGTAGTCTGCGAGGGGTTGGAATACAGGGGGGGGGAGTTTTTGACAGTGCAGTGAGGATGCCCAAAAAACATCCAAAGTGCCAAGAGTACTACTACACCTACTGCTGCCGAAGATGGCGAGCAGCCGAAACCGGTCTAGCAAAAGACCAAACCAGCAAGAGGAGACAGAAACACGCGAAATCTACGGTATGAAGAGATATTTTTTTAAGAACATTGGGAAGGTTGAGAACTCGAGCCCAATGCCGCAAATTGTAAACGCCGATAAAATTTGAACGGGCACCCGAAATATAAAATATTCACGAAACTATTGTGAGAAAATCCGGCTAATTCCAAAAATATTTGGAATTCCATTCTTCTTAAGGTGTGACCGTTTTGAGTCAATTAGCCGTCACAAATTGTGGCGTTATCTCCGGTTTATTTCGAGGTATTCTTTTTCCTTTTTATTTATTGTATAATCAACCTTTATAGTTGTAAGTACAAACGCGGAATGTTCTTTTTATGGCACTACATTTAATAATTTTATTTCGTTATTTTATATATGTCTATAGTTCCGATTTCTGTCCCTATAATGGCTTGTACCCGTTGCAGACAGCGATAATTGAGCCGCAAGGAAAACAGAAATTACAGACGAGGCCACTGCCGGGGGGGGGGTTACGCATATTTAATTCTATTTCAAAGCCTGAATTTAAACTCTGGCTTAAGCGGGCCTTTCCGGTAAAGGTGAAAGAAAAAATAATTAATCCACAGTTCCACCCACCGTCCGCAATTCTCAGTCTTGGAGGTCGACGCCGATAACAGGACAAGGGCTTTCGAAAGAATTATGCCAATTACACTATCGACAAAGTATAAAGTTGTCTTGTAGCCCAGAGAAATGTATTTCTGGAATACCGTAAGGCATATGAACTGCAATGTTTGTTAACATTTTTATCCGTATTTACCGGCGCAAAAGCACCGGTGGCCGATATCCCCTTTGGCCAATAATCATTTGGACATTGAATTAGGTAAATGAACTGTTTACCTAGCACTCAAAAACGTGACATTTATATAGAATTGAAGTCGTCTTCCGCCTCGTCGTTGGCCACGTTTTCAGACAGAAAATCTACCTAACATGATCCGTTTTGGTTTCCCGGTTATTTCACCGTGGGCAATGTTCCGTGGGTAAATGAAAATATGAAACGGTAGAGGAGACCGAGGGCGTCAATTGTTGGGGGGAAGATCAAGGTTGGCCCGCGCTCATTTTCTGTCCTCTTTTTCCCACCTCCGCCTTAAGCAAATCAAAACTGTGCTTAACAAACGCTCAATCCGCTTAATCGCATTCCGATCTTTCTCTGTTCTTCATAATTGTAAAATTCTCGTCATTCCCCGAGACTCATAAAAATTGCGATTCGGACTGCCCCCTATGTCAGATTTTTCTTGTTCTCCGCCGCCCCCGCCGTGCGAATTTCGTTTGTAATTATTCCCAGAAATTCCTGGATATGGAACAATAATGAGGCATGGTCACTCGTCTCCCGACAGGTTTCGGCTTTTCGCCATCGCCATTAGCTAGGAAACGTCGAGGCGGTATGTTCCCCGTAGACAAAAAAAAGTTAAACCAATATTAATTTCGGTAATATTTAATTCCAACTTTAAAATACGATTTTATAAAAACGCGGGGACCACGTACGTTCGGTCCCTGAACGAAATGGCTCAGTTTTGAATGTCAGCACTGAAGTCGGTTAGCCGCCGTGTGTAATTCTAGCTGAAAACAGGTGGGCTTGAAGGCGGGGGAACGTATAGATTGAGTAGTTAAATGGGGTGGAGTTAATGAGTCGGGTCCTGTAACGGAGAAAAAGGTGCGGTTTTTCCGGGCTGTTAAGTTCAAGGCGAACGCCGCCCGGGCCCCAATAAGAAAAGTCTAATCCAATTTCGTCTCCGGGAGTTGAGCGCAAAAAACCGTCGGTATTTTTTTGGAAATCACTTCGTTACATTTGACCCAGGCCTCCCCCCATTTAAACGAGGATTAATATCACCCATTGATGCCCGTCGCCTCATCCAGTAAGACCATCCATAAATATCGAACCGAAACCAAACGATTTCGTTATACCGGTGGCACATTCTTCAAAATTGGAATTGGAGTTCTTGCAGGAAAAAAGGATATTTACAATATTTATTGAACGAATATCAATCTCGAAGAGTTTTAAAATGTTTTAGTTTGGCCCCGGTTATTTTCGGTCCGAGCCAACAAGATGCCCCGTTTCCGACCTACATTACGAAATACAGATTTCCCCTGTTTCCTTGTAAATATAAGTTATATATAATTATATGTATATATATATATATATATATATATATATATATATATACGCCCGACTGAATTGACTTCTCACCTCCTCAGCGAATTTCGCTCTCATGAGTTAATATTTTAATGTTTCTCGTATTGTCTACGAAGGCTGCAAATGTTGATTGCCCTCTCAGTAGGATTAGTGCACACATTATATTTTGCGGAGGGATCCTCGCACGGTTAAATACGAGCACTTTATATTTCATTTAATATACATCAGATATCGTAGACGAAATACGGATTCTGTACATTTATATGTACGTTCGCGTACACGAGTATTATGACTAAATATTCTTGTATTGAAACCTGCCGATCCCTGGTACGGACCGCTTTTTTTTAACTTTCTTTTTTTTTTAAACCAGACGAGATAATAACGCCGGGTGAGATTTGCAATATTTCAAACTCCCGATATCGTCGAAAAACTGTTGGGCAACACTGAGCTGTTACCGGCGAAGATAAATTGTCGAGGGGGGGAAAAAATAATTTTATTATCGCACTATTTCTCAACTATTTTATACGTCTGGAAAAATAGTGGTATCGGGCAAAAATAGATTAATTCGCTCCCATTATCAATTTCGATAGCCAGAATAACGATGTGTAGAAATGTACGTTTAGTTCCTCATCGTTGGTTTCCCACTCGAATCTTGAAATTTATTTTTTTTTACTGTTTTATTGCCACAACTGTACAATACAATCGCCGATACTGATGCTTAATGTTTGGTAACGTTGGTAGACTTTGGACCCTCGGATCAGGACGTTGTGTAATTCGAGAAGAAACGGACAAAATTGAAAACATAATTTAATGTAAATATTAAAGAAGAGACGATCGACGAGAAAGTAAATTCCCGATTCGCCCGATCCGAAAATCCGTATTAACAGTCCGTAAAGAATGTTGAATTGAGGTTAAAACGTTTAGAGATAAATGTCCTAGAGATAACGCTTTGGTTTAAATTTCACGCTCAAAATATTTTATATATATATAAAACGGACAGAGGGAAGTTACGTACGAAACATAAAAATGGACGACCTTCCACGGTTTCGGACGGTGGAAGTGAACACCGGAAATGTTATATCCCTTCATCAGTTTCTGGTTGTGTAACTGAATCTAAAAAACGAAATAAAAGTCAGGAAGTCTGGCATTAGGATTGAAGGGGGGTAACGGCCAGACTCGAACTCCCAACCCTCCCCCCCACCATTTCTTTTCTATTTCTCTTAATCGGCGTTCGAAAAATAATTAAAAAAAAAGAAATAGGAATTACGTTAGAATGAAGATTGTTCGCAGTTGGATAGTGGCCAGCTATATCTCTCGTCAATCTTTGCTTCCCAGTCTCCATATTCGTAAATACTATCAAATATGTTCGAAGCCATAGATTACATACTCTCATATATATATATATATATATATATATATATATATATATAAAACCAAGTTTTTACCAAGCGTAGAATATAAGAATAGAAAATAAGTTTCAAATTTCGTAATAGGTAAAGAATTTTAAAATTTTAAATAAGGTAATTTTAAAATTCAATTTACAGAGCAAATATCTAGAATTCTATGCACTCAGAAGGTTCGAATAAATTATAGGATTTTGATAGTCCGTTGTTGGTCGAGTGACCCAGTTGGTACGGCTTATATAACTGCAATAATGCCCCTTTTCTAATCGGTTTTATGACTTATTGCACATTGTTAGAACGCATATTCTACAAAATTGGAAACCTGTAAAATGACGAGACAAATATTCCTGCTTTTAACTGTTCACGCAGGAGGTACTATTAGGAAACTGCTCTGCGATACGCGAAAGTCGTTTCCTTGGAGCTTGTTGAGAAATTGAGAATAATTTGGCAATTCCACACCCAAACAGTGTCCTAATATGCTTAATCAATAGATTCGGGTACGCCCGTACAACAAATTGTACACAATAAGAACAGAACCAAAAATAGAAAGGAAAGGTAGCTATAGAAATAATTAAAGAATAGTTATAGACCGACTACAATATAAAAAGTCCAAAAATTAAGCATAATTCTCGGTATATAAATGAAGACAAAATATATTTGTCGGAAGTTCGGATATATCCATAAATTAATATATCGTTACAAAAATAATTATAATACTGGACGAAATTGTACAATGCACCGTAAGCTCATAAGGCAGATTTGGTACTTCGGGGAAAGAAAGTTGTCATTGCAGTTATTAAAGTGAATATTGAACTCGTATATCAACTGATTAAATGTGAGGAGCTTATGAACTCCAGTATAATCGGCGGAAAATTTCGATATTGACCCAATAAGTTGTCCCAACAGTTCTCAACACTCAGGAATGTCGGCGTATTATTTTTTTTTTTTTTGACCACAGCGGAAAAATCCGCATTCCGTCCGGCCGGGGGTTAAACGGGTAGATTGTCGATTCATCAAAACAAATTAATCTCGGCGGCGGACGGCGTGAAAACCGTTTTAAAATATATGCTGAGAATTTTGTGATGTAAGAACACAAATCGGAACGGGCTGATAAAATGCCGGCGTATCAATGCCGGCACAGTTCCGGGCCAAACCTGAGGTCACGTGCCTCGGATCGAACATATATCTCACAATACTTGACTCCAACATATTAAGAAATTCTTTCATCGTAAACGCTCCACTTAAACGATAACTTGTATTGCAAATAAGGTACAGAACAGTGCACCGGAAGGCAAGACAAACGGCCAGATATCTATTACTTTCCGGTATTAATCCTTCCGCTTGAAACTGTCACATGAAACTGCCCGATCCTTCCTTCGCTGACTTCCTGAAAATTCCTTACGGGGAACCGGTCGCGTGATATCCTCACTGTCTAGTAAAGACAGTCGAAAGTAACTTCGAATAAAAACCTTCAAGTTTGGGAAAAAGAAATATTTATTGCGTAAAACAATTCGCATTGTAACGAATTAAAAGATTGTAGAATAAAATGCGCTTCAATAACTTGTTTTAGGAAAGATTATTTCGGAACGCCAGACCGAGTTCTGACGTCACTCGACGGCGACGGCGGGCCGAATTTTCCCGCCCGATTCGAAATGTCAACTTTCGGGAAGCTTTCACAGAAGAAATTGCGGTGAAAGCAGGATGAAAGGCGTCCCGGCACGGTTTTATTACACTAGAATCGGACAGGCGGAATCGCAATATTCCTCTCCTTCGTCTTCTACAACTCCGACCTTAGCCCCCGGTCCCACCGAAACAGCATCTGGTTCGCGATTAGTAATTGAAATACAAATTAAAAAAAGAAATAGTAAAAAGACTCCGCGCGGCCTACCCTAGCTTAATGTTTCCACTCATCTTTCTCCTCATTTTGTTACGATTTCCTGGTAAGAACGTCGATTAAACAGTGTTCATGATTAAACACTTCTTGGAACGGCGTAGAATCAATTATAGTTCGCGGTTATCTTATAACTGCGCAATTAAAGTTCGTCTCATTTATCTCTTTCTATTTTTGTTCCATTATGCGTACTTATATATAAACACATAATTTTCGAGACAATGAAAAAATTGGTGACGGGTGCTGAACACCCGAAGGTGTACGAATGGGCGTAAATTAGCACTATTAAGTTGACATAAAAATTGACCTCAGCCAACAAACTTGCAATATACAAAGACCGCAATATTTTAACCGAGACGTCCAACATCGCTCGCATCCAGAGACTCCAATCGAAAGTCCTTCGAACTTAATGCTACTTAATGGTCCCCGGTATGTTTCAAATCACGCCATTCGCCACGACCTTAACTTACCGACAGTTGATGACTAAATAAAATCCCGGTTCTTAAAGTTTCATCCCCATCTCACTCCTCGTCCTAATCCTCACTCTTCCATTATCCCAGAGTGCCATAATCATGGGATGAAAGCGACAATAAAATGTCACAGTCGTACTTACAACGCTAAAGTTTAATTGCACACTAGGTAATACAAGAAAAAAAACAATTAAAAAATAAGGAATGTAGTAATACTTCGGATGTTAAAATATTCAATGAAAATAGATGTTAATGATACAGGATTATTCGTCAACGCTAATTTTTAAAGAACCGGCAAACTTCGATAGCGTCAGCGAATTGTTAGGAATGTTCTCATTCAAACCGTTTGCCCCGAATGATGTTTTTTCGACTGGGACTTCAGAGTACCGAATCCGGATACGGAGACAATATGTCGTACAGTAATCCACAATCTTTAAAACGGTAAGTGGACGTGGGCGTAGTGAATTCTCTAGAAATTTCCAGACTTAATTGAGAGCGGGCGAGGGCTACTAATTGGTCCAATTAGTAGCCCAGACACAACATTCCCGGCCGTAGAACGATTTCGCCGGAGCCGGCCTCAAAGCCTCAAAACCGGCTGCTCATGCAGCACCGAAAACGCCGGTCTTGTAAACGACGTCCCACTGAAGACCGCCCATTTGCTAGACCGGTTTCGGCTTCCGACCGCCGCCACGTTCCAAACTGCCTGACAGTCGCTGTTACAGTCCGATACGCAAGATTCGCAAATCAATCGCTAAATGTTAACCAAATGAATAAATAATAACATCTCACACTCGGCTTGCCATATATTGCTGACGGAACGCTACTGGCGATGGCGAAAAGCCGAAAACCATCCACGACGAAGTAGGCGTTTTTTAAGCTAGGACAATATTTAAAAAAATTTAATTTGAATACGGTGGGTTGAAATTATGGACGATATTAAATCGTTTTACATTCCTCTCACGAATAGAAATATATCTGTGAATGAGATGAAAAAAAACTTGAACTGTTAAATATTCATTGCTCTGAAATTAAATTAATGTATGAAAATCCTCAAAATATGGACGAAAAGCGGATAATATAGAAACTCCAAATTTGAATAAAAATATTAAGACAAAATGATTTTATCCTTGCGATATTGTGGAATAAGTAGTCGTAAATCGGACGAGTTTTTTTCCCAAGATAATATTACAAGTTTATTGCAGTTCGAAATGGACTTGTCGAGGGCTATAAAAAGAGTTTTACGGCCATTTTAATGCTATCGATGTAAATAAATACCGTAATTGGCCGAGTTGCATAAATGTCGCCTAATAAATTTGTCCGGATTGGATGTTTCAGCGCCCTGAAATTGGTCCACCTGTTTTCGATCAACCCCCACTTGGGACCTCTACAAATCTCGCTCGGCAGAATGGTCATCGACATCGTAAAGTTCTTCTTCATCTATAGCCTGGTGCTTTTCGCCTTCGCCTGCGGTAAGATATTCCCAGCACTTCTAGAGATGTAGTCGCTGCCAGCTCAGAAGTAGGTAGACGAATGGAATGCAGATTACTTTTAAATTCCTACATTATACTAGTTGTAGTTTATTTTACATTATTTACATTTTGTTGAACGAATTCTACGTCGAATTTCCGAGTTCAGATCTTTACAATAATGTCGATTTACAAAAAATATCTTTATCAATTTTTTAAAATAAATTAACGGTTAAAATCACCGACGACCATCTGTTGCAAAACGGCCAAACCGTCCACGAAACGTCATGACGAAAAAAAAAACACCAGCGTCGGCCTCATCATGTGCTCCGTCCCGTTTTCACTGTCGTCCGACTTTCACTCAATTCGAAACGACTTCGCCCCAAGCCAAGTCCCCCGCTCCTCTAACGGGCTCTTGAGAGCCCCGACTTATCTCGAGCGACGGGAGCCTACGGAATTCAAGTTGGGCAAGAGAGCCACAAAACTACTGTAACAGAATCTAATACAACCGGGAGTGTATTAGAAAAACATAAGCTTTAAACTAATATTTAATCGGGATAGCACACAATCGACATGAACCCTTCCACAGTGTAGTCGGTCCGAGATTTATTTTGGGGTACAAAGGCCCAGGGTCTTAGGCTGAATAAATTGTTTCGAAACTAAACAGGTGTATAACCTGTATAAATATTGGCTGGAACCCGAAGAATTGAAGATTTTTATGTAAATCTTTTGCTGCGGCAATATTACAAGGACATTCCGGTTTGAAACAGAGTTCTCTTGGACTTTTATAGCTTCTAATGCCGATTGGCCGAGTCGTATAAATTTGTCGTCGCCGGCGTTTTTCTCAATTGAAACATTTTCCGGGAGGGTACGGACAATATGCAAGCGACAAGAGAAAGTGAAAGGTTTTTTTTTCAAGAATGTCCGAACCGAGCCGACAATGCCAGACCGACATTTTTGGAACAAGATTTTTAGAAAACAACAGACGTTCATCATTACAGACGTTTGTTTCATATTTTAGCTACCGCCGATAGTATCCGTTATCAAATCGGAAGATAACAGGCATGCTGATATTCGAATTTTTAATGAAATCGTTTAGATGGTTTAGAATTAGAAAGGTATTTTATTCCATAATTTTTAATTGTTTCTCAAAGACAAACATCGGATATTCGGATTGGGCGCTTTGTTAATGTAATATTACCTTTCTAACTTTCGACGTTACCTTTCATTCCTCGTGTGAATTAGACACTAGGTTTACGGGACGAGTCAAAATGACGCATTTCGACAATCACATTAGGAAAATAACAAAAACACCGCATTTTGTTACCACTTTGCCGACTTTCATCCATTTAACGAGGGAAATATAAGTTTATTTCTTGTCAAAAGTTTTGTAATTTTGCAATTCTCTATGTGGTATACCTATCTCTACGGTATGCGTCAAATCTATCCATACGAAACGTCCATAATAATCGCCAATATAAAATTTAAGAATTTTCACTCCTGTCGCGTGTGGTTTCACGCGCTCATCCTTTTTTTAGTCGCATATTCATATGATATGATCCGGGTGTCCACCTTCCTCAGCATTCCAAACGCTGCTCTCGGTTCTTTGTATAAAAGAAATTGTACGTCGGAGCGCCGGGCGTAACAAATTTCCATCCTGCATAATCTAAAACCGTAGCGGCTATTATTTGGTCGGGTTACAAAAATGCTGGAACAAAAGAGAGAGATAACAACTGGGAAAGAAGGCCGCCAATTGGCAGCCGTTCCAATCTGGGTCAGCCGACCATTCCAGGCCAATTCAGAGCCCCGACCCCCGTTCGACACCTTACATCGCTCTCAACTCTCACCCAAAAACACTTTACAAATTTATGCCGACAACAGATCGCAATTATTCATTTACAAGCGCATTTTTAAAACCCAACCGGGCATGCGGGCCGTTGGGACACAGGATACACCGACTGATATTCCGGCAATCCGATACTACCGGAGTCACGTGACAGGGTGAATGTAAAATGTGTCCATTGTATAAAAAGAAATTAATTTCCAGTGAAACTAGGGAAATCTGTTTCTTAATGTCGGATGGAGACGGCCCCCGAGGGAATTAGTCGTATTTGGAATATCATTTAGACGGGGAATACTTCGTTTGGATTGACCGACGGAGCTCACTTTTAAGAGGCTCTCCTCCGCTACTCTCTACTCGACAATAGTGCTACTCGAACATCAACATCGCTTATTGTTGTATTTTATCCCGTACAACGAGAATTGAAGACTTTGAAAACGCACCGAACTTCGTCTATTTCCCGGACTTCTTTTTTGAGCTACATTAACAGGTTGAACAAAGGTTGAAAATGCTGGTTTAGAACTTTGTATTCAGATTGGTACAAAGTCCGGATTTCATTGTGCGCCAGCGGTTTTCAGAGTTTTTAAGGGAGTTTTGTTTTTACAAAACGTGTATTTTGTTTAGTTTTATTACGGTGGCCCACTGAGGGACTTTCGGAATTTAATTCCATCCGAGCGATAATTCCGAAATTCCCGGGCATTAGATTTCCGCCTTTATTATTTTATAGCCGGTTTTATTAGAGGGAGGGGGGATGATTCGAAAACGATGAATCCGTATCTTTGTCGGCAACGGTTCGCGGCCAAGCCGGGGTTAATTTTAAACTCTGACTCCTACCGCAGATCACTTCCTGGCGACCACGGTCTATATATAGAACCCGTCTATCCTATCCGACGGGTAATTGTCCCACCTCTCCGGCAATTCCTAACCGGTGACGAGGACGTTTTCTCGGCCTAGGGTTAAGAATTTCCGCGTCCCCGGAGCTTTATTCGCCACAGAAGATAACAATAGACAATATGTACAACAAGGTGTACAAAATGTAATACATATTCTCGACAAAAGAAATATAAAACAAGAAAATCAGGCGAAAAGATTAACATAATATAGTTAAAATATTTTCTCTATAAAAGCCCAAATCTATTTTAGCTGGTTTTACAATATTGGGATTACGCGTGCAATAATATTAAAAAATAAAGTTGGTAAGAGTTGATTATTACAGTACAAACAGAATAAAATCTCTTAAAAAAATATTTCATCGCTATAAAATTTTTAGGGGGTTAAATGTTAATTGCAGCTATATATCCTCCTCCCTTCATTTGTCTATTGTATTATCTTTTGCTCTTACCAAATTAGTATTAGTTATATAAGACATAATCATAGTTCTCACTTCATGAAAGTACGTTTCGAATGTTGGAAACGTCTTTTTCAATGAACGTCGGCTTAAATTTTCCACATTTGGTGCTAGCCCAGCGCAGAAAAACCGGCGGATGGAAAGCTTGGCCCAGATTGCCCCTAATGGGACGCCCGTCTAGAACTCCTTTCTGGGAAGAAGTCGTCAAATCGAGTTTCCTTATAGGAACGCCAAGAGATGCTCGGCCCTCCCTCTTCTAGTGTCATTTCTGTTATCCTATATTTTGCTGTTTTTCTGCCGCGTGACCAGCCGAATGGCGACAATTTAAAATCTGGACCGGGCAAGAGCCGGGACAGCCGTACGCAGGATGAACATCCGGAAACTTTAAGTTTCTATTCCGAGGTCCGAAATAAGGTAAATTGGGCGTCCAAATAACCCTTTCAAATCCTGGAGACAAAATATGGGCTTTCCGCTTAGGTATTTTCAAGGAAGAAATGGTATAATTTATACCTTCTTACCGGAACCGGTAGCGTTCAATAAAATTAGTTACTCGTTGGATACTTAAACCGTCCGTATGTAATAGATACTCCAAACGAAAGAGAGAAAATGCATAAAGGGAATTGGCAGGAAAATGACCTGGGAAGTGACCTGGGACGATCTCAGGGGGAATGGCCGCTCGTGCGATACAAATCGAATCCGACTTGCAAAACGCGAAACGGGACTACATATTCGATTATTGAAAAATCCCTTTTCCCACCGTCCGAGGTCCCCATAAATATTGCACCTCTTTAGGCTCTTTAGCCTCTAAAGTTTGCCGACCCCTGAGCAGGCTGTATGGACGGAATATAACTCATATTACAGTTATTTTTTATACACATTCCCGCTCTTCGGTTACTTTCCCACTTCTCTCGTGGTTTGTAAGGGGAGGCGATTGGGACGGTGGGGATTGATTAGGAACATGGATCTGAAAACGGTTTCAGAAGTGGGAGGAACCCCCCGGGTGCGTAAAATGAGTTTACCCCATTTTTTTTCATTTATTATCCGTAACATCGTCCCCGTTTTTGTTGGCTCGTCTGCTCCCCCCCCTTTTCCTCCTGTTTCCACAACAGCGAAATTGATTTCGCCGGAATAACATATACGATTCTTTTCCCCCGGGCTATCCATTTTGCTTGGATCAGTTTCGGTAGTATTAAGGGGGCCGGCACTAAGTTAGCATTAGTGGGCCAACTGCCCTCGAGTAAGATTGGCGTGTCCGGTCCTGGCACTGACGCTACAACGTGCTCCGGCACGTTACGGAGGTCGATCTTCAGTATGAAACCCTAATAAGACCTTCTTCATTTCGTAAAAGTATCCAGAAATATTGTTATTTCCGACGCGTAACTTGGCCATTCGCAATTGCTGAAATTTATGGGCCCAGAATAGAATCGTAATTTAAGAGCTTCTCGTCCGGCCGTTTAGTATTACAAAATCCTTTTCTTTTTTTCGTAACTTTTAATTTTTATTGTACGATCAACCTTACCTTAATTAATGGCGGCACGTTTAATCACAGAATACGGAAGCTTTTACATTCGCCTTATTTCCGCTATCTTTCTTAAATTACATGCACACGATATACCAGACAGCCAGTATAAATGAAGTAAGTGACAGTGCGAACGGGATGCCCCACAAGCAACCCGCGTGCCAAAGTGACTCACACTGCCGCTGGAGATGGCGAGCGGCTGAAACCGGTCTGGCAAAACACCAGACCGGTGTGATGAGACAGAAGAACCCGAAATCTACGCTATTCTGACCCCTAACAAACCACAAAACCAAAATTAAACACGAAAAATTAGTAATTTAATAGTCCGGCCGGATAATATGATTTAGTATTTTACCGACTCAGATTAAATATCAACTTTAGTTAATACTTGATAAATAAAAACTTCATTCGGTGTGTAATAAAGTGAAATATATTAATTTCCATTTTTGGAATTGAATTGTCTAACTAATTTAATTTAGTTGCCTAGTAGGCATTGATCCTTTCCGTTCCTTCTTTTATAAATAACGTGGGTATGAATTGCAACTGAAGAATCCGTATCCACAGAAGTTATAATTAGTGAATATCAATACAGAAGGAATTCTGAAAATTGGATTTTCAGTTTGTAGCATTTATATCCGAGTAGAAAAAAGTGAACGCGTAATGCTCGTTATAGCCGGTATGATAATTCGGGATAATTCTTAAACAATTGTTTTATTTGGCGAAACCGGCCAAAGAAAAGGTAAACCGTGAACTGTGGACCCGAAGTGGGCACGACCTGAAGCCCTGACGTAAGTCTCCCGTTTCAGACTCTCAATTATATACGGAGGCTAACCTTCGCTTAAATAGACACCTTTAATTTCCGCCGCCTTTGTCCGCCTCGCGTCCAGGCTTTACGCTCCTGTAAATACAAAATTGACACTCGACACCCGAGTCAGACACTTGAATATACCGATTGGAGACAGCACGGCCATAAAACCCGTTTCACGATAAATACTGCCAATGTAAGTTGTAATACATATTTTTATTTAGTGGAACCTCGTTGATCCGAACATTATCCAATATTGGTTCGGATTGACGGTGTTTCTACTGTTGTAACCAAAATACGGTCAGTAGGAGCGAAGGTTTTCGAGACCAGAACTTGAATTGTGATTAACTGGCTTCCGGTAAAATGGCGTAATGCTTTGGGAAGAAGCTCGGTTGGCAGGGGTTGACCCCCGGCTGTTCCGTGCTTGGAAACCACCGGAGCCGTCTCTCGGGTGTTGTCTGCTTCCGACGTTTCGGAACCCTTACCTGTTCCACCATCAGGCTCCGACTGCAGTTGGTGTTAATACTCTTGTGAGTATGACTTGTTTGTTCCGCGCTGTACGAGGACAAACAACTGATGTTATTACCCTCTATCGATTCTTAAATTTGTTTCTGTTTTTTCCTGAATTGGGCTCAGTACTACAAATAATCGTCAATTTTGGGGTTAAATTTTTGCTTAATTCCCGAATAAAATCGGGGAATTTAACGTCCATTTCGGACGTCAGATTTTAATTATTTTTAAGCGCCGAAAAAATTTGGTGGTTTCCAGGGCTGAACCAACTGCTATGGTATTTCGCCGAACTGGAGAGACGAAAATGCTACTCACTACCGGGCGGCCTACCCGATTGGGATAACAAAGGCGATTCGTGTCAGAAATGGAGAAGTTTTGGAAAGTAAGTGCGAACAAATCGTTCGGGAAATATTTAATTCGAGACAGTTTTTAAATAATATTGTCTCGCTCTCAATTCTGTGCAGTAGATCTATTGTTTTTATTTGTGAAAATGCGCCTAGTAGTTTTTTTGCATTAGAGGGTATTATTAAAAAATTAACACTCGTGTCAACCGAATATTTTTAATATAAATAAGTTTACAATCAGAAGTATAAACAATAAATTTATTATTTCGTTCTTTGCCTGTGAATTACCCGGAATTGCGTACGGTCATTCGTTAATAAATTATTTTTTCATTGTTTTTCAGTTTGTTCGAATCGACTCAGTCTCTATTCTGGGCAAGTTTCGGCGGCGTCGGTATTGACACTTTCGATCTGGCAGGAATAAAATCCTACACGAGGTATGATAATTGTTTCAAATATCCTTCGTGAAAAAAAATGGGAAAATCTTTCCGAAATAGCGAGAGGTCGACTGCTGCTAACCGAGGTTCTTCCCTAGTATTCAAAAGATTTAATGTAAAAACTGTAAGATCATTTTTATACGAAATGAGTACGGAATTTTTGAGTAAATTAATTATTTTTGGGTGTCCGAGAGGGGTTCGGAATATCCTACGGCAGAACGCTCGCTGACGAAGTACCTCACTGTACCTTACTGTTGGCGAAAAGCCGAAAACCGATCTACCTCGATGATGGATAAATCGCAGAACTGATCGGGAAAGACCGCCATTTCCCGAAACGAACCCTTTCCAGCGCATTTTTATCACCCGACTGCCCGATATTTATTGTCCCACCGAATTACACTGCACTCGTAACAATGAAGTGCCCGGGGACGTAATACGAATATATACGGATACTGTGCACAACAGGTTCTGGGGCCTACTTATGTTCGGCTCCTATTCGGTGATCAACGTGATCGTCCTACTCAATCTGCTCATCGCTATGATGTCCAACTCGTACGCCATCATTGACGTGAGTTTCAAAAAAAAAGAAGAAGAAAAATAAAATGTTTTCCCCGAAGCCCCCGCCCCTCCAAAGCCCCGGACAACCTGAGGATATTGGGTTAAAAATGGGACTCAAACTTAGGCCCGAATTCGATGTCCTGAGGTTCATAGATTAGAATTATCCCATTGCCTGTAGATATTTGTTTAGTAACTGTAGTCACTCAATGTGTTTTCGTAGAATTAGGAACAGGAATAAATCATACGACCTGGAATTAATTTCGTAAATCGAAAAGTCCTTTCAAACTTAAAAATATCCTTATTTCTATAAAATGACACAGTAGTTTTGATAGAATACCTAGTAGTTCAGGCCTGTCTATGTTTATGGATTTTTTAATCTAAAAAGCTTTATAAGTAATTAGTTTCCTTCTAAATTTTATTGCATATTGGCAAATAAAAGAAGAGTAGAACTCTCACGACTCATGGAACTCCCTGAAGACTTTATTCTTGAAGAATAAAAGCTACAGGCTCAATTTTTCCAATATCGGATCGATACTTATTTTCCATTGGATCGGGCTAGATTTTTGAACTTTAAAATCTATGTCAAAACGGTTGTTTGATACGCGGTTTTTCGAATACATAAGGAATTGTAATGCGCTTCCGGATACTTTCGGAATTTATTTTGAAGGAAGGTATTGTGGGCTTTAGGCCGGAAGTAACGCCTTTTTCGAATTACAGGAACACTCGGACACCGAGTGGAAATTCGCCAGGACCAAATTGTGGATGAGCTACTTCGAAGAGTCCGCAACTCTCCCACCGCCGTTCAACATCTTTCCCACGCCTAAACTCTTCTTGAAGATGTTCGGACTACGCCAGAAGGATAAGCTCAGGCGCATGTCTACTAAGGTAAGCCCTCGGACCAGTTTGCAAACCTCGTGCAGTTCTTTAAAAATATATAATAATACCTCCAGACCAACAGATGAGTGAAACTTTAAACCTTTAGGTGATTTTGTTAATTTTAAATGTCAATACAATAAGCCGAATATTTATGAAGTAACATTTATCTCGTTTCTGTCTCCTCTCGCTGGTTTGGCTTTTGCTAGACCGGTTTCGGTTACTCGTCATCTTCAGTAGCGGTGTTTCTGATGCGCGAAATTTCGAATGTTTAAACGCCCGCGCCGAAGCTGAAAATAAAAATACGAATGTTGAATTAGAACCCGGATGGGGAACGTGTAGGCCGTTTCTAATCAAACGGCCCGGTTCGTCCTCGCCTAATTCAATTATACCAAAGATACGCTCGGATTTCATTAGGTCCAACCCGCCTTAAAGCGCTGGTCTCGACAATGGCTTCAGTTTATAGACAGCTCAGATTCAAAAATCTATCTATAATAATCTATACTTATTCGGTTGAATCCGCGGTAGGTGTTTTCGGTCTGAGGCTTTCAATATCCGGTCTTCTGTCCGAATCCGGATCCGGATTCGACGGCTTTCCTCGCTTAACCTTTAGAGGAAACGGCCACGTGATTTCTTCGCAACCTTGTAAGGGCCGTACCATCGATGGGGGATTCCCCTTCAAAAGTACATTTGTGTTATCAAATCTCACTTCGCTAAATATAATTTCGAAAAATTGTGGTTGCAACTTAAAATAAAAATTTATAAAACTTCCAACCGTTTCTGATATTGTGAATACGTTCCTAAAATTGGGATTGAATGTTTGCCGGATACGGGCCGTATGTTGAAAGTATACGGGATATACCAATATTTTAGAAAATAAAAAAAAACAGATTATTTACTCGACAGCCTAAAGCGGTTACGCCTCATCGTCATCCTCAGTAGCATTACGCAGCGCCTGATGTACCTTATAAGTACAATTTATACGTCCGGCGTCGATAGTTTTTTTTTGCCGGAAACTTTTTATCTGGGTTTCGCGGGCTTTCCACGATCGAATATTCCGATATCCCCCGATCTCTCTTCGGTTCGGCGGACGGCGAACAGAGCGGTGAAATCGAAAATCGAGGCGTTTACAAAGATTACAAAGCGGGAACACAATGTAACAATGTTTTAAAAGTCAAGAAGCTCGGCCTCCGGGACAAGGACAAGCTCGAGCGCATGTCAACCAAGGTCAGACCTTTAAATTAGTACTAGTAATCTAGAGCCTATAGACAGACAAACTGCTCAGACATATGTTTGACCAAACTGAAAGATAAAACAAATATACTATTTATATTCAATTATTAATTATAAAATTTTTAATTGTATATTCGATTGCCCGTCCAGCAGTTATAAAGAAATGTTGATACGAGTACAAATAGAGATAATGAAAAAATACAGGGAACCAGTTTTCAAAAGTAGATTAATTTTAATATACATGCAATATAATTACATAAAGCGAATAGGAACATTGTGTCTTCTATTTAGTTAGTCGAAGATCTATTTACCTGTTTTCCAAGTTTTATGTATAAGTCGAAAAGGATGTTGATTATCAACGTAGGTTAGGTTCCAACAAGAGGTATTTTTAGTATTAATTTTTTATTATAGTTCTGTGTCCGTCCGCTGGTTTGGCTCTTTCCTAGACCGGTTGCGACTATTTTCGCGGCTTTAAATTTCTATTTAAGTGGAAAATGAAATTTCTATTTAAGTGGAAAAACAAAATTGTATAGCATAAACGGCTGTATTGGTCATAAACTTCAGCATACTTCAATTTTATACCTGTATATACAGTAGTTTATTCCTGAATTAACTATGTGCTTCCCGCCAAAACTGCAGAGATAGCCATAATGAGAATAGGGATAAGGTGTAACGATTGTTCCTTCGATCCCAAATTTGAATCATCGACGTTTCGGCTTTTCAACGTTTGGGTAAAAAGCTAACAGTTCGGTACATTCGAGTTCGGGCGAACGGACTACGCCTCGAAAAGTCATAATTGGACCCCTTATCGTTCTAATAATTAATATTAGAGATTTCCCCTTCTAATATTAATCTGGGAGTTGTATCTGTGAAAGGAGCTTCCTCGGTTGTCCAATACAAAACAGCGATAAGACGGCGTAGCAAAGGTCAAATTGAAAAATCTCCAGCTTAATCGTCCGAGGCCTGCGTAGAACTTCTGTGCCACGTAAACATCGTTCTTTCCGATAGCATCTCACACTCGTTTATTTTTAAATATAACACAAATAAAAGTTAAGACGCATTTGAAACGTATTCTCGTTTACACTGTAGACCGTCGGACAGTTTCCCATGCAAGATTTCCTAGATGGTTGACGTAGAACGGACTCGTTTAAAGGACTTTAAACTATCATAAACCTTTTTATGATACCAGGTTTTTTCACGTCGCGCGCTGATCCTTTTGTATGGTCAAAATAAATTCCTTAAGGCGCACAAACGTGGAATGTCATTTTATTGTACACGACGGTGAATCCCGAAACCGGTGTAGGATCGAATAAAAAATCCTAATTCCTAATACCCGACTCGCGAATATTGTATTTTCGACCACATATTTTGATTACGATATTGAGATTAACAGTTTTGTTTTACCGGGAAATAGATCGCCGAGTCTTTACTAGTACTATAAATAAATTTTTAATGACAGAAAAACAAATTACAAGTCGTGAGTCGGGATATTATTCGAAGCGTGATATTTTAAGCGACGGGTTAGAAAGGGGCCGTCGAGTTAGTTGCGAGTGTGTCGAGTCATTGGACATGGGACGGCGTTAGACGGCAGATTCAATGTCGCCTAGTTGAAGCCGCTCGGATTAGTCCTAATGCGGCCAATTTTGATAACTCCGGGGCATTAAATTTATTCCTGCCGCAACGCCCACAGCTGATTTCACAAAGCGCGACACAGCGCTCAGCGCCTTGCCCGGATCGACCGGAGGCAAAAATCCGGTGGCGGCGGCAGTGGTGGATGGGGGGGGGAGGGCTCGAAATACCGATCCTTTTCCGTGAACCAGCGAGCTAAAAATTCGTTGTAATTTCGAAAATATTTTCATTCCACTTGCGAAAAGCTCTCGGGGAGCTTCCCGGCCGGTGTCCACGCGCACTGTGGAGAGCTCTCCTCCGATAAGCTATCGTCGCTCACAGATATCACAAGTGGCCAACTGCCAGATATAATCTGTTTACTGAATTACAAACATAAACAACAACCTCCGATCGCTATTGTAATCCTCCGATTTCAAATAAAAGCGCAAAGAACGGGCGATATCCGGATGCTTCGCCCGTCGGACGGGCTACAACACAACTTCAGCGCTTCTAAAGTTCTATCAGATAAATCTTATTGAAGCCGAGAACATAAATCTCTTTTTGTTCGAGTAAAATAAGTACTTTACTACCGTCATAAGTAATTGAATAAATTTACTGCCGACCGATTTATTCCTTGAGCCCGAAAGTAACGAAAGTAGCAGCAGTTAAGTTATATTGTCCGAATCGTATAGTGGAAATAATAAAGTATTCGGTAAAAATAAGGAATAAATGAATGCATAAACGAACATGGGAAACAAATATTCGCGCATCAGTTAAGAAATGTCGGAACATTATACGACAATTATTGTTGTTTGCAGAGGATGGAAAAGAAGGAAAAGGAGAGGGACTACAGGTACACGGCAGTAATGAGAGCTCTTGTCTGGCGCTATGTCTCGGCCATGCACAGACAGGCCGACGAGGAGCCAGTGACCGAGGACGACGTGAACGAGATCAAGAGCGAGATCGGCTCCATGCGCTACGAACTGCTCGACGTGCTCGAGAGGAACGGGCTCGACGTGTCGTCGGCGGACAGGAAGGAAAAAAGTACGCCTTACAAACCCTTTTATTTCAATTTTTTAGACCGGATTCACTTCTTACTAATCGGATTCACCGATTCGGCGTACCGACCGAAACCACAGTTCGGCCACTCAGTCGGAAATATTCCGGGATTTCGAGGTGCCGGGCCGGCGTTGAGAGCGTATTTCTCCTCCCACCTACGTATAACTTCCAAAACGTGTCATACGGGTCGATTCGAACCGCCGACCTATGTGTCCCGAAGCGCAAGGGGAAATCTTGACCTAAATACATACGTAAAGCTGGATTGCTTGCGATTACACTAATAAATATGTTAATATTTTACCCTTGAAATATTGTAACATGCTCCGATTTTGGACTAATACCACGTGACTCGGTAGTGTCGGATTCGCCAGCACCGACTAAAACTTGCCTGTTTTGCCTCTGTGTCGCTAACACAGGATTTAGATTCATGGTAGCGGGCCAACGTTGAGTGCGCCTTTCACCGATCAGTCAACATTTTATACGCCCTTTTATACGGCCAGTGTATCTGGAAAATGTATGGGAAAATCGGGGAAAATTGTTGAAAAAAAAAATTTTAGATTTTTCAACTTTCGTTTATAGGTAATGTGTATCTCACTTTGGGGCCATTGTTGACGGATTAACCCGCGTTTGGATTCTCTTATAGTCTCCTTAACCGATTCCTCGCCCCGTAATAATTAGTGGTCATTCGTTATAATTCAATTTCTTAAACGAACGGGCCGGGAGCCGCGTATCAAAATACGCGGAGAGAAAAAAATCGGAATTTAAATTAAATCGATACCCCGGCCTTCGGATATCGGATGGCCGAACCGCAGACTGGGGTTTTTGTTTTGGCTATTTATAAATGTGGAAAACCGATCGGAGCTTCTCCGGATTAAAAAAGAATCCTCGGGGGACCTTATTAGCGGGTTATTATCTCCAAACGCCCACTCTGATTCAAAACACTGTCGCCCTGAATATAATTCAGATAATTCTCCCCGAATTAATTTTCAAATTACTTCCGGCTTCTGCTTTCGCATTTAAAATTTAAATCCCTAGACGGTTCGGGTCAAACAATCAAATATCAATAAAATTCATTCAGTAAAGTCGATAATACTAAAGAAATTAATGCACCTTACTAAAATGAAATAAAACAGCAAGAGGCAATAAAATAGTCGAAAAAGTATTGTAACGACATTATTAATTTTTATTTTCAACCGTAAGAAATGTGGGATATAAACGTGTGTAATATTGTCCGAAAATAAGAACGATCTTTCGCAGGCTACAGAGCGCGTCCTTCGGGATTTATTAATCTCAATAAATTTCATTATGTATTAATTACGACCTCTCTCGAGGGACAATGTAATGGTAAACGTGATTTCACTCTAAGGTCAGACAAGTTAGCAGTAAGAGAAGTTTTTCAGCGGTGGTACCGATTTAAATAATGAAAACGCCAACTTGTATTAATTTCCCGTCTGGTCTCCTGTGTTTTAGCTATACTCGGGAAGAAGAACAAAATATGGGAGAGGCGTCTGATGAAGGACTTCCACTTGGCACCGGTTGCCCCCGAAGAGGAAATGGACGCTCTGATGACGGAGCCGGCACCGGACGAAGACGTACTGTCCAAGTTCAGGAGGATCGCCAAACTCGCCGTGCTCAGTTCGACCCAGCAGAAGTGGGGCCAGGTCATACACAGCGCCTGCAAAGCGTCAGTATCAAAAGATTTAACCTAACAAAAAGAAATAGGACTTTCATCCCCCTTCAATTTAATTGCGGAAAGGTTTTCGGCCTCTAGGCCTTAGTTTCCCGCCGTCGGATATACAGAGTGGTTTACCGCGTTACTTCCATTAACACTTAGCGAGCACTAGGAGAACAGCGTCAGTAACACTGTGGCTTCATCGTCAGCCTTCCTCTGTAAGTTCCAAAATCCGGTGGGTTCAGAAAATCGCTCTAGTTATTCGAAATTAATTGCGGACGGGATTCGATCCTTCGCCCTTCGGATTTCCATCCTGGCCATTATTCATATTACAAACACTTTATTTTCTTTAAATATATATAAAATATCGTGGACACAAATGCTGTTTAATACACGCTAATATGCCGGCCCGCGGGCCTTTCTAAATTTATACAGACGAATATTCGGATTAAGCATAATTCTTTTGTCCACATTTTGGTAATCGGGAAAGTTACAATGGCCAATATTCCTGTACATTAGCGGCCCTTCAGGTTAGTTCAAACTGGTTAATGATTGTAAAAAACCGCTCAGTATAAACGTATTCAAATCTCCAGTTAGGTTAGAGGACAAAAAATCAGGATCTATATATAATTCCCTCGGTGTAACGAATTTGTTGTTTGTATACTAAAGTAAAGATCTTAATATTCGATTTATGGAATCGTGCAGTATCTTGATAAGAAAAATAAATGAATTTCTCTTTTAAAATTTCCGGACTGAAACTCCGGTCAATTTAAAGAATTTTAGGGAGAAATATTACGATGGAAAAATATCGGAATTCAGTTCCAACGTGCCTCATCACAGTTTTGGGAGGCGCGTTAAAATCCTCGCGGGTTCCTTCTGCGGTTGGGCGTCCAGCGTATAAATAACCGGAAAATAAAATAAAAAAAAGAAACGAATTCGGCCACAACTGTCTCCTCGGCTATCTGTCCGCTCCGAGATAATATTTCGGGTGAAATAGGTTAAACCGTCTATCGTTGAAACGGAGCCTGCCCACCGCATCCGCTCCATTTCGGGCGGCCGACTATCGCCCAATTATCGCCGGCGCCTGAGATAGCAGCCGCTCTTAATTATTTCCAAAAATAGACCAGTCCGCAAGGTAACGGCCGCGGGTCACCAGAGAGGCCCCTCCTCGCGAGCCATCGACCAGGAGAGATCTCGTGGCGTCGGAACGCTTCTCCAGCCCGAGACCTTATCACCGAAGCACTTTGAAAAGCACTCGGGATATTCCCAGCTAGGGTTTTCCCTGTGAGAGGTTCCCTCCGCGGCCGGTGGGTGAGGCGCATCGAGAGGAGCCGGCGGGAATGTCTCTGTCCAGGATTCGCGGGGACCAAGCCCGAGAATGAGCGAAATTCATTCAGAATTTTAGGTTAATGAACCGGTCGCACAGTGACAGTGACGACAACAGAAAAAAGAAGTATAAGCGCTCTTTTTAACTGGAAGCTAAAATTTATTAAGACCGGTCCTGGAATAACCGATGCTTCTATATTTGCTTAAAGCTCAGTCACTAGTGTCCTATATTGGAATATTAGATTTGACGAGATTTATACAGTAGGTAGGAGACCGATCGGAGAAAAGCGCGCTCGACTGTGGCGGCACTGAGTTCTGCGGCTGGACTCAAAAAATAGGTATTTATTTGGCAGACGACTTTTTCCCCCTAACTAATATCTCTTTTATCGGTATTCAGGTCCCAGATCGGCCACTGCAACAGCCGCGAGTCTTTCAAGAACCAGCAGAACCTTCAGAAGGCGATCCAGGAGGCGAAGAAGCTTGTGAACAGGAGCCCCAGGCCCGAGTCGAGCTATACGTCCCCGACGGCCGTCCCACTTCCGGAGACCACAGGATCATCGATCATAGAATTGCTCCACGACATATCTGAAGAGGCCAACGAATTCGCCGACCCGGAGGCGTCCGGGCCAAAGTCCAAAGGCGGAGGTAAGCCTACATCGCCCCAAAACTTAGCTATAGTGAGTGTAAATTTCAGTTCTCGGCTATTTATATTATGTATATCTCCAGATTACCTTATCAACATTGTAAAAAATATTCGGTATTGTATTTTCTTATTTAATACTCGTGTACACAAATGTAGTAAGGCCCGTGGGCCGGAATACACGGAGCAAGCAAAATTTGGGTATCGTTTATAATATATATATCACAGGTTATACTATATATATTCGCACAAAAATAAATTATTTGTATTTGTAGTTAGACAACGGAAACTGTGGCTTCGAATAGCCTGGAGTTCTTTCTAAAGATCTACCGAAAATAGAAAAAAAACAGTTTCAAACCGGAATGTCCTTGTAATATTGTCATAGCGAATGATGTATAAAAAAATTCAATTCTCCGGGATTCATCCAATATTTAAATGTTAAACATCAGTTTGGTTTCATCGAAATAATTTATGTAGCCTTAGTTACTGTTTAATTGTTGTATACACCAGAGTATATTACATTATTTTATCGTAATAAAATTATATTATTTACATCGTATAATTGGGTACTCGCCTAGGGTGTTTCGATGATTAGAGATTGTATTGTCGCAGGGGGAGGCGGCACCAATAAACTGTTGTCGGTAAGGGCCGATAAGAAAGGAAAGGCAAGCCCGCTCTCTCTCTCGCCCAGGCCCAAGAGCCCGGTAACAAAGGAGAAAGAAGCATCGCCCAGGGCCAAGAAAGAGAAATCGGCAGCACCCAGCCCGGCACCCAGCCCGGCACCCAAGATGGCGCCCGCCACTATTACCATCGAGGGCGACACCATAGCAGTGGACTTCGAGGTATTGTTTATTCTTTATTCTTGACAGGGGCAGAGCCCATGCTCAAAACACTCTCTGGCTCAAACTCGCAGGCACCTAGATATTCGATAACCCAGATATTATCAACCGGACGCAAGCGATAGAAACTAGGCCGATATAAGGGCTTACGCACCTCATTGCAGAAAAAAGAATAGGTCGGGAACTAAAAAAAAATTCCTAATTCTCGTGTACCTAAATGTAGAAAGCCCCGCGGGCCGGAATGCGCGTAACGATCAAAATTGTATATTCGATTATTTGTATTTGTATTTGAGGTGCCGACAGTCTCGGTGACGCCGCCTCAGGCCCCCGCAGCGGGTACCCCGGCCCCGCCACAACAGCCGCCGCCACAGCCCCCGGCGTCCCCTTTCAAGAAAGCGGCCTCACCGGCCAAGAGCGGCTCCACACCGGCGCCCGGCACCGGCTCTCAGCCACAGCCCAAGACCGGCTCTCCCCCACAGCCGAAGAGCGGCTCTCCCCCACAGCCCAAGACCGCCTCCCCGCCGCAGCCCAAGACCGGCTCTCCGCCGCAGCCCAAGACATCCTCTCCCCCACAACCCAAGAGCGGCTCTCCGCCATCGCCCAAGAGCGGCGCTCCGCCACAACTCAAGAGCGGACATTCCAAGAGCGGTTCCCTGGCCAGTGTCGGCTCGGCCAAGAAATCGGAGGCCGGTTCCGAACGGAGCAGCCCTCGACGCCGCGTGCCAACACCGGCACCCGTGCCGGCCCCCAGAGCCCCGTCCCCCGTCGCCAAGTCCCCATCCCCCGTCGCCAAGTCCCCGTCCCCGGCCAGGCTCCCCGAGGACCCCATCAACAGCACCAATCTGGCGGCCTCCTCCATGGGCAGCAGGGAGTCCCTCGTCCCCAAGCACTCCCCGAGCCC
This sequence comes from Lethocerus indicus, assembly GCA_019843655.1. Lineage (NCBI taxonomy): Eukaryota > Metazoa > Arthropoda > Insecta > Hemiptera > Belostomatidae > Lethocerus > Lethocerus indicus. The sequence goes on from JACDQD010000001.1 coordinate 35,891,927, forward strand.
CACCAGGCCCACCATCGAAGGCGTCAAGTCCGTGACGCGCCAGCCCAAGACCGGCTGGCTCTAACCACCTCGACCACCCTCTTAATAGTCCCCTTGTCGTTGCCGTTCTTAAACCCGAGTCCGGAATAGCTACTCGACACCGGGTTTACGGGTCGCGTCAAAATGACGCATTGTCAATGTCGTTAGCAAAATTACAAGAACCGTTTCCATTCTTTTTTACCGCTTCTTTCGACTTCCATCCATTTACCGAGGAAATACGCATCGAAGTTTATTTTTTTTCAAATATTTCGTAATTTTGAAATTCTCTGTTTTATATATACCTCTACGGTATGCGTCAAATTGAGACAGATGAAACGTCCATAAACCCAGTGTTAAAAACGAGCTTAATATTTTTGCTTGGAGCGGACGATTCCGTCCCCTAGGTATAAGAACCGCAGCGCCGATCGGTACTCAACCCTTACATCCTCCCGTCCACCGGTCGCCTGATTTATAAAAAGACGACCCTCTGTTTGTGTCGAGCCTTATCGAGTCCTCGGATAACAAACCGCGTGTATCTTATCTGGCATTTTATTTCCGGAACGACGATACCACCGGATATATATATATATATATATATATATATATATATATATGCTGTGAGAGTTATTATATGTAAGACCGCTGGATTTTTCCGACCGAGAGAAAAAATATACGTATTTCCGAGTCGACGGCGTTTTGTTTTTACCCTACCTTCCTCTCCCCCCACCCCCAACAACGTCGGCGACCCACGCGGATATCGAGAATCCCCGCGTCATTCGGGAGCGGACGCGTGACGTCCCCTTAATAAGAGTCAATAGAGAGCGGCAATGATCGACAGAAAAGAGGAGGGTACCGCATTAACCCGACGCGGGTTCCATGCCACCGAATTCAACAGCCGACCGCCCCGAGGTGGACATTTAACCTCAATTTACAGTATCGGGTCGTCCGTGACATTGGTTTTATGCCCACCAGAGTGTTAGCCTATCGATCCCGTTACTTCGTTCCGATGTTCCTCCGAGTCGGACCGCAAAACTCACTTAGCGGATAGTAGTATAAAATAAAACTAATTTTTAAAATATTTTTAAGACGGTATGAAAAGAACTCGAGAATTTAAAAGTAATTTTTGGAGTGATAGGCGGTACGGGATCCCCCGGGGAGCTACAGATAGCTAGTGGGGATATTTTCATTTATATGTCGAAAATTAAAACCTACCTACTAGATTTTAACATTTTTTCTTCTTTAAATTTCTCCAAAAAATTAATCGAAGACATATAGAACTCCTGAACTATCAATCCTCTCGGTATATTTCCATATTTGGAGTATCGGTCGAGGAGTGTGGGTCGGCGCACTTTTCGTTTTCATTTTCTCTTCCTGCTAATAGAGTTTTAACGTCGGTGAATTTCCTATCGTTTAGGAACAATAGTTAAAAACTAAAAATCCGTGTGAATTGAAACTAGAATAAACTCCTCGGGTCTTCTTGGAATAACGTTTGCTGCAGGTCCTTTCGGGGGTTAAACTTCTACGGGCCGACACGATCCCCTGGGTAGGACCTAGGACCGAATGTCACGGACGGCCGAACGCACTAAATTGAGGTTAAATGTCTCCGATACGGTGGCCAATTTGAACATCACTAGTCCCCCGCCCGAGCTTGCCTATGCCATTTGTGTCTCCTCCTATAGCGAGGGCCTCGGAGCTCATCTCTGTTCCGAGGAAAATTCGGATTTTTTTCAGTAATTTCGGCGGGTTAAATTTGAAAAATTGGTGCGCCGTCAACTCTTTTGTTATGTGGTAAGTCAGTATTTTTTTAACGAAGAAAATTACGGTGTTTTGGGTATCTAATCGCTCAATTCGGAAATATCATAAAGGAGGCCGAGTCCGATAATGTTTCACCGAAAAAAAACGTTTAATCGGGACTTTATTCTTATCATAGTCTAAGAAGCCACGAGTATGGTGGCGATGTTGAACCCGAGGGATAGAAATAAAGCCCTATAAAGCGGGGCCCTAAATTGGTCGGAGGGGGGCCTAAAAACGCGGAGCGATGGCCCGGCTCAATGACCCCTAAACAACTGGACTTATCTAATTTTAGGACGGCACTCGTCGGAACCGGTAGTCTGTATCTTCGGTGCCCCAAGATAACGCTACGATTTATTTCTGGACCATCGATATCGTTTTGGGGACGAGACCCCCTAGAAATTAGTTTCGTTATTTCGGGGCCCCGGTTATTATGTAAAAAAAAATTATAAAACTGATTACTTTCGGATTTCCGTTTCCGTAGGGGCCGTATTAGGACGCGTTATAGAGACCGATATATCCCACGTTGGCACTAGGCGAGTAAAATATAAAATTTGAAACGGGAATTTCGAAAGCTTGTAGAAAAAGCTAAAAAACTGCGATCCGATTACGTTAGAGAGCGGTCCTAGTGCCGGGAGCGGTAACGAATCTCAATGCCGACCCGACAGTATGGTCGTTATGTAACCGGCTGACCGAACGGGCCGAGACATAATTCAACTGTCCGTGCGTGGATCTCGGTTTTAAAACATTTAATTTTTGCGTATATTTAACTTTTAAAATCGCGGGTCACTAAAAAATAGTCGTATCAGTTTCGTTATCTCCCTATTCCTGCCTTATTGGCATTTGTGTGAGCGGTTTCCTTTCCGCCTTGTCTGGCCGCTGAACCTTGAATTAGCTCTCGCAGTACACCTTAAAGGTCTACCGCCTATCATTAACCGGAAACAACGTTCCAACTTATAAAACATAGTAGGTACATAGTAATATATATATTTTTTTTTATTTGAATCTCTTCCGGTTGGCATGTGTGAGAGTTCTGCTCTCAAAACTGCCCGGTGACCGGTTCATTAACCTTTCATTCCTGATACACAGAAATATAGCTGAGGCTCAAATTCCAACTTGTGAATGGGTTCATGTAAATAAATTCTGTCGGTACAGATCGGTCGTTCAATACGGGAATGCGAGACGGGGTGACGGCCGCTCGCTTATCAGACACCTGCGTCCGTACAGGCCCCTCGCGTCCGTCCACTCAGAAACGCTTTTCAACTATGTTTTTATTGCACCGCGTAAGTTCGGTATTTTATTGCGGGAGCTTAAAACACCGGGGACGTTGTCGCGGGTATAATGAAGTGGGGACAGGGAGAGGCGCGGCGTGACAGGGCGGTTTCCGAGGCTGTTAAAGTTTATCCGGTATTTCTTCCTGCTGCGACCAGTGATCAGATGGATATCCGACCGGGGGTCCCACACAATGCCCCGTCCGTCCGCACGATTGCAACGAGTAAAAGCCGACCGGTAGTGAGTTCCGTTCCTCGCTTTAAATATGCCCTCTGTTTGGACTAAGCTACGGACTAAGTTGAAAGTGAATTTAATAGCTTAGAGACAGCCGGCAGAAAATGGAGCCTCGCATAGTGGTGCAAACACTCGACTGGTAAGGAATTAATACTATGTACCCTAAGCTCAGATCATAAAAATAATCGTAATAAAAGATATAATTTAATTTCATTCAAATACCGAACGATGGATTTTTGTCCTCGGTGCGAGACAATATTTTTCACTCATTTTAAAATGACAATTACAAAAATACCACCGATAGTTATAGCTAAATTAAAAACTTTAACTTAGTATTCCGTAATTTAATTAGGGTGCTAATCGTACATTTATGTTCCCGACGACGCGAGAAAGGAGGATGCATAAGGAGACAAAAGATTAAAAGGGCTCTGAGGTTTTAATATATAACTTTTTTTCATTTTTTAAGAAATCCCTCTATCGTATATACAAAGAAACGTGTTTGGTCATAAGGTATAAATAGAAACAATAATAAATCTGATAGCCGTGTTGCACTCGACTGATACTAAACGAAAGATAACGTGAATATATAATGTGTGCGTGTGTGGTGGTTTATTTATTTATCATTTATTATAAAATATTATTAATTATTATTAATAAACAATGTGCCCCGGTCTCGAGACACAAGAAGGTAAACGATAATCGGTGTGCTAAGATATTAGCAATGCAACAGTTTAACTTCTCTGTTACTTATATTTAACGACATCGCGCCTCGATTGATACAGCAAATTGTCAAAATAAGTTTTTTTAATTGCTTCCCTCCAAGGAAGACGCTCACGTTATAAATCCTTCCTTTCAAAACTACCAATCACTCCGATTCTTTGTTTTCTGAAAATCCCAAGCGCCGTCTTAAGAGGAAACGGCCGCATGATTTCCTCACTACCTCGTAAGAGCTCGAGCAGAAGTACCATCGATGGATGGAATCTTGCGCTATCAAATCGTACTGTCACTCATTAAATTTAAAAAATCGTAGTCGCAACATAAATGAAAAACAAAAAAATAATCCTATCGAAGAAATCCAACCGCGAATACAAAGCCATTCATTACGCTCGAATAAATATTGCCCTTCATCGAACATGGATTCTTCGCTTGTGACTTATCATTTATTAACCCCCTCAATTCATTTCCAATAATTTATAATCGACCGGAAGGGTCCAAACGATGCGATTGTAAAAGTGTGTAAAAGAGTAAAAAATTGTAAAAAGAGTAACAGTAAAATGACAAAATCAATATATATATATATATATATATATATATATATATATATGAAAATTCAAATCGGGAGAAAGTCGTAAGGAATTAAGATATAGCTTAATTGGTCCTCGACCTAGTGGTATCTCCATTTTATGGATTCGCCTTCCTGGAATTTAGGGACTTTGTGGCGCCTATTTTAATATTTAAACTGGAGATTCTAACGATCCGCACACGCGAACGAAGTCACGAAATGTATTATACAAATATTTTATATCATATATCACCGTTCGTGTGATTTCCAGAAGAATTTAAATGCCTATTTGTAGGTAGTTAAATACAATAGGTATTTTCTACAAAAGGGCGGAGCCGTCCTCGACGCGAGGATATAAACTGCAGGAAAAATGAGAAAATCCATTTGGACAGTGAAAATTCAAATCGGGAGTTAGTGTTAGCGAAATATTGCTTAGTTGGTCCTCCACGGTTGTATCCCGATTTTTTTTCCCTTCACGGGGATTTGGGGACTTTCTGGCGCCCATTTTGCCACCCGAACTGGTGATTCTAATGGTTCGTCCACCCCCCCCAAAAAACTAAATTACTTTATATCTTGTATCCCCGTCGGTGTGCTTCCGAGAAGCCTTTAAATGCATTGTTGTAGGCAGTTAGTTAAATACAATAGGCATTTTGTAAAAAAAAAAAAAAAAAAAACAGCGGACCCGTCCTCGACTCGAGTAATGACCGGCAAGTCCGGGATGATATAAATTGCAGGAAAAATGACGCGTTTCCGTTTTCACTCCGAGGAAGGAGCGCGGGCCAAGCAAGCGCCTCTCATTTGGAGCTCGGCTCGATAGCCCATTTTATTAATTCGTCTATTTGAAATACTTCATCTCAAAACCCGAGAAGAAATCAATGAGCGTTTCAGTAGTAAATAGAAAGTTGGAGCCGAAACTTAAATAACCTTAAAAATCTGATTTCAATGTAAAAATTGATACTTAATGAAATTACAGATAAAAGCTACTCGATATTTTAATACACCATCGCGATTTTAAAACTTTTGCGTACACACAAAGTTTATTTCCGGGGCCAAAAAAAAAAAAAAAAAAAAAAAGCACAATGTTATTATCAATTTTTAGGGCTCTTAAAAATAAATAAATTTTACTTCGAAATTTTTTTTTGGATCAAATCAGTTATCCGATGCTCGGAGCCACTGGCGAAGCGGGCCGACTTTATTGAATGCCCCCAACAACTCTGTATGAGCTTGAAGTGGAAGACGTGAAAAATGAGCGCGTTTCTTCTGAATTTTATAGACCGTCTTTCGCTAAAATTGTTGAGATAACATCTGCCCGTTTTAACAATAGGAGACGTTACTGGTGATTCTGCTCCCGTGCTTGAATCTCGGCTGACGGCGGAGATTGCGCAACAACCTCCCAATTCGCGTTTGGGGACTTTCACCGGCTTGAATATTTTAAGTCACCGTCCCGTACACATCCCCCTGCGTGCCCCATGGTCTCGCCCTATAATATTCCTAAATATCAATCATACCTCATATATGACGGTGATCACTTTAAATTTAAATAAATTTCGAGGAGTTTATAAGATGCGGCTGATAGCACCAGTAAAAAATAAATTATTCAATACTCGAGTAAAATAATGATGAATGACTGTGTACACGGAGGTTTAGTATAGTAGAAGGTAGGTTTTTCGGAATTAAAAATACGATATTTATCGAAAAGAATAAAAAACACGAGATGTGTTTTATGTGTATAATTGCAGTGACAATGCCAACAGGATGTTCCGGGATGTTTGACTTTGTATGTACATATATACTTCCGACCAAAACAAAGCAGTTGTTGAAGAAGATATGCTTCAATTAAAACCTAATGTATCGCACAAAATGAAATAAATATTTAATTCTTGAATATACATTTTGCGGATTGTTTTTTTGGACGATCGATCTAAATACTTAAGCCGTATGTAATGTTCGTCAAAATAGACGAAACGACGCGCAAATATAAGTTATATCTCCATGTTGCCAATAAAGGGGAATAAATATATTAATTAAGAAGCCTGATGCAATCAATTGTTCCCTCTATGCACGCTAATGGCCGGATATCTGTGGCGACGGTTTTTTGTCGACCCCCTCCTCGCCCGATAGCTTTACTCAATTAAAATAAATTAGCCCATAAACTGTGCATCGCTAAAAGACAATCGTTGAAAAATTATCGATATCGGGTTATGGAGGATGTTTGCGCACCCTATCTGAAGTAATAAATCTTGGACTAAGGGTGGTGGGGGCTACTTGTCCCATGGTTCCTCGGAGGGTACAAATACAGACGGGTTTCTTGGTCGGGCATCAGTCTATCTCAAGACTTCAACTGCTCAACTTCTCTCTCCTACTCTAGCCCGCCGTTCAACCTCCGAGGTGAGTTCTCCATTTCTCAGCTTCTCAACTTACGTATTCGCACATATATTTATCTATTCCACTCGGCTTCGGCACTGGTTCGTTTATTTGTAATTACACTCCTCTATTTAGACTATTTAGCGCCGTCTTTTCTGTTCACCTATTCGCCCTGCCTAAGGGCGAAAAACAGAAAACGGGAATGTGCCGACTAGTTGACTTTCAAAGTTTTCTTTAAAATTTGGACCCATAGAATTCTCTTCGAAGTGAAATCGAGAGAAATCACCCTTAAAATCAAAAAACCGCCCCTACCCAAACAAAAACCTCACTGATTCAACATCAAAAACATAGTTTTTTTTATATATTCCAGCCGCTTAATTTATTCTCTATGTTGTAGACTTCGGAATATTTTTTGTAATTTTTTAACGTCCTTATGTTATTCCCTCGGTCGTAAAGGTGAAAGGAAGAAGTTAAAAATGTTTAGTGCATCCTGTTAAAATCGACCAAGCCATATCGCAAGCCATAATTCGGTTATTCTTTAATAAATATGTCCTTTGTCAAGCGTATAAATACATTTACTTACTGGCTTAGTGGCCGCAGGAAGTACGAAAGAGTGCTAAAATTGTCCCTATCGGACTAGGAATTTTGCGCAATTACAGTTTACGCAATTGGACCAATTTCTGTTTTTTCGTAACACAAACTGAAGTAAATTATTAATTACAAGGGCAATAGGCATTGAATTGGACGCATGCATTGAAATAGAAATTAAACATTTGTGTATAAAATCCTAAAAATTAGTACAACCGACTAATTTTATTTTTTTGTTTATATTGGAGGCACTTTAACGCACCAGGAACAACTCCGTTACTTATCTCCGGTAAGTATCAGGGCGTTTTTCAGACCTGTTTCATTTTATATGTTTAGTACAAACGTAATACGAAGAATTTACACTTCAAGTCAGACGCCGTCCATCTTCCATTATGACCGACGTTGTGTAAGCGTGTCGGTAAGTAATCGATGTATTTAAACCGGCATTACTCTAAAGGAGAAGTGAAATAATGAACTATTTCATAGGTTTATGTATTTCATTCGTTGACATAAGTCATAAACAAGTAAATGACATAATTCAATTTCAAGGGAAAATTACAATAATTTTTTAATTGGCATCCGTATGCAAACTACTTATCTTTCGCTCACCATGTAATGTTGAAAAATAAAGTATCTAGGTCATGTGGTAATATTTATTTTATATAATTTTCAGATTCACCCACTTCTTTGAAAGCCGGGAGAAAAGGTGATTCCTTTGGATCAACCAGGGACCCTGCTTCAACTATCAACTGATAAACCTAGGCGAACTTTGTCGCCTTACATTTTTGAACACAGTAGAGAATCTCTTCCGGTAATTTCATAATTCAATACCTATCGGTATTATTCTGTATTTATTTATTGACTTTATATCTTGATATGTATGACGGCGGTGGGGGTTGTATAATGGCTGACGTCATACACTCGAAAGCACACTCAATATGTTCTCGGCACGCGCACCAATAATTTAATAATAGTTGAGGTTTAATCGATTATACATTACCATTAGGTTAATTAAATCAATGATTACTTTTTCAGGGTGTAAGGGGTCGCGATCCGGGTCGACCCGGGGGTTAATCTTCCCACGAATATATCGCGTAATCAATTTCAAAAGTGTTTACAGTCAAAGTATTAAGTTTTAGCTGCGCTATGAAATCCGGACTGACGTCCTACATCCCCTCTCCTAGCCTGGACCTCTTTGAGCCTCCCGCCGTCCTCAGTAGGGCTCATTCGTAATATTCCAGTAATACCATATTACGTATCGACGAACCTAGGATTTTATTCAAATACAGGTTGCACGGGAGCGAACGTATACCAATTTAAGTGGGATGGCCCCGCCTCCAGCAAACAGGTATTATTTCTCTGTTTTTAGGTACGGTCTTCGGTCTTAGGTTCATTAAACGTTCACCATTCGTCCTTTGTACGGTCGATTTCGACGACAAGCGAGTAAGTCCCTAAAGACGAATTGGGGTCCGGTATATCTGAAGCATGGACGGGACCCCCCCCCCACCCGTTATCCCAATCTAAGATCCGTCCCTCTATCGAGCCCGACATAGCCGTTTATTCGTGGCATCAGTCTCCGGCCACGTGAACGGGAGAAAGATAGAGCGAGAGGAGAGAGAGGGGGAGAAATAGAGAGGGGACCGGAGAGAGAGAAAGAGAGAGTGGAGGAGAGGGGGGATAGAGAAAGAGGGGGGAGGCGCGTGAGGGAGAGAGAGAGAGGGAGTGATGCACCAATGCTAATACGAGGGGGTCCAACTCTAGATGTGATATGTGTTGATTAATGTCCGTCCGAGAGTGAGGTCAACTGGGGGGGCTGCCCCCTCCCCTTTGCCCGTCTAGATAATAAGACGGGCAGCGACTGCATAGACGGGTTTTAGTCGAGTGCAGCACACAACACGGGACACAGCCGCCGTCCTATCGCCCCGTCGCCACCGACTCTCCCTTTCCCCTTAACCGGGGATTTTTCAGTCCCTCTCCCTATGGATACACCCGTCAAAGGTAAGACGTCTCTGCCCTTATTTTCCACCCTGGCACGAATTTCCGCCGGAGGCCTGCCTCCTCTTCCATACTCTGCTCTAATTTTCGTTATTTTTTCCTTTTTCAGAGTTTTAAAAGGATGGCGCGACTGGTCCGTTTAGTGTGCGTGTTGATGTTGTTGGTGATGAACTGTGAGGGCAGCGCTCTGTCCAAGGTCCAGATCTGCGGTGCACACTTAGCCGAAGCCATCCGAGTTGTTTGCAACGGACGCGGGTACAACGTCGCCTTCAGACCAGAAACCAACGGTAAATTTTATCCTTCTCTCTATATATTTTCTTGGCGGTTAAACCCGAGCGCGAGGCTTCCGTCCCTACCGAATTTTTTTCGGCGATGCCACCGATGTTTCCGCCTCGGATCTAGTTACGTATTTATTCGTACCGATCACGTAATTAGTAGGATTAGTATTTAAAATTAAACGGTCTAATATCGAGATACTCGGAGGAATATAGTCGGCCAGGCTGGTTTGACTGCGAAACCTAACCATGGACCAGTCTTACCTCCTGGAGTTCTGCTGTCGCGGAATTCGGTTCGCGTAACGATAAAATATACTTTTATAGACTCGAAAATCGATAAAATTATTAGCTGGCGGTAAAATCGACGGGGTAATTCGAACCCGTCGAGAAGCCCTTCGCGTTAAAGCCTTCGGGCCGGATCGTTGTCCATTTTAGACAGGAAGACCGTTCTTTCGATACCCCGTCGAAACTTTTTGGCGATTAATGTATTTATGAGAAAAAACTTGCGTACAGGAGGATCCAGACCTTCTTACGACAGGAGATTTAAGCGTGGCATCGTGGATGAATGTTGTCGCCAGGGATGCAGCATCGGCACTCTAGAGTCATATTGTTCCGCGCCGTCCACCCAAAATCCTAACAACCTCCAGATAAGGTATAAATAAGAAGATAAATTCGATCTATTTTTTGGGCGGAATATCCTCGTTCCGATAGCCGTACTGTATTCCGGCCGTTCGAATATTGCAGAAAACGAAGTGAAATCGCCCCCGGAAAGACTCTAGAGCGCGACCCGACACAGGACACTAAACGGACACTCGGAAGAGATGCCCCCAAACAGGGCTCAGAAAAGTTCGGCTACGAAGTCAACGATTTGATTCGCGACAAGAAGTCGAGCGACGGCAACGAGGACGAGACTTCGCCCCAACACCACAGGAGGAGGCTGTTCGGACACTCCTCCGGTGAACTGAAAATGAGACACCCGAACAGATTTTTCAGCCTGAACGACGAACACAGGCACCAGGGCTCGGCCTACAACAAACACGGCAACAAGCACAGGGAGGGCACCGCCGCGAACAAGGTGAAGCGCAACGACGTCGGCAAGAAGACGTTCGACGGCCTCGAAGGGGAGTACCCCCAGTTCGGCTACGATCCGTTTTCCGGACTGGAGGACGACTTTCCGGCCAACTCCGGAGACGAGATCAATTTAATACCGAACGGACATTCCGGAACAGCCGCCACGGCCGAGACCCCCGTCCTCAGACACCACAAGGACCGCTTCCTCGCCAAGGACAAGAAACAGAAGATCGACAACCGCAACAAGAAAGGGAAGGTCGGTATACAATTTTCAAATCGGATACCCTGGAATACATTTTTTTAATTTCAGTTTTATTATATCCTCGTTTTATTTGAAGGTGGACGAAGCCGCAGAGACGGGAGCCTCTTCCCAGGTTGGAACTATCGCCCCTTACTTCCTAGGGCGCACCCTGGTCCTGCCCTCGTCGAGGAAGGGGTTCATCCCACAACTATAGACTGGCCGGCACGTAGGGAGGATCCGTGCTCCTGTATTCTATTAGACGGTGGCCATAGACTGCTACATGCCAGATATTATTTTATACGGACGTTTTTAGGCATGGTAAATGTATCCAGATATGAACTCTTAAATTTGAACTTAGTGACGGTCAAGTCCTGATAAGTTTATGTTATGATTTTTATAACAGTTTATAATAGTTACGATCGTTTTAATATTTTTTTCTTTCCGAATTGTACGCTATGTTATATTAAATACATATTATTAAAGTACATTATTATTAAAATGGATCTCTTATCCATATTTTTTTAAAGTTCGGTATAATCCATTTATTTACTCTTTATATAGAATCTATTCTATTTTTAATCACTAACTGTAACTTGTTACAATGAAATTTGTCGACTATCATTTAGTACAAAAAAGATTAATCGTTAATCTAAAAAAGGCAGGTGTGAACACTGTTCTGAAGGACATGTTCTAGGCCCTATGTGATAGTGCGTGTCATAGGTTTCACCTGAACGTTTGTTTGAAATAATCGGTACGACGAATATAAACGATATTTGCAGAAATTGTTTGCTTGTGGAATAAAAACTGGCTTCTTTGATGTAGAATGGTAGGTTTTTTTTAATATTTTCACTTCCATTTATAAAAGTTGTATTTTCAATATATATTTGTAAATGACAAATGTTAGAATGATTTTTATTTAAATACTAATGATAAAAGTATGCCCTGCAGCAACTAAATTTACAGTTAAATTTAATGATTGATTTAAGAACAGAAAATTACCAATAGAACTAAATATAAATTTCTGTTTAAACTTGGTGATTAATGGCAGAATAAAATATAGAAATGGGGGCAAGGAAATGCTGTTTTGTAGTTATAGTCTGTAGGATTAAATCTGCTTGGAATTTATTTGATTCCTACCTTAACACTCAGTGCATGTTATATTGTTCGTTCTAACAGTTGTTCATGATTATGTAGTCATGTATTCTCATATAAACTATCATTAAATGTTCATTCTTGAATATGCTTTAATAATGACTACCTATGTTTAATTAAAAAAAAACTTATTGAGCGTAAAGAGGCCAGTTGAATGAAGATAAAGGGTTATACAGTACTTATTGAGCCAAGAATTGAACCTGTGATATAAACAACATATTAACAAAGTTAATGTATGTATTTATAATGGCAATTATATTTATGAAGACACCTTATATTTTTAAATTCGTACAATAGGAAGAATGCTATCTTTGATTAAAAGTTAAAGAATTCAGTTAGGGTTACGTGTGTTAAAGAAAGAAACAATGTTTTTGTTTCTGAATTCCATTATTATGTATATGTTAAATTTATAACAAAAATTTTAAATTAGTGGCCAATAAAGATTTACTCCAATAACATTGACTACTATTGTATACGAACATTACCTTTGTTAAAATGTTTAAATTTATTAATTAATTGTGTGAAATGTGATATTTCTTATGTATTGTGTATTTTATGTGATACCAACAAATAATGTTTTGTTAATGTACTATTATTTTATAAAAAGAAACTATTAAATAAAATATAAATGTAAACAGAGCTCTTTTGAAAGTTAATTAATGTCAACAATTAATGTCATCTTTCCATTTCAGGACAACACACAGAATAGATCATATACATTTAATCTCAGAACAAAGTCAATTCTTAAATTTAAAATGTTATAATTTTGATAGGTCTGTATCCTCTATATGGCCCATGGTAACCAGATCAGGAAATAAAATTCATGTTTGGAAATTTTAATACCCATCCCAGCTTACAAAACATCAATTCCGAACTGAAAAATACCAAGAACACTTACCAAACTTGTGAACTATCCAGCTAGAGCAATACTTTTGCAGCCAATCACGGATTTAGCTGTAGTTAGAAGAAGTAGTAGTTGATGTACTTCTACATATTCAAATAGATTTATTTATTTATATGCAAATAATGTATTATAGTTATCCAAACATTTTTAAAAACTATTTGGTTTATTAATTATTGTGTTTTCTATTTCATTTTAAGAAATATTTTCTGCATGGATTATTCTTAATTATTAATCTCACATTTTAAGGGATTCAGCAGTTATCGTATTAATAATAATAAAAATTATGTTAAACAATTATTATTGTATTTAAATCTTTCACTTCCAACTTCTATGCTGGAACTTTAACTGTTTAAATAAATTATTATTTAAGAATTGATAATTTAGTTTTTTAAATTATTTTCAGAAAATTTTTTAGAATAATTATTTATCATGAGATAACAGCTAGAAAGGTATACATAGCTGTTAAGTATTACTAAAGAGCTAATACTTAATTAAGCTGTTTTATTCCTATCCTTTATGAGTATTTGTGGTGATTGTGTAATCAAAAGTAGTTTGAAGGACAAGCAACATTTAAGTAGGTAGAATAAAACAATTCCACAAAAACTGATGGCATAATTATTTTATAACACATTTGAAATTCTTGAATTCTGGAACTTTCAAGGAAAAGAAAGATACCAAATTAATCAGACACTACCAGATGGCATGAAAAATAACTGATAATATCAACAATTTTCACTTTCAATTTTCATGATCATGTCTTTCTACCAAATTCTGGCAGAACCTCCATCATCCTATAAAATAATTTGAATTTATTACATGGTTTTTTTAAAAGAAAATACCATGTACAAAAGAGAATCAAAATCACCACTCCCACAAAGTAAGAAAATTTATTTATGATAGAATGTACTTTCAGTTTTGAAGTTCACATATTTCTGTCACATCGTAGGCCCTTTTTCCTATAACAGAATCAAAAAATATGATAATATGGAATTTTCATGAAAAAGTGCAGGTGTCAAAGATTATAAACATATAACAGATACTACAACAGATACAAAATAAATTACAATCATGTTTCTGGGCCACAATGATAAAAATTCATTTTGGCCCACTAAAACAATGAAAAAAAAACTAAAACTACAAAACTAAAAACAATGAAACAAAGAATTTTCTTGAAACAAAAAAACCAAATATCGACCTCAAAGAAGAAAATACCATGCCAATTTCAATGACATATCTGTTTGAATTGTTGCAAAGTGTGTATTTCTGTTATGTTGAAGATAAATGTTTCATTGTCCTATAAGAGAATAGAAATTCATGATGAATTTATAACAAATTTAAGTACCGAATTAAAATGACTAAAGTTACAAAACAAATGTCAATTTATTTTATACTTTTAATTTTTGAAGAACCTTAATTTCTGTCAAAATTGCAGCCAATTGTTCCATAAAAAATTAAATTTTCATGGGCATAAAGCAGGTATCAAATACAATCTAAATTACTCCTATAAATTGGTAGAAATATAATGTAAGAAAAAAATTATAAATAAATTGTTTATTGAATATAATTTGATATTTCAAATTATTGTAATTGTATATTGTTTAATTAATGTAGTATTGTTTCAGTTTTGAAAATTTCTTTGTGTTACAATGAAGGCACCTTATTTTTTCCCTCAACTCAAGAATAAATCTATAATAATGCCATTTTCAGATAAATAACAGATAAATGATAAACCAAACCAAGACATCCACAGATGAAAATAAATGTGAATAATTTATCAAAAGTTCATAACTTTGTTGATTTTGTTGTTTTGGTTGACTTGTTTCCTATAAGAAATATACAGAATTTGACTTCCAACCAGCTGAGGACAAATAAATTCATTCAATTTAGACATAAGATATCCTGAAACAAATAAGAATTAGATTGTACCTTCAGTAAGTATTAAGTATTAATTGACATAGACCTCAATATAAATCTTGTGATTGTTGGGCTAGTATCCAGTACGATATTTTTGGTGTTCCCACTCATCTTCAATGCTTAACAGTTGTTTGCTACCATTTTGAGTGTAATAATTATCATGTATTATCATGCAGTAACTTTATTCAATACAATATTTAGTACTTAAACAGCACAGAAAATCTAGAATAAGAATATAATAGGTATATAAGTATATTATTTAATCACGCATTACAATTTCAAAACCAAAAATTCCCTACCTTCAACTGATCTTGGCGACACCGCATTTTTAACCAAAATTATTATTGAGTTAAAAATAAAATGTGGATTGAATTCAACGTATACCTCATCCCAATCTATATATTTCAAATTATATCCCCATGATATTGTAAAGATTTCATTCATAAATTTATAGCAATCATGATGAAACAGAGCTAATTTTATATTCCTTCTGATGTGAAAAGTTCATTTCTGGCATATTGATAAATTCAAATTCAAAGAGGCCGCGCACGCCGGAAGTGGTGCGCATGCGCCAGTGTTCCAACTGTCGAAATTATTAATTCTCTCCAGTTTTGGGAACGAAATTCTCTGTTAAAACTACGTACCCTAACGCATAAAATTAGTGTTTAAAATTGTTCGCTGGTCCAACTCAAAAAGATATTTTCGTAGCAGGTTTATTCATCCGGCGTATATTTTCAACCAGGAGTCGAACTTCCGCTCGTGGAAAACTACAGTGGGGGCTATAATGAAAAGTCAGCTTTCAATCGTACAATTTTATAAACATTATAAAGATGGCGCCCATACAGATTTTAATATAAACCTGGCAATATTGTTAAAGTAAAATTAATTAGGGATTTTTAGCTTCCCGCCATGACGAAACATACTTATACTTCTTTCCGAATTGAATTTTTTTCCCCTAATTAAAAGTTTTGCGGTAATAGTTATTTTTGTTTGTCCAAAGCTTGGACGGCTACTTTTCCGATTTTTTCATTCTGAGACACCAAAAAGGTCAATAATCATCGGCCTTCGGAATATACACGTGCATACGGTTATGTTATAGTTCTGAAAGGTCGGGAAATACAGCTGTAGAATTAATTCGGAATTTTTAGCTTCCCACAAAAACGAAAAACCAGAATCGAAACGAACACGCCAACATCGAAATTCCGTCCGAACCGAACGTTTTGGGGTATTTGAGTTTGCCCAAAGCGTGGACTACTGCGATTTTTTCAGTGTGTTTTCCTGCGGGATTGTTTTGTTCGGAGACATAAAAAAGGCTAGAAATGGTCGGCCTTCTAAGTATATAAGTGCATATAGCTACCACTATCGTTCTAAAAGGTCGGGAACTCTGGGTGGCGAAATTGCATACGGCCGCATTCTGCGCTATCTGGAAACACGTGGAACCGTTTCAATCGAGCCGGTTCCTGCGCTGCCCGAACCTGTGCGGTATGCCCAGAACTAAGCGGATGTCTTCGGTGGTGGTTTTAGGTGGGGTCGGGGCGGTACTGGGGGAGGAAGTTGTGGCGGAGAGCGGAAGTTGGGCCAGTAAAGCGTTCATCTCGTCAGCGGTGAATGGCCGCCAAACCCGGTAGATGCCATCCTCCTCCGTCCCCGAACCTGCCCAGAAACAGCCCAGCAACCAGATCAGAGGCATTATCTGAAACCGTAAAAAATTAAACGTCAGTCGGGTAATAGTTCCGATATGTCGGAATGGCTCAGTTTCAAAATATTAGAATTAGAAATCTGGCAGACACAGACTTTTCATCTTAAAAGGAAAATATTGATAGATCGTTCCTGACATCCCAAATGTTCCTTACGGACTCCTGAATAGGAAGTGGCCGCGCGACCTAAACATACCAGAAAAATACAATTTAAAAAAGGGGGGAGAGCCTATTGATGTCTCCTCCATTATACCCCCATTTGTTACTAGTGCTACTCGAACATCACGATGCGATAATAAAACAGTTAAAATTGCGGGTGCAGAGCCTTTTTTCTGTAATTTACAAGTTTTTGAAACAGAAATTAGATACTCGAAAATAAGAAAAACAAACAGAAAAAGACAGACTCTGGAATAGATCCAGACCAAGGATGGTTACAATTCCCTGTGCATTATAGGCCGTGGAACTTCTATCGAGTGTTCTGAATTGATTATTGAATCTGCAATCGATCTCACCGAGGACAAAGCGGAGATACATCTCCCTGAGCGATGATAGTCAGCGACCGATTGAAGAAGCATGAAAAAGACTTGTATACAATAAAAAAAACTAGTTTCAACCGAATATTAAAGCGCGTATTATTAGTTGGCGGTTAGCCCAGTACTCACGCGAAGCATGGTGAGGAGGCGACAGGCCAGAGCGATCTGAGTGCCCCACCACGGCTTTCCCGAGCTTTATCCAAACGATAACGTCACACGCTTTTTGCCATTCCCTTCCAATTAATATACCCACTCCCTGCTTCAATCTGAATCGGTGACATTTTCACGCAGTATTATTTAAAAATAAATATATACACGCTTCAAGCTATATTCTTATCAAATCTGAACAGAAAAAAATTAATCCTGCGCTGATATTACTGTAATTTAAACTTTTATATATATATATATATATATATATATATATATATATATATATATATATATACATAAAGTCTTGTCATTAATTACGACGGTACATACGCATACTCATATTGTATGTTTAACTATTGAAATCCGATTAATAAATTAAATTAGCCGTCTGAAGATACCGATAAGATGCTAAATAGCGACCATCGACTAAATAAAATGAAAGTTAATATTACTGTTGCAAATAACAAGAAAACGGTTAAATGTATATCATTAAACGCAGATAAACGGGTTTACTTCATTCAAATAATTGGCCCTATTTGTTATAATTTCCACAGGATTTCGGCGTTTGACTGTCACCATTAGCGAAGCATGATTGCACCCCACCAGCGCAGGTGATATGAATGAATGAGTCAGGTGGAGGGGAATTGGCACGATTTCGCATACTGGTGACGATAAATGATTAATGATAATAGTTGTAATAATTCATCTCGTCCGGTAGTACTGACAGGAACGACAGTCGGAGTTCGCGAGTAGCACGCCCTTTAGATGGGTCATTAATGCGCTGAGTCGTGGCGAGGAGAAGTCCGAATGATGCGACGGAATCCCGGCGCCAAATAGAGCTTCGAATAGACCGGCATAGACTTCATTGACCGGTTTCGGGTCCTCGCCGTCGCAAGTAGCATTTAAGTTCTCAGGTCTTTATTATATACCTTTCCCGATGACCGCTATAACTTTGTGAAGTATATTTATTCCTAATATTCGTTTACATAAATGCAGACTGGCCCTCAAACATAAAATTCTGTATCGTCTTCGATGTACTGTGTATATTCAAAGAAAAATAAAGTATCTGTAATTTCCAAGGAACTAGTGAATCCTCGAGATACGAACCGACTCTGTACCTGACCCCGGTTCGAATCTCGAAACCCAGTTAACCCGTTCCCACCTATTTTCTATTCATCTATTATAAATTTATATTTGTTCTTATCACTTGAGGACACTGCTGTCGGCAAAAAGTTCGGTAACAAATTTTTTGTTTTAGCTCCTGTCTTATTTGGGTTGGTAGGGATTTTGTTAATCGGCTTAAGTCTTTGTCTGATTTTTTTTAGTTTGGGGAAAAATAAGAACCACTGTAGCTGCCGGTATTTAATATTTATTTATGACATAAAAATAACATTACATATAACAATTATTTTGTTAACAATATATATTGTCGACAATTTAGCGACAATTCAATTAAAATTTAAAAACATAATTATAACGTCAGGTACTCTATTAGTCATTTATATTGTTATCTAATAAAATTATTGTTCTAATTAATATTAATCCGTAATATATAAATAAATATGGACGGAATTTTTTTTCACTTTTGCACTCCTTTCCTTCGTGTGTGTATATATATATATATATATATATATATATATATACACGATGTCTGTATGTAAAAATTAGTGACAAACTCCCCTGAAGTCATCGACAGTGCATGTGTACTTGCAGCAACGTTCAATCATGTCGAGGATGTGCCTTTTCATAATTCTTCCCTTGTTATTTTGCTCACTCAGCTCCTTAAAGTCCGTCCAATTCATAGGCGTGCCAAACAGATCTCCTGAAAAGCAATAAAGTTTTTAATCCAGCGTTGAATATAACGTCTAGCCGCAAGTTTTCTACTGTAACGGAAATGGGTATAACTGAACAGAAACAGTTCAACTGGGTTTTTTTTACTTCTCCTTCTAGTAATTTTATGTACAGTTATCAGTTAGGTAAAGATATAACCATAAGGTAAGATATTTGAACCATAGTTCGTGCATGATATCTATCTGTGGGACACACAAAATTCGATTAAAATAAATAAATTAATTAAGTAAAAATAAATAAAATAAAAATTCATTTCTAAGTAAATTCTACAGTAGGTTTCCTTCATTTCCCCGGTAAACTGGGAACATAGGGACTGCGACAGACCATGATACCGTAGAACGGTCGGGAGCGTTCGATATAATAAAATAACGATTAATTTAAATAGAAATTCCCCTTCCTTACTCGAAGCTCGTTCACTCAGGGATTGAACTCTTCTTTGAGATCCTTTCTTAATTTATTTATATATATATATATATATATATATATATATATATATATATATATATTTATTTTTTTATTCATAATGCAAAAGTAGTTCGAAGAACAAATTCATGCCTTAAAAATGATCTGATATAGTCTTCCTTCTTGATATATAAGAAGACGATTTGGCCACTCATTCCCTCTACTGAAGTTAGTTGTTAAAGGAAATAAAAATAAATATAACTGAAAAAGAATGAAGATAAAATTGTGTACAAACCGGAACGAGTGTAATCGCGAACGTTGACGAAACGCCTTGGCCTCCTTCTTCTGGCTTCTCTCTGTATTTCCTTGATGTATTCCTCCATGACCTCTTCGAAATCAAACAACTCTGCAATACCAATAAATATTTAGAACGTTAAATAATTAAACTCTTAAATTACAGCCAATAGGGTCAAGCCCGGTTAGCGATAGCGGTGGTTTTTTTACTATCGTATTTCCTTTCCTTTTTTAACTGTTTTATTGTCTCAACAAAATAAGATGAGGGGTAAAATAAGATGAGCTTTCCCCTTTTTTTAAATTATATTTATTTATTATTCTGTATTTCCGGTTTGTTTAGATCACGTGGCCACTTCCTTTTCAAGCGTACGTAAGGGACGTTCGGGATGTCGGCAGATCCTAGTGTTAGGGCCGTTCGGGATTAGGACGATTCGGGAGTGCAATTTGTTATATTTTTTGTGCATTCGCGAAATTTTGGTACAGAAAAAAAGCACTTAAATTTCGCCGACCAACCGGCCCTGATGATGGAACAGGTAAGAGACCCCACAGCATCACGCTATCCTACTGGAAGTTGGATTAGTGATGAGTTAGAAGTGGGAGTTACAATTAGAAATCGACAGAGAATTTCCGTCCTAAAAGAACAATTTTGGAAGATACTGATAGCCGACTTCGGCAAATGGATAAATCGGGAAACAAGAAGTTTATCTTTACGAAGCGGTGCCCCGATTTTTAATGCGAATGAGGTTTAGAACAATATACAGAGAACACCAAAGCTAATTTGTGCGGAATAATTACATACATTTTATTTTTACAACATATATTTTATTGTGGTCTCCTCAAATCCCAAACTTTCCTTACAGACGCCTGAAAAGGATGTGGCCACGCGATAAACGCACCAGAAAAAATAAATAAATAAAAGTTTTAAATAGGAGCGATAGCCAATGGGTTCTATCTCTATTATGCCCAATTTGTCTTATATTATAAATGTTACCAGCGCATTTAAAATATTGCTTCGTCTGGATTTAGTTTAATTATTGATGGTATGCTGGAGATTCGGACGTATCATCCACGTACCTTGTTCACCTATCATCTGTTTGAACCTTCGGTCGACTTCTTCCCGTGTGAAAGCTGTGAATGAAATGGGCGGCGGGTGACGTGTCGAATGCCTTTTCGAGGAATAGGAACAGACGTTTGTCACTATCAGCTTGATCCATTCCTTGGTGCACTCACCCCTGGCTCCGTCCGTCGCTAGGCTGGCCAAAATCACGAACAGACAGACCTGGACATAGACAGACTCGCTCGTCCAATTTACAGTGTCGTTTATTACCCACGCCAGAGCGTCACGTTTGTGAAATATTTCATATAAAATATATAAAGGTTTCGACGCTTTTTAGCTGTCCTCATCGGGGACGAAATTTGTCAAATTGAGATCGGATGAAACAGTAGAAGCCCCGTTAACCCGAACCATTTGGGCGGAATCGTCGCCGAAACGCGAATCATCAGAACGTATTACACGTAGACGTTTATCGAGAACTCAAAAACGGCCGACACATGCCTCACGGTCATGTGCGCCGCTATCTGGGCGAAAGTCAGAAATGAGATGGATAGCGCGCGTTTCGCCGTATTTCTCCTGTACACAGGCACAACTGAGTCTCAACAGTTAAGCAGAAATTCGGTTGGCAAGAGCGGAATTTCTATGCTATTCCTATATGTTCGGTGAACGCACTTTTATCAATAAACCGTTTCGGTTATACCATTACCTTGGCGTCGTCTCGGTTCCGATTCCTATTCGCGATACATTACAGACCGTTTTTTACAAATCGAGTCACGTTCGTTAAGGGGGTTAGGCGGCGAGCGAAACAAATATGGTACTCACAGTTTTAAGCATGGCGGTGGCTGAACCGCGGTTGAGCCGGGGGCTTTCAGAGCTCTCTTTTATTTGCCGGCCCGAGATAGCTTTCCGGGACTTGGACGCGTGTTTTCGACAAAGGCACGTCCTCAAAGCACAGGCCCGCATAGCTCCGGCGTATCCCTTATCTTAAAATATCGGAGGTATTTTCTAGCGATAACAGTTCCTCTCCCCGGTTATGAAACGGTGTCCGCCCCACTCTTTCTCGCATCCCAGCGGGAAGTTTTAAACAATACCTTCTTTGACCACAACGATTGTTTCCAAAATAAAATATTCTCAAATTAAACTCCATCCTGATGTTACTATTGTATATTCTAAAACTTATGACTTAAGTTTATTCCAACAAAAATAAACCTCACAAAAATTTACACTGTGCGGAACGATAGGTTAAGAAACTCTCTAGGACAGTGGCGTTTAAGCCGTCATTTGGGGGGGGGGGTAATGGACGGGTCACAAGGAGATGGCTTCAACGAGTGAATAGGGATGAGGAGTGAGACGGGAATAAAACTTTAAGAACCGGGATTTTATTAGTCCATCAACTGTAGGTAGGTTGAGGCCATGGTGGATGGTGTGATTTGAAACATACCGTGGAGCATAAGGATAGTTCGAAGGATTTTTTATTACAATCCCTGGATGCGAGCAATGCTGGAGCTCTTAGTGAAACCCCAAAACTGAGAATTGTAATAGAATCGCCTTTAACGAGTCATCGTCGAAATTAGTTTTAATAGTTAATGCAATTATTCGCTCGAACCACGAGGTATTGGTATTGGAATGAGGTACGTAAATTGAGTTATATAAAAACAATAATAAGATACGGAAGAGTGACATACGGCCAATTATAATGATGAATTGAGGGTTTTATCTATATAGCCGTTAGCGCAAAGCGATAACCTCCCAATACTGGAATCTCTAAAATGTAGCCATCACACGCCTCTTAGTCAAGTCGATTAGAGTCATATGTTGTTTGGGATTTTGGCGACTTAGGATTCAACTACCATAAATGTCATCATTATCAATCGCTCTGCGAATTTGAAGAATGACAATCGGACCGAAATGTACCGACTGCCATAAAAAAAACTGGAAATCCAGAAAACTGAAAAAACATTTTTCCCAAAAAAATCTAGATTGGCGGATAGAAATGCCGACCGGCGTGCCATATCTAGTCTACAGGCTGTTTACAGGGCGGCTGTTGGCAACACTATTACCATCCCGTCTGCGAATTTTAACTCGCCGATAGCGCAAATATGTATCTCCACTATTTTTCCTCGTGGCGTATCGGGAAATGTACACTTTTCGAGGTGTGGCGTAGGAGGGTGGGGTTGTGCGGAGAAAACAGAATAAAAATGCATACTTGGACAAAGTATTTATTTTTCAGTAGTACAAAGGTGACTCGGTCAACGGCGGCCTAATACAAAATGGAGTACGAGTCTGTTAACGTATACTAGGGGGGTTGGGACAATCCTCCGAAACGTTTACCTCCTTAGAAGGGCCATCGGGTAGATGGATAGGCGTCTCGGGAAGACTTAGTTGTGGAGGTTCGACAATAACCCGGAATATAGTCGTGACGCCATTCTCGCTAAACGGATTTGACTAAATTACAGGCGAATCTCGACGTGATTTCGTCCTCCGCCGCTCTATCCCAAATGATTTCGGTGATCCGCCAGTGCTCTCATCACGCGTCTGTCTTCTGTCCGCACTGAGAGTTTCTGCACAGCTTATTCGGTCCTCCGCTAGATCCGGCTTGCCGCCATCGCCGGTAAGATTCCATCAGGAATATAGTACCTACGGAGCATCCTGTTACTGCATCGTTTCTCTAGTATTTACCACAAAATAATCGAGGGGCGACGGACGAACGAAGATAATTAATTTAGTAGTTTTAGTTTTGTATTTGTACTGAAGGATGGTTCGCGATGGATGTTGATCGGATGAATGATAATGGATATTCGCGATAAAAATGGTACATATAATAAGTGACGTAATTCGTAATCCCGACCGACCACAGGAAATCCAGGTTCCAAACTGGTAACAGTACAGCGACTATGCTCCCTCGGACTATATTACTGATGAAGTGCTACTAACTAGGACTCTAGCTTAGGACCGTGGAGAAAGAAAAATCGGAGAGACTACTAAAATCAGTCAAAGCGGAAAATTACATCTTATTATTCGGCATTTCGGGTATTTCGGCCCGTTTCCGAGACCCTTTCCATTCCCGCAGTACCGGAAATCAAACGAGGTACGACGGAAGGAAGAGGTCCCGGATGAGGGGTCTTGGGTGAGGAGAACCGAGCCGTTTTGGTTCGGACAACTTTTACTTTTTCCGAGAGTACAAAGGCGATCATCTCCACTGGGGCTGGTGCAGAACCATGTTCAGCGGGTCCTTGTGGTAGCGGGCGAACACCTCGCGCTTGAACTGGTCGAAGTACTTCCTGTTGTTCGTGTTCTGTCTCTCGCGCCAAGAGGGCCTACCCTTCCGGTTCTGCAAGCCCCAGTGGATCGTGAACACTGGCGAAAGGACGTAGAACTGATACCCGGCCACGTACATCTCGTAAACCTGGAACAATTTAACCAGACCGTAAGTTACTTGAGCGCAGGTTTCCGCGAGCGGGACTTGAATTATCGCTTAATAATTGAACTCACCTGAATTCAACTATTTGATACATTTTGGTAATTTTATTCATTATTGCGTAACATGGGAAAAATCCCGGAGTAGCAGGATGTCAACCCCTGACAAATGACCCGAGGTTCTTCCCACGGCATTGCTGGGGGATTCTACCGATAGTTAGTGATAAACCATAAGTAAATTATAGAACATTTCCAAGAAGAATGTCACGTATTAAAGGATACGTATAAATACAGGAATCCCTCGAGTAGTGCGGTTCTTGGATCGTTGAGATATACTGCATTGTTCAAAACGGCAGTGATCAAACTTAATAAGCGATGGAAATAATTACGATGAATCCTGAAAAATGTTTAAAAATAAAACCTTACTCAATATGTACCTAGATATACTGCAATAATTCGTGAATTAGTAAAGGATATATGTATTTTTAAAAAAGTGCTTTAAACTTTATTTTTGGAAAAATAAGATTTGCATCGTTAAAAAAGGCGCACTAATCAAATCATTCATGATTCAAGAAATCGTAAGAAAAAGTTGTCGCAGATTAATTTAAATCGCACTAATCAGGGGTTTCCTGTATATATGGGGCTCTTTAGTAGCAGTCAATTGATTCATTTTTGTTGGAATAAAACTGAAGATTTTTTAGTAATCGAAATTTAACTTGACGGACTGTTCATGTAACAATAATTATATCTATCTAATGTCACATTTGAGATGTTCTCAGAGATATATTACAAATATATTTTTCTCTAACCTGTGTGTTTCGGGTAAATCCATATCCCATGAAACGTTCGTCATGAGACGGTACAATATCTGGGGCGACATAGAAGGGCTCGTAGAGGAATTCGAAATTTGTCACTCGATGGCTTATGTGCACCTCGTTATTTTGAACATCTTGCTCCCACCTGCAGAAAACGCCGACATTTTTATTATTTCATTAATCCTATCCAGTTAAGCTCATGCAATGAGATAAGTGTAATTAAAAAATCGATGCATCCAGACTGAAAATTGCAAATGCACTAGTGATATTAAATAAAAAAATGAGTAATTTGTAAATAAAGTTAAAATGTTTCCATATCTGTATGCTACTTAAAAATTAAGAACACTTAAAGTAAAATGCATATATAGTAGCAGAACGTTTTGTAACTCTGTGCCTCATTAGTTAAAACATTTAACCAAAATTATGTTCAGTTTTTTCTCCATTAGAGTGAATAAAAATAGGAAATTATAAAGAACCAACTTGCTTTTACGAGAAATTATCTCATATTTAAGTAATAAAAAATACACAATTCCAGATAAAAAGTTATAATAATTTTTAGGATATCATTTCAGTAATGAAATAAATAATCCATAATTATAATATAAACATTCCTCAGTATTATTTTTGTAAACTACTAAATTAACAAAAATATAAAAACTAATACCATGCATAACTTCAAATGCTATATATTCTTTTTACTCATTGTACTTCACTGTTAGTCAAATTATTTTATTGATATAAATTTAATGGTTTGTTCAGATATTATTTAAATATTATATCAACTAAAATAATAAATTATAAGTAACTATTAGAAGAAATTATTTCAATATCATTAATTTTGCTACATTAAATAAAGAAATTAGGAACTATTTTGACAAATTTATACATTTTCTAATAATAATAACAAATCTGTTAATCAAATAGAAGTCATTCTAAAACATAATGCTTAGTTTTGTGGTTTTTCACTGAAAGTGAATAGCAGTATTCTCAAAAAAATAAGTGTAAAATATTGACATGCATGATATAAGAAATATCTGGAAAAAAATTTGTTGTGTTACTGTGGCGCACGATAAATGCAAAGGAAAATATTGTCATAGTATTCATATTCCAATATTCAAATTTAGTTAAGCAACAAAGTAACAAAATTAGAAGTATGCTAGTTTTATTACAGATTTAATAATTGATTCCAAAGCTTAAAAAAAATAATAAAGACCAATCAGGAAAACATAGTTTTTTCATTCGAAATAGGAATTGTTTTGTTTATATATTTGGAAAGATGATAGATGAAATAGCGAAAAAATGTTAAAATAACATAGAAGAAACATGCCTTACTAGTTACATGTAGTCAGTATCAAGGTTCAAAAATGGAAAAAAGTCATCATCATCATGGGAACACCATTTCGCCATTTCAAGTGTCTTCCCTGCCAAAAAGTAACATTACTCCAGTAAAAAAAAATTGGAATCATACATAGTCAATTTAAAATCAGCCACTGAAATAAATTAAACAGCATAACACAGTGACATGTTAATACCCATAAATGACAAAAATGTCAAACATAATAAATGCATTCATATATTAAATATAATTTTAACAATAACATGAAGCGAAATAAGAAATAATAAACTTGTAATTCTATTAATTGCAGCGGGTGGAGTAACCCGGAATGAGTAAATGCAAATGATAAGAGAGAATGTATAATCACAATCAGTAAAGGTGGTTTGGGCATAATTACAGACTAGTAATAATTGTATTTTATACCTTTTTTTTTTAAATCTACAAACTAATTCATGCGACTGACAGTGTCCAAAGATAAAACTGAATATTGTTTTTTAAATATTATTTGAGGACAAAGGAAAAGTAATTCAAATGGCAAAATGACGATTTAAAAAACAAATAAATAGATTAAAGCAAATATTTTATACAGCATAAATTGAAAAGAACCTAAATCCATCCGTAGTTCGGGTATTTATGTTGTGTGTATATATGTTGTGTGCAAATATGAATGGTCCCCAGAATGTGAAAAATTATGCGCCAAAACCGGATTTTGTATACTACTGAAATCCGATAGCGCTTTAACATATAGGCAGTGGACACAAATCTAAATAATCAGTAAAATTTTTTACATTGTGTAAAGCTAATATTTTCATTCGAAGAATTTACGCTATTTTACCCTGGGCGGCGTGACCGACAGATAACTGTTGACTAAACGCTGTGACCCCCCCTCTCTGTGCACAACCGTCGAATAACGCGGGGTCATGCGATTGGACAAGACATGACACCACTCTACTAGCGTATTAAAGTCAACCTTCACAACACGAATTGGCCGACAAATATCAACGAAATCTACACACAAGTTTACAGACGAAAATATTAAGGAAAGACGTCTGTCCCCGACCTTGCCACATCAAATTTCACTCCCGAATCACTCATCGTCCTAATCCAATTGTCCAAACCTACTATTTTCCAACATCCCGAACGTTCCTTACAGACGCCTGAAAAGAAAGTGGCCACGTGATCTAAATGTGCCAGAAAAATAAATAAATAATATTTTAGATAAAGGGGGAAAGTCGGTGGGTTTCTCCTCCGTTATTGTCTACTAGTTATTAGTGCTACATCATTATCGGTTATTGTCTTTTACAGTTGTGATAATAAAACAGTTATAAAAAATTATATTATCATGAGTAAAGATTATAACGATACTTTTTTTTAATTAGGAATACCTGTCAGGCGGTCTGCGAGCGCGTTCTTGCGATTCGTCTCCGCTCGCCGGTTTGATCTTACTCCGGACCGGTTTCGGCTGTTCACCATCCAGTAGCTTTCCGCCAGTAGGTCGGCGAAGCACTTAGGCACGTCGGTCCTGTCTCACAACCGGCATACCAAAGTGGCCCACCGACCAACTGACGGCGAGCGGCCGAAACCGGTCTAGAAAAAGACCAAACTTTTATTATTATCTGTAAGGATCGTTCGTTGCCGCCCGATTTCGGTTAAATGATTCAAGAGCTTAATGTAACTATGTTTCAGGACCTCGTCTTTTATCAATTATTCGTTACTATTAGTGACAACTGAGTTAGGTTTCATGCCGGGGCTATATACAATTATGCCGGAAATAAAAACTATGTACTGCACGAAAATAATTAAGAGGTAATAGTGGGAGAAAGCAGGAGGGGATAATATCAACATGTTTACGATATTCTGCCTCCACGTGGCAGTATATTTGGAATGTTTTCGACTTTCCGCCATCCTCAGTGACATTCTGCCAGAAATACAGCGTGATTATTGTACCGACCTGTACCGACAGACCATCCTGTCATTTATCGTATAAATCGAAACTTCGGTAGGCTCGGTGAACCATCCAACTATGATATAAGTAGGACGGCAGCAATGCTTCGTCAGTACTAATAGGATGTTACATCGTTGGCCGATACGACGGACGACTGACGTTTTTAATTTAAGAGAGTGACAGCGTGTACAAACATCAAAAGGACGACATTAGGTACTTATACAAACTTCTTCAGTATTCTCCTCATCCGTCCTTTCCTATACCGGATTGGGTTTCTGGCCATCATCAGTAGCCGTTACAGTGCAGTGCGGTTAGAGTTCAACGGTGGCCTCTATGGCTATTGCCATAGAACCACACCGACGCTACCGAGGTTGGCGAGAAACCGAAACCGGCCTAGCTCAGGCCAACAAGGTCAGTGGAGACAGAAGTTCTCAAGAGCTATTGAGGAAGTAAATAGCGTAAATAAATAAGTACCGAGTAAAGTTGGTGGCGAACTGGTTATAGATGAATACTTTGTGGTGGAAGGGCCTGGCGAGGCCGCGTCCGGTCAGGCGGACGAGGTCGCTCTTGTTCCTCGGGAAGGAGACCCTCTCGTCGAGCTCGTAGGTCGGTATGACGTAGGCGCAGAGGTGCTCGCAGCGGACGGTCTTGAGGAAAGCGTCGAGGCCGTCGGCGAGGTCGACGCTGGGCACTATGTCGACGTCCGTAAGGAAGACTCTCTCGGCGAGGCAGTTCTTCCTCGCCAGGTTCCTCAGGTGGTTCTGCGGATAGGGGTTCCTCACGCGCCACCGCACCGTCTCCGCGCTCCTCAGCTTCAGCATCTCCGCGAGAGCGGCCTCCGGCCTCAGGCAGTTGTACCGAGACGTCCCTTCCACCAGGTACCTGTTGGCCGGCACCTTATTCCTCGGGAACGCCAGGTGGAAGCTGATCCTCTGCCGGACGGCCGGGAAACACCGACACAGGAACTCCACGTAACCTGCGGGGTATCGAGTCGTAAGATTTCGGTGGTACGCGCCGGGGAACGATAAGAAGGGAGGAGGGGTTACCTTGCAGTATCCTGTACTCCTCGTCTCCGGCGGCGAACAGGGCAGCCGATATAGGCCCCGTCCAGTGGTGGGCCACCTGCACGATGGAGTGGAGCTTCTCGAGGGAGCTCTGAGTGGCCAGGCAGACCGAGTACTTCTGCGACAGCTCGTAGTAGTAGCCGCCGACGAGAGCGTGGTCGATCATCTTGAAGAGGTGCCTGGAGTCCCACCTGGCGAGGGCGGGGTCCGCGTTGAAGACCGGCGTCGAGTTGAAGGCGAGCACGGTGTCCAGGAATAGGGGCGGGAGCGGGGCCTGGGGCCTGGGGGCGGCCTCCGCCGACGCCCCCGGACCGCTACCCCCTCCGGCCCCGCTGCCGCCCCCGCCACCCCCGACTCCGCTCGGGCACTCGCTGTGCAGCAGCCTCAGGGTCAGCAGGATGTTGCAGGCGGTCAGCAGCAGGATGCCGAGCACACTCACGTTCCACAGTCTGCAGCCTACCTGCCCACAAATCCGGTCGACAATTACGTTCGCCTTTATTATACTCCCGCACCGGCGACCAGCGCGACGCCCCACCCCGCCACCAACCTCTGACTTATTTATACGTTTCCAAATTCGGACCGTATTTAACCCCCCGCCTAAAGGGACCGGAATATATACAAGCGATTACGTTTAAGCGATCGATTACCGAAAGCCGGCTCCCCCGCGGCACCCCTCTAGGATAGCCCGCGCCGCGACGCGACCGACGGATAAAACCGACTCGGCGTCCGATCGAAGATACTCGAAGTTGCACAATAGTGTAACTTCGGAAAATGTTCGGAGGAAAATTCGTCCGGCGTCGTCCGGAGGACGTTGGGAGCCGATGAGATTTTAGATTGGGGGAAGGGAGAGGGGGTGGAGCGGTCTATCAACAAAACGCATTAAAACCGGACCCGAAAACGATAAGCGAGTCGGACCGGCTATTTCGAAGTCATTCTCCGACGAGGCGTCGGTCGGGGGAAATCAATCGGACCTACCGGCCGGATATAGCGGCCGCAACCGACAAGCGATGCGACGTCGGGTCGGTTTTCGAAACCGGAAGCTGAGTCCGATTCGCTTCCCAAATGCCGATATAACTACCGACGTCCCCCAGCCTAGCTTCCGTAAGTGACGCGCCACCGAACCGCGAGAAGTAACAATAAAGTAGCAGTAACAAAGATCTACGTACCTTTATCTCTTGTCCCATTCCATGTATTTTGAGGGGTAACCTCGACGGGGAGCGAATCGGTCCGCGACTATAACCTCCCCGGGTCGGGATCGAACCGATTTAGGGTAGCGCGCGATCGGGTTTTTCGCGGAGCCGGCTACGGAGCCGGGCGAGTTGTGGAGAGGGGGTGGCGATGCTGGGGGGCCTTGGGTGGGGGGTCGCGACCCACCGCCCCCTCGGTTTTACCTGGACTGGGCCGGGCTGGGTCGCCCTCCTGCGGACCCTCTGCCTCTCGCCTCGGGTCGGGGCCATTATTTAAACGCGAAATCCGTCCACACCGCCCGGCTCACATTTTGATTCCCTCGCTCGGCCGGCCCATATTGATCCCTCAGCGCATGCCTACTCCGCTCACCCTTCCGACCCCCTTTACCCTCCCGGCTTATAAAATACTTACAGATGCGATTGACTTACATAATGGATCGGATAGGACAAATCTACATTGTCGATACGCCTTTAACCCTAGGTTTACGAATTTCAGTAGGAAAATTACAAAACCCGTTTGCATTCTTTTTCCATTCGTACCGAGTTTTTATCCATTTAACGAGAGAAATATATATCGAAGATTATTTTTTCGAAAGTTTTGTAATTCTGAAATTCTCTATGCGGTGTACCTATCTGTACGGTATGCGTCAAATTGACACGTAAGAAACGTCCGTCAACTTAGTGTTTAACATCGAACGTCTCTGTTGAATCTTGAAAGTAGCTTTGTTAGGTAAAAGCGATTCGTAAACCGTTTAAACGTAATTTTAATATATATATATATATATATATATATATATATATATATATATATATATATAAATTGGAAAAAATCATTCTATTATATTTTACCCTCTTTTTTGTTTTTACGTAGGTACAACGAAAATATGTCCCGAACTATAAGCGAGGATAAAATGGCAATTCGCCGCGTTTCAACGCGTTAAATGCAGAATTGAAACTAATAAAACGACGCTCCTATTGTCAAAAGTGCGCGATGTGTCTCATAAACCGGGAGCTGTGTAATTAGTGAAGTTAATTGCGGAGGATGTTGCAACTGAGAGTTATGAAAGCTGTTATGAAATATTCCACGTCATCGGTGAGGACGCATCATCGCACCTTGTCAATCGTACTAATTTTAAATGTCGGCCAGCGTGTTATACGAAGTAGATTAGAATTCCTCACGGATAAAAAAAACCTTAAAAAATTGATTCCTTAAGTTGAAAATTTAACGCAGTAATAATTTTAAATTATTCAAATATACCAGTACATACAGTACGGGCAAACATTTTCTTATTCCTTACATTTGATTCCATCGTCTCTACCTAACGACAGATTAGGGAAATAATGACAAAATATTATCATCCTTGAGAAAAACAATACATACAGGAAGTAGAATAACAACAGTGATCATTCGATTATAACGAAAAAAGTTGACATTACATTATAGAAAAATTAGGTAACATTAAACTATTACACTGCGTGTTATACATCCTAGTATATGTTATACATCCGTGTTAGCGTCCGGAGATAACCGAGAGTCAATTTTTCAATATAGGAACCGAATTCCATCGGTTCTGTAACGTTTGTTGAGTTCTATTTGTAATGCCGAAATTCGAAAATGGCGCCGTATCACGGGTTCAATGATCCCGGCGTTAGGCTAGGCGCAAACATTTCGAAATCTTCCGAATATCTTCGGATATTTGAACTGTCGACTGGAGAAGCCAGGTCGGGGAAGAAAGATAATTTAAGCATTGCGCGGGCTGTGTAGGCAATATGGGGCACAGAAAGACACGGAAATTCGATTTATCGGAAAGAAACGTTGTAGCAGTTTAAATTTGGGACGGGGTAGCGTTGCGTTCGGTTTGGAAGCGTCCCGATAATTCCCTCAGGATTCGTTTCGTCCCAAAAGATTTAGCCGTCTGTGACCTCGTCGAAGGGCGGTAACTTTCGACGCGATTTTCATTCAACGTCACAGTTTAGAAATGCCCCTACCATTTTCTTGCCAACGCGTAAACCCGACGTCCAAGGCCCCCAGCGCTATCTGGGTCCTATCGGTCGATCTCGTATGTACACGTAGTTGGTCGCATTTTTAGTTGAGAATTCCCTAAAAGAAACCCTTTAATCTAAGTGTAACGACCGACAGCCAACGCCAGAAAGGTAAGCCCAGAATCGTCGCAGACTTTTCCGCTGAATCACTATTTAATTCCTAGGAAGGTTATATCGCATCTAACCTATCCTCTGGGGCTACGTAATTGGTTCAATTTAAACAGTTCTGTCCTATTTTCTCCGCCAGTTCTTTTTGCAAGCGGTGTTTGGGGACAGTTCCACTTCGAAATTGCCGAAGGAGTATCGAGACATCGCAATCGGACCTTCAGGTATGCCTTACAACCTACTGTCGTCGAAATGTTTAATCTGTTATTTTAAATGACACTGACGATTTTTAGTTTTGCACCATTTGTCTACTGGCAGCTTCACTATTAATCATGCCTTTTACCATATTCGCGCTTTTAATATCACAACTATCTTGAATCATCCATTCTCATCTTCATCATTGCATTGAAACTCTGTTTATTTGGAATTCTGCGATAGATTTGTTTCACTGCACTTAATCTGGAATACCACTCTGTTGTTTTGATCGCATTATGCTTATCAATCAAGTCTGTTCTTAATGTAATCAGCCCATCTCCTCTTTAGGTTAGTTTCATTTCAAAAATTTGGACTGACATGAAATTTACATGAAAAAAATCTGAGCGATAGACGATAATGTGCAGTTTAAAAGTTCTGATGTGGCGCTATTTTTTAAGAAAGTATGGTTTAAATAACTACTTGTAATAAGTAATTAACTAAAATATCGATGTTGTCTTTTAATATCAGTATTTCCTCATTTCAATTTTGGCCCAAACAAGTGTTTATTTATATATGTAACTTCAGATTTGACAATTGTTTGAATGGGGGTAAGATTTTTTAATACAGTGGTTATTTATTTTAGTGATCAGAATCAAGATGACCTTAGTAGAACAGCCTTGTTATACACTCATCAACTTTCCTTCAGACCTGGAGCCACCAAATGAAATGCAATTGAAAGCTGATCTAGGTGAGATTTTAATTTCCACAATTTTTTGTCAATTATCTATAAAATATTTTAAATAATTCATTACATATTGTTTGACAGTTTTAAAAATTATTATATATTTATACTTGTATAGAAAAAGGAGATATTAAAACCAAGATTGAAGCTCTAAAGAATATTATTCACATGATTGCAAATGGTGAAAGGCTTCCCGGTCTTCTAATGCACATTATCAGATTTGTTCTCCCGCTGCAAGATCACACATTAAAGAAAATGCTACTTATTTTCTGGGAAATCGTTCCCAAAACAACGCCAGATGGGAAACTTCTTCAAGAAATGATATTAGTCTGTGATGCATACAGAAAGGTAATTGCAGTTTTAACATTTCATTATCAACATTGAGTGCTTACATAGATATATACGTAAATATCCGTGTATGGTTATTAATGGGTGCATTTGTATGTTGTTTCAGGATCTTCAACATCCAAATGAATTCTTGCGTGGAGCAACCCTGAGATTTTTGTGCAAACTCAAAGAACCAGAACTTCTGGAACCTCTGATGCCCGCCATCAGGGCATGTCTCGACCACAGAGTTTCGTACGTTAGGCGTAATGCTGTCCTAGCAATATTTACTATCTATAGGTAATATTTTTTTTATTTAAGAGAAAAACTTATTTAAACACATTATTCAATACAACTTTCCAAATGTTTTCATATTTATGTTTCTCTTTGCAGAAATTTTGAATTCCTTATCCCAGATGCTCCCGAACTTATAGCCAATTTTCTCGATGGAGAACAAGATATGTCTTGTAAACGGAATGCATTTTTAATGCTTCTTCATGCCGATCAAGAAAGAGCACTTTCATATTTGGCATCGTGTTTGGACCAAGTTACCTCCTTTGGGGACATTTTACAATTAGTAATTGTAGAATTAATATATAAGGTAAATAAAATAAATAATATCGCTTGAATTCAACATTAAAAAATTTTTATTAATATGAAATTAATGATGAGAAATAAAATATGTTTTGTATATTTCCTTAGTTACTTCATTACTATATTTCTGTTTTTTTCTAGGTGTGCCATGCAAATCCTTCAGAACGTTCTAGATTCATTCGATGTATATATAATCTATTAAATTCAAGCAGTCCAGCTGTTCGATACGAAGCTGCCGGAACACTCATAACATTATCTAATGCTCCAACAGCAATTAAGGTGATCTTTATTATTATTAGGTTAACGTCAACCTCTATTGAATTTTTATGTAGTGTAACACTTAAATTCCATCACTATTTATCAATTTTAAAGGTTTGTTGAATACTGAATTATATTTTTAAGAATGTTTCTAATATATTGATTGCTGAATTACATAACTAATAATAA
The DNA here is from genome assembly GCA_019843655.1 of Lethocerus indicus. Taxonomy (NCBI): domain Eukaryota; kingdom Metazoa; phylum Arthropoda; class Insecta; order Hemiptera; family Belostomatidae; genus Lethocerus; species Lethocerus indicus. Next base: position 35,927,223 of record JACDQD010000001.1, read on the forward strand.
TATAATGTTATTAGATAATATTTTTAGCTTTAAATTTTTAACTGTAAAGAACATAATTGCCAATAAATTAGCAAAATTCTAATAATTGGTATATTCTGATGGGAGTAGCAATGAAGTAATTTCTTCTATTTAAATGCCCAGATTCTGTGGTGAATTAAATTATCACTTGTGATAAATTAATGAAAGTATTAATACAGCACATAACAGATCACAAGACATCTCTTTCCGCTATATTAGAAAAGACAACCACAATAATACTTTAATACCTTAGTATTTAAATTTAATCTGATATTGAAATTACATATTTACACAAATTACATATTTTTTTTATTTTATTTCAGGCAGCAGCAACTTGTTATATAGATTTAATCGTGAAAGAAAGTGATAATAATGTAAAACTCATTGTACTTGATAGACTAATTGCTTTGAAAGATATTCCATCACATGAAAAAGTGCTACAGGACCTTGTAATGGACATACTTCGTGTTTTAGCCAGTCCTGATTTGGAAGTTAAAAAGAAGACTCTCATGCTAGGTAGGGATCATCCCATTTTTATATTTGAATCCATAACTCCAATATACAAGAAAAATAAGCAAAAGAAAGGAAAATTGCTTGCAATTATTTAATGTGTCAATTTGTATGTTAGTTTTGGATTTGATAACATCACGTTGCATAGAAGAAATGGTTTTAGTACTAAAGAAGGAAGTTGCTAAAACTCATAATATGTCAGATGTAGAAGATGCTGGTAAATATCGCCAGCTTTTAGTTAGGACATTCCACACGGCTTGTATTAAGGTATGATTTAATATTTTTTTATTTTATTGGTATTTCACAATATTACATCAGCTTCCACTGTTAATGAAAATATTTGTATACCATGTAGTAATTATTTTCAATGATCTTGTTTGAATTTAATGAAACATTGATTTTTGAAACTTAAATTCAGTTTGCAGACGTAGCAGGTTCTGTTATACCAGTTCTTATGGAATTTTTGTCAGATACCCATGAACTGGCTTCATTCGACGTCTTAATTTTCCTTAGGGAAGCAATCCACAAATTTGATGCATTGCGTCCACTAATCATAGAGGTAAGAATTTCATATTTTTTATTTAATTTATTCAATGTTAGCAATTGAAAAATGTTTCACTCAAATTAAGTACACAAAAAATGTTATTTTATATTGTGCTTTTGCTCAAGTAATATATCTGCCTGTTATGATGTTTCACTAGTATTATTATTAGAAATGTTAATTGTTTTTCCTGAGCATTTGTTCCAAAATATTTGTTTTTAATATGGATGGCTTCAGAATTAACAGTGAACCCACCCATAAAAAATTATGAATAGCTGATGAAAAATCTGCAGTGTGTGCATGATCAAAATGTGACCGTAATATATTTTTAAATAGTAGTTCATTTTAACTGCATTTTATTGGTTTATTCATGTTCACTTTAATTACAGGTCACAAACCTCCACTGAGTATTTTCTCTTAAAATAAGATCACAATTGAGGTCATGTCATTCAAAAGATATGCTATAATACGATTGGCTTAAAGACTATCACCTTAAGTATATGTACTGACCAGCAAAACATCACATGAATGTATGTTTTCTATCAATGAGGAGTCTTCTTTAGAATTGTGAAAAAATGTTCATGTTGACATTAATTGTGAGAGTTATTTTCCTTGAAGAAATCTTGTTGAAATTTTAAAAAATAGTTGCAACTGCAAAGACGTGTAAAATAAGAGGTTGACTTGTATACTTTTTTTATTGGCATACATGTAATTAAGTAAATATGCTATTGAATTTTAACATTAAAATCACCCTGCTAATATAGCTTAGCTTGCAGAACACTGTTATGCCAGAAATGAATTAATAAAGCTAATAGTTGAGGTGTAAAGTTTTAAATGTAACAAAAGTCTGGTACAGTAGACATATAATTACAGACTTATGATAAATGGACTGATAACAGTTCAATATATTATTTGTTAGACCAAATTTTCTAACTAATGGTGGATATTCAAAACAAAAATTTGTTTATATAGTCTCAAAAGGTTATATAAAAAACTGACCAATACATACTTGCACTCTGTACCTTCTGATTAAATAATCAGGTGATTCTATTTTTTATTTATGAATAATATTTTTTATAATAATACTTTTCTGCTTTATATTATAGCGCCTTCTAGAAGCATTTCCTTCAATTAAATCCGTAAAAGTTCATAGAGCAGCATTGTGGATTCTTGGAGAGTACACATCGTCAGTAGAAGACATAAAAGCAGTCATGCGCCAGATCCGTTTAGCATTAGGAGATGTAAGATTTTAATATTTTCATTACCTTATAAATTCTGTCGAAACTAACAATTTGGCGCCTGTATATTCTTCAATTGATTTTGTGCTTCATTATAATTTGTCTTTAGTTACCATTGGTAGAAGATGAAATGAAAAGAGCCTCCGGAGAAAAGGTTGATGAAAATGAGCACGCTCCTACAACTGCAAAATTAGTAACATCTGATGGAACGTATGCAACCCAATCAGCATTCAGTGCTGTATCGTGAGTACTTTATTGATTTTTTTTTTCTTTAAACGGACATTATGTACTTTGGTTTTGATTTAAGAAAAGTGTGACAGATTTTATTGTTAATTTCAGTTTATTCAAAAAAGATGATCGTCCTCCTCTTCGACAGTATATGATGGATGGTGATTTTTTTGTCGGTGCTGCAATTGCATCTACTCTTGTAAAATTGGCTCTCAGATATGGAGTACTGGAACCAAAGAACAAACAATATAACCAATTCTGTACTGAAGCTATGCTGATTATTTCTTCGATCCTTCATCTTGGCAAATCAGGTTAGATATAAATTTTGTGACTTATTAGTAGTATTAGTATCATTTTTCTTGGTTTTGCCTTTTTTTTTCTTTTATTAAATTAAAAAATATATACATTTTTTTTTCTATATTAAATTCAATTTTTATAGGTTTGCCCACTAAACCGCTTAGTAATGATGACAGTGAGAGACTGTTTCTTAGTTTACGGGTGTTGTCCGACCAGTGCCCAATTATTGTAACAATATACACTGACAACTGCAGGGAAGCCTTGTCTGCGATGCTGACTGCAAAACAAAATGAAGAAATATCCACTACAAAGGTACATGATTTATATTATTCAATTAAAAATTGTATTTTAACTAGCTTATTTCATAATGTTTTTACCAGACCCAAATTTGAACCCTGACCAGAAAAAGATTCATTGAATTAATAATTTGAAATGATTTTTTATTCCTTAAATTTTTAAATTTTGTATATGTTACATTTTTTTTTGTCAATATTTATTTTTGGTAGGGTGCAACTGTTATGCTACATCAGAATCACAAATAATTCTTATGAAAATGTTGATTAAGATCAATTTTTTAATCATTTAAAATTATGTTGACATATAAATAGTATCTATAAATTAACTAGTTTGAATATCTGTTTAGTGGTCTGCAACGGTTTGGAAGACTGTAGTTTTCATGGTCTTCTGTGTCCTCTCACTGGTTTGGTCTTTTGCTTTCGTTTTATTGATTCAATACTGGTGTATTTTCATTTCAGTCAAAAGAAAAGGCAGTGCATACTATTCAAGTGGATGATCCGATTTCGTTTCTTCAGCTGTCTTCACAACGTGGTTCAGACCTTGGCTCTGAAAATCTGTTTGATTTGAGTTTAACACAAGCTGTTGCTGGTCTACCAACATCTGGGTCCAGTAGTACAGAATTACCATTATCGGCTAGTAAACTGAACAAGGTTACTCAGCTTACCGGCTTTTCTGATCCGGTATATGCTGAAGCTTATGTGCACGTCAACCAATATGACATTGTTTTGGATGTCTTCATTGTAAATCAAACAGGTAATATAAACATAGAATATCTTTAATTTCAGTTGAGTGATCAGATTTTTTTCTTAAGTAATAAAAAGTATGGGCAGTACTTTTTATTGAATTAAAACACTTATTTAAACCTTGAATTTTTGATTTGTACATTGTACATTTTTGAATTGTAAATAATAATCTTCTTAATGGTTAATTTTTACAGGTGACACGCTACAGAATTGTACTCTTGAATTGGCAACTCTAGGAGATTTAAAATTAGTAGAAAAGCCACAACCTTGTGTTTTGGCACCACATGACTTTTGCAACATTAAAGCAAATGTTAAGGTTGCATCAACTGAGAATGGAATCATTTTTGGAAATATAGGTACTTGTTATTAGTTTTATGTATTTCATCATGGTAAAGAATTTTTCATCATTGTACTGTCTATTAAACTAATTTACATTTAATTATTAAGTTATGATTAAAAATATTATGTACAATTCCTTTAATTTTTAGCAATTATAATACATGCAAATAATTTATTATAAAAAATTTACCTATGAAAATAGAGGTATAAGCAAGTTATATTCATTTAATAAAAATTTGAAAAAGCATTGAAAAATAATGATAATAAATTAATATTTATTGAAAAAATTTTGTTATATAATTGTTATGTTATATAACAATATCTGTTATTAAATATATTGTTATATACATTGTTGTATAAAGGAATACTTTTTATGGATTTCAGTATATGATGTTAGTGGAGCTGCATCTGATCGCAATGTTGTAGTTCTAAATGATATACATATAGACATAATGGACTACATAGTTCCTGCTTCTTGTTCGGACACAGAATTTAGGCAGATGTGGGCAGAATTTGAATGGGAAAATAAGGTACGAAATATAAATAATACAGGTAAAGGACTTAAGACTAAAGCATCAGGCACCCAGTTACAGTGATTAAATATCTTAGCCTATAATATAACAATTACCTGAAATGGAAGAATGATAAACATTATTTCTATATGATATTTTACATGACAATTAATTTCAAATATAAGAGTATTAGGCATATTCGAGCATTGGGTTTAAAAGAAATAAAAATAATTGAATGAATCAGTAGTTGGAGTGTTGAGACTTACTTCAATATCACCACGTGTTGGATACATTATTATTAATTTATTTTTTAGCTAATATAGTTTTGATATTGTTTATATTGTTGTTTAAATAGAAAAGAGTCAATTTATAAATGAATGACAATGAGAACTAGGTTGTACATGTGTTGAAAAGATTGTTTGGATACATTTTATTTATAATTGTACTATTTAAATTATTAATTTAGTGACAGGTCTATCTAAAAAGAATAATTAACTTGTTCGTCTAATTTTTTTTGTTTTTAATTTTAGGTGTCTGTGAATACTAATCTCACCGACCTCCATGAATATCTTGCTCATCTTTTAAAAAGCACCAACATGAAGTGCCTTACTCCAGAGAAAGCCCTGTGTGGTCAGTGTGGCTTTATGGCAGCGAATATGTATGCCAGATCGATTTTTGGAGAAGATGCCCTCGCTAATTTAAGTATTGAAAAACCTTTCAACAAACCAGATGCACCAGTCACTGGCCATATACGGATTAGGGCCAAGAGCCAGGTTCGATCTTTCTCCCCTCTTGGTTTTATATTCAACATGCACATAATATATGAAAATATATTTTTTAAATTTAACATTTTTTATTTAAAATTAAATATCTTAATATCAATGTGCATCTTATCTTACTATGAAAGATTATATATTTTCACGTATTTCTTATTCCTTAACCATCAGTCAAGTTTTTTAAAACTAATCTTATAACTTTTATTTCTAGGGCATGGCGTTAAGTTTAGGTGACAAAATCAACATAACTCAGAAGAGACCACAGAAACCAATTGGATCATGAAAAATGTATTATAAATCTAAATTAATTAATATTAATTCAGACACTTATTATTCAGTTCTGTAGTTTCTGTATATTTTAAGAGAGTTTGCTTTATTAATTTGTTACTTTCATATAATGCATTTCATAATCACAAATATAGATCTTTGTTCCATTCATCATTTAGTTGCCTCTTTCCAGTTATTCGTATTAGATTAAGAGAATATTTTGTAATATATGTTTTGGATAAAATATACTATGTAATTGGTATTACATAGTGCTAATCATTCGTATCTAATATAACAATTTTTATGATATGCCTAACATGATGGTTTTCATGTGATTTTTTACATTTATATACTTGTACCACGAGTTATGGAACTTATTCAGCAATTATTCAATTACTTATAGAACTTCTTGTTTCTAAACAACAATGTTTAAACTTTATGTTTACTTTAAAGTTGAGAATTAAACTGTAGCTACCATATTCATTAAAAAAAATGTATTAATGCTTTATGACTGTATACTAAAAGTGTCAAATATTTTATCTTTAAATATTCTCATGTATAGAAAATTGTTTATTTAAACAGTTTATAATGAATTGACATCTAATGCCACGTATATGGCTTTTATACCACTAGTGTCTTTCAGTGAACTGAAAAAAATCTAGGTATTTTCTAAATATAGAAATTAGCATCTTACTCACTTTTCTGTATCAGAAGACAAAGGTACAACTTAGAAGTTGTCGAAAAGTAGTTAGATGAAATCAACTTACCTTTATGCATAAACATATGACTTATATAAAAAAGGCATTGTTTTATACCTGTATTACCATCTAGACGTTATATAAGACAATTCAAAAATATTTATTGTGGTTGGGCAATATATATATATATATATATATATATATATATATATATATATATATATATATATATACAAATAAATAGACATTGAATTCAAATTATGTAGCAAAAATTTGATAATTTATAAAAGAAATGAATGCAAATCATTTGGTTAAAAGTCCTGAAGTTTCATATAAATGAAACTTTATTTCAATCGTAACACATTCATTCTTTGTATATCTGACTGATATTAGAGCAATTATTAATGCATTGGAGCTAGCTCATATGTTAAAAAGGTAGACATAATTTAGCAGTAAAATAAATTTTATTAAAATATTGGATAGTAAAAAGTTAACCCATTAGAAATTATTGAAACATGTAAATGTGTATGCCTGTATATTGTACCATTTATTTAATAGGACAATAATTGCCTTAGAAGAAGTGTAATTTCTTTAGTTGCACTAAATACAAATATATACAGGGATCCTTCATTACATGTTATGCCTTTGTCAGTTTTTCAATGTCTTAATGTTTTTCTGTAAGTTATAAAATGTGTTTGTATATATCTGTATGTTTTTGAGCACTTACAGTATTATGATGCTATTTTTACTGATTTACACAATGGTTTTTTTCTGAAATAAAATCCTTCATATTCCGAATTTTGATGCAGGGTTTTCAGATACCCTCTTCTTGATATGATTGACTGCTGAATTTGATTACATGACATATTTTATGCTACTTTCAGCATTTATAAATTGTTTTTCAATGTTTTTTTTTATCAACTACAACATAGATAAAATGAAACGTTTCGTTTTTTTCCCCCATTAAATTGATGAAATTTCATTAGGAAACTAATTTTGGGTTAAGAAAGATCCATCTTCAATTTTTCCTTCTAAAATGGATACTGAATTTTTGTAAATATTTAATAATTATAAAGAAACAATTTGTAAGTATTGAAGGTTGTGTAAAGTATCATATCCCATGCCATTTGCACCAGAAATGGATAATATTGAAATTATATGATCATCGAGGTTTGTATGCTAAAAAGGAATGGTTTAGCAAGAAAAAAATACCAGATAAATAAAAATATTTTATATATACAATTATTAAACCAGTTATTAGATTTATATATATTATAATTATATAAATATTATATATATATAATAATTATATAAATATTGTAAATAACTCTTCTGGTTTTTCATATTAGATTAAAAGATGTTTTGTTGTACTAATTTGTGCTAGAAGACTTCAATTTATATGTTTTATATGGTGCAAAAAAAAATAAAATTACAACAGGTTAAACCATGATCAGGTAAGTTAGGAATTGATTCAAATACCACTTTTAACATAAGTTTATAGATTTTTATTTGACAAAATGTAAGTCCAATAGTAGTTTATTAACTGAAATTAAGCACAACAGCTTAAAAAATAAAGAAAGTCAAGCACAACAATATAAAATACAGTTTGCTTCCTAATCTCTGTAAGGAATCCTTACATATTTTCAAGACAGTTTCTTTTATAGTTTCTAGAACTAAATTTCTGATATCAGAAATGGCTGAAGATGGATCCAAGTGAAAAATTGCATAACTCTTGAGTATAATAAGTGGAGAATAGTATTACTACTTGCTAGTAGTAGTTACATTTTTATAATATTTCTGGTCATGATATTTTTGAGGACTTAAGGAATGACTTTTAAACTGCTATAGATTTCATAAATGCAACTTTACCATATATTTATATTTTCCATTATTCGATTCTGTTTCTCATTCATCCATTTTTCTGCTAGCTCTATAAAAAATCATGTTTATAAAAGTTTTCTGTTTGTTTTTAATCAAAAACTCATTTACTTCCAGGTCAATAGAATAAATGAGATTAAACGTTAACATAAAATAAAAACTGACTTCGCTTGATCGCTACCGCCGGCCGAACTACGAACTGTCGACGTCGTCCGTTGGCAGATGGCGCTCGATTGTTAACGTTAATCGATATTAAAAGTAATACCGGGACAAATATCAATATAAACAATAAGACAAGCGAGCAAATGTAGGGGGAAACCATTTTTGAAGCGTTATAACATTTCATTATAGTAATTCTACCGAGTATGCTTTCTCTTACAAGACCGACTCCGAATTTTGATTCCTGCTGACCCAACTACCTGTTAATTAAAATGTAGTCTTTTTCTTGCTTGCATTTTTAATTTTCCTTCGATTTTCAGTTATTTATATTATATAGTATGTTATATTGTTTAGCATGTAGCGATATAATACGCAATTTATGTTATCAGTGGTCGGCCACTCTTCAAGATTATTTGTTCTGCATGGCCAAATTGGAGTCAAACGATGATGATGTTTCAAATCCCGGTGTATTATACAGATTCTTTGATTTTGGCTCGGTGGAATGCAGATCGGATTGAAAAATTTAAAATTCGTGTAAACGTATAATACCATTTCTTTATTATTTGCCATTACATAGAGACAAGGAAGAATTTCCGGTAGAATCGCGTAATACTGTGGGAAGGACCTCGGTTGGCAGGAGTTGACACTGCTATTCCGGGTTTTCTTCCTGTGTTCGTAGAATCCTAAAATGTTAAACCACCGTAGAACCGTTCGTAAATAGGATTTTGAAGCGCCCGTTGGCCTCCGGAAACGTTTCTATCGACGCCCAATTAAAATCCCATATCTCACTGGCCAATTATAGGCCGGCAAACTTAAACTCGGGGTCCGCTTTATCCGTCGGAAAGGGTACGCGGGTGTTGTACCCGCTCTGTCACTTATTCCTCTCCTTCCCCCTTCCTCTCTTTTGATTGTTCTTGCAGCAAACAGGATTTGCGCATTACCGAGATTGAGTTGCGGGGGCGGAGGCCGGGGGGAAAGGGCGTGTCTCCGCTAACAGTAAATGATCACCCCCTCCGCCATCACTCCCTCTCTCTCTCTCGCCCACCCTCCCGCCTCCCAATTATCCTTATACGGTTTTGATTTAAATTTCCGTCCCGGCGAAGAAGAATAACGCGGCCCTCTCGACTTTATATCCCCGTTTTTATCCCCCTTTTTACTGGCGCTCTTTCCCATAAAAATTCGTCCCCTTTTACTGCGGCCTTACATTAAACCTCTCCGAAGGGGGGATTAAAAACATTCTGTAATTTTGTATTTTTCTCTTCCCTTTTTTGACCGCTACAAATTTGTCCCCTATCGGTAAACCGTAATCCACGCTGAATGTTAGATGTCGTGAAATATTAAATACAAATATAAGTTAAACGCGATAGACATTTTCCTGATCGAATTACTGTTAGTTAATTAAACACTTTTTACGCAATTTAGTTTTAATAAAAAAAAGATGTTTGTATTATAAAAAATAATTACGGTTATACGCTCGTTTTTCTGTATAATTGCGAGTATATCTCATTGTGCTTACATTTTATATCTTGATTTATTGAATATGGTGCACAATAATAAATAAGATATGGGTCGAATTGATTGTTTATGCCTGTCTGTATTTCTGAGTTACAAAAACCTCGCTCACCGAATCATTACGGAAAACCAGAGCTTCGGAAGCACATCAGCTTTTCTAAGCTTAAATATAATTTAAGCAGCGACCTCGTTAACAAGCCACATTCGGTAATGCATCGAGTAAGTGGGAGTGCTGACGGGATGTTTCGTCGGCGGCCGCCGTACTTCGCCGTGTCGGTATTCTACTGACGATGGCGAGACGCCGAAACCAGTGTAGAATAGGACCAAAAATATAAACAGAATCACTTGTCAAATTACAATCGCGCGAAAATTCAACAATAACTAGAACATACTGGAAATTCTAAAAGTTTTGACCTTTGATAAGATATAATGTACGAATAAAGGGTGCCGATAATTATTCCACAATGTTTCAAGAACTGTTATCTGTTACAGATAAAAAATTGATAAATTAAACGCATTGATAAATTTCAACAGAGAAAGAGACATATAAATCCTGCGTCCTGCGTTGTAAACACACTGGACATGTATCCTCCGAACAAAAAATAGCTTATTTTATTCTGAAAACATTTTCGCCAGAAGGGAGTAAGGTAGTAGTAACACAAAGTTGTGTTGATAGTAAATACGTTTGCAAATCGTAACCTGAAGGCAATCTTATACAATTGCTGCTAAAAGCCACCATGAAGTGGTTCCAGCTGGCCTTACTATTTAATTATGACACAGATTTAATGTATTTTTATGGGGATTCGCGAGGGATTTGAATATCGTGCTATCTTCATTCCTGTTTAAATAGACTAGTTTGGCCGGTTGAGGTACTTTTAGTGCTATAAATACGATTAGCACGATTACTCGGCACTTTTTTATATAAACAGTATATATATATATATATATAATATAGTATTAACCCTTGATTTGTTTATATTTTTTTCTTTTATTTTCAAGTTATAAAGAGTATGACAAGATAAAGCAGCGTGTGCAAGAAGATATGAGTGTTCAAATCAGCGCGCGCAAGAGGATATCGGTATTTTGTTAAAAACAGCAGGGGTTTTTTAAGGAATGCTAATTGGAAAGGCCGAGAATTGGCGTATGCAGGTTAGAGGTTTTTCTTGAAGGTTTCGGCCTTCTTCTGATGAGCGGTTTTCCCCTAAATAAAATGCGAGTGCCTCCTTAGAGGCAGAACCCAAGAGAACCCAATGAACTCAAGAGAGTACATGGGTCTCTGGCTAAGACTTGGAGGTACCTGGACATTCGATAAGGCCGGTATTATCAATCGGATGCAAGTGATAGAAACTAGGCAGATATAAGGGCTTACCCCCTTCATTGATGAAAAAAGAACTGTGGTTAGAAACTAAAAGGAATCTATACTCTGGTAATGACAGTAAATACTGCGACTGAAATAAACAAATCTAGATTGGCAATTAGGTCCCTTGGTAGAGAGGCAAGGCGGCAATCAAACTGGTAAAATATTTACTATTTATTTTGAAATATAAATAATAATAAATAGTTTTTATTACCATCGTCCAAATAAAATACCAAATCTGAATATTTGACTTCAATTGCATAAAATACGTATAATAATGCCATATAAGAAACGTATAAACTATGCCGCTCATGAAAGTAAAGTGCGTTTTGGAATTAATATTAAAATGGCAATTTATTGAAATAAATAAGAGCTTAATTTACAAATGCTTTATATGTTCCTTAGTGAAGCTAAATTTAGTTTGAAAATCGGTGGCCGAATACGCCAAAGTGTATTTACATGTCGCGGAAAATTTTTGAGAAAAGTCTATCTCACTATCTCACTTTGGGACCACTGACGGAGTATGGGACAAATCTGGGAAAATATTTGAAAAAACAACATTTTCGTTTGATCAACATCGTTTTTTAGGACAAGCGTGGCTCACTTTGGGTCCTCTGTTGAAGAACTATGGGAAAAATAGGTGAAGAGTTTTGAAAAAATAAAATTTTTAACCATCCTTTCCTGAAGGTTGAAAATATAGACTTTCTCAACCTTCCCTTATTCGATTCGCGCTCCAGTTGCAGGTGCATTCAGGCCTCTAGAAGTTCTACATTTTGCGACAGGAACGGTTTTCCTAGCTGTCGTAGAACCAAAGTTACGAGGAAAAAATCGATTCACTCAGCCTTCCCTTATCCGTTTCGCGCTTCCGTTGCACGTGCATTTAGGCCTCTCAAATTCTCTATCCTATCGCTATCGATTGCTGTTTATCGGGAACGCGAATCCGTCGAATTTCATAGTTATTTCAAATAAGTAAAAAATAGCCGTTTTAAATGCAATTTCCCTCCAGGCGTATGAACTAACGAGAATAGTTATTGGACCGGTCATAGAAGCGGAGTTCGGCTGCATCCGTAGAGTTTCAGTGTATTTCGTTCACAGCTAGACACTGTTTCGGCTACTGCAGTTCGGTGCAAATTGAGTCGTCTCAATTTATTTCACCTTATAGGGACAGTCTATAAATTTATATAAGTTTGTCCGGGTATTTATAAGAAAAAAAATGCTACAATATTGGAGGGCTGAATTTGCGGAGCGGCAATTAAGTTTGAGACGGCGCCGCCGGTTGATTAGAGCGCGGGGCCGTTGATTTGATTGAAGAAGGGTCGGCGGGCCCCTACGTGACCCCGTCCTCATTAGGCCCGGACCCACGCCGCAAATGTCCCCACCGCCCGCCCACGTTTTAACCCCTTTTCATTACGTCCCAACCGGTTCAACTTCGAAAATCGGACCGCCACCCCCTCCCACAAGAGAACTACCACAGAAGTCGTAGCCTGTTGAATTAAAACAACGACGTTTCGACAGTGCTCAATATTTCAATTGGTTTAATTTATGTCAAGCCCCATGCGCGCTATAATAGTACAGTAAAGGACATATATACCTATATATATATATATATATATATATATATATATATATATATATATATATATATATATATATATATATACCCGGAGGGTTTTGGTTCTGCTTCTACCCATCTTTTTTTAGTTCTCTCCTGTATAAGCCTTCCTCTCAACACTACCTGGCAACTTGTTAATATATATATATATATATATATATATATATATATATATATATATATATATATATATATATATATATATATATATATATATATATATATATATATCCCTTCCCCCTTTTACCCCTTTTCGTTATGTCCGCCCCTACACAAGTTTAGGTACGTCGAAACTCGGAACACCACCTTCCCCCTCTCTCTCTCTCTCTCTCTCTCGTGAAGTACCAATAAGTCTTAGGGGTTTTAAATTTGAACAATGTCGATTGGACGGTGCTTATTATTTCCGGTTATAATAGTGCAGTGAAATATACGCACGTTTATACTTGGGAACGGTCGCGCTTTTACCCATCTCGGGTAAGTCGGTTTGTATGCGATCTTGCAACAGCGTTGAGCCGAATAACGTTTTTTTTCTCAGGTATTGTTGATACTCGGTGGCGCTTACGTAATCGCATCGCGTACGTACCTTGGCGTGCCCGTGAAGAAAAATTCCGGTCTGGAAGCCGTAGAATCTAAAGTCGGGATTTTAATACTTCGTAAGAGTGCTGAGCTGAATAACGCTTTTTATTCGTTTTATATTAACAATATTCGGCCGCTCGGTGACGGTTTAGAAAAATCCTGGCTAGAAGCCGTAGAATCTGAGGTCGGGATTTTAATACCCTGTAAGAGCGTCGAGCTGAATAACGCTCTTTCTTGGTTAATATTTATGATATTCGGTCGCTCTTATCTCAAAATTGCATCGCGTACATACTTTTACGCGCCTTTTACGGGCGGCAGAAAAGACGATGGGACTTTCAATTCGCCGTAATTGTTTAATATACGTAAATATAATTACGGGAAGAAATAAATAATGAGGATTGAGGAAGAGGTAAGGGGGAGCCGAGCATAAGTGAGAGCCCATTAAATAATAGGAATCGGGCGGGGGACGGGGTTAGTATATATCCGTCACTTAACGAATAATACGCCTACTTAATGTAGCGGTGTTATTTATAGGGTGAGGTTTTATCTGCGGGTAAGGGGGCGCCGGGGTTAAACATTGGTAGGGAAGGGAGGGCGGCACCCTCACTCTCCCGCTTCCATCGCTCCCTCTCTCGCTGCCATCGCTCCCTCTCCCACTACCATCGCTCCCTCTCTCGCTCACTCCGGCCTCCCCAATCGATAACAATCGGCTCCTCCTGTTTCCCGTTGGCTCCTTGGCCTAGCCCGGTCAAACGCTACAGCCCTCCGACCCCCCCCCCCCACATCACCCGCCCACTCCTTTTATAGCTTTTCTTTCGGTTACGACTCCTGTTTTTCTTTTGTTAGCCCTTTTGTCTCTTCTCTTTTTCTGCGGTCCTTTTTCCGACTCGATAGGCCGCACTGCGCACTCAATTGTTGGCCCAAAAATAACTGTCGCATTTTCGAAACGGTTACAATATATATGTCTCATTCAAAATGTCTTCGTCCCGAATATTCCATCATTCGAAAAGATTGTCTCTAAGCGGAGTGAATAGTAGCGGTGTTTCGTATTTCCAGTGTTCCAAATTTTTAAAAAAAACATTTTCGATTTTACAACCTTCCTTTTATTGGGTAAGTTTATCGCGAAAATTAAAAATAATATCGAAATTTAGGGAATATATATATATATATATATATATATATATATATATATATATATGTTTTGTGTGAATGACAATGCCGAATTAGGTAATACAAATGTACATCATTTATGGAATTGTAGGCTCTAGAGAAACAGTCGCCGGCAGTTCACAAATTCTCCGTTTTACGTGGATGGGTATTGATTTAAATAGTACTAAGTATCTATTATTGCAGAGATACATATGTCTGGCCATTTCCTGAAGTTTGAATGTTTAACGTAATTTATGAATTACGTAACCTGCTCTGGAGGTTACATTTGCTTTGGTTACATCTAATTTCAATTATTTTTAATAAGTAAAAATAGGGGCTTTAAAAAATATTTCCCTCCAGCTAAAAATGAACTAACGGGAATAACTATTAAAAGCGGAGTTCGGCTACATCCGTTGATTTTAATTCCGATATTTAGATCACGTGGCTATATCTCATGCAGGCGCCTGCAAGGACCATTGGGGATGTCGTCGGAAGTGTTATTAATTTCGAAAAAATAATGTATCGTAGCTATAAAAAAAAGTGAGTTGTACAATAATACAAATGGTCCGTGTTGTTAGACGAATTTGAAATTCGATAGAGGGGAGATAACAACTAATGAATGACACCCGTTAAATAACCGATTGAAACTATCGCCGTGCCAAACGTTGGTAGGGATTGGGATAGCGGCGCTGATTTTTAATTGTGTTTCAAAGCCCCTCATTAAATGGGGGAGTGGCCGGGTCCCCATTTGAATTGTGTTCTTTTGACGACCTCCCATTTGGGGTCCGGGACGCGCCCCGAATATAGCGGTTCAGGGCGAATTGATCAAAATCCAATAATGCAATCGGGGCTTTAAACCAACTGGCAATTTGGCACGGATTCGGGCAAAGATTGAGCCCAAATACAACTATGGAAACTCGGCCACGAATTTCTGGATTTAATATAACGCCCGATGTTTTTTTTATCGCACTGGATATTGTGCGAATTTAAAGATTTCAACACAGAATTGAAAGAAAAAGAATAAAGAATGCGAGGAGAAAAAATAAAGAATAAAAGAAAGTCGTTTAGAAAATGCAACGAATAATTGGCGGAGAATTAAATCTGAATTCTAAAACTGCAGGTTACAAACTGGGCATTTATCGCAGTACCATAATAGCTATCTAGTTCCCCCATAAATACTTGTTTTCTCGTTGTCGATTCGTTTCACACAATTATAAAATGTAATAGTGCCGATTGGATGCTTTATCAATGCGTCATTGAACCGACATGCGTAAGTACGAGTTTCCTGAAGCGGACTTCTACCGATAATGATGAGAAACCGAAACCTGTTTTTATTATATTATTCGTAATTTTATGCGTTTAATATGTAACAAAACCTGGACAATTGTAGCCTTGGACAAAGGGGAGTTAAGGGGATTAGCACGTATATATTAACAAATGAATAAGGGAGGCAATGGAGATGCACAAGTATAAATTTAATAGTGATGCGGGGTATATTATTAGTAAAAGATGTCGTTAAACGATTACGGGAACTAATCTAATGAGGATTAGGAACACCCCACCACTTGTATATAGAGTTCGGTGGGACCCTGGTGACGGAACCGTTGAAGGTTCCGAAACGTCGGAAGCAGACCGCAGCCAGGGGGGAGCCCCAGTGGGGGAGGGAACTCGTTCGGGTGTTTCTCGAAACCGGGAACAACCTCGGACAGACGCCGGTTCCAGATTCAGCCGTCCGAATTTCAGGCCGTTTTCCCCCCTCCCCCCGGTGCAAAAAACCAATGTTTATGATCAGTGAAAAAAGGCGATACCAAATTTTACTACAAATTCGAAGTCGGGTCTGCCCATTAGGAGCAGGGGTAAGGTAACCGGGCAGGAGTGGAAAGCAAAATATTGGAACGGAGTGCTCTAACCGGTTAATTTAACGATTGCCGTTTGGCGGGGTGCCGATTTAAATAGGAAATACCCCGGCCCCACTTGGGCCAGGAAAGAGGGAGAGAGAGTGAGAGAGAGTGAGAGGGAGGGGCAAACCCAATTGTCCCCGCCCCAGCCCCCGGTCCAATAAAATTCGATCGGGCTTAACGCCCGGCGCCTCTCAAATAGGTTGATGAGCGCACCCCGCCCCACCCTCCGTATCTCCTTGATTGATTGATTGATTCCAACCGTCAATTGGATGAGAGGTTGATTCGATTCCGGCGGCCTAAGTAACGGCTTTTGTCGCGGCTCAAAAAAAAAAAAGAATTAGTTCCGGATCGCTCTCACCCCTCGACGCTTCCGGCTTAGTTAACAGTACTCCCGGCCGACACTCGGAGATAGTTCGATTACCCGCTAATAGCCTTACTACGGCTATTTCATATACCCTGCAGAGTTATTTCTACAATAAGAACGTTTCTATTATCCGAGTCATTCCCCGGAATAAATAAGCTCTTGCAAGATATATAAACGGGACGAGGAGCCCAAATAAATATAAAATTTCCGGGCTGCTCGAACCGACGGTTTGTGTATTATTTGGTCATTCGTTTCGATTTTATATCGCCCGTTATCAAAAAAGATGACCGTGAACGGGATGGTACGCGGATAACTATGATTTTTGGAAAAATCGGTTATAGAATTCTTACAAGAAAAAAAGAGACGCTATATAATTGAAAGGCTTAACAAATATTACACATCGTTTTACTAAGAAATATTGCGGCGAAGTACAAAACGGAACAAAAATAATTTTCGAGAAGTCTCGCTGTATACTGCATTTATATTTTTCTTACTTGTTTTTCGTTTTTAGGGCGTAAAATAATTAATCGTCCTAGCAATTTTCCAATTTCAGTATCTAAAACTGGTTCCCAATTTTTAACAATTTATATGGACAAAAACCGGATTTCAATCCTCCTCTTTACAATCACGATTATCCGGGCCCTTCCCGCCGATTTGCGTTTGGGCGGTGTCCCGCCACTATTTGAGATTCCGAAGGGTGAATCCGTCGATAGGGTAATAGTGTTACAAAGTGCGGCAGGAAATTGTAGTGCCGGTAACTAATTGTGAGGGTGGATTAGTTCCGCACGAGCCGTCAATAACGGGGTGCTCTACCACTCTTTCACTTCCGGCGGCCTTTCACTAACGAGACTGCAGAGTTTCGCTCGGCGTTGTTTAAACCGAAATTTCCAATCTCGATTCTATATCGATTCTATACCTCTTCATGATTCTGGAAGCCCGCGACAAAGAGATCAGTTCGGAATCTAACGCTGGGTTCACGGGACGCGTCGGAATTATATATACTGACGCGTTGCATCAGTTTAACGAGAGAAATATATATCGAGGTTTATTTTTTTTCAAAAGTTTTGTAATTTTGTACGGTGTGCGCCAAATTGACATATAAGGCAGTATTGAGAGCAAACCGTTCACAAATACGACACAGAAACGATATTGAACTAAACAAAACTAGAAATTATTTACGGTGTTAAATTTGTTTTCACCGCTTTATTGTCACAACTAAAAAGAAAACTGAACTTAAACTACAATACACACTTAACACCCTAACTACAACAATGTAAAATAGAATAAGCGACATTGATGTTCGAGTAGCACTAATAACGACATAAATAACACATTTTACCACGCACCGGTTACACAGTAATAGTGATTTATAAAGTAGGGAAGTAAGTAACTTTACTTTATAAAATTTATAAAGCGAAGTTACATCAAGTTAAAGCCTATAGTAATAATTACTTACCAAATACTCGAATGTCGTATTTTGGCCAAGTTTGGCAGAATAAATCATTATAAATCAACTTGCCGTAGTTGAATATATCTTTTATGTATACAGAAATTTAAATTGCCACGGGGAATTTTATGAAAACCAAATAAGAATATTTTAAAGAATGATACGAAAATTAAGAATTAGAAAGTCGATTAAATTTTTAAAAAATGCCACAGATACTGTATTATATCATCGGTGCTAAAAGGTACGATGAAGTATCTTGATTTTGTATCGGAAAACTACGAAATTCTTCCCAGTGTTATAAATTCCAACTGGAACGAAATTATTTTATAGCGAAATGTCGGGTGGGATAAAATTTAGCCGCAAAGTGTAACCGGGGCCGTTCGAGGGGTAAAATATAGGCCGGCAATAGGCGGAATTAATCGGAACAAAAACTATTTTGGTTGGTAAATTGGCGGCGGGCTGTTCACGTCCCGCCGAGCAGCTATCATTCGATTACGCCCGTTCGGTTTCGAATTACGGCGTCCGCATTTGCACGGCCGGCAGGAACCGACAAAGGGAACGGTGCAACGGGCGCATCCTCCCTCCCTCCCTCCCTCCATCCCTCCCTCCCTCCCTCCCTCCACCGCATCCCTCTATATCTGTCTCTCTCTCCGCTCGCCGCATCCAATTGTGTGTTAAAACCGGGCCCCGAGCAGAGACACACGCGCGCCTCCCACCCACGCCACAGCGCAGGGCGGACAAAAAATAGGGCTCGCCGACGAAACGGAAAAAAAAAAACGGGAAAAAATAACGTTTGACAGTCGCTTAACCCGCTAATCCTTCCTAATTTCATTAGCCGCTGTGGAAAAAATGTCCGCGAAAAATAATTTCCCTTACGTGACCGCTCAGAAAATGCCGAAATTAGAGGGGTAATTTTTTTTATTTTTTTTCGCGGCTTTCCTAACATTCCCGCGATTACACGCCCGTTGGGTTAGGAATCATTCATGTCATATATATATATATATATATATATATATATATATATATATATATATTAACCCAGTTTCAAGAAGAGGAATAAAATACCGAATTCTTAAAGCGAATACATTCTTACCCTCCTTCTATCCAGCGATAAAAATAGATAACTTTTTATCCAAATTCACAACACGGGAATTTGTACAAAAACTGCAGTAATACAATGTACGAATACAAAATTGATAATTAATAAAAGATAATATTCGTGTTTAAATTAGTCATTTCAAAAGAATGCATCTCTCAGTGTTATATAAAGTGAGCTGTACAATAATATAAATCGCGTAACGTCAAGTGTACAAATGTATCAATTGATTATCAGTATAGCTTTCCGTTCACAATTAATAGGGGTTATATAATTAAAACGACAATAACGATACGGTTTCGATTTACGGAAGTGAGGCGGACGTTCGTATTTGTGCGCGGTCTGTGAAAACTACATTTGGGCCGTTGCCGAGTGGAATTATTGACAGTCCGTCAGAAATGTCCGCTAATTGTATACATATCGACACAAATCCATACCGGCCGGCCTATTTGCGGATAACAGGCTGCCTTACCGAATTTTATCGCACAATCAAAACAAACGAACAGAAAGTTACGGAAAAGAAAATTAGAACATGTCAATAACCTGAATGAAAGTGAACCGGAAAAAAAATAATTTCGTAGATTTCGTGTGTTTCTGTCTACTCTCGCTGGTTTGGTCTTTTGCTAGACCGGTTTCGGCTGCTCGACATCTTCAGTAGCGGTGTTAGTTACATTGGCACCTTGGATGTTTTTTGGGCATTCTCACTGCAATGTCACTGTCACTTGTACTACGGGGGTTGTCTTTTTGGTCGCGTGTATATGTATGTCTTGTTATTGTGTTTTTCGGGGATGTTGTTTGTCTTATTTGGGTTGGGAGTGATTTTGTTAATCGGCTTAAGTCTTTGTCGGAATATATATTTGATCACAAAACTGGCCACAACTATTAGGTTCTGACTTCCAAATATATGACATGAAACCTATTTGGTATTGTGTATTTACGATCATAAATTCCCCCCCTCCAATTTTTCTGGTCCCTGATGATCCAAAATTTATTGAGAAAAATTTATTTTTAGTAATCTAGTTAATAGGTGCAATGCATCCAACGAACTTTAGTTAAGTACATTTCCGCACCACCCTTAGGGGGCGCTAGTTAATCCGTGCAAGTGCACCCAACGAACTTTAGTTAAATACATGTCTGCACCACACTCAGGGGGGCGCTAGTTAATCGGTGCAAGTGGACCCAACGAACTTTAGTTAAGTACATTTCCGCACCACACTCAGGGGGGCGCTAGTTAATTGGTGCAAATGCACCCAACGCACTTTAAGGAAACACACGAAATCTACGATATCCCGACCCTCGCACGCCACAAAACAGGTATTCTAAAACTTATCCCCCCCCGCGAATCTCAATTGTCCCGATTAATCATTATTATTTGCTAACTCCATTTGTACAGACGCCCCAATTACGGAACAAATTACAATTCACCGGTAAGTCTTGACAGCGACACTTTCACACATGCCAACAAGAAGGCAGAATCAAATAAAAAATAATCGCGCCGGAGGAAACGCAAAATCGGCGATAATACTAATAAATATTTTGCTTCATGTTTTTCAAATTACGAAAGTATAATTTGCGCGCGAATCGGAAGCTGTATTTATAATATATATATATATATATATATATATATATATATATATATATATATATATATGCGCTTTTTATTTAATTTATTTTCGGAGGGAACGAGCGGGCGGAGGGGGAGGTGTGGGCGAAGCCACAAACGCGAAATTCGAAGCCGGGAGTAATTAATATTTATTTAAGCGGAAGAGCAAACGGGCGGGAAGCGAGAGGCTTTGTGCAGTGTAAGCGGGCGGATTAGCCCTGCATCCACCTCGCCTCCAACCACCAAATAAACCCTTAATTTTCGCATTGTACTCCTTTCACCGGCCCGAAACCGGCGGTTTGGTTCCGCACGTGTTCATGCCGCATACGAAACTGACGCGCGATTTCCACTCATTTACTGGATAACGACTCAAGTCGTTTCCAGGCGTTCGATGAAACAATCGCAACATCTACAGCGGCCATACTCGGAGGAGAATTGAGTAAAACATACTAAACATA
Organism: Lethocerus indicus; assembly: GCA_019843655.1. Lineage (NCBI taxonomy): Eukaryota > Metazoa > Arthropoda > Insecta > Hemiptera > Belostomatidae > Lethocerus > Lethocerus indicus. The sequence goes on from JACDQD010000001.1 coordinate 35,948,799, forward strand.
ATGACGGGCCCAACATCGCCGACCACATTGCGGCCACGAAACAAAAAACATAAATAACACGAATTGTGGAATCATGCCCAGGCAGGAAGGGCAGGGAGATGGGCATAATAGAGAGCTTGGAAATATTTAAAAATAAACAAAACAAAATAATAAATGAGATAGTAAATTCCCAGAGTGACCCTATATTCACCACGCTAATGCGACTAATGACCTCATATATATACTATATATATATATATATATATATATATATATATATATATATATATATATATATATATATATATATATATATATATATATATAGTATATAAGTAGTATATAAGTTAGCGACAGTGCCACCAAGAAACAATAGGAACCTTTTCCAGTTAGGTTCGTGGCACAAACTCCCTACTCGAAAATTCAATTTTTCATTGTGCTTTTCTTTCACATATTTATGGTATGCAACGTGAAAAAGTAACGTTACCTGTGGTCGTTCGCCGCACGCCAAGGGAAAAATATGTTGCGGTGAATACATAATTTACGCCGAATACAGCAATGCGATGTATTCGAGAAACCCGACCTAGCGTTTAAAACTCGAAACCCCACCGACGATTTCTATATATTAGGGACTGAGGAAAAATTATTCGTTTCGGTGCGGAATGTGGCGCGTTGAGTTCCCCGACGGCCTTTGCGGTCTTTCGGATTCGGTCAGTGGAAAAAAGCGATCGTTTGGCGACGAAGAGGTCTCGACCGGTCATGAGCCAAAGGTTAAGCCCTTTGTCTCCTTATGAAATCTGGAAATTTCACGTTTGACCGCCAACGCCGGACCGGATTCGTTCATTTATTTTTTTTTAATTATACTATATTCGGACGACCGCTGCCATTGTGCAGAAATCTTGGAATGAATTACGTACAACAAATAACTGTATTTGTTTTTCGTTGGCAGGGCAGTTTGATAGCTAACCGAGATGCGCCGTTTAGTCGGATATAAGTATTGAAATACAACAATATAACGAGAAAAGAATATTATAAAAGCTTCCACAATATACGTATACTTAACTGACGTTGTTTGCTGTTGGTGTTGTTATTTTTAATAGGTAATACTGCGAAATGTTATAGTGTCGCAAACTGAAATTAAATTTTTTTTTTATTCAGATCATACTGCGTGTAAGCGGTATTTGGAATATGACTCGGCTTTTGTTGCCCACGACAATAGAGCGGGATCGATTTATATTTGCATGTTTATTTCATTAATAAAGAAAGTGCGGGAGTTGAGTAAGGCGTGGGGGCGGAGGCGTGGGTTAGGGATAAGGACGTTAAATATCAAGGGGGGGATAAAGTTGGATATTGGGCGGGATGAAGAGGGCCACCTGGGTCCACAACCTCCCCATCAAATTTACTCAACCCAATCCCCCAATCCCTGATTCAGCCCACTCTGATTTCACCTTCCTTGTTATCCCGCCCTCCAAACAATATTAAACGTCGCTTGTCTCTCTCCCAAATTTTATAGAATTTTTTTTTTTATTTCTTGTAAACTCCTCCTTTTTGATTATATGTACAATTGCGGAATTACTTCATTGATCTTCATTATATAAATATTTATTTTTAACTTATCCATTTATTTAAAACCGCAACACTGTACTAACGTTTCGATCAAAATTGATACCCGATCATTTAAGGATTCAAAATTAATTACCGTTTCTAACACTATTTTTCATATTTGCTTTTCTTTTGAAGTAGAACTACTTTTGGCAGGGTACCAACAATTTGCGAGCGATACGAGGAAGTGATAGTATTTTTTTTATTAACAATGGCGCGCTAGTTAAAAAGGGCCGGGGCAGTATGGACCGACTGAAAAGAAAGAATAGAACAGAAGATTACAACTACCAGGACCTCGACTGTAACGGAAGTCCAAGTCAAAATTAGACAACCAGCTTACAATTTACGAAACCGTATTGAAATCGGCGTCGGCGCACGGACTCCAACTACGGGGTTCCGCTTCCGACATCGCCCCCATCCGGAGATCGGAAATCAGAAGTCCTCCGAACCATCCTTAATACTGCCCGGTATGTCTCCAATCGCAGGATCCATCGCGGACTCATCATACCGACAGTGGACGAAGTCGCGATATCCCGGTTCCTAATAAGTTCCAAATTGGAAATTCTCAAAATTCACAAAGTACAAAAATAAAAGGACCAAAAAACCAACCGATTTTGCCTTTCCAAAGCCGACATACGGACGGGTGAGGGCGGTCCACGCTTTGGGTGTGCGCGTGACAGGGGGCGGCACCGGAGCCTTTTAACTATAAGTTAAGTTATTATAAGTTTAAATTATAAAATGCCCACTCTTTCGGAAGCACCCGAAGTTTTACTAAACGCCCGTCCTAGGTAACTAAATAATAATATTCCAATTAGTATACAGGGGTTTGTCAACTCGTCTAGTTTAATCAGTTGAAATTCAAATAGGGCAGGGAGAAGTTTCGAACCGGGGTGCAACTAGTTCCGGATAGTTTGGAACAGGTTAGTTTTCACCGTGTTCTCGTCCCGTCCGGGCCAACAAGTTAACACACTTGTTCGACCTTAACGAGACAACCTCGACAGTAAAAGTGAAGACAGGAGCGTCCAATGTACCCACCGAGTGACCCCACTGCTTCGAACGTTTACTGAAACTGCCGAAACCGGTCTAGCCAATGATCTAACCGGAGGCGACGAGATTGAGAAAAGGACCGATTGACCGAAACTAAATAAGTTTCACAGTTGCGGGCTCATTTTCACGGTTGGTTCCTACCGCGGCTGTCGCTCAGGGCAAACTAATAAACAGTTCGGACAGTTTCTTTTAGTTAATTCTCATTGTCCGGGTCGTATTTTTGAAACGTTTTATCTCAATAATACCCGGTGACCGCTTCTTTGAACTTAAATTTGGAACTGAGTTTCGACTGTTATCCTTCAACGCGGGCTCGTTCTCGCCGTCGGTTTCAAACAGAAAATCTTCGTCAGGGACACTTTCCCCGTATCCGGGCAAAGCGCCCTATCCGTGTCTCTAAAAAGGCGGAGAAATTTAACATAATAATACGACACGGCGATCTTTAAAAAACGAACGAAACGGTGCCATTAACGTAGCTATATAAATAAAGTAAATTCTGCAGAACGCGACGGCAGCGATGGTGGCGGCCAGATACGCATTCATTTCTCTCTTAATACAGTCCTCTCTTCGGACTTATTATACCGTAATACGCATACTGTTTAAGCGGATTTTATATCAAACTCTTGCTGTTTTGATTTTTAAGTACAAACTAAATTAAAAAGTATTATTTTGTTCACTATTTCCAACTACTATTTAAAACTAAATTACTATTAGATCTAAAACTACTATTAAATTTCATGGCAACAATCAGCGATTTGGAAGTAGCACTAGTAACAGTTGCAAAAAAAACACTTTCTTTCGAAATCGAAATCTTTTTATTTACTCTCTGAGGGCCTTATTATCGTAGCAGGTACAAAGTAAACAAAAGAGAGCGGGCGTTGTTAAACAGCCCGTTGTTATGTCATCGCTGTTCGCGTTTCTCGGTCGTCCCCCCTCTTGATTTATCCGGTTTTATTGTCCGTGCGGCGTTTACGTTTGGCCGTCGTGTGATTGGCAGGCGGGCAGGCTCCGGCCGCTGGCCGTGACAAGCCCCGGCCCCTCCTACTTGTTGATTGACTCTGACATAAACCCATTAAGCGGTGTCCGCCACCTGGGGGTCATCCCGCCCTCCCCTTAAACACTGCCCCACCCATTTCCCGCCCCCATTTTTATGCAACATTTCTCTTGTTTTTGTTTTTTGCCGCCGGACTATATTCCTTAACGAATTGTTTTGATCCTCAAAATCAGTCGCCGCGAAGCCAATACTTTTTCAGTACTCCCTTGGACGGTGCCTTGGATAGATAGGGAGGAAAAAAAGATTTTTCCGTGTTGAATAAAAATTAGTCTGCGAGGGGTTGGAATACCGTAGATTTCGTGTGTTCCTGTCTCCTCTCGCTGGTTTTGTCTTTTGCTAGACCGGTTTCGGTAGCTCGCCATCTTCAGTAGCGGTGTTAGTAACCTTTGGCACTCGGATATTTTTCCCACCCCCCTCAACTCAAATAAGACAAACAACATCCCCCAAAAACACAATAACGAGACACGTATACATACACACTACAAACAGACAACCACCACGGTACAAGTGACAGAGCAGTGAGGACGCCCAAAAAACAGTGCCAAAAGTGACTAACACCGCTACTGAAGATGGTGAGCAGCCGAAACCGGTCTAGCAAAATACCAAACCAACGAGAGGAGATAGACACACGAAATTTACAAACATTAATTAGTCAGTTCCTTTAAGTTTATTAAATAGTCTTCAGGATGCGGGGCTTCCGAAATCGTGAAAGCAAGCTTTCGGCGAAGTCGCATCGTTTGTACATTGCTTTCAGTTTTTGTACGGTTGAAGGGGGCATCCGATTGATGGACTGGTGATAGGCGACACCGAACCCCGCCCTAGCTGGATAAACCGATTAAACCGAAACGGCCCGAGCAATTAATAGGCCCGGTTTCAAACAGCCCGACTACACTGCCACTTACGGCCCAACCGATAGTATAAAAACCTAAATAGTATAATTCAAGCCGGTATAAATATCGTAAATCAAAATAGTTAAGTCAAATCAATAATTCTGTTTTATTAATAACGATCACTTTTTTCTTTGTAAAAACACCCTCCGCTCATTTCATACATCGTATAAATTAAATGTTTTCGCTATTTTTGCACCACCATATTGGACAACAGAAATAGTCCGGTCAAGCGCATAACGGGATACTAGGATAATTGCGCTGCTCTACATAAGCACTGAGGAAATAAATAGTCTTGTCAATGAATGAAGTGGATGTATTTAAGCTAAATCGATCATTCTGTTATTTTAATAAAGATCTATCCATTTTTCTTTATAAAACACCTCCTACATTTTATTCGTCGTATAAAGTAAATGTTAACTATTCTGCCCCCTTTAAAAAAATAGTCCGGTCAAAGAATAAAGCCGATGTATTTGAATTGGAGATTGAGCAACTAAGGGTCCCGGGAAAAGGGAATATTACAGGTAGTTAAAGGTTGTTGGGGGAGAAGGGGGATAAAGGTGTAAAAGAGGGCAGAAGGGGTCAGATCTGCGGGGGGCCGTGCTAAAGACAGCGAGTTATTGAACGGAAACAAAAGAGGGAGCCGCGGGGGGCTGGAACTTCTGCTCGGCTGGAGGGGCCTAATCCGACGGGACGGCACTTGTCAAAAACACGAGAAAAGCCGCCCCCGCCACCGCCCCCGCCCCCGGCCAGTTCGCCCCATTGTCCTACCACCGCCCATTGTTTTATCACCTCTTGCGTAACGCGCCCTGCAGTACGCGTGTCGGCGTTTCGCGGCCCGCCCAATACATATTGAAGAGCGGAATTTGACGGAACGAAAAACCGCGGTTTTCGCGAAATACGAAAGGAAATCATTTACGCCCGCTTTGGGCGGCCTCTGGCAAACGTACAGACAGGATTTATATTCGGTTAAAACGATTAGCACAGTTCTTCTGTAATTATATTGGCACAAAAGCTTCCATTAATATTTCCTGGTCTTATGGGGGAACTATTGGGTTGGCAACTAAATATTTGCGGTTATTAGGTACCCGTTTATAACAGTTGTTTGTTGATTGAACAATGAATAAAAAATAACCCTTCTGCCCCGCGTCCGACCGCACGCTATACAGACGTGCACTTTCACTTTATTCTACGATTAAAGTCTTCATCGAGATCCTCATAATGTATGTTGTGGCAAAATAATTGCGGATTTTCGAAGCATGCGGAGCTTCGCGACGCGCTTTTACCCTCACGAAAATAAAAAACGCAAATATGACAATAATGTTCGTTCTGTTTCAATCGATGTCGACCCGACACTATTAAACGGTTTGGAGTCGAGTTTTTGCTACCGAATGTTTCATAGCCTACGTAATGAGGCGTGAAACCCTATATATATATATATATATATATATATATATATATATATATATATATATATATAGGAGCGGAACGAAAAGAAAAATAATTGCGACGGCCGTTTTCGCGAAATCTCGAAAATAGATTACTGTAGGTTCGTGATGTTTCTGTCTCCTCTCGCTGGTTTGGTCTTTTGCTAGACCGGTTTCGGCTGCTCGCCATCTTCAGTAGCGGTGTTAGTCACTGTTAGCACTTTGGATGCTTTTTGGGCATCCTCACTGCACTGTCACTTTCACATGTACTGTAATGTTTGTTAGTATGTCAGTCGTTTATATATATATATATATATATATATATATATATATATATATATGTATGTGTGTTCTGTTATTGTTGTTATATGTTGTGTTCTGTTGTTATTGTTATTGACAGAAACATCACGAACCTACAGTATTCCAACCCCTCGCAGACCACAAAACAGGTATATCAGAAAATAGATTACTTTTGAATACCCTTATGCGCGATACGCGAGGGTTCGGAATATTCTTCTCGATCTTCCCGTCCCACTCTCTCCGGTTAGGCCTTTCGCTAGACCGGTTTCGGCCGCCCGCCATCTTCGGTACCTGTTTCTGTCAGTAGGGTGGTGAGTCACTCTGGTATATTGTGGGGCATCCTATCTGCACGCTCACTTAACTGGGAGGTTGTTACGTTATTTATATACATATATATGTATACACACACACACACACATATATATATATATATATATATATATATATATATATATATATATATATATATATATATATAGGAGGGGACACTCTTGGACGACACTCTGGTTAGTTCAGTCGACGGCCGTGCCCCGAACCAAATTCCTATGTTATTATTCAGTTATTTAACCCTTTGAACACTTCTTAACTAATATATATATATATATATATATATATATATATATTCTCAGTTCTCAGGTTTACTGTGGCGGTTGTCTCGTACTGACCTTTCCAATCGAATATAAATAAATAACAATTTTTATGCTACTGGAAACTGCAACTCATGGACTGCGATCAGTTGTCCAAGTGTGCGAATTATACTTGCCCATTGACAAAAGGAATGAATCGGTTTTGAGCGAACGAACAGAGATCTGAAGCCAGAGACGGCTGTATTTAGGTTTGGGACTTGTGGCGTGTTATTAAAGCGTATCGAGGACACTCGGATGAGCTTTTGTGTCGCGGGCGAAAAATTGGCTCCCTATTTCACGGCCCGACTAGCCCCCCTCTTACAAACCGCCGCCGATAGAACAAAAAAATGATATTTTATATTAATATTTTATTTAATGGAACGTTCTTTTATACGGGCCGTCGACCGGTCGTTCTTTGACATCGACGCGAAAGTCCCCAATTTATTTGGTAATGTTCGGACCGAGAGAAGAACGCTTGGGTCGTTTATAAACCAATATTTAATGATCAATTTGTCTCGAAATATAGACGTATATTTACCACTTTAGGTCTTTATTTACTTCTTCTAATTTTAATACATTTTCTTTTCTCTTTTTATAGTCACGACTAGAATTTTAAATATTTTATTTAGCGACAGCGCGATTTGATAGTAAGGTATCTTGAGCTTACTAGATAGTAAGGAAATCAATCGGCCATATCCTCTTAAGGCGGGATTTTGAGGAAGGTAACACCAGGAGAGACGTCGGACCAAAGGAGTGATGTGATAGTTTCAAACGGATATATATCGGGAAGCCGCTAATTCACGGACGAACGGAACTTTCAAATCGGAACGGATCGTGCGGTCGTACGGAAACGTAAGGACGATTAACGATTTTACGAGGGATGAATTTCGCAACCATTGAATTTCGTAGGAGTTAAACTGTTTGGTGGATCCGCACAACTCGATTCGGTACGCCCAGTTAGGTTTAAAAATACAGTTGTAAATTGACAATTAAATAACATTTTTTGCAAAAAAAAAAGCGCGGAGCCGAAACCGAACCATGGAAAGATTCCGTAATGCTTCTTTGCGTTCTGTAATGCTTCTACGCATTCCCGGTTTGCCGCTTACGGCGCCGTGCACTGCTAGAACAAAAAATTATTTTCGAAGCGGCGACCTTCTGTCGCCGCTCTCGCTTTCTGTCCGTTTGTAGACATTTTTCGGTGTCTCGCCATCGTCAGTACCCAGATAGACAGTTATAACATAAAGCGGACGCTGCGTTGACAGGTTACAATATTATGAACTCGATTATAAAGCGTACAGGCGTGAATATGTAGGCAAGAAATAAATTACAGTTCTCCAACAATCTTGTCGCGGGAAAATTAGCTATTCTCATTATTTATTAGTTTAATTAGTATTAGTTAGTTGTTTTTTGCGGGCAAACGCGGGGGGTAAGGAATATTGAATGTAGTCGATAGGCGGTGACACACTCGGTGCCTTAGCAGAAGCAGCGCAGGCCAATATTGAAACCGGGAATATTAATTATTGTATTAATTATAAATATTTATCGCGGTAAACGTGACAGCGATAAATCGGCCACAAAACAATTTCCTTCATTATAAACTGTTCCGCCCAAAAGTGAAAAAAGACTATAAGTAATAATTACATTGTAAAATCGGGTTAATACCTATAAACGATTAGGCTCTTATTCGTGTATTTGTGTAATTTTTAGCCACCGCACTGGAGTTCACCACCTTCTCTCGTTCAATCAGTGGAGTTGATTCCGGTCCGCCACCAAGATTCGAACCCTAAGTACCTAAGTCCCCGGAGCGAACATCGCGAAGTATCGCGTATGATGGAGTGAAGCGCCTGTAATCCATCCAGTGACTTGAATGACCATCCCGAGTTTATACCGGCACTGTAAATACGTGAAATAAAATTCCCAATATCCATTTATATAAATATAAAAGGATAGTTTCTACATAAATATACAAAATTTGTAATTGGAGTCGTCACGTAAACGAATCCCCGTATGTGTATTCTATTCCAAGAATAATGCAAGCTTAATTCTATAATTTCATGTATTTTATCTGGTGATTAAATTTATTCCAACTACAGCAGCAACTCTGTCTTTTCCTTCACAACTAATTCCTCTCTACAACAACTACGCGAAGGGAACGCCGCTTTTAACTATTGATTAAATATTAGTCTCACAATCTTTAGTAGCGGTCACTTTTGGCACTTTGGATGTTTTATGGGCAACCCCACTGCACTGTCACTGTCACTTGTACCGTGGTGGTTGTCAGTTTGTCGTGTGTATGTATACGTGTCTCGTTATTGTGTTTTGGGGAATGTTGTTTTCCTTATTTGAGTTGAGGCGGTTTGTGAGGTTCGACCGGGGTTTCTTGTTCATTTTCATCAGCTTGGTTATTGCCCTGGCAGGATATCCGTTATTTCTTGCTATTTGGACGATTGTTCTGTGTTCCTTATCGTATTTTTCATTGGATAGGGGTATTATCTTAACCGGTCTGTGAGGTATGGGACCTTTGGGTTCCAGTGCTGTAGGTGTGGGTGGTTGGATTGTTGGTGGATGATTGTGTGTGTGGTGGTACCTTTTCTAAAAATATCAAATATAAGTCTATTACAAACTCTAAGTCTAAGTCAAACTCTGTCCTTACTTCGAAAGGAATTCCGATTGATAACAGGTGGGCCGTACCGGGCTCAGCTGCCCTTTAGGACGCAGTCTAACTCAACACGTAACCCCTTAACACCACCTCTACACACACAAATGCTATCGTTACCCTAGAAAGGAATTCGATTGATACAGGTGGGCCGTAGCAGGACTCAGCTGCATTTTCGGACGCATAGTATACTCGGATGTATGCGTAAAAAAAAAATTAAAAAATATAGAAAATTAAAAATATTTGATTGAGTAAATAAATAAATCAGTGAAAGCCCGAGTGCAATTTCCCTGAAGCCCTTTCAGTCAAAGCGGGGGCCGTGAGGCGGGCAACGAGACGCCCACATCACACTCCGCGAGGGACACACGAGAGGGACGGCTGCCCGACAACAACTCTGTTCTCTCACGGCAGTCCCGGCCGAACACCGGGCAGCGCGCTGGACGCCTCTCGTAAAAAGCCAACGAGTAGTCAACCGGAGCGCAGTCGGGCGGACAACGAGACGCTCACTACACACGAGAGGTCGGGCAAATCGCCCGGCGGGCCCTCCTGTATCCTTGCCCGGTCAACCACTAAGCGGTGTTCACTCCTCACATCCCTCCGCCCGGACTCTACCCCTCTATCCGCGCCTGTGTGTCCCTCTGACGGCCACCTCCTGTATCCTTGCCCGGTCCACCACTAGGCGGTGTTCACTCCTCACATCCCTCCGCCCGGACTCTACCCCTCTATCCGCGCCCGTGTGTCCCTCTGACGGCCACCCCCCGGCGGGCCCTCCTGTATCCTTGCCCGGTCCACCACTAGGCGGTGTTCACTCCTCACATCCCTCCGCCCGGACTCTACCCCTCTATCCGCGCCCGTGTGTCCCTCTGACGGCCACCCCCCGGCGGGCCCTCCTGTATCCTTGCCCGGTCCACCACTAGGCGGTGTTCACTCCTCACATCCCTCCTTGGACTCTACCCCTCTAGCCGACCCCCGCGGGTGTCCCTCTGACGGCCACCCCCCCGGCGGGCCCTCCTGTATCCTTGCCCGGTCCACCACTAGGCGGTGTTCACTCCTCACATCCCTCCGCCCGGACTCTACCCCTCTATCCGCGCCCGTGTGTCCCTCTGACGGCCACCGGCGGGCCCTCCTGTATCCTTGCCCGGTCCACCACTAGGCGGTGTTCACTCCTCACATCCCTCCGCCCGGACTCTACCCTCTATCCGTGTGTCCTCTGGCGGGCCCTCCTGTATCCTTGCCCGGTCCACCACTAGGCGGTGTTCACTCCTCACATCCCTCCGCCCGGACTCTACCCCTCTATCCGCGCCCGTGTGTCCCTCTGACGGCCACCCCCCGGCGGGCCCTCCTGTATCCTTGCCCGGTCCACCACTAGGCGGTGTTCACTCCTCACATCCCTCCGCCCGGACTCTACCCCTCTATCCGCGCCCGTGTGTCCCTCTGACGGCCACCCCCCGGCGGGCCCTCCTGTATCCTTGCCCGGTCCACCACTAGGCGGTGTTCACTCCTCACATCCCTCCGCCCGGACTCTACCCTCTATCCGCGCCGTGTGTCCCTCTGACGGCCACCCCGGGCCCTCCTGTATCCTTGCAGTCCACCACTAGGCGGTGTTCACTCCTCACATCCCTCCGCCCGGACTCTACCCCTCTATCCGCGCCCGTGTGTCCCTCTGACGGCCACCCCCGGTGGCCCGGTCCACGGGTCCACGGTGTGTCCCTCTGGGCCCTCCTGGTGTGCCTGGTCCACCACTAGGCGGTGTTCACTCCTCACATCCCTCCTTGGACTCTACCCCTCTATCCGCGTGTGTCCCTCTGACGGCACCGGCGGGCCCTCCTGTATCCTTGCCCGGTCCACCACTAGGCGGTGTTCACTCCTCCTGTACATCCCTCCGCCCGGACTCTACCCCTATCCGCGCCCGTGTCCCTCTGACGGCCACCCTGGCGGCCCTCCTGTATCCTGCCTGGTCCACCACTAGGCGGTGTTCACTCCTCACATCCCTCCGCCCGGACTCCTACCCCTCTATCCGCGCCTGTGTGTCCCTCTGACGGCCTGGCCCTCCTGTATCCTTGCCTGTCCACCACTGGCGGTGTTCACTCCTCACATCCCTCCGCCCGACCCTCTTACTTGTCCCTCTGTTCCTGCCCGGTCCACCACTAGGGGTGTTCACTCCTCACATCCCTCCGCCCGGACTCTACCCCACTATCCGCTGTGTCCCTCTGACGGCCACCCCCCGGCCCTCCTGTATCCTTGCCCGGTCCACCACTGGCGGTTTCACTCCTCACATCCCTCCTTGACTTACCCATCCGCGCCTGTGTCCCTCTGGGCACCCCCCTCCTGTATCCTTGCCCGGTCCACCACTAGGCGGTGTTCACTCCTCACTCCCTCCGCCCGGACTCTACCCCACTATCCGCCCTGTGTCCCTCTGACGGCGGCGGCCCTCCTGTATCCTTGCCCGGTCCACCACTAGGCGGTGTTCCCCTCACATCCCTCCGCCCGGACTCTATCCCCACTATCCGCGCCCGTGTCCCTCTGACGGCCACCCCGGCGGGCCCTCCTGTATCCTTGCCCGGTCCACCACTAGGCGGTGTTCACTCCTCACATCCCTCCGCCCGGACTCTACCCCACTATCCGCGCCCGTGTGTCCCTCTGACGGCCACCCTCCCGGCGGGCCCTCCTGTATCCTTGCCCGGTCCACCACTAGGCGGTGTTCACTCCTCACATCCCTCCGCCCGGACTCTACCCCACTATCCGCGCCCGTGTGTCCCTCTGACGGCCACCCTCCCGGCGGGCCCTCCTGTATCCTTGCCCGGTCCACCACTAGGCGGTGTTCACTCCTCACATCCCTCCGCCCGGACTCTACCCCTCTATCCGCGCCCGTGGTCCTCTCTGACGGCCACCTTGGCGGGCCCCTCCTGTATCCTTGCCCGGTCCACCACTAGCGGTGTTCACTCTCACATCCCTCCGCCCGGACTCTACCCCACTATCCGCGCCTGTGTGTCCCTCTGACGGCCACCTTGGCGGGCCCCTCCTGTATCCTTGCCCGGTCCACCACTAGCGGTGTTCACTCTCACATCCCTCCGCCCGGACTCTACCCCACTATCCGCGCCTGTGTGTCCCTCTGACGGCCACCCTCCGGCGGGCCCTCCTGTATCCTTGCCTGGTCCACCACTAGGCGGTGTTCCTCCTCACATCCCTCCGCCCTTGGACCCTCTACCCCTCTACTCCGCGCCCGTGTGTCCCTCTGACGGCCACCCCGGCCGGCGGGCCCTCCTGTATCCTTGCCCGGTCCACCACTAGGCGGTGGTTCACTCCTCACATCCCTCCGCCTGGACTCTACCCCTATCCGCTTGTGTGTGTCCCTCTGACGGCCACCCCGGCCCCTCCTGTATCCTTGCCGGTCCACCACTAGGCGGTGTTCCTCCTCCATCCCTCCGGGACTCTACCCCTCTATCCGCGCCCGTGTGTCCCTCTGACGGCCACCCCCCGGCGGGCCCTCCTGTATCCTTGCCCGGTCCACCACTAGGCGGTGTTCACTCCTCACATCCCTCCGCCCTGGACTCTTCACCCCTCTATCCGCGCCCGTGTCCCTCTGACGGCCACCCGGCGGCCCTCCTGTATCCTGCCCGGTCCACCACTCAGGCGGTGTTCACTCCTCACATCCCTCCGCCCGGACTCTACTCTATCCGCGCCCGTGTGTCCCTCTGACGGCCACCCCGGTGTTCGGGCCTCCTGTATCTATCTTGCCGGTCCACCACTGGCGGTGTTCACTCCTCACATCCCTCCGCCCGGACTCTACCCCTATCCGCGCCCGTGTGTCCCTCTGACGGCCACCCTCCCGGCGGGCCCTCCTGTATCCTTGCCCGGTCCACCACTAGGCGGTGTTCACTCCTCACATCCCTCCGGGACTCTACCCCACTATCGCCCGTGTGTCCCTCTGACGGCCACCCCGGCGGGCCCTCCTGTATCCTTGCCCGGTCCACCACTGGGCGGTGTTCACTCCTCACATCCCTCCGCCCGACACTACCCACTATCCGCGCCTCGTGTGTCCCTCTGACGGCCACCCCCCGGCGGGCCCTCCTGTATCCTTGCCCGGTCCACCACTAGGCGGTGTTCACCTCACATCCCTCCGCCCGGACTCTACCCTATCCGCCCCGTGTGTCCCTCTGACGGCTCCCGGCGGGCCTCCTTCGTGGGGTGGTTTTGGTTCCATTTGCCCGGGTCGTTTTCTCACATTTCCCTGTCCACGCTGGCTTGGTGTGTCCCCTTCTACCTTCCATGTTGGTCATTCGGCCCTGCCTTTCTGTTTGTTGGATCTACCCTCTATCCACGGTTTTTGGTGGCTGGGTTTCTTTCGTTTTTCTGTTTCCCGGGTCTGATTGGTTCTCCATCCCTCCGGTTTGTCCCGGCAGGCCCTTGTTTTGGCGGCAGTTTTTGTTTTTTCGGTTCCCCTTTGGCTTTGGTTCTTCCTTTGGTGGGGTGTTTTTGTTTTTTTGTTTGCCTGGTTTTTGGTTTTTTTGTTCCGGGTTCCGTATCCTCTGGTCCACTTCTGGGTTCTCCCCTCGGTTCCATCCGGCCCTTTATGCGTTCCTTTCGGGTCGCGTTTTCCCTGTTCCCTGTCCCCTTTTTGGGTTCCTTCTGGTTCTTCCTTCGATCCTTGGGTTCCTTTCTGGTTTGTTCCTGGGTTCTGGTTCCTTCGGTTTTTGGTTCCTTTCTGGTTCCTCCATTAGGTTCCTTGTCAAGTTCCTTCCGGGTTCCTTTGGGTTCCTGAGCTTGGTTCCTTTTGGTTCGCGAGGCGAGGTTCCTGTTGGTTCCTCGCAGTTTCCTCCTTGTTTCGAGTTTTGGTTCTTTGTTGAGCCGGTTAGAGCCTTCGGGTTCGTTCCTTCGGAGCCGGAGCGCTTCGCGACCGGCCTTTTCTTGAGCGTTCCTTTGTTCTTTGCCTTTCTCGTTCCGCGTTCCTTTGTTCCTTTGGTTCTTGACTTTTGGCCTTTTTGGTTTTTGGTTCTTGGTTCCTCTTTGTTCCCTTTGGTTCTTTTTTCGAGTTCCCGGTTCCTGAGTTTGGGTTCCTTTGGTTCCTTTTGGTTCTGTGTTTTGGTTCCTTTGGTTCTTTTGGTGAGTTCCTTTGGAGCCTTTTGGTTCCTTGAGCCCTGGACTTGGCTGGTTCCTTTTTGGTTCCTTGTTCCTTTGGTTCTTGTTCTTTGGTTCCTTGTTCCTTTGTTCCTGTTTTGGTTCCTTTTGTTCTTTTGGAGTTTTTTGTTCTTTTCTTTTGGTTCGGTTGTTCCTTGTTTTTGTTCTTTTGGTTCCTTTGTTTTGTTCCATTTGAGGAGGTTTTGGTTTGTTTGTGTTTGGTTTTTTTTTTTTCTTTTTCTTCCTTCCGAGCCATTTGGTTGTGTTTTGATTGGGTTTTTTCCTGCCTGGTGAGGTTTTTGTCAGGTTCCTATCGAGGTTCTTTTCTTGGTTCCATTGGTTCTGGTGTTTTGTCGGGTTCTTTTGGTTTCATCGAGGTCCTTCGGGTTCCTTCGGGTTCCATCGGGTTCCTACGTGTTCCGTCGTGTTCATTCGGGTTTTATCGCGTTCCTTCGGGTTTTATCGGGTTCCTTTGGGTTCCTACGTTTCCGAGGGGTTCCTTCTGGTTCCTTCGGGTTCCTTTTTTTCATCGGGTTCAATCGTGTTCCTTTGGGTTCCTTTCCCGTCCTTTCCCGTCCTTTCCCGTCCTTTCCCGTCCTTAATCCTTAGTCGTTAATCATTACAAGTACCATTTTAGATTAGTCATTACCGGATTAGTGACTAAGCCTTCGGTAGTTTTTGCTGGTTACTATTTGTTTTTTTTTAAACTGCGGTAAACCTCGTGTGAGATATTCCAAACCGGTGTGTCCTGACACAACTAAGACGGGCGGCATTTGAATTCCCCTACAGCGGTAATCAGGGCGCCCTAATATCATACTGTTCGGGGGTGAGTATTCACCAACGCTCCAATGGGCAGGAAGCGATTGGCGTTAAAAATGAAATAGAGACTGGGAGTCATTCTCTCGGATAAAGCAGCCTTGCCCTCTCTCCCTCCTCCACCCTCTCACTCGCTCTTTCTCTCTCTCCTACGATCGTCCGACCGGCTAAAAATCCAAAAAGAAAGCAATCAAAAGCACTTTCCGAAATTCGTGATTTCCTAACCGAAGTTTGCTCTGTGATTGTCCTTCATGTTTTAAAAAGGATTTCTTTCTGTGTCTATAATCCTCACCGCCGCACAATTGGTCCCGAAAATGACGCGCTTCTACGTCAATACTGGCTATCAATTCATTACACACACATTTTACCGAATACATTTTTATAAATTCATCATGTCTGTTTCATTCGATGACTAAACGGTTCGGTGAATAAACAGTTTTATCTGCTTAGCTTAATTTATTTGTTTGATACTGTAAAAATGCAGGGACTCACCAAACTACTGAAAACATTAACGACGCATACAAATTACATAGAATATAGGCATATCTCTAATGGTCTCTGCATATCTCTAATTCCGAATTTTTTTTCTTATCCGCCATGTTGTCACCCCCCCCCCTCCACCCGTCCCAAGTGTAGGCCGACGCGCGCCTTGTCATTTTAAACATCAATAAATCGGAGCCGAAGGAGAGAATATAATAAGGAGTGGGGGCCGGGGGCGGGAAAAGGCGGATTTCCGGGGCCTTTGAAACAGCGGGCTTTTTTAGCGCTCGTCCTTTTTTTCTTTCCCGGAGAGATCCTATCAAAGGAAAACGGGTAGACAGCAAAGAATATTTTCAAAGGAGGCCCCCATTAAGGGGGAGAACGCTGCCGGCTTTCAGATTCCCCGACTCGTGTCATTTAAGAAATCCTCCCTCGCTAACTTCACTGTCAACTGTGCCCACTGCCATCTACAATATATCTTATCCTCTCCCCCTTTCAGCCCTCTATATATATATATTTGTATTTATATATTACTACGCATCTCTCCCGTTTGATAGTTTGAAATTTGAAGTAAAATTAAAAGACCAGGACCCGATGAAATTCCGATACAATTGAAGCGACTGAAGGAAATTTTTGCAGTTGCAAAAGCTAGTATACTCGTTAGGAAATATTCGAGCTTTAAATTCGGTCGTAAAAATAGGACGAAAATAAAATGGAATGAAAAAAATTAAATTTTAACACTGATTTTCTAGGCATATTAAGAATAAAATTAAGTTGGTTTTATTCGGTCATTAATGTTACCGTGATCGTAATAATAGCCGTAAAGAAATTTTGAAAACAATTAATTCTGAATGCTAATAATCTAGAAATATTAAGATGGAAATTAAGCTGCCAAGATCATCAATGTGGCCCTTAGTTTCCCGTGGCCGTTAAAATAGCTCGAAAATGAAATAAAATTTGAAATAACTCTATCGTAATCCGGCGGTTCTTTTTCTGTTAGGCCAAAACGGCTTAAATATATGATATTTGTTGGAACCCCGGTCAAGTGGTCGAAAGGCCGAATCGGGTCCGGCGGCGATTGGAGTCAAAACGGGGGCCGTTAGAAAGGCGACAGATTTATAGGAAGGCGCCCCTCGGTCGCGAGAAACGACAAAACTTAAAACGCTTTGTGCTCGTAAATTGGGTTGCCGTCGGCTGAAAGCAATCTCTGTTTTATTGTCGGCCGCGGTGTAATCCGCTTGTTATACAGGAGAGGGATCCAGCTCAATCCCGCCGATCGATAGCAGAGAGGAGACAATGCCCCGTTTGATAGACTCGTAAACACCGTCGCCTTGGCAACACCCCCAACGACCACTTCGCCCCCTTACAATTACCTGCCCCGATCGTCTTTATATATATATATATATATATATATATATAACCCCCCCCCCCCTATTTATCCTATCAAACCCTTCGACGCCTTTAATAAGCAATTAGCGCACCTCACGACACCTTTACCGATTAACTCCCTTTCTACCCGGCTAGGTTTTTCTTCGCTAATTCGTTTTGTTGGCGGAGTTTGGATTTCCCACCGGCAGCACTGCACTCCTGTGCACCCAATTTGCTGACAGAACGGAATATTCGAATACGTCTAAATAAGAATGATGCGGCCCACATTTTTTTAGCGATTCAATTTCTGGCTGGACGGTACGAATATAAATGAGGAATAAATCTAGAAATGATATGGCGGCGCGGTCTCTTATCTCCCCCCCGCCACTTACTCGGTCTGACAGCGGCTATAAATAGGCGCTTATAAACTGGTTTGGCTAAATGCGATGGGGGCGGCTTACAAGTCCAGGCAGTCAGTAACGACGGGAATGAGACCCTCCTTCCTCCGCCCCCCTCCCACGTTCGAGACGGGATAATTGCGTCTATATTCTTTTTATCCGCCCAAATAGAGAGAAGCCCAAAAAATACGTCGATTTCATAAACCGGGAGACCACCTATCATTTCGTATCGATAAGAATGCGGTATTTTTGCGCGCATTTTCACGGAATACACAGTGATCAACAACAACAAAACAATGGCTTCGATATAAAAAAATAATAAATTTATTCTGTCCACGGTAAAAGCACAGTGCCACACTTCTACATCTAGTTTCAATATTCCATATTCCTAATCAATCCCAATCCCCTACAAACTGTAAGGGAAGTAGGAAGAGCGGGAATTCAAATATATTTTTAAATTAAATTGGTTAATTCACAATGTACGGTCCCACCTCCGGCACCACCGGCCCTGAGTTCTGCTCGGACAGTAGCCGAGACTGGTTAGCCATTAAATTCAAATTAAAAACGTCATCACAAGGTGGTTTCTTTTATCGAGTCAGAAATACGCGTACCACAATTATACTTAAAATTGTATGGTTGACTATACAAAAATAAAATAATAAACAAATAATTTCTTAGAATCAAGAAATCGTATTCTAAAGATTTCGATAACCAGCGGGGGCTCCTACTCTAATTTTCGTTATATACCCCCCTTATTTGCCCCTCGTGTCTCATCACACGCATCAGATCGATATTATCCGGCTAATCGAATGCTTAGGAACCTGCGAGACTCAGCAGAGACCCGTGTAGTCTCTTGAGCAATGGGCTCTGCCAAAAAATCCTTAACCCCCATCCGTCAATTCTTGGCTTTTCCAATCATCATTCTCGCAGTTTTCCGTTGTTAAAACAAAACACCGATATCCGCTCGCTTATTTAAACACTCAACTCTTTCCGGTGTGGAAGTAGGAGGGATGAAGAGGGGACGGGGAAGGGAGCAAGAAAGGGAGAGGGTATAAATTAATAACGAGGAAGAGACAGAAAAGGGAAGAGGTCTGCCTGGGACAGAGAGAGAGAGAGAGAGAGAGAGAGAGGGGAGAGAGAGGGAGAGGGAGAGAGAGAGAGAGAGGAGAGAGAGAGAGAGAGAGAGAGAGAGAGGAGAGAGGGAGAGAGAGGGAGAGAGAGGGAGAGAGAGAGAGAGAGAGAGAGAGAGAGAGAGAGAGAGAGAGTGAGTGAGAGAGGCGGCAGACGCCAAATAGTGGAGGTCGGAAAAACCGAGCCGGGGATTAGGGGGTGCCCCCCCGGTAAAGGGCGGCCCCGATCGAAATTTCATTTCCCCCCCTCCCGGGATTTTATTTATCCGGGAATTAAGGGGTGGGGGAAGCCGGGGCCACGCCCAGCGGCCGGGGCCGCCCAATCGGATTAGGCGGGCGGGGCGGCCCCCGGTTTTAATTCGATGGACGGAGGGTGGCCGGGAGCGGGTGGCGGGGGGGAGGCAAAAGAGTGGGGGGGCGGCGGTGGGCGGGGCCGCGGCCGCTGTTTCACCTCCCGAGCTCCTGAGGTCACAGGGATTACAGGATCGATAGAGAGGAGGGGCCTCTGGGCTCCGACCCCGACACTAGATTAGCGCCACCTGACTCCTAGTCGTCGCCATGGAGGTGCCCCCGACGCACGACTCGATAGAGCCCAGAGGTGAGCGCCCACTTATCTTAAACCCCCTTAAACGCTTAGAAATAAATACCGGCCCGACCCCGAATTAGCGCCCCGTTTACCCGCGATAACGGAGATTTATCCCGGCCGCGCGGTTCCGTCCTTAGATAACCCGCATCGGTCTACTCGACATTTAACTCCGCGCCTCCTCAACTAGCGTCTATCTACAATCCGACGGCAACGCTAGGTTTACGCACGTTTCTTATGCATCGATTTGACCCTAGAGATAAACGTATACCGCGTTGATTTTCAAAAGTGCAGAGATTAAATATTTCCGATACATATTTATTTCCCTCGTTAAATGGATGAACGTCCGCACGAGCTATAAAATCAATGCGAATTGTTTTTGTAATTTCCCTACCGAAATTCGGAATGTGTCATTCTGACGCGCCTCCTAAACCTAGTGTATTTATTCCGTAGACTAAAAGTGTAAATTATATTGCCCGGTTAGAATCATAAAATTCTATCGTTTTTGCTCCAAGTTTAAAATTGCGTTGAAATGGCACTGACGGATTTAAAAATAATGACGAAATTCGTATACATATTCTTATATACATATAAGCGGAGTAAAAATTACTGGTATTTATCGCCGCGATCTACTCCGGCGACGCGGATCCGTCGTTAGATAGCCCGCTTCGTTTTACTCAATATTTAACCGTGCGCCTGTATTTATCCGACCTGTGGAATAACCGGTAAAGAGAACCCATCGATCGCCTATCAACAATTAAAAGACTAGATTTACGGACGTTTTGCATAAGTTCGTTATCGACTTCGCGCTAAGCATCTTCGAGACTTGAGAAGGCCACTCAACTGATTCCTTTAAGGGGCAGTTTTTTTTAGTTCTGTCCTCGTTCTGGGCGGCATTTGCGAGAGTTTAGCTATCAATAATGCCCGGAGTCTCGTTCTTGAGCACTAAGTTTACGGACGTTTCTTATGTGTCAATTTCACGGCAGAGATAGCCATACCGCGTAGATAATTTCAAAATTACGAAACTTTTGAAAAAAATTACTTCGCTATATATTTCCCTCGTTAAATGCATGAACTGGTAAAAAAATACGAACGGTTTTTGTAATTTCCATTCTGACATTCGAGACGCCTAGTGTTAAGTACCCATCTCTGTTTATCCCCGATCTACGGAATAACCGGCAAAGAAGCCATCGATCGTTTACTACCGTCTATCGACAATTAAACGAAGTATTTTTTCCGCCTAGGAAAAAATATAGAAGTACCTTTTTTAGAGTTAATGTAAACGGTGGTGTATACCAATTGAACGGGAGAAAAGTGCGGTTTTATTCCTAAAAACCCATACAGAGTATTTATTATTCATCGAGCGGTAGTGTTTAAATAGATTTAAGGAGTGAGCTAATGTAGAGATAACTATTATTTATTATATTCACCCATTATATAAGTACCAAATTTTATAGTAGTGAACTGTGGACGCTTCTGTCTTACAAGACAAGGTAAATGTTTTTGAATTTAAATTTCTATCGGACTGTCCCGCGTTATAAGTCCAGGTCAGTGTTTTGATATAAACATCTGCGATAATTGTTGAATTAACAACCTCTTTTAGTTTATTAAAAGAACTCTCGGTTTCGAACAAAAAAACGCGTATATTCGGGTGCAAAAACTATACTCAGAAGCTACCCGACAAATTGTAAATTGCACTGCTCCAATTACAACAGTCGTTGGTTCCCAATTTGAGCGGGCACTATTTCGTGGAACCAACCCGTTTTTGTTCTACTAACAATTACAAAAATTAAAGACTTTATTCTATCCTTAAATTACTGAAACAACTGAAACAATTATATAAAACAGATATTTGCGTATATATATTTATGAGGTTAAGATTTATTTCCCCCGCGGAATCGGTAAATATTCGAAAATTATTCATGAAAAAACAATACAGTTGTGGTTGGTGTTGAAAAAGACGTTTCAGTCTATATTTATCTGCTTTATTTCGTCCGTTTTCTTGTATACTCACTAATGGCAGAAATAAAACTGCCATAAAATTTGATCATTGTAAATCTGGAATTAGTGGAAAGCGCGTGTAGAATGGTATTTAAAACGCAGTTTTTGTTATTACGCTTACTAACAATATCCGCGAAAATATTTAGAAGTATTATGTACTTAAAATACTTGCTCTTAAAAAGGTATTAACATAAATTACACGAATTTCCAATAAGGATATACATTCAATTTGCAACTCCGCATTGCCAATTTTATATAGATTTTTGCCCGGTAACTTTGGTGTGTAATCAGTAAAGCAAAACAAATCAATTATCGAACTAATGAAACAGAGTATTGGGAGAACTGTTTAAAATAAAGCCCAATCAATTGCATTACGCTACTCGAAATAATGAACGAAACGTCGAGTACCAATGCTTATATTGATTTAAATTATATTAATAACTATATTTTAATTGTTAAAATTATAACTAATTGTTATTAAATTATAATTAATTGAGGTTCAATCCTAAATATTATTTGAATTTGAACAGTTCGTTTTGTGAAACCTGAGCTTGGAAAAAGGATATTGAGTATACGAACGTCCTGAAATTAGGTTCGTAACCGATTCCAGACTGAAAGCGGAAATAATCAAAATAATTGCTTAAATTACTTGTATTACTTATTACTTAAAAATATTTATTTACTACTAAAACTATTCTATTATACAAAATAGAGATACAATTCCGATTATACAATTTTATGAGGACAATAAATAAGATTTAAACACTTCACACTCCAATTAACACTTCAAATTCCAAACTTGAGTAGCATAGCAAGTACTGCAGGGACCTACAGTTTTATCAAAATTAAGAATGTTCTATCTTTTGTTCTATAAAACTGATTCTCATAATTTATTTGAATTTTTATTTACTTACTGTCGCTTTATTTTATGCAGACCTAGTCCAAATTTTAAATTACAAAAATACTAAAAACAATTAACAATAAACAGAATTGTAAGGAAGAATAATGGACACACACAATTTTAAATCCTCTTTATAATAACAGTATTAATTCTGGCTTTGGTAGAAGTATACAAAACGCAGTTGACATATTTCAGATTTTCCCGATACTTAAGATTTGCTTAATTATACAATATGTAATGTATAATTATTTATTTATTTATTATTAATAACAATATGATCCGCGTATATTTTCTACGTGAAAAATATCACGGTTGTGTGAATGGCACGGGATGTGAACACAGTTTACCTCGTTTATATATATTTTTTCAATATTTATTTTATTTTCGAACGCTCATTTATGTATAAATATTATTATATAAATGTATATATGAGGATATGGTTAAATCACCGACGGTACTGTCTCATCAAGCGGCCGAAAAAATGTTTATTGACCGGTCCTAATACAACGTTCGAATTGTTCGCGTTTTATTATTTTATATTTTATATATCAATTTATTCACTTCCGGTGTCGGAATCGAAGACAAATTTAAATATTTTTTATAATTAAATATTCGATATGTTTAACAGTTCTGACAGCAGCGCTAAAACCGCGACGGCGCCTAAATATATGATTACGTACTTGGGTTCGTTATTTACAGTTTTTAGGCATCTTGTATTTACGGTAATATTTTTACGGTTCATCATTAATCTATTTGCGAATTATTGCCCCACTACAAATTCGAGACGCCGTCAATTCTAAAGAATGTTTTTTGATAATAAAAGGGAAAATATTTTACCTGTAGAATTTTCTTAGCGTAAGGTACATTAACTTTATTTTTTATAAATAAATTATAATCCTGTTAATTATAATTATTTGTGGGTGTGAATATTTGGAATATGATGACGTCCCGGCTTCCCACCGTCGTCAGTACTGCAGATACTTACTGAGTTACTTACCGGTGTTACTACCGCGACAAGGATAATACGTTGCCGTATTTATTATTTACGCCGTCATTTTAAAAGAATAATTATTGAAAAATAAGAACTCGATAAGTTACAGTTTTCTGTGCGGAGATATTTGACAAGCCAATAATCGCGAACGGTGTTTTAACATTTCCGAAATTGTACTTATTAAAATTGTCTGTATAATTAAAGATTGTTATAATAACGGCGTAATGCAAAATCTGTAAAATTAGGATTCCGCCTTTGTTTTTAGTTCAATTATCACCTCTCTAAATCTGGCAGAGAGAAAGGGGGACATGTCGAAATATGAAAATTAGAAACGGTAAGAAGGGAATCGTAGTACGTTTATATTTTATCAATCGGGATGAGACGGAAAATGAGCGCCGAAGTTTCGGCTATCCGCCACCGGCGGTTAAACGGGTTATTCTGTTTATTCGGGTTTTAAAGGCGGTGCTCAATTAAAAGAGAGCCGCGCGGTGTGAATAAATTGGGCGTGATCCCGGGCGAAGGGAGCGCTTTCATTCACCCAACCCCAACCCCTCTTTCATCTTCCCGAGGATCTGTCCGAAATTAATTCGAATTTCCGAATACCGTCCTCCCATTGGCCATCGGCAATAACGTCGCCGCCGTCCGGCTTCCGATTTAGCGATTCGGAAAATATAGTTCTATTTAGATTTTGAACTGATGCCGAACAGTCGGCAGGCGGTACTGTCGCAAAACTTAAAATTGACTCTGTTACTAGTCATCGTTTTTTTTATTATGACACATTCCCGATTACAAATACAGCATTGTACACAATATAAGCGTTTTTAGTCTTAATATTCGTGTACATAAATCTATAAATTCCGGCGGGCCGGAATGCATATACGATGTATATCAAAGAAAAAATTGTTTGTATTCGACTCTGTTACAATGCAAACAATTACAAATTATAATATTATTATTATTAAATGTAACCATTTTCTAGTTTATAGAATAAATCCCACAGGTTGCAGTACAATTTGCAATGATGATATGTTCTAGTATTGGTTTTCTGTCAGGTTTTATTTTATAGCCTACAGGGGTGTTTTATTGACCTGTAGTCCACGGATTGGCGGCCTTCCGAACATCGTTTTAGTCAATTACCCATTAAATTTTCGAATAGCTCACTTGTCTGTACTTCCAATTTATACTTGTCCTCCGACTTCGATACAATAGAACCGGAGCAATTGTGTATTAATAAGAATTTCATTCCTGGTCCAAAGTTCAATCAATGCGATCTATAAATCTTCGTAAGATCGTTCTTTTCCGATTTAAACGGCCTCCCTATATAAATTCCTCCGTTCAAAACTGTCCCTCGCTCCGATCCATCGATTCGGCAGCTTTCCACGGGTCACCTTCCCGAAAGCCCCTAGCGCCGCCTTAAGAGAAAACGGGCTTACTATCCGCTGAAGCGGGAATACCATCGATGTTGGGTTCTCCGTCAAAAGGACGCTCGCGTTATCGAATAGCGCGAATAGTCGCTCTGCAATAATTAATAAAAATTGTAGTCGCCCTTAAAATAAGTACAGTTCTACAAACTGTACATCACGAAATTGCTCCCCCCCCCTTCACCCACGGACGAACGATAAGGTAGAGTAGTAGAGTAATAAGAGATTTATTTCCTTGAGAATGCACGTCCAGTAAACAGTTTCTTTTTCACAACCTTATACTCGGCGACGCGTAGACGGGAATTCTAAACGAAGTATGGGGGGGGGGGGGGATCCGCACCCCCAATTAAAGAATTGAAGAGGATTAGCATATCCGTGCGGGATTACTCTGCGCCCCAGCGCGTTAACCCCTAATGTAATCAACTATGTCACCCTTATTTATAGGTAAAATGTAGCCACCCTCCCCCGCGTCCTCAACTTCCCTTTTATGGTAATTCCCGTCCATAAAACGGGCGCCGAACGGCCGGGTTTATGGCGGCTGCGAGGTCGCTAATATGATTGAGTCGGGTGAGTCGCGTTTCGGTTAATGGGCGGGGGGCACGTACCGCCGAATCCAGCCGCCGCTATGCCCGGTCACGTACCCGGGTTCGATTCCCGGCAGAAATAATTAGCGGGCCCGCATTTTAAATACGGGGAGAGTTTAGCGAGCGTACACACGTGGACGGCCGTAACCCGCCTGACCATGGTCGTCTCGCCGTCATATGCTCTTTATAGCGAGGGAAAAACTTTTACGAACGCAGTAGGCTTCCCGCCGGCACTGGACAATTAAGTTTCAACGGTATTAGGGGACACCCCACCGCCGGTATATAGAAGACCCCGATCTCACGGATTCGGTAAGGGTTGCGGGACGTCGGACGACGCCGGGGTGACTGGCCGGAGCGTTTTCCGAAACCGGGAACAATCTCGGAAGGTTCGACGCCTGCCGCCCGAGGTTCTCCCCAATAATAAAAATTGAATACCAGTTATACGTTTATTGTTGGCAAAAAAAGCGAAGTATAATATTCAAACACTTCCCTAAAATGAGTTAACTTTTGACACAATTGAACGACCGCTGTAGGTGTGGAGAGGAGCAAAATCAGTTGAACTCAATTATTTAAAAGTTTCCATACACGGGAAGAATCTCGGACTAATGTGGGGTGGTATCTCAATATAAAGGAGTTTAAACCCCCGGCGGTCTCCTAACTACAGAATTAAGCGGTGTAAATTTTTGAAACGAACTCCGATAAAGTATGGGGAGGGGGCGGTGGTAAGTGCCGTGCGAGGGGACTTGGGACTGCGGCTTAACCGGGCGCCGAGCGATAATTAATTGGGGTCCCGCTCTCTGTTGCCCCTAACTGCTATTTCATTCCTATAATAGCCCCGGGGGCCCCGCCTCTTGTACGGAATAAATCAATCATAGCTCTCCGGAGGGAGCCGGGGATAAGCCGCCTTTGACTTTTGTTCCTCCCCAAAGTTATTGCCCTAAGCCCCGGTGCCCGGGCCCATCTGGGGCCTTCGCTTTTAAGCCACCGGCCGCAACTCCACTTTACCCCCGCTTCCTAATTTTTAGCCACCCCAGACCAAATTACGTCGGTCGATATCATCGGCGAAATGTTAATTTTATGCCCGGGGTAGACCTGGAAGTAAGTAAGAGTATAATATGAAACAGCTATCATCAGAACTGTGCGCGCCTATTTTTAATTAATTAAAATTCTAGTGGCGTTTGTCCGTGATTAAATCGACCATGTTGTACTTTATGACCTTAAGCTTCGTCACAACGAAAGATGCTCATATCGTTATTGGATGTCTTGCGACCGAGATCAGAAATTGCAAAAGCAATTTTTCTTGGAATCGAATATTAAAGAACATTTTGTCACCGTATTTTTTTGTTTCTTCAAACTATTGTAATATTTTAGGTGAAAAGGGCCTAGTTTATATATTAATTTATAGGAAACCCCGGAATGGAACCTCGATTTATTGTAACATTAAATTATATATGTAATTTAATTTTATATGTTTCATCTGTGGTTGTTTTTTTTAAACATTTTCATCATAAATTTGACACGATAATACAACTTATGATACATACCTGGGGCTCAGGGAGAGAAAGGGAGAAAGGGAGAGGAGAAAACTCGAACAGCAGACAAAAAAATGCAATGTCGATTCATCGGAAATCCAAAAAAATTCCTCGGGATTTACATTAAAATGATTTTTGTAGCCGGCCTAATTAAATCTTATTTATATACGGATCCTCCTAATACAGGTCTATGGGGAATGAAGGGATCATAGTGTGAGGGTAGGCCCAGCGGTGTAAGCCCCAGAGGGGTCCCCATATGGAGCCCCCTCTGTTACCCTAACTTTTAAATAATTGACTTTCATGGC
This sequence comes from Lethocerus indicus, assembly GCA_019843655.1. Lineage (NCBI taxonomy): Eukaryota > Metazoa > Arthropoda > Insecta > Hemiptera > Belostomatidae > Lethocerus > Lethocerus indicus. Next base: position 35,976,002 of record JACDQD010000001.1, read on the forward strand.
CCCGGATTCTTTTCTTAAATGATTTTATCCCCCTTTCCACCCTACGGCGCTGATTCAATTGCGTCAAAAGGGAATCAATTGTAGTAGGTGTTCGGATATTATACTTTGATTTCTGTCTTCTGTCGCATGTTTCCGAACAATAAACATACGAATCGGATTCAATTTTTATTATCACTATAGCCGCCACGCTCATCCTGCTCTCGGTGTCGAGAAGGCGGAACGCAATCAGGAAACAGCCAGTAGTTTGATATGTGCGCGACCGCCGTAATTCGACGATGACAAATTACGTTAAATAGCAGCGGATTGGGGGGCGATTTTCTCTCTGGTCGCTTCAATTTAACCAGTCCGACATTCCCCCAAACCGGCCAATTAGCGGACTTTTACCAATCGACAAACTGCCGCCACTTATTTTCATATATAATTTAGTGCACTGTAGTCACTGCCGCTGTACACCTGTTATGCGGTACGCGAGGGTTTGGAATACCCATGGTATTATGGGAGACAATACAAACGGCTAGAGAAGGAGGCCTCAAAATCGTTTCATATTCGGACTCTTAATATAATAATAATTACAGCGATAGTATAGAATTATTTAAGGACGAGATCTCGAATGTTTAATCTTTGCAATATTTATAATTGCGGAGAAAAATCTCTTTCCGGCGGCGGGGCGGGGGGGGGGGGAGGGATTGTATAGGGTCAGGAAAGTAAAGTCGTTTTCAGTAAATATTTGAGCGGGCCTGCGGAAGCGCCCTCCGGGAATAAACGAGCCCGAATTTATCAAGAAATAGAAACAGAGGCGAAGAAAGAGTGAGAGGTGGGGGGGGGGATGAGGGAGAGTGAGCGGACAATCGACTGGAGCCGGCGCTACCAGTCCCGAATACAAATCGCCCCTTGCCGACACTACATTTAACCTTCCTTACCCACTTCAGCCCCTACAGGGGAGTCTCTAGACCCGTTCAGGAATTACCCCCTTACGAAACCTCTACCGCTTGGCGCTCTACCCTTCCAATCGGCGAGAACTTACCGCCTCGACCGATACGCCCACTGACCTTTATATTATTGCATTCGCTAAATCGCATTCGTGTGTTATGGGAACTCGTATATAAGGCACTGCGCTATAGAAGGTCCTGCGGTACAGAAGATCCTGTGATGCGAATGGTCCTGGCGTATATCAGGTCTAGAGGTAACTGAACAACCTATACATAAGGTCCTGCGTACCGCGCGTGCGCTCGTTTGTGTTTGAATTAGATTAAGCTCCGGGGCTTGGGTCAGGCGGTGCCGATATAATCGGCATTTAATCTAGGCCGAGATCCGACTTAAGGTCGATGACCTCGATCTTCCATCCAACACATTTAGCATTCCTCCCTTTTTTTATACTTTCGATTCAAAGGTGTAAAGATATATTTTGACAAATTTTGATTTTCAATTAAAAGAATATATAAACTGGATAAATGCGATATAAGAGAGCACAAAGGTCTCTGGCAGGTTACTAGACGTTCGATAAGCCGGATATCATCAATCGGACGCGAGTGATAGAAACTAGCCAGGTATAAGGGCTTACCCCCTTCATTGCCGAAAAAAGAACAGTGGTCAGGAACTTAAAAAAAATGCGAAGGTAGAATCGAACGAATTTCGATGTCAAAAGTTCAAACAATTGTCTAGCGCCGGTATTTACCCTCGCTGGGGCCGACACGGGGCTCCACCCACCGCTCGATAGCCTCACCTCCTGACCGCTCGGTTTAACACTTCGAAGAAGTAGACGCCGAAAGAGAACCAAAAAAGGCGCTCGTCCCGGGCCTTTCGTCCTAACTTATCCTCGCTTATTTCTTCGGAATCTGATAAAACGCTACGATCGAGCGATTAATCTGGCGTACGAGCGTATACGGCGTTTAATTTTACTATTGCGATGAGTTGCATAACTTGAATGAAAGTTGTTCCGGAGATCGAGGCGTACAAAATTTGAATTTTCAATCGATTGAAGTCCACCCGTTGATTGACTAGACGGTCACGAAAGGGATACCCGAATTTAACGAGATGTCTGGTATCTGGTTGTCTGCGCGCAGCGGGTAAATCGATTAAATCGAGGGTTTGGTAATATTTGACTGGCGGCAAATTGAGAGGGCGCCGTTTGTAAAAGAGATCGCCGGCTTAATCGGCTCCGGCCAGGAATTAAACCCACCCCCACTCAACTTAATTGATCCCCCTCCGCACTCAAACTAGTAACCGGCTTAAATCACTACTTTCCCTCGGCCCAGTCAAAGCCCCAAACCTCATCTCTTTATTGAACACCCCGTCAAACATGAATGGCCACCCGGAGATGGGAATTTTTAAAACCATTTATACCGGGAAAAATTTACGATAATTTCGATATTTTTTTAAATATTATATATAGAGTTCTCTCTAATAAACCCCCTAATCTAACCAGGCTATCCGCCCATTTATTTCCCTGTCCTTTTTATGCGTTGAGGGAGACGGCTATTCGCAGGTGTCTCGTTAGCACCCAATTATCCAAATTAGAATACGCCTAATAATTTACGTCTAATTAATAATAATTTTCCCACAGAATTATCTTAGAATTTGGTCAATTATTTAAATTACGCCGCCGCACGTATTAAACCTTTGATGAGGACGGCGACATCGGATACTACCAACGGGATACAGCCGAGTGTTGCGGGTTTGCGTTTGAAGTGCCGTACTGAATAATTCAGAATAATTATAACTTATGCCGCGTAATCGCTATTACCGCTGGATCCTTTATGTTTATTATGTTTTTATGAAGATTAAGCATAAATAATTTCTTAATGAGGCGAGAAGTACGATGGTACTTAAATAAAGTGTGTAGAATTTCGTCTTTTTCGTAGAAACATTCATAAGTTGGTGACGATTGGAATGGACGCGAACTGATCCAATGCGATTGATAATTATATATCGAACGAAGGGATACATTTTTATTATCATAGCGTTGTACTTTCAACGACCTAACTCTAAAAACCTTATTGACTCCATAATTATGATAGGTTTACCGGCCGAACTATCATCGAATCATCGCGAACAGTCTCTCAACGTTATTTTTCCAATCGCGATTATAATAATATTTCTTTCTCTTATCTCTTTTTTATTTATTGTACAAACAACAAACAACTTATAAGTACAATTGCGGCAGTTTTGACGTGTATCCGGGGCTACTGAAAATCTGTATCGGGGGGATAACAGTAAATTAGGACGAAGTGAGTGAGGCGGTAATGAAACCATAAGAACCGGCAGCTCCTGGGATTCTTCTTTTTATATTCCATAATTTGATAGAAAATTATCACGAAAATTATTTACCGCGATATTCTCGTATACCGGCTCTAGAGCGGTCGTCCATTGACGCGAAATCGACATTATCGGGTATGTATAAACCAATATTTAACGGTCACGAATTCGTTATGTTCCTGTCAATTTCATTTCAAAATATAGACTTATAATTAATTTGCGGTTGGAATGGATCATTTTGAGTCGGTTATTGGGATAGTATCGTTTCAGTAAATTCAGTGTAACTGTCTTGGCAATAATCAGTTGGTGGCAAAGATAAAATGGTTGACGGTTGATTTGGCACGTCCAGCTGTGGAAGAGTACCAGAGGCGGTGGGAATGCGGGGTCGGTGGGCAGACGGTAGTGCGTGCGACGAGGTCGCCGGGAGGGCCCCAACCGGCGCCGGCACCCGCCTCCGCACACGCCCCAACCAAGCTCAAAGCCCTCGGGCTTACCTGCGTCGTATGCGGCGACACCAGCTCCGGAAAGCACTACGGCATACTAGCGTGCAACGGATGCAGCGGCTTCTTCAAGAGGAGCGTCAGGAGAAAGCTCATATACAGGTAAAATATTTATAGAATTTCAATTTTTTTTAACCCGCACGTTTCCATCCATGCTAGGTATTTACACTGACTATTTAAGGATTCAAAATTAATTACGGTTTCCCCCCATTGTAAAAGATACAGAATACAATAGAACTGAAAAAAATATTTAATTTGGCTTCGGAATCGGAATTAAATAAATATTTTTGGCTTATTCAAATATTAATTGGATTATTAGAAATAATATAACTCATACTAAGTGAAGCGGTCGTTTTTATTAGGATTAATACGGGTGACTGGTGTGAATGTACTGTGATGTTTTTCTGTGAAAATTGAATCATTAAGAAGAGTCGGACAACCTTTTTTCCCACTCAGAAATATATGCCTCCTTAGATTGGCAATATTTATATTTTTCATAGAGCTATTATTCTAAAATTTTATCGAAGACAGTAGTTCGAGATTCCATCGCGAATTTCCCATTAAACGAGAGAAACGAAAACTCTTTTTTATTTATATTTTAAGGCGCGACTTACAATTTTTTAGAAATATATTGAGCGACAGAGCGATTTCATAACACGAATATAATTTATCCTCCCGTCGACTGTAGACCCGCTCCAGTCCTTACTAGTACGAAAATCGAGTCGCCATTATGCCTCTCGAGGCGGCGATCGGGATTTTCAGAAGGTTGCGGAATCAAATGAATGGCGGGATGGTTTTGAAACGTAAAATCAAATTTTAACGAATAGAGGCGGTGGCGCAAAGCCGGTGACCGCAAAGGTAGTAGAGACACAAATGTTTGGCTGACGGTGTGCGGGCGGCTAATGGGGGGGGGAGAAATGTGTGCCGAATGTTTCGATTAAGGGGCCCCATGTGGGGAATCGGAATCAATTATTGGGGGAGGGCCTGGTGGCTTTTTAAATGGGGATTTAATGCCGCCCCCATCGATTGACCGTGTAATCCTGTTAGGCCGGCTTGCTAGCTCTCGACACGTGTCCTTGTCTCCACTCGTAGCGCTAATCTTTTTTTTTCCTTCCCGAACTCTCTTGCTCTCCTTCTTCCCGGCTCCGTTCTTCGAATCCCTCTCCCCTGGGAGAAGGCCCGACTTTAGAAATGCTAATCCCGCCGCCCGTCTTCCTTCCGTTCGCCCCTCCCGAACGTATAACGTCGTATATTTTTTTCGAGAAAACTTTTCGAAACGGCTTGTAAAAGCTACTCGCCCGTTTACCGCAGTTTTATCGAGCTGCTGTCTCCTCTCGTCGTTTTGGTCTTTCGCTAGACCGGTTTCCACAGGACGGTGGTGAGTCACTCTGCCGATTACTTACTTGTACTATAGAGGTTGTTTTATTCTTCGTGTGTGTTATATATATATATATATATATATATATATATATATATACGCTACCGAAAATATATTTCGCTTTGCCTTCTTATCTGTCAATATAGATAGCTATCTATAAAATCGTATAAGGAGGTTTGCATGCGTAGAAATCACAGACACACACACACATACGTCGCAGCGAAACGATACTATGGCTCTTCGCCAGCTTCATATATATATATATATATATATATATATATATATATATATATATTTATATATTTATTTATTTATTTTATGATGATTCTTATTTTAGTTATATACAGTTTAAAATCTAGTCCACCTGGTGTATGAAGGACCGTTTGGAAATGTACAAAAAATGTATAAATTTCTAATAACGATTTATACTCAGGAGAGTCTCCGTATACGATTTTATAAACCGTGATATCTAGATATTTACCGATATAACGCAAAACATATTTTCGGTTGGACCATGATTGCAGAACTTTAATTAAAGATTTATCGGGCGGTCGTTGGGTGGCTTGGAATAAGAAAGCGGTGCAAAGGCGGGTAAGGATCCCATCTAACTTTGTCGATTATCGTCTAAAGTGGCGAGAGGTGCGGAGGGGCTTTTTGCCGTCAAAAACTACCCGGATCAGTTCCCAAATCCCGTCCTTTCCTCCCTCCTTTCATTCCCTCCCTCTCTCCTATCTTTCTAATTTATCGCCGTTCAATTTTAAACGCGCAGATACCACCGGGGACTTTTTTACCCCTCTACGCCACCCCAACGACTTTTTTTCACCGTTGGATAAATAAATATATTTGTTTTCGGGGAGCACACCAATAGGGGTTGTGGAAGCCTTTGCAGTTCCTGCTACAGCCGTGTACAATTCACTTCAAACATTCTCGTCCCATCACTGAATTCGCGCAATGCGTAAATAAAACGCTACCGATGACATGATGAAAGTTGTCTGATAAATTTAAACTTTAAAATGCATTGGGCAGGCTTTAATTTTCAACTGACATAAAAATAAAAATGTCCCCGCCATCGACGGTTTGCCGACCCCCGATCTAAAGTATAACTATAAGATTTAAAGAATAGTCTATAAGAAGAATAGACTATAGACTATAAGAATTTAAATAAAAAACATAAAATAATAACAGCCTTAACTACGTAATCGAACAAAATTCTTTCGATTGGAGACTGTTTGGACAAAAATATATCAATCGATCGTTTGATTCTCGTATATAATTTCAAATTTTGGCTCGCAAGGGTTCTAACAGAAAATCATTAAAGGAAAAATATTGTCCGGTTATTTGTTGACTAAAATATCTGTTGCAATTAAAGCAAATTATTTATAATAATTAAAATATATTACGTTTTAACGTCCAGGATTATCGCGACGACTATTCATACGGCAGATATTTTGCGTTACGCCCTACCTGCAGTTGTGATGGGCTAGAAAAAATATTCATCGATTGAAGAAAAATATTTTAACATCTTGTCATACACTGTATATTTTTCAGATGCCAAGCGGGCACGGGGAGGTGCGTCGTCGATAAGGCACACAGAAACCAATGTCAGGCCTGTCGCCTCAAGAAGTGCCTCAGCATGGGCATGAACAAAGACGGTCAGTACCACTATTCTCATTCGCGAATCTTAGTCATACTGCTTAGTCGCCCTTAGTGCGGGAGGTGCGGTCTTCGGTCCAGATCTGTCACAGACGTTAGAATAATTATGACAATTACGACATTCGTAATTAATTATCGTTAATTATTAAAACTATTATAATAGATAGTAAATAATTTCGAGTGGGACGTTGTCTATAATTATTTTGCAGACGGCTCTTCTTCCCGAATTCGATATAATATATATATATATATATATATATATATATATATATATATATATACATATTTTTATGCAACAGTCCATAAATTAATGGGTAAAATACAAAAAAATATATTCTATCGAAATATATTGGTGAATTAATAAAAGACCTTTAGAATTTATAACTCCGTAATTACTATTTCTGAAAAATATGATATTAGCAATAACGTATGTAGAATCAAGTGCTTTAGAACGATAAAGCCTCACGGTGTACTTCCCGAAGCCTTAAAATCGTGTTTCCTCGTTGTTGCGACTTCGGCTCGATCACACTACTCATTGTCGCGAAGTGGCGGACACGTGAGGTACGAAAACCTGCTTCGGCCTACCGATCGATAACCAGTACGCACGAACGAAGAGGGGAACGTCGATGGATTTATTCCCAGATTAATTGAACCGTTGATATTATATACATTTCCCGTTAACATTATTTATATTGGGGGGGGGGGGTTCACCCAGTTAGATGGGATTTTCACGATGATTCCCGGTAATATCTGACAGAGGACTGGGAACTACCTTAAAAAATTAAAATATAAGCGGCGAGGAATTTGGAGGGGTGTACTATCCAACATGGCACTACCCCGTCGTGAATTTTCTTCTGTATTAAGAACTATAAATATATAACTTTTTTTAAATTAGTTTATTGAAGTATTTCCGCCGAGATATCGAAATTATGATGGTTTCGTACAAGGGTTTAATCACAGAATAATGACTGATATATGCTTCGGAGCACGACCGTCCACTAATCTAAGCAGAGTTTTATTTTTATTTTTATTCATTTATTTCCTTATCCTTTTATATATAATTAATACAATGGGAAGAGGAAAAGTGGTTAAAGGCAGGCATTTCGAGGGTCCCGTTAATAGTTTTTGACGTGTCGCAATCGAATTAAAAAAATCTACTTTTGCTATATCATAATGTTGCCTTTATAAAATAAAGTGTATTATAACACGTTGAACTTAAATTTGTACTTACCAGGCGCATAACGGCAAGGCATAATTGCGCGTAAAAGAAGTACAGAAAACAGAATTGTGCTTACGATTAGCATGGTGCGCGTATACAGACATGTTCTTTGCAATTAATACAACTAATGAAGAAGACTTTTAATGTCGTTACACGTCTATAAATGTTCAATTTGTCGCGTTTAAAAAAATACTCGAGTTGGCGTTTTCCGAGACTTGGAGGCCGGGCGGGCCGAATCCATCCGGTGACTTCAATGCACTCTGAACTCGAATCTATAATCACACTTCGGTTCCCTGTTTACGAAAGGAAACTGTAGACATTGAAGCTATTTCAGAATGAATAACTAAAAAATGAAATACTAATAGTTATTAAAAGACGCCGCGACTCAAAATAAGATGAATGAATTATTGCATGACGAGCCCTGATCGACATGATCGTTTACAAATTCTCTCGTTGCATGCATGAATCGTTTTTACGTACACTCTATTTAAACTTTAAAGGACTACAATCTTTGTCGGACCATAGGTACATAAATATAGATGACGACGTTTCTACCCAACTTTGTGGTCAGACCATTAAATATTCCTCTATAATAGTTATATAAATAAATTTGCAAGCCAAGAATCGATCGAAGATTTGTCAATAAATCTTGTGTAAATATAAGACAGAAGAGTGCAACAAATGTCCCTAGGGCGGATACGATTTCCGGTTTTCATTCGGAATTGAAAATTAAAATAATTCCTCAGAATTATTCCCCCATCAATCGGATTCAAATAACCCGGATTTTTCGTCAAACATTTTTTTTAATCACTCTAAAATTCGAATCTACGCGTCGCGCTTTGTCGGCCCGTTTATTCATCGATTTCGCGAGGTGGGAACGCGGGCGTTCGAGCCCGGGGCCCGGGGTGGTAGGACAAAGCGAGGGCGTCGGTCGGCTAACGAGGGGCGTGCATACGATTAGTGCGGGGCCGCGTTGAGCGTAAAAACGCGGATTGTTATTGTCGGGCGGTGGCTAATAGGCGGCTTTATCGGGCCCAACTTGGAGGCCGCGTACAAACTCGTTACGAGCAATAGCCCGAGGGGAGAGGCGGGGGATGCGACCGCTCTACACGGTCATTACCACCGTTTTCATCCCACCGCTCAATTGCCCTTTTGTCGTCCGAAACGTACTTTGTCTATGTATAAACGTCTATATCTATGTATTATCGCGTAGTTAAAGAAGAAGGGTTTACTCGCTGAATAATAACGCAGAGATAGGTTTCGGAGAACTAACCGACCGGCGTGTAGTCTAAGACTGTCCGCTCGTTTATTCCGCTATCCTTTTATACATTGTGATACGCGGTAACCACGCTTTATACATCTTGCGAGGTAATTTGAAGGTGTTGAGATTTAAAAAGTCACAAATACCGGCACAATTAAATAATAAAATCGTATAGCGAACTGTCCAGTTCAGATGCGATAACGGGGACCGTCTGAACATTCCTTCGGGCGTGTAATGAAATACGACCAAGGACAGGGCAATGTATGATATAATCGAGTTGGGACTCCGTTTTGCCTTATTGGCGCCCCTATTAAGACTTCGGGGCGCTGGAAGGGCTGGTGTGTGGGGGGCGTGCGGTGGCCGAGCGAGGAGTCGGGGGCGGATAATGGTGGGCGCCGGCGGGGGGCCTCCTAATTGCGGCGCCCCTATTTAAATATACAAAGTAACCGTGGGAGCGGCTCGTCCGAGGGCTCCCCCTCGACTCGCACTTTTTAAACATTTAACCTCGGCGGTTATAATTTTACCCTAACAACCACGCTTGCCCCCAGCCCACGCGCGGTTGGGAACGGACGCGCACGTATGTACAAATTACACACACACACACACACACACACACACACACACACACACACACACACATATATATATATATATATATATATATATATATATATATATATATATATGTATGTATATATAGTTATTAATTTTGGATGTTCCCACTGTACGGTCCCACGGATCTATTGCATATCGGGTTATTTTACATGGCAACATGGTGGATAGGAAATGGAGCAACATGCATCGATATATGAAAGCGATATCAGCAGTGGGCATATTTTAGCTTGGAAAAATTTCATTGGATGGGAACAAAACACTAATCGAATTACCTCATTTTACGAGAAACTTAATTATTTAAAAATTGGATCAGTGATACAATTCGAATCGCATGATCAAATCAACCTGTCCGGCATTCAGCGATTGTACAGGGTCCCGGTCTATGCAAGTGATACAGAACCGAAATTAAATTTGAAAACAGGCAATAAGTTTGAAAATTTAAATATAATGAATGAAAAATCACTTAAAATGAAATTAATACTGAAATTAATGTTTTGCAGTTGGTGCGCCTGGAGATGGCCGAGGTGATATTTATTACTGAGTTTATTACTGGTTTAAGACACTTTCTCGGGGATTTGGTGCGATCATATAACTTTTATCATAATTAAACAGAATTTTTCCTTTAAGTTTTAATCTGCACTGTTTAATCGTCAATGTTATATATCATTTAATATTATAATCGTTCTTTTAATAATTTAATTTATTGTAACCTTGTTACACCTTGGGATCAACAAATCGAAAAAATAATTATATTTCAGTATGTAACCTTGTGTTGTGGTAATTTTTTACACGCACTAAATCAAAATCTTTATCACTCGCATAAATGTATATCACAATCAAATGTTTATGAAAACACTGGTAAGACAGCAATATGTCGTCCCAAGACTAGGTTAATCCCTTCCCATATTTAGGCGAATTTGTGTTCATCTACTTTCTATAATAATCGTATGAATTAAAAACAGTTCATCACCCACTCGTTAATTAAAAATACAAACGTTTTTTCATCGAGATGAAATATAATCTTTCTGGAGTTTTTGATATGGGCAACGTGAGGGTTAGGAATGTTCTTGTGATGTTCTGTGTCCCCCTAACCTTCGGTCGGTTGCCGTCCGAGCATCCTGTGCACTGTCACCAACCTACCGACGGAAAGCTACTGGAGATGGCCAGAAGTCGGAACCGGTCCAGCGAAAGACCGCAAAATCGTAGCAATTTTGAAAACTTATCAGCGACGAATAAACAAAAATAAAATGATTATTTATCTCGTGTAAATTGTTATTCTTATTGTATAATACATACCTATCACCGTAGATCGCACGTTGGGTAAGTAGCGCGAAGTGGGAGTTCATTCTCGTTTCGCAACAGAAATCTTACCCGCATCGCTTGTACAAATACTTACGTGGAATCTATTAGGTAATCTAGTAGGTCGACAAATTAATTCCGTTGCCAAGGTGTTAAAATTCCACCTCTAAAAAGGTCTAGAAACGTTGAAGTGGGGTGTGTTCAAGGGACAAAGGTGACGCTATGGCCGCCGGCCCCCACCACTCGGCCAACCCCATTCACAACCCCTTATTACGCTCCGCTCCTCTGCCCACAGTCATTTATTCCTTCCTTTATTCCCGTTATTCGCTTTATGAAACAAATGGTGGCTTCCACACCGGCTCTCGGTACATCTCCCGCTCTTTCCATCAACTTCTATCTGGACCCAATACAATTTATCGTGTATTACTCCAGATTACATTAAATACTTCTTCTGTCTTCTGTAGTCTTTACGGTCTCCTCCCGGTTTCGGCCGCTCGCCGTCTGCAGTAGCAGTCGCTTTGGCATCCCGTTTGCACTGTCACTAACTAATCGTGGGCGTTTTCCGGGCGATCGAGCGCCGTATTTTCTCAACGGCGATTGACACTAAGAGACTACCGGTTTTTGACATTTTCGTTTTTTTCATGTGTTTCAGCCGTGCAGAACGAGCGGCAGCCGAGGAACACGGCCACCATACGCCCCGAGACACTGGTCGACATGGATCACGAACGCGCCCTGAGAGAAGCCGCAGTCGCTGTAGGAGTATTCGGGTAAATAACGGAAGCAAATCATTATACATTTCACTAAAATGCCCGTTTATAATTGTAAAGCTAGACCCTAAAAAAAGAATACCGGACATTGATGCGAGTTTCACGATTAAAATTCCCTTTCTTATACCAAGCTAAAATACAAGAATATCGGTTTTATTCCACATCACGATGGAGTCCTGAAGTACACTGAAGTACAAAGCCAGCCAATCCAGTCAGATGAAATAAATAATTTATTACATATATATAAATAGCGCGTGGCCTCTTACCTTATAGCAAAATTCATGGATAATTCCTCAGTTACGACCAACATATTAATGTATACACGTTAACATTAATCACAAGTAAATCCAATTTCACGTATTTAATTAGTATTAATTTAGGTAAAAAGAGTTTGTTTTTCCAGTCTAAATCCTACAGTTTTATTTTAATTATATTTCTTTTATGAGTTTAACTTTTCGTAACGCGGGATCGACAAACAATAGAAATAGTGGTCATTTTTCCCATTCAGTAATGTAATCCTAAGCACTGCGTGAAGGTATTTATTTCATACACGCACAGTAATAAACTTTTGGCCCTAGACAATTTTAAATTCGGATTACTGAAAGACTGAAATGGCACAATAAATACGGACAGAAACTTATTTGAATCAATTTTACAATTAATAGACAATCTGCCCTGTCGTTAATATTATAAATAATTTTACATTGGTTCGGTTTGTTTATTTACGTGTTTTTTTTCTCATTAACTATATGCATTCGGTTCGGTTCATTGGTTTTTTTATATTTTTTGTGACGTACATTTAGTTTTAAAGACAAGGTTGGTCGGGTAGGGCAGTTAGTGGCGGCCGCGGCGTGTAGATGGCACCACTTCGTGCACAAGTCCCTTTCCCAGTTTATTGGACTCGACATGAGTGAAATTTAAGTTCTCGCGTTTTTATTATGTAACTTCCCCAGTCACCATATCAACATTGTGCGCAATTCGAGTATTTAATTTAGCATATAAAACTGACCAACATCAATTACAGGAATATAAGATAAACAGTTTTAACAGTTTGAAAAGTCATTTCTTTTTGTATTTTTATTCTCTTCCGTAATTCTAAACAAATATCTGAAATCGCGATTTTGGAATACGACGATTCGTCCTTCTCCGATCGCCGAATGTTCCAAAACCCCGACATCAGCGAAAGAACAAAAACTCCGTAAACACAACCGTCGATGGTCGAGCGATAGTCGAAGTTTCAATCTCCAATTTCTGTATTTATACCCCGTCGTCCAAACAAATATTTATACTACCCCGTAGTCTTCTAAATACGTGCTTTTTTAGGGGTGTTCCATCCGGGGGAATGTCAAACGGCAGGGGGAAAAAGGTGGTGTGACCTATGGAAGGTCTAGCGAAAGATTCATAGCGGAAGTTTCAATTTCTCCTTTTTATATTTATATTCTCTCACCCTCTCTCTCTCTACCTTCAAACCTTTCTCCAATCGCCGGTTATTCCAAAACCTCGACAACAAAAGGAAGAAAAACTCCGTATACACGGAGTGGGGAAGGTCCGGCGAAAGAATAGTAGCGGAAGTGTCAACCTCTCATTTCTGTATTTCTACCCCGTCCACATAACAAATATCCGAAATTAACCTCTCGTCTTCTATATTGGGGGCTTTTATAGGGCGAGGGTGAGATTGTCAACGGTGTGGTCAAACGGCAGGGGGGAAAAAGAGGTGGTGTGAACTGCGACACTTGTGGGCGGGCCTAATTAAATGAAGCGTCCGGTGGTCCGCTACGATAATCGACAAAGGAGCCCTGTCAAACGTGTTCGGCCCGATATTCGACGCCTCGCTCCGCCAACCCCCGTTTCCACCATCCGATCTTACGTCTGTTTCGGAGCCAGCGAATAATATATTAAAATCGGGACACCGATGACGGAACCGGTACCGGTTCCGAAACGTCGGAGGCGGACCGAAAAACAATTCCGATGTGGGGGGAGGGGCTCAACTCCCGGTTCTTCCCGATGTTAGTGATAATTCGAGTCGTCCGATAATAATTATTAATTATAGTTTTTGACCGGAGCTCGGTTAGGTAAAACTGACGGGTGGTCAATAACCGGTCAAGGGTCGGCCTTCACCTCGGGGATTCCCGGCCGCCCATCAATATCCTTCACCCCGTGTCCTCGACCTCACCATTTTTGCCACAATACACTTAAACTTCAAATTTAACCTTTATTCTTCTTATTTGCGCTCGTGCATGGACGCGCGTTCCGGTTCCAATGTTTTTTTCCCGTCACTCTCGATCGCTGTTTTTTTTTAATTTTGTTTTATTTCACAACCAACTATCTTACACTGTCCTCACGTTAAAAAGAATCGCCCGCCGTTGACTCTTACCCGACATGTTAACCTAGACGATTAGGATAATGGAGAAGATCTCTGGACGGGTGGCGTTGGTGGTATGTATGGATTGCAATGACAGGACTCTTATAAGAGGCTGCTCGGTTAGGTCAGCATTTGTCGTATAATTATTTTTTCTGGAGTGTGATACTTTCGATCTCTACTGTCGATAGCAATATATAACGCCACTCATTGAACGAAATCGGCCGGTTATTTAATTAAAAAATCGTTTCGTTTGTATTGTTTCAGGCCTCCCGTTTCGGTGGCGCTGGGACTTTCGCCGATGCGGTACGGACTCAGCCACCACCATCAGGAGCCCCACCAGCCGAAAATCGAAAGCCCGCCCACAAACTCATACGCAAGTCCGCCCTCTCCGCCTCAGCTATCTTCAAAAGAGGACGAAGACGACGGTAACGTCTCCACCCTTTAACAATTAATTTTGTAATTGAAACCGATCGATATCATTTCGGATAAATATTTTAACTGTGGGGTTTACGGGACGCATCGAAATGAACCTATTTCGAATTTCAGTAGGAAAATTACAAAAGCCGTTTGCGTTCTTTTTTACCATTCGTGCCGACTCGTCAATTCAGTGGGGGAAATATATATAGAAGTTCATTTTTTCAAATTTATGTGGGTGGCATGCCTATCTCTACGGTATGCGTCAAATTGACGGATGAGAAACTTCCGTAAACCTAGTGTTAATCCGTGTCAAAACTGGTCTAGTTCGGGTGATTTTTCAATAAAAGTCGAGTAGCGCTCCGATCGTCCACTTGGCGACCAAATAGTGTCTCAATACGACGCGGGAGATAGCGAAGAAGCTAAAATGTATCACGCCTTGAAAATAAAACTATAAACTGCAGGGAGAAATCCGCAATTATTTAGTTGCCGGCCGAATATATGACCCCGAGGGTAGTGGCTATTTTCGAGTGATTCAGAGGCAGTCGAGTGGCCCTGTAATAATTCCGTCTCCCTTTCAGTTCTCAAGGCCTCGACAAGGCGTGTCCACGCCTCACAACACTTGCCCGCATCTTTATTCATACCTTACATAAAAGTTAAGAAAGGTCTCGAACAAGTGTTTAACCTCTAAATAATACGCTTCGGAGTACGACCGTCGACTAACTGATCGACGGACTGGAGTGTCCGCTCGTTTGTTCTCTTAACCGCACTAACTCAAAAACTCCTGGATAAATCCTGAAAAATAATAATTTGCTCATTAATTATTACCGCGTTTTTTTTTAACCGACGATTTCCTTCAATTTGGACTTCCGCCTGAAAAAGACGGCCGTGTTAAACATTGAAACGACGTAATCTTGCTGTGTTTTACACACCTCGCGAGGTAATTTTCAAGCGAGGTGTTAAGTGAAGAGTTGTATAAGCTCATAGTTTTTCTGTTCAGAAAGATTTAAAAGTCACAGAGGGAAAACGGGAATATTAAATAAAAGTTTACTAAACTACTATGTAAAGTTAATATTGATCCATAATGATGTGAATAATTCCATTTCTTTGTCCTTTAATATGATATAATAGAAGAGGATGAGGGAGATGGTGAAGCGCGGGTTATTAATACCCCCCTTGCCGGCTCTCCGACTTCTCGCCGCCAGAGTCAAATTTTCGCGTACCTATCCAGTGTTACCTCGCAGGGTTCCTTTTGTCATTGATTTCGTGTGTTTCTGTCTCCTCTCGCTGGTTTGGTCTTTTGCAAGACCGATTTCGGCTGCTCGCCATCTTCAGTAGTAGTTTGTCTTATTTGGGTTGGGAAGGATTTTGTTAATCGGTTAAATCTTTGTCGGATAATCGGTCAAATATATATTTGATCACGTAACTGGTCACAACTATTAGATTCTGACTTCCAAATATATGACAGGAAACCTATCTGGTATTGTGTATTTACGATCATAAAAGTTTTCCTGATGATCCAAAAAAAATCGGTGTAAGTGCACCAGACAAACATTAGTTAAGTACATTTCCACACCACACTCCGGGGGGAGGGGGGCGCAAGTTAACTAGATAACTAAAAATAAACTTTTTTCAATAAATTTTGGATCAACACGAAAACTTTCATGAGCGTAAATACACAATACCAGATAGGTCACCTGCCAAATATTTGGAAATCAGAACCTAATAGTTGTGACCAGTTGTATCGACGGTATTCAAACCCCTCGCAGACCACAAAACAGGTATTCCTTTTGTCCTTTGGCGGCACTGTAGCTAACTTAAATATATACATAACATGTAAGTGAAATTATGCGAAATCTCTGTTAGAAGGTCAATAATACGCGTTCTTGTATGGGAGCTTAATGGGATCGTGAGTAGTTTGTGTGATTGAAGCGTGCTCTTTAGCAGTCCGCCCGGTTCCCTAATTTCTATTCGAGGTCAAGAGTTAAAAATCCTACGGCTGTTTTGTTTTTCCTTTTTAAGAACTGGCCTTAAGGCTAGTTAGATTCCCGCCTCTTAGACTGGCGTACTGGATTCCCTCTTTTAGTGTTGTTAATCCGAATTTTTCGGATCCGCGTTTAAGCGGAATTTTAGCTCAGAATTGAGATACCGAAGTTAGAAATCATTAAGTCCTCATTGAGTCTCTCTTATCGCCGAGCTTAACACTTTGGGCTTATATCGATCGGATTTGTGCATAACGCTGCGAAAGCGGTTGAGCTGCTAAGTAGAAAAACAGCGGCCCGGGGATTAGCGGACCCCATCCCAAGTACCCGCTTTGCACCTCTCGCTAATCACCGTTTAACCTTCGCTTTAAAACTCCGGGCAAAAAAGTTAAGAATAAACTTTTTTCACAGCCTAAGTAAGCAGGAAAAATGTCGATACTCTTTTCTTTTAAAAACCGTAATTGTTTCTTTATTTCGACATAAAAGCGCCAGATAGTATTTTTAATAGAACTCCGTTAGATCGTACTCGAGCTAGCCGCAGTGAAAAGGTATTTGTCCTTCCGGGGCCCTCTCGCTCCCGGTTCAGGGTCCGACTCTCGATTAGAGATAATTTAATTCTGTAGCTCTGGGTGTGAGACGGGTGGCCGGTGGAGCCGAAATGGTAAAGAGGGTCGGATTTGTTGCAGAGGACAGCATAGACGTGACGAACGAAGAGCCGGCGAAGAGCACGATGAGCGTGAGCGGTGTGAGCGGTGGGGCGGCGGGCGGTGGTGCGGGCGGAGGCGCGGGCGTGGGGGCGGTGACGGGGGCGGGCGTGGGGGCGGCGCCCGAACACGCTCTCTACCCTCCCGCCCAGGAGACAGTCTACGAGACCGCGGCCAGGCTACTCTTCATGGCCGTCAAGTGGGCTAAGAACCTGCCCTCCTTCGCATCCCTCCCCTTCAGAGATCAGGTAACCCCCGCTAAATTAATATCCGGAAAACCCCGGAAGACGCCTTCAGCCCACCTATACTTATTACGGTAGAGTCTCGTTCATCCGACGCACTATCGCGAAAGAAGCAACGAGAACCGCGAGTCGTCTATTTTTTTGCCACTGCCAGCCCCCGAACGGCTCGCCCTTCTAAATTAT
Source organism: Lethocerus indicus (assembly GCA_019843655.1). Taxonomy (NCBI): domain Eukaryota; kingdom Metazoa; phylum Arthropoda; class Insecta; order Hemiptera; family Belostomatidae; genus Lethocerus; species Lethocerus indicus. Next base: position 35,993,836 of record JACDQD010000001.1, read on the forward strand.
CACTCGCGTGCCATTCACCGCGGCGGAGTTAATAGAAACCATAGTCTGTTAACCGCATTCCGAATTTATTCCTTCCTCCTTCGTGGGCCCGTTTCCCCAGTTAGCTTCTTCCCGCCGATCCTCGGTAGCTTTTGTAAGAGAATAATTTACTCGGAAAAGCTATCGCTAGGTAATGGAGAGGGTAATGTGACCGCCGTATGCCGGTTTTATCTTAACGCCTCCCTATTATCGTCTAAGAAAGACTCTCCCGTATTTATATAAATATATGGAATATAGTAGGGTTTAGCGCGGCCCGAGTGACGGCGGCATTAACGTTGTTTGTGCAGGTGATCCTTCTGGAGGAATGCTGGTCGGAGCTTTTCCTGCTGAACGCGGTCCAGTGGTGCCTCCCCCTGGAGGCCAGTCCTCTGTTCAGCGTAGGTGAACACGTGGCCGCCTTACCCAACGGCAAGGGGAGCCACGTAGCCGCGGACGTCAGATCCCTTAACGACACCCTCCTCAGATACCGGGCGGTCGCCGTCGACCCGGCCGAGTTCGCCTGCCTCAAAGCCATCGTACTCTTCAGGGCCGGTGAGAACACCGATATTTAGTTTATTAGCGTGTTGACAAAATAATCCAAATAAATCCTCACTACGCGTTTATCAGGGAACCGATATATGTACCAGTATAGGGTACCAGATCGGCAGAGATATACGGGCAGACGACGAAACCTCGCCTGGATATATTTATAAAACTCCGAGTCGATCCACTATTCCCGATGACGGTAATAGTTCCCGACACCCGACGGGGCCTCAGAAGGAAAGGGCAAAAATTCCCAAAGATGGAGTCCGCTCGAGCGGTTTCCGAACACAGGAAAAATCCCCGAACAGCGGGGGGTCGACCCCTGCCGACCGAGGTTCTTCCCGAGAACATTACGCGATCCTGCCGGAAGCCAGTACCGACAAACAAGCGCGGTTTTAAAAAACGTAGAATTTTAAACCTAAGGTATTAATAAAAATCCAGCATTATTTTTGCAACAACCTAATACAAGAGGGCCTGTTGTCGGCAGAGACCCGGGGGCTGAAGGACCCGCTTCAGGTGGAGAACCTACAGGACCAGGCTCAAGTAATGCTCCTGCAGCACACGAGGGGCCGGCACCCGGCGCAGAGCGCGCGTTTCGGCAGGCTGCTGCTGATGCTGCCCCTGCTGCGCAACGTGCCCACGCACAGGGTCGAGCACATATTCTTCCAGAGGACAATCGGCAACACCCCCATGGAGAAAGTGCTCTGCGACATGTACAAAAACTGAGATCACCCCACAACACCCCCGACCGCCCTACCTGGCTCCCGCCCATTTTCCAGTCCGATTTACGATCGTTAAGATATCCTGAGGTAGGGACGGGCGCTTGCGCCGCTCGCAAATCCCCCACCACCACCACCACCACCACCACCACACACACACACACACACACACACACACACACACAAACCAACCCCCGCCCCTGTCTGCCGAAGGATCGTCGTAAGCCTCATATTGTATATGTCTACTAGTCGAGGTATTTATGTTGTAAAGAACCGGGGCAGTGGGCCGTCGACGGACCGTTTTCCCGGAACGGGCAAATTAACACTAGCTTTACGGACGTTTCTTGTCTGTCAACACCGTAGAAATAGGTATACCGCATAGAGAATTTCAAAATTGCAAAACTATTGGACAAAAATAAACTTGGATTTATATTTCCAAAGCGTAAACTGTTAACGTCCGTAAACCGATTGTTAAGATATTCGATTATAAAAATGCTACCGTGTTTGCGCGAAGCTTATTAAAATTGGATCGAGACAGACCGGAGGGATTTAAAAATGACGAGGGTCGAAATTTAGGTTAATTCTTACGGGAGAGATTTACTGGAATTAAATAACGGTATTTAACACTATATTTACGGACGTCCCTTGTGTGTCAATACCGTATAGATAGGTACGCCGCGTAGAGAATTTCAATATTAGTTTTGAAAATAAAACAAACTTCGATATATGTTTCCCTCGTTGAACGGATGAAATCGAGTTGAACGGCAGGAGTGTTAAAAAAAATGCAAACGGTTTTTGCCATTTTGACGCGTCTCGTAAAACTAGTGTTAAAATATTTATTCCGGTTTTGTATTATTGAATTATTGAAGTTTGAAATCGCACAGAGGGATTGAGAAATAAAGACGGACAAAATTTACGCGTATGTTTTACGGGAGAGAACACACCTGATCGGAAAGAATTGTTTCTGTTTTTTATTAGGCCATTACAATCGCAGGTAGGGTCTCGGCCGTGACACATGTCGTTTTCTTTTTACGGGGAAAGAATTGCTCGGATGAAAGAAGGCAGGCGAAACCGAATTGAGAGAGCGTGTTCCGGGTTTAGGACGGAGCCACCCTACTCTACTACCGCTTAAACGATAGGACACCCTCGTAAATTCCCTTGTCCTACGAATCGAAACCTTCCTCTAATGTCTACGCCTTGTCAAACGAATTCGGTGCAATTTATGAAAAGCAATTGGGCCCCTGCAATTCCAAGCGACCCCGTTCCCCCCGAAAACGGTCCACTTCGCCGGCAGATTTTATTTCGATTAAAAATGGTTCGTTGAAATGTGCGCTTTTTATGTTTAATGACGGTATCGTTAACGTGTTTATAAATGAAACATTACCTTAAATAAAATTTAAAAAATATACGCAAAAAATTATTGTTCCTCCTTTTGTCTTATGGATGTAATAAAATTGTGTCTGAAACGTGTGAACCGCTTAACATGTATTTTAAAATTATGTTTATTTATTTTATAGGAACGAAAATAGACGATTCAGTAGCGTCGAGGCAGTGAATGTTTTACTATTTCCATCGACAGTTTCTATAGTTTTGATAATGTATTTAAACTGCAAAACTGAGAATTCCGTTTATCGTAGTTTACAATTATAATTAAATCCGTAATTCGACTCAACGAGGATATCTGACCTCTCAGCACCGAAATCTAATAATGTATCTGAGGTACAGGACACCGAAGGTAGGTATAATTGACGTCTAAAAGTATTGCTCAAACCGGGGGAGATCTGTTCTTTATTATACCTCTATAAAATGTACTCCATCAGTTACATTAATTAGAATTGATCCGACATATTAATAATAAAACTCAGAGCGCGTGCCACTTCTGTTAGTTTAATTCTCCTAAATACAGAAATTAAAATAGTATCTTAGATTGATCCGAGACCGAGCGCTTACATTAATTTTTTCATTCATCGAAAACTAAAATCTTTCATGAAATTAATTAAAAACAATACCGGCAAAACGTACAGTATAAATTGAATTCCTCTCCTCTGTTACGCCATCCGTTATCCCTCCCCCGCCCACATAACGCCCAGATCCGTAGCCCACGTACACTATAATTAAAACTATAACCATAAGGGTTGATGGTACAGTAAATAGGAATTAGAAAACCGAAATGCTAAGGATGTATTTTTCGTCAGACGTTAAGGTTCCTTCACTGGAAACGGATTAGGATGACGAGGCCAAATTAATTAATTATCGATACTGCCAGAGTTGAGAAATATCTGACAGCGGCGAAAACCGGTTGTGGGCCAGGGTTAAAAAGGGACACCAAAAAAAATCAGGAGCCAAGGCGTGCCGGTTCATATCTAGGCCGGAACCATCGCACTCTTTATAACACTCCAAAAAGGTGTCTAGTTTGAGGTGTCTACACCTGTGTTGAGCGCATTGCAGAGCCTACGCGTCCACTGCTACTGGGGCGTGCCCCTTTCACCGCAGTACCGACAGTAAGAAGAAACTACGCGCGGCGACTCAAGCGAATCGGTCAAAACCGTAAATGAATAGGACGGGTGTCAGAATCAGAGCTGCACTTGCCCTGTAATGGAAAACTGAAAAATTGAAACGCCGAAAAGCTGATTTTCAAAGCGAAATTGACAGAAGCGGCAAAATGAGGCTGTAAACCGAGCTTTTTAACGAGCAAAATGAAACTAAAAAAGTGGTTTCCACAACAAAATCAATCAGAACGCGCTTTTAAACTCCGAAATGATGCTAAAAAGCGGCAAAAATATACCGAAAGAGTAATTTTTCATAATTAATCAAAAATGAGGTTTATCGCAGAAAAAGTAACCAAAACGTGCGTTTTATTGCAAATGAGGCTAAAAAGCGATTTTTCACTGCAAAAAACACCAAACGAGTGGTTTATCACGGAAAAATTAACCAAACCGCGCTTTTTAACTGCAAAATTGCTAGTAACTGGTGTGTTATCGTAGAATTACACTTTCCATGTTGGAGAAACACGAAAAACCGAAAATCGGTTTGTTTGTCCAAAATTGTCTCCGCTTCGCTCCATACCCCGTCAATTGTTACATTGGTTAGTATTGATGATGATGTCTGGGCGTAACTTTTTGAAAAATTAATGCTTCACTTATTCGCACGTGCCTCTGGGTTTGAAACGATGGATATACTTGCTGCGTGGTTTATGAAGTAAAGTCCAATATTAAAGATGAGATCGTTATTAATATAAATTGAGATAATTCCGGCTGAGAGTTATATCTTTTCTTGAAACAGAATAATCCTGTTAATACCAATTGTTAATTGATACTAATTGTAGTATTAATGAGAGGGGTCACAGACGAAAGCCAAAAAAACGGAACGAATATAAGTTCCGCTTGGCAAGTGACAGTTATCACTTAGTATAAATGTAAGTATAAATGGAATGACTGCGACGATAATGGCGAGGCGGTAAATCAAAGTAGGCGGTTAATGCGATGCATTATTATCAGTAAAATGACGGTATGCGGGAGAGCGTGTACATGGTTCCATCGTGATTCATCTCATGTGCGTCTGAAGCCGGCATCGTGATTCAGTCCTGCGGCGGCAACAACACAGGTTCTAGAAAACGGGTCCTCTGTTCTAAAAACGGCGCCAGTTTCGACACAGGTCTATCATTATAGCAGGTATTTCCCTGGCTTTAATTGGACCATTCGCCTCATTTCCAATTTGTCCAGTACAATACCGTGGATATTTTATATATATATAAACGTTTTTGGTTCAAGTCAAGCTGTCCATTAATTAAGTTAAGAAAGTTCTCAAAGAATAGTTTAATCACTGAAGAATAACTCAGAAATATACTTCGGAGCACGACCGTTGACTAATCTAACCAGCCTGTCGCCCAAGACTGTCTCCTACTTTATTCTTCCTCTTTCTCGTTATTCTTTCATGCGATATAATACAATAGGGAGAGGGAGATAGCTAGACCTTTTATACTACCCTCTTTGACGGCCCTCCGCTACTGACAGAAAAGGTCAACTTCCGAGAACGTATCCTATGCTCTACCTACCTGAGTAGGGTTCCTTTTGACTTTTGCTGGATGTGACTGTCACATATCACATATATATATATATATATATATATATATATATATATATATAGTATTTATATAGTATATATATTACTATATTTATTTAGTAATTTTATTGGAATAGCTTGACGCGTCGTTGAGTGAAGCGTTGGAAACCTTTTTTTGTGTTTAAGTTAAAACACACACTCATACATACGTATGTATATATATATATATATATATATATATACATAAACGTCTATATAGCGCATTTTAGCGCTAATATATTGTCGGAATTTTTCCAGGATATCGTTGTAATGGTATAAATAACAGGGCGTCCGGAGAATATAAACGATTCAGAAATGTATCTGTTCGGAGAATGTGTCCGTGGGTAAGAGGTAAATGAAAACAGAATTTAAGGTAGTTGAGAGTTTATTAGAGCGAAACACGAACGGGTAGAGGGTATAAAGGAAGCCTGTAAGTGAGGGTAGCGATCAGCCGTAGTATCCTCCGTATCCCCACCTGGGGTAGCCCCATCCTCTGTAGCCGCCACCCCAGCCGCGGCCGCCGTAGTAGCCGCCTGCCCAGCCGCGGCCGCCGTAGTAGCCGGCTCCCCAGCCGCGGCCCCAGCCGCCGCCCCACCCGCGACCCCACCCGCGGCCCCACCCCGTCTCCGACACCTCCAGCTCCTCCTTGTCCTCCGCGTCCTCGCAACGGGCCGCGCCCATCGCCACCATAATCACCGCCATCGCCAGCAGCGCCTGAAAAACATTCCTCAAATCAGTTTCGTGTACCTCCGATTGTGGGATCGGCGTTTGGCTGTCGGTCTTTTCACCAGAAAGGAAACGGTCGGTAGATGGAGGAAACTGCGGGTCTTTCAAATCCTCAAAGTTAGGAATTGGAAATATGAGAGTATTAAAAAAACGTCGCGGCCTGTCTATAGATGCTTTCTCGGCATTTTCGGTAGCCCTGCCTGTCAGTATGACCAGTATGATCAGTCTCTCTGGCACACGGGATGTTTGTGGGTATCCTGTCTGTACGTATACATATTCTGTCCTGGTTTTGGTGCGTGGGAGTGCCATAATTTTTTTAGAGTGGTAGGAATTTTAGGCCGAATTTGTTCGTACCGCGATGCGGTTATTTAGAATAGTCTCGCATTGTATAAGTTGGACACGGACGAGGGAAATAATGAACGGGGATGTTTCGCGAGATTTTTACAACCGCGCTTCATTTCACTACAATGGTACGTACATGTCTAACAAGTAGGCTAGTGACAGCCTCTCTACCCCGAGTTACAATCTTCACTTATACAGAAAATCAAATGCATATTGACGCGACAATCGCTACCAGCCATTCAATTTAAACTAGACATTTTTTGTACACAAGTTTAAATCGCCCTTTTCTAACTATATCCTTTAATAATCCCAGGATTACGCTTTGCATTATATTCTGAGTAAGACTTTTTTAAACATTTTTCAGGATTCCTCGTTATTATTTCCATCGCATATTAAGTTTTTATTTATGCTGTATATAGCTCAAAGATCGATTCACCGCGCAATTCAAGGGATTCCTGTAAAATTAAACGGATCGGCGGTGTCGGTCAGGAAATGCGACGCATTCGCCGAATTCTTCGAAAACGTACGGACTCGTAATCGGATAAATAAAGGAGACAACTTGTAAAGCGAAAAGAAAAGGGCGTCGGAATTTAGGTTCGCGACAGAGTTAACGTAAGGATACGATAGTTGGCGGTCACGGAGCATAACAGTGTTACTACTACAGGCACACAGGAGTACATACAGGAGAGACCCGAATAGAGAGTGAGAAGGACTCACCTTAGTAAAGAAGAACATTGCGATCGTGTAGGGATGAGAACGAAGCCGAGAGTGCTTTTGTGCTGGCCACTTGGGGATATATATATATATATAGCGGCCGGTGTGACCCGACCTCGACCTTGGTCATCGCTAACCAGTTTCGAGCCTATTTCTCCCCCTCCCCGAACACGGTCTTCTTTAGCTTCACGGCATCAAAATACACCGCCTTAGCTCACGAGCGAGTACTCGTCTAGGACTATACTAAAATTGTTACCCCTCAAACTATTCGTCTCGACGAGTGTAACACTTTCATAACTGAGACAAGTCGCTACGATGAATAGCAACCGAGCTAGGGCCATACATAAAAAATATTTTTCATCCTGGCAGGATTCCTGTTTTATTCCATGTTTTTAAAGTCTAGTCTAGTCCCGATTAGGTAAGGTTTGGTTAAATAAAATATAAATAATATTACATTTATTTTTACATATGTCTAATTCCCGCTCTTCAGGTACTTTCTGACTTCTCAAGTAGTTTATAGGTGGGGGGGGGGATTCGGGTGCTGGGGATTGATTAGCAATACAGGTCTAGAAAACTGGATGTAAGACTGGGGAGGACCACCACTGGGGGTGCATCAACTGCGATTTTACCTAATAATTGTTTGTATTTCGCGCGTTTCTGACGAAAGCAGGAACATGAACGTAGTGACGAATTTTATCACAATTTCATATAAGTGCAACGTTAAAATATGATTTACAACAGCCGCAGTTAATCAGCGGTATAATGTATGTAATCGAACAAGCGGGGAAATATATTCACTGTCAACCATAGTGGCAGCACTGAGGTTTGTTTATTTAATCAGCTGTTGTATTTCATTATTTGGGCTCGGTTATTGGTTCGGTCGTTTGGAGAGTTTCAAAAATTCGTAAAGTATCAAAGCAGGTATTTATTATTTGCCATTTTACATTTACACTCTACACAAAATTATTTTTTAGCGTGCATGCGCTGTTGGACTTGTTAACTCGAGTGGAGTAAAGTTAAATGGATTAATAAAGTCGTTAATTCAGTTAAATATTAGGGTTAATCATTTTGTTGTTGTCATTATACGGTTTATAATTTATTATCCAGTTATGTGTATATTGTTAACTATATACTTTGCGTCCTATCAGCACTGTCACTGTACTGTTACTTTCTGGAAGATTAGAAATTTAAAGATGTGTCGTCCATCTGTCTCATTGTTAAACTCCACAGTAAAGAAATATATATTGCAGATATTATTTACAATGCTCGTAAATTTTTTAAAATTCAATACATATTAATATCCTTTTCTTTTGTGCATAGAAATGCCAAAAAAGTTTTCAGTCGAAAACACAAAGGCTGTAGCTGCAAAAGCGAGAAAGGCAGCTGCTCGTGAACAGGAAAAGGCTCAGAAGCAAAAAGAAATTGAAGACGCGTACTGGCGTGAGGACGATAAACTTATACTTAAGAAACAACAGAGAAAGGTTTCGGATAATTTATCTAAATCATTAAGAACATTCTTATTCAAGTCATCTCCTACTTTCTATGCTGTAAAAGTGTCTCAAGCCAGTTAAGGAATGATAAATAACAATGGAAAGTTGTAGAGTATGATTTTATATATTTTAGTGCATTCCATTGACATTTTGACTTTGGATTTAGATCACCCGGTCATTTTGTTTCATTTAAATATTAAATTATTTAATAATAATCATAATTCATTTGGGAGTCATATTGCGGACTTGTGCTGTTGTCAGACAGACACTTAAGTCGGAGTGATAGCTGATTAGTGCCTCAATGTTGTTAAATTTTAATTAATCACAGCCTATTCCCTTGTCAGGAACTCCCTGGGATAAAGGAATAGTTATAATGTGTAGCCGAATTTTTTATACATTAAAATATAAGATAATAAAAAATGATTTTGTGCCATCTCAGTATTCAGAAACCAGATTTGGGGAAAGACAAGTTTTAATACCTTTTACATTCGGGTACACTGTGTGTTAACATTTCTAATATGATTTTTATAATATTTTTTATCATTTCAAACAGGATGAGAAGGAGAGGAAAAAACAGGAACAGATGGATAAGAAAGCAGAAAACAAAGCGCTAATGGAAGAGGAGCTGAAGAATTTGAAACTTTCAAAACAGAACAGTGTGAAAGTTACGCAGTCTCAAATAAATGTTAGTATCCAACATTCCCTTTAATTTTAGTGTAATATTTGAATTTACATTGCTTTATTTTTTATCTCTCTCCACATCAATGTTGATATGGGTGTATGGGTCTATTGCTTTATTTTTTATCTCTCTCCACATCAATGTTGATATGGGTGTATGGATATGTTGTAAATATTGGAATTATAAAATGTCATGCTAAGTTCCTTTCTGACATACAAAAATACTGATTTTTCCAATTTTACAGCATTTCAAGTAACATTTAATTCTTAGTTAATCCTTTTAGGCTAAGAAATTATTCAGTTAATATTGTTCAAACAACATGGAAGATCAATTTTAATTTCATTCAGTCTTCAAATCCCCCAGTTCCCTTTAAGCAGTACAACAGCCACAGGTCCTGCTTTGTGTATCATTTAGAGATTCTGTAATTTAAAACGGAGTTGAGATTGAATTAATAATTTTTTTATTGCTCTACATATGGGTGTCTAGACATATACATACTGATGAAACATAAACATTGGAATCATAAAATATTGTACTGATTTCCGGTACAATTTCAACATATGAAAATTTGATTTTTCCAATTTCACAGCATTGCAAATAAAAATTAACTCTTATTTAAACCTTTTAGGCCGAAATGGAAAAGAAACGTTTGGCGGCTGCAAAACTTGTTAAGAAAGTTGACACTCATCTGGACCAACCACTGGAAGAAAACATTAATCACATGTCATTTGATACAGAAGTAGCCACTACTATTACAGAAGCTATTGCTGTCCTAAGGTACTCTTTAATTCATTTTTTTTACACTAGGTCATATTGTACATTTGAGGAAAATTTTATATCAAAATTGTTTTTATCATGTAAGAATTTGATTTAACTCAATCTTTTATACAAAAATACAACAAATTTCACTCATGAATTATCACTCATACTAATCTAATGGGCCAAACCCTACTACCTCACGACATCCTTAACATTCCTTACAGATGCGTGCAAAGGAATTTATCTAAATATGCCAGAAAAATTAATAAATAAAATGTTAGAAAAAGGGGGAAAGCCAGTGGGTTTCCCCTCCATTATTGTCTATTCGTTATTAGTGCTACTCAAACATCAATGTCACTTATTGCATTTTCAGTTGTGATAATAAAACAGTAAGAAAAAAGAAAATTCAATACCCTTTGATTGTATTAATTTGATCTATTATTTTTTCAGTGATAAGGAAGCCGCTACCGATAAGCATCCTGAGCGCAGATTAAAAGCGGCCTATGCCGCTTTTGAAGAGGCAAATATGGCCCGAGTGAAAGAGGAAAATCCGACCCTGCGCTTGTCCCAGATAAAGCAGCTAATTTGGAAGGAGTGGATGAAATCCAGTGAAAATCCCTTAAACCAAAGGGATGCATGAGAGAGATATTTATGTTTGCCATTACGATTCCTACTGCGTAAATTGACGTGATATTAATTATGATTTTTTGCTAATTCGATTAAACTGAAAATATATAATATACAGTATATATGATTCATTTATCTTCGTATCATGAAAATGCATATTTTCCCATTTATCATTTTCATAAAAATCGTAAATTTCAACTTCGGCATTATATTTTATTACAATTCCAGTGTATTAATTTCTTTCTCGTCCTGTAACATGATCCAAATATGAAAAAACATAATTTATTTTATTGGATATTATCAAGCTTTTAACACTAGGTTTACAGATGTTTCGTATGTGTCAATTTGATGGATACCATAGAGATTGGTATACCGCATTGAAAATTTCAAAATTACAAAACATTTAAAAAATAAACTATGATATATTGTATATTTCCCTAGTTAAATGTGTGAACCTCAGCACAGGTGGTAAAAAACAAAATGCAAACAGTTTTGTAATTTAAATACTGAAGTTCAAAATGTGTCATTTTGACTTGTACCGTAAACCTAGGGTTAACTGGAAATATATATATATATATTTAAACCATTGTAGAAAAAATAATGAAAAATATTACTGGCAGTTAAAATATTATTAGACAGTTTGGAATTTCCCTAGAACATAAATGCTAATAAAACAAAGAGCTAGCTTTAAATTTGAAGTCATTATATTTAGTTCCATAGAAATGTTTTGTTTAGTGATTAATCTGCACTGATATTCTGTATTAGGTATTTTGTTCATTGATTCATTATTTTGACTTCTGAAGTTTTATTTAGAAACATCATTCTAAAGCCACTTCTATTTATCTTAATAGAATATCAGATTAGAGGGAGGTCATTTCCCCTAAGGCATTGGAACTTGTTAAGCACTACATTCAAATTCAAACTATGTATTCAGTTTAGATTAATATAATTAGGAGTATATTACATTAACAAAATATAAATATGATATTGTGCACACTAAACACCTCTTTAATTAATATTTTTCCCATGCCCATTGTCCAAGACAAAAGGACAAAGCTTTTTTGTATCTTCTATTCGTTACCAACAAAATTATTAACAAAAATAAAATATTTTTAATAACTGAGAAATTAATCCAATTTTGAATAATTTGATTTATTAGATTTCATTAATTATTTAATTAGAGGCATTATTTATGAAAAACCCCTATGGAAATGTGTGCATGTGTGTATATACACATATATTCAGTATATTTATACTTGTCCAATTGCCACAAATTTTGGGATGGCGCTTCGTAGCAGTCTGGAAGTCATGTCTATGAAAATGGAAAAAAAGTGCTCATTCTGCAGGTGGAAAAAACAAAATATAGGGGCAAGGAGTACAGATTCAACAATGTTTCATTCAACAATGTCAGAACCATTACCACAATACTGAACAGACATTATCTTCAATATTTGATAGCAAATGAAATAGCGGTTGTTACTGTGATGGCTGTTAACAATGTGTTAACAATCTCAAACCTTTTTGTAACACCTTTTTGCGTTCAAATTGGAAAAAGATATACCACTGAAAAACAGAAAACATAGTGCATTTAAAGAAAAATGAGCCACTTATTTATTATTATATAGTAATAGATGTGGTAAAAACTGTATTTGACAATTTATATTTAATTATTTGTTGAATAAAATTAATTTACTTGGAAAATTATTTCCCAAAAATGATTGTTTCTTTGGCAAATCATAACATGTATGTTCTTTTTCATGTTTAACATTTGAAATTTCTTTCAAATGCTTACATGAATTTGTGTCATACAATCAAGGAACATTTTGTGTTGACCTTGCTTTGAATAACTTGCATTTAACTGTATTTACGATTATTTTTATGGATATGCATCCTGAACACAGATTAAAAGCATCTAGAATAGATGAATTTAAGGATTGTCTGGAAGAGATGGATGTAAGGTGGATAATCATGTTTTTAAATTAAAATTTTACTGGCCGTAAGCTGCCAGTTGCACTATATAAGCAATGTAAAAAGTTAAATAATTATTAAATTTATTCATTCTTAATGCCTACTTCTATATATATCTCTCTGCAGGGCTATTTTTACCCTGATAAATGAATCATAGTTAAATTGCAACATATTGCATTTCATATTCTCATGATGTTCATTTTTCACAAATTAATATAAATTAATGCAAGTAACATATCCAGTAGTTTTTATTTACCAAAGATATTTTTATATCTTAATTCCATTATTTATTGTTATTTTAATACAAAAACAAGTAGAAAATATCACCTATGTTAGATAGGTAGACAGACACCTTGCTAAGTAGAAATATATTCTGATCAATGATATCCGAATCTGCCATCTGCACTAGTTTACCAATAATTATTGGTTCTATATTTACATATAATACTGTAATACAGGAAACAAATATGTAATGTGTTTTAACTTGAATTATGGTGTTACATTTTTTTTGATTATATAGCAGGAAAAACAAATATTCTTTTTCCCCAAATGAGCCTTAATTAAATTAAAGCATAGTGCTTCCTCTTGTGAACATAAATAAACATCTAAGTAGGGTGAAAAATAAAATCCATGACAATGTATAATGTATTAAAACTATTCTTTATACATAATACATGTTAAACTAGCAACAGTTGTAACTGACACTGGATTAGACTGGCTAAACCTGTGAAAAATGGACATATGGGTACTTTTCATTTAGTCTCAAGGAAGTACCCAGAAGACTAATACTATTAATTAGCCTTATACAATAATAAATTTCCCCAGAATTTTAAATTAATATAAAAAACATTTTATTTTATCATAGTTGTAAGAAATTTTAACAAGGTACATGGTAACATTTAATGGAGAAATACAAATATGTTGAATACAAATTTCAACAGTACAGAAAAAATACATGTACTACAAAATTTAACCACTAATAGCTTCTTTATTTTTTTTATTTCAAAGAACATCAATATTAAACCTATATTACCAGGCCATTGAACATCTTTGGCTGAACCCAGGGTCATATTACTGGCTTTAGAAATATGTTGCTACTGAGAAAAATGATGTAGCTGACTCAGAATACTGTTAGAAATTCATATACCCGGCAGTTGCCACCATGATAAATCTCAATTTTATTCCTTACATTCTCTATCCTTCTGCAAATAGGCCTAACACAATTAAGAAAACTTAAAGTCTATATAATATATCCCTAATTAAGAACAGGATAAACAAGAAAGACATATACACAGCTAAGATTTATGTACAACACATTTTCAAAAACATCAAAAAGTAATTACAAATGTTTCATTATCCAGATTTTTAACATTTCAGACTGATATGGAGCACATTTTCAATTCTGCCTTCAGAGAAGTACTAAAGAGTTAGCAGGATAAATTTGTATCAATAATACAAATCGCTAATCAATACATATCAGTCAAAAAAATATTTTGGTCCTCAAATATTAAGAAAGTGAAATCCTGTAGTTATATTATTAAATATCGTTATATAATTACAGAATATACTCAAGTCCTTCTAATGTAACTTGATCAAATAAGCAATAATCCAGTCTAACATTAAACATACATTTAGGCCTGTTTAAGAAAAATGTGTATTTAAACACAGATGTATTGATATTAATCATACGTTTATGCCATTAGTTGTTGCTGAATAAATAAATATGTTTAATGTAAAATAATCACTTTTTAAAGCATTTATAAAATAAATACACTGGATATAATTAAAAATATGTAACTGTATAAAGTACAAAAAATTATAAAACTTGTACAATCTGTAAATATTTCATAAACATTCATTCCAAAACAAAAATTATAAAAATTTTAACAAATATAAGTTTGTTGAACATTATTCATTTCGGAAAAACTATTACTTAAGTTAACATTTTTTAGGACAGAGTAGAAGTTATTTCCCTTGTTCAGTCAAAAGATAAAAAATGGCTTTAAAGTTTAAAAATTAGAAAGTTTAACAATACCAAACCTTTCAATTTTTCTTTATGTATCCATTGTGGTACAAGGAATACTTCTACAAGTAAACAATTCATATATATATATATATATATATATATATATATATATATATATATATATATATATATATACATATATATGTATATATTTCAATGTCACATAGTAAACCCCCAATATTTGATTTAACCTAAATATACAAACAAACAATAGAACACATTGGCAGTGATTTGTGATTATCGGCAGCTTATGTTTTATTTTACTTTATTTTGGATGAGTATAACAGTTTCTAGCATATATTGCATATTTTTCATTCACTAAGAATTAAACCGATTTATTTGGGATCTAAATTTAAATAAAACGCATATCATGGACACAATGGGCATACCTTCTCAGGTCTATAAGATGGTAACTATTACTTCTTATTAGTTGTTTTCATTTGATAAAATTAAAGTAATCGCATTTTATAAAAAAGAAACAAAACAAATGAACTGGGAAAATTATGTTTCCATAGTACATAAAATAATAAGAATTAAGAATACAAAGGGATAAAGTTCGTTCACAATGATCACGAAGGTTCCCACTTTAACATGCATTTTAAGGATATATATATATTATAATATAAATGAATTTTTAAACTGATAAATTTAGTTTAAATAATGATAACTAGAAAGAAAATCGTATAAAACTCGTATAGATGTGTGCTCGACCAAATTTCTTTTCAGGTGAAAATAAATATAAATATTTAATAAAAATCAAATCAGAATGAAACGGGTAATAAATTAAAGAAATATATATTAAAAGCAACAACATTACTTCGAAGATATCTGAAATTCATTTCTACAACCCTAACAACAATTACAGAGATCCCAATTCGACTATGAAAAAATTGTCAATTAAACAGCTACGTACGCGAATACATCAAATACGTAACATTAACGAAAAAACTGATATTTAAACACCGATGTACCAATATTTACATATTAATACATTTACATATTAGCAGATAGAGTCCATCTCTGAAAATATTAATGGCATGAGCAACAATCAAAATAATAATCTTTGTAAAGCCTACATCGGGAAAGTAATGATTGCACAAGGCAACATAACTTCAATCAACCACATTTCATTCAGTCACCAAAACTGAACACCCACCGGTAAGTAAACGCACATCGAGAGTTTTATAACAAAACCGTCGAGGTTTCAATCGAACCGGCGCCATACTTTCACACGGTGATAAAATATCGCCGTTGAATCATAGTTTGTAATAACGAAAAAGTAATAAGAGAAATGTGTCGTATCCAACAGCGGTTAGCACCACGGCTGAGTCTCGGGCGCGTGGTGCCAATCCCACTCTTTGCCCTTGGGCCTGAACTTGCCCTTGTGGTGGAAAAACTTTTTCTTGAAGTGGTGGTGATCGGAGGTGCGCTGGTATCTGAGCGGAACGGAAGGCGGGCTGTGCGGCGGTACGGGAGAATAGGGGCCATCGAGAGGGAGGAGCGGTGGTGGCGGCGACGAAGAAGGCGACGGAGTGCGAGGAGGCCCGTGCGGCGGTTCCAGCACCGGAGGTGAATCCCGGCCGGGCGAAACTGCCGGCCTGTGCAACTGGGGCGGCCCACCACCGCACTGCTTCTTATTCTCCTTGATGGCCGGCAGAGGCGAATCACTGTGACCAATACCCGAATCGGGGCTCGTATTGCAGCTCACTCCTCCCTCCGTACTCCTCCTTCTCTTATCCAGCTCGGTTGACGCGAATGCCACCAGCCTGTCGAAACCTGAACTTATCTTATCCTGCCATTTATCAATACCTGCAAACAAAAGTCTACGTTACCGAATATAAAATATATAGAAATATTAAACCGTAAATAAAGAGCGACTTCTAACTACTCTCTTAATATTGTAATAATTTCTTTTTTTAAATTAAATTTAAAAATTTGTTATAATCCACCGACCTTCTTCTTGACGGTGAGGTGGTGACAAAGGAGCGTGTCCCGGCGGTAATAGTTCAATATCCATATGCTGTCTCTTGTTCGGTGAGACTGTCTGAGGGGGCATCGGGCTTAATCTTTTTAAATTTTGACCGGGTTCCGTCTTTATCTCCAATGTATGCGATCCGTCATAGTGAGGAGCATTTGGACCGTCTTCCTGTTTTACTTCGTCTCCGTTTAATATTCTGGCGTGTAATGTAGCGGCAAGGCTGAAATGATTTTTAGTTAAAAACCAATTAAAAAATGAATTAACGAATTAATGAAAATTTTATTAGTATAACGCCGAATTTTTAATGATACTAACCCCTCGACAGGTTCTTCCCTCGTGTATGGTTTGACATCGGTAAAATAGGATTCATGGTAAGGTTTAATATCGGCTCTTGGGAGTTGTACGGGAGCAAACCTGTTCGAAGTCGGGCAAGTTACCTGCAACACAAACAATATTTACTCTCGCGTATTACAAAAATTTGTTACATTCTCTTCATTTTTTAATGAGAATATATTTCAACAATTGGTTACATATTTTAAACACACCGAAGTCACAGTAGAATGAGACTGCCTATGATGTGTATAAGCAGACATTCCTGTTGGAGACACTCTTTCAGACCGACCAGAAACATGCATGTTTAAAACTGTATTTGATGTTGTACTCATGTCAACTGCAGCATTAATAATACTCTACAAATAACACCATTATGTTAAACATAATATCATATAACTTTATGACTTAAAAAAGTTTAGACGTGAGTACACTACATTAATATAAAGGAATATATTTTAGCTATACAACATATATTCAAAATTTTAAGTTCTTCATTTTTTTTTACATTAAAGAATTTATAAAAATATTTGTTACTATTTTTTACAGTGGCAGCTATAAGTACTATGGATATATAATCGTCAGACAAAAATAAAGAATAAGTAAAAATTACCCATATTCTTATTATTCGATAGCGGAAATTAAGAAATTACCTGATTAGAAATTTCAAGGGTTCTTTCTATTTCTCCACTGACAAGGTCACCAATTGTCCTTGTAGCAACTATACTACCTCCATTACATACAACACTAGCATGCTGAGAGGCTGCTAACTTCTCTTGAGAGAGGTGGCGGCGTAATGCCAGTTTTGCAGGAGATACCTGAAAGTATAATTCATTTTCAGTGTACCAGTTAATATTTGAATTAAAATATTTTGAAATATTAAAACAAAAGTTTTAAATTACTTTATAATTTTTATTTCAAAATAAAAATTGAAATTATGTAAAAAAATAGAAGTATAAAAATATGAAACAATTACTCTAGTATATTTAAGTTCTCAGGTACCTCATTTTCTGACCTCGGGAAATTAAATCTCAGCAAATTTTAAAATAACAAATAGGGACACTAAATGGGAAATTCAGTTTCAGGATTTCTAATGAAACACAGTTATATGGAATCTATAATAGTAAAAATATTTATTTTCCAAATGGCAATGAAAAAGAGATATTTTATAACTATTTATATAATAGTAATTAAATTACAAAACGCACCTTACTCTCATAAAATCCTAACAAAGAAATTAACAAAAATCTGCACGAATACCACCAAATTTATCATGCGCATATTAAACTGTTGACCGGATTGTATTTATAAACAAAAAATTAATGAATGCTCTCAGAGCTTGTGTAATGGAGCAGTTAAATTGACCAGTTTCAACATATCATTCTATTTGTATTCAACAAATTCAAGTTTTATTTTTTCAGGCCTCATCCTAACACAATTTGTAATTTTATTTCTGGTTCATAAGGTGGTGGCAGAAAGAAAATCAACAGAAACAACCAAAACTCTTCCTTCGCTAAGAAATAAAAAAATTGAAAATAATTTTAATGCAATATATCACCATAAAGAACAAAGTAACAGGAAGAGTCTCAATGAGAAAACAGTGTATTACACAGTAATAGCACCATTACTGGTAATAATACTAAAGAATAAAGTTATGTAAAGTTGCAGTTCTAATAATGGGTTGAAAATATAAAAATGTGACACTAGAAGGATTTGCAATGAAGTAACACAAAACCACAAGTAACAGTTTGGTTTTATATAACATAATTATATTTATATGTTACTAATGAGGCCATATTAAATGAATAGATCGAAACACACAGACTTGGTAATGAATAAACTATTTAATCTCAAAGTATAAGCAATATGAAAAAAAACAATAACAAATGGATTCTAATTTTATGAAATACCCCACCTATAATATTGTACATATTACATTTTTGTTTCTTCTATTCCCTGATTATTTACTTAATGACCCAATGGCCAGTCATACATAAATTGTATTAAAGATTTTCTTTACCTTTAGTCTAGAGAACAAACAGTATTCAAATTAAACCATTTGCAGGGATCTGATAAGAACATGAATGAACTTATCCACAACTAAAGAAATTTAGCACTGAACACAAAATATGGAAACAAAAACATGACCAATGATAAATAAACAAATAAAAAGATAAACAGACTCCATAATATATTTTCACCAACAAAAGAAACGAATGCCAAGAATAAGAAAATAAGTGATGCACACAAAAATTGAACCAACTATGGTTCAACAAAAAATCCGACTCTGTTGTGTCCTGACTCAAATAGGAAATAAAAACTGTATATCAACTACACTAAGAATAAATCAATGAAAAAAACTCTTTGAATAACCACCAAAACTGTTAACAAAATAGGACTGGGTGTTAACTAGAACAAATACTAAAACTGCCATAGGTGAATTCATAAGATAATACCATTCGGAGAGACAAGGCCTCACAATCTATTATTAATATTTGCAAATTAAATGGCAATACTTACTTGTGTGTAGTCTGGCTGCTGCTGTTGAACAGCAACTAAAGATGGAGGTGGAAGAGATGTGGTATGGATTTGAGGTCTTTTCTCTTTTTCTTTCGAGCTGATGCTGGCAGCCTGATTGCGTGCATGCTGATCTTCGTTCAGTACCGTCGTAATTATACTCTTTAGCCTATCTTCAAAATTCGCTACCCTCGGAGGTTCCTGAGCTCGGTTCGAAGTGAAACCTCCAGGCATCATAGGCGGCGGGGGTTGCATTTTAGGTATGGGTCTCATATGCTAACAAATTCAGACATAGAAGGTAACATTTAGAATGCTTTCGTTATAATGTTTTATTTTGCTTTTTTTCACGAATTAACATTAGGTTTAAAGATATATCATATGAGAATTTCAAAATTCAAAAACTTTGTAAAAAAATAAACTTTGATATATATTTCCCTCAACACAGTCTTAACAAACAAGTTATTACCATTCAATTATGTAGATTCATTAAAATTAATTTTAAATACTCAAAAAATTTTAATAGAATGAGAAGAAGAAAAATAAGCAATTTGGTTGTTTACACACCTGTGGATGTTTCATTGGCTCTCTGATTCTTGTAGTTTCTCTAATTTTACCAGCTTCTATTTGACGGCCAGTTTCCAAAATCTTTTGAGCAAGAATTTCCGGATTGTTCTCCTCAATTTTTCCTACATCCGGAACATCAGGCCAGTCTTGTGACCGGCATCGATGATCCCTACTTTTGCGACTTGGTTTAAGCCCATTCAACAACTTCTCCCCCGACGTTGCTTTCAGAATACCCTACGAAACAATCCAATACAATATAAATTTGTATAAAAAAACTAACCGTTTTATGGAATATATACGAAAAATATCTTCCGACAGTTATTTTTGTTATTATTATAGTTATAACAATATTATTAACCGCTAAAAAAATTTAAATATAATTTTAAATATAATATATATATATACAATTTTAAATAATTACATTCGGCTGCTGGGTAACCTTCTGTTGTAATGCTGAAAGCTCTGATTCCAATCTGTTAACATGCGAATGCAACTTCTTCCGTTGACTCATAGTGGCAAATATCTCTTGTAATAGGTGTTCTTGTGTAAGTGGAGTCGTAATACCAGCTTGTCTCGCAGCAGCCACCATTTCTGCTTGCCTCTCATTAACAAGTCGCGATTGTTCTTCTTCAATAGAAGCCACCTACAATAAACTTTTTGAATTAGACAAAAACACAAGAATTAATTATTCCAATATGGTAGTGCAACTTTAATTAAATATAAGGTACCTGAGCCTGTAATTTTGTTGCCTTAGCTTGTAGTTCTTTATGCCTCATTACGATCTCCTTAGCCTTGGAAAGTAGATCGGTAGGGGAAGTTGCATTGATACCCAGTTCATTCATTCTTGTTTTCAATAAAGCAACACTGTCATCGATTAAAACTTTAATCTGTTTTTCAAGTTGTGCCGCTCTACCCATTAACTTCTGGTTCCTTTCCTGTAACAATTTAATTAAAATGCCCTTTATAAATACATTATTAATTTATCCCTCAATCAATAAATCCCTCATTTAACGCAAATTAGTAACTGCTATAAATTGCAATTATTTTTTTCCTTATTATTTATAACACACAATTGTAATCCTCTTCTAGTACATTATATACAACATAAACCAAGTCTAAGCTAACTTAGCCTAAACATCACCTTAGAACTCATACCACAAGAAGTCTCAATGGTTTGAAAATATGCCATGAGCACCATGACCACAAAAGACAAATTCCTGATCTTAAACACAATTTTAATGCAAAATACCAACCGAAGAACTGTAAATGCCTACCTTCTCTACAGTTATTTGATTATTAACTGTGGTTTTATAATTTACATTCTTCATTTGCTCAATCATGGCCAGGAATTGATCCCTATATAAATCCAAAAGAATCTGAAGAGCATAGGGTGTGTCAGCAGGTGCCGGTGGTATTTCCAACTCTTCGTGTACAGGTCTGGCAGCTGCTGCTGTAGTCAACGATGTTAATTGCTGATCAACACATCCAGGAGCAGGTGGTAACTTTTTACCAATTGCTGAAAAAAGTGTATTTAAATATATAGACTTTTATTTTGACTAGTCACCACATAAATCAAAGAATTTCATGTTTGTGTGTAATATTTCTTTCCATTATATGTACACACTAGGCAACAAGAGCTATTTCCTCCTAGGAACATTAATAAAAATATACAAGTAATGAGAAGCAAATAATACCTTGGGGAGATGTGCTCAGCAGAGTTTGGTTGTGTAAAAGATCAAGCCCAGTGATTTTGATAGCTTTTTTGGATTTTCCTTTCTTAGTGCGTGACTTTGTTCTCTTTGCAGTTGCTCTTCCGGTCGAAGTAACTGTTGAAGCCGGTGCCTTGCCGGATCTTGGAAGTTTTCTACGAAGCTTTTTCTTACCACCTCGCCCCCTGCCCCTGTCTGCTGGAACAATTATTTAAACGTTATTTACCTCAAGAATCTGATTGTTCAAAACCTTTAATTCAGCTTTGGCATTTTCTCAATTTAACACTAGCTTTCTAGTATGTTCACTTTCATTTACAACCCGTTAATTGTTGTTAATGTAACAATCTGATAAAATTACCAATATAACAACTTAAGAAGTTTCATTTTGTTTGCATGTGGGTTACACATGCTCAATTTTTTATTTTATAAAAGTAAACGTGTGCACAAACTATTATTGGTATCTTCTTCGCTCTGGGATGATCTGCTCTTTGTGCAATAATCACTCCATGCTCTTCTAGTGGTCACCCTTGGGGGATCGCTGCTATCCGATGTTGCATCTTCTTCAGAACTCCAATCGAGTGTCTTAGTAACATCTCTCCTTGTAGTTTCATTACGGGAACTTCTTACGCACTGCCCATCGTTACTGTTACTACTACCTTCAGAATTCAAAGAATTCCCACTACTCCCACTCACAGCGGCACTTCCATTCTGTAGAACAGATTTGTTAAAATTAATCCTTAAATTATATTAGGTGTAATATCGACCATTTCAAATATAAAAAATCTAATTATTCTTTGATATTTGCATTTAAACAATACTATCATAGGCATAGAAAAGAGAAGAAACTAAAGTAAAAAATAATCTATGGATGAAGTTTCTCCAATGGCTCTAGAATGATAGCTAATTGAGCAGTAGAAAATTCTTTCAACTAATAGAAACATTTTTTCACTAAAGTATTAGTGGCAGCATCATACTTAACATAATTTTTCCGGGATACACATTGTATTTCCATACTCAGGTATAAATTAATAAGAAAAGATAATATCTCAGATGTAAATGAAACTTTTTGTAATATGTGTGAAAATTCACAATACAAACACACATACAATTTTAGCTCAATGCAGAATAGTTGTTATTGACTATGTTAAATTCAAGTTTTAATTTTAATTTTAATTCACCTTTAGCAATTGTCTTTGTCTTTTACTTTCCTATTTTCAGAATTTTTAAAGGTAAATTACAAAATTGATAAGTGAGTATTATTTCAAAAATAAGTAAAGTAAATAAATAACTCGATCCCCAGGAAAAAGTTTGGACATCTCTGCAATGGAGTAATCATCTTGAGTTTTAATCATACACAATAACTTTTGATATTCCTTATGAAAACTCAGCTTCAGTAATAAAAGTAGAGTAAAACTAAAACTGAATAAAATATATATTGAATTTATTCGATATTTAATTTAACTGAATTAACTTACTTTGGCTCGTGGATTTTTCAGGCGTTGGAAATATCTTTCCAACTGAAAACAATATAAAGAAATAAGTTAGTAATAATGCATTTTAAAAAAAAATGTTTATAAATATTGACTACTACAAAATTATCTTACTTTCGTCCTGTCAATTATATGAAGATAGTATGACACTGGCTTTCCTGTCCATGATACAGAGCCTCTCAAAGGTTGCATTTCAGAAACATGCATAATTGTACCAATATCTGAAACATTGTTTAAA
This sequence comes from Lethocerus indicus, assembly GCA_019843655.1. Lineage (NCBI taxonomy): Eukaryota > Metazoa > Arthropoda > Insecta > Hemiptera > Belostomatidae > Lethocerus > Lethocerus indicus. Next base: position 36,017,374 of record JACDQD010000001.1, read on the forward strand.
TGATTTTGTTAAATCGGTGAACCATCAGTATAATATTTGTACGTATATAATTTTTCCACGAATCAATACTATTATATTGCCGTGTATTATATTGCCACTGACCTGACAAATTTCTGTCCGTGATCCTGAAATTCAAGGGGCAAAATGATTTCGAAGAAACAATCCTAGCCCCATCCTTCAAGTCAGCGAACCTTTCTTTAAGCTGATGGTCGACGGAAGGGCCGAATGCAAAGTTGTTAACAAAGACGATGGTGGAAGAAACAATTTTGTCCCTGTGTTCTTCATGTAGAAAATCGCCCTTGATCAGTTTGTAATCGCCGTAGCGCTTACCATACCAGCCCATCCACTTCCGAAAGTTGATGTTCATTCCCTGCAATAAATTATTGGATCCTTTAATTCGGTTGAAACTCATAAAATTGGCACAACCACAGTTGTGGCTTATAGGAACTTCAACTATAGGATCAAATTGGTAAATTACTATGAATGTCAGATACAAGTCACACGTCACATGTCAATCACGTCTACATATAAATGTAACATGGAAGTTTTATGATGTATAGCTTGCATTAGAAGTAATGATAAATTCTAAAGTACTATAAACACAGACTCATTAATAAACACTGAGAAAATATTTGACTTATGTTGTGGTTTTGTATTTAATAGGGTCAAAAGTGGAATCTAAGAAGATTATAACCAGTATTATCATACTATATATTATCTTACTATATGCAGTATTTTACCATACTGTATGACTGATTTAAAAATTGTCACTTGTCAGTCGGACCCTAATGATGGAACTAGTAGGAGTTCCAAACATGAGAAGCAGACAAGACCTGAGAGGGCCCCAGAAGGAAAGGGAACAAACACAAACAATGGAGCCCGCTCAGGTAAGTGGTTTCCAAACACAGGAAAAATCCTGGGTAGAGCACGGGGTCAACCCCTGCCAACTGAGATTCTTCCTACATTACATGATTGTACCAGAGCCAGTTCAAGTGTCAATTCAAGCTCTGGTGACGTGGAAACCATTGCTCATTTATTTAATAATTGTTTGTTGTTGAAATTTTACCTCAGCGTACATCGATGGTATATCCGCCTTCTCAACACCGACGCATATTTTGCAAGGTGTGGCAGCTGCCATTTGAAGAACAACTTGACCGACGCCAGATCCCAAATCAACAAACACATCGTCACTTGTGATATTGATCTGGTCTATCATCTGACAGACCAAGTCAAAAGATGTTTCCCCATACACCTAAAAATACCAATACTGTTTTATATTCCAGTCATTAAAATTCACGAAGGCTATTTAAAATACATAATTAAGTTATTTACACAGTAAAAAAAGGAATCTTAATATCATTAAGAACAAGGATCATTAACCAGCTCTAATAAATGATTTTATTGATAGGCAAATGTAAGTGAGCTCTACCGTGTTAGATTACATACAAATAAATCATACAAATCAAATAAATCTATTATAGCAACATTAGGCATGGTTCTTGTTAAACACAGCCCCAGAAAGATTAAAGAGTGAAACAGAGAACAACTGTGGGGCAAAGTAAGGAAGTCTGTTACAAAAATAAACTTTTTAATGTCTCTAAAAAAATTAAAATATACACATTCGTGTATCTTGTACTTCTGATTCGAATAATCGTATAAATCTGTAGCATAATTCAAATCATAGGAAAATCAATTCAAAGAGGCAGAATAAAAATATCTTAAATTAACTTTTTAAAACATTTAAAACCTGCTCGTTCAGACTACTGCGAGTACAGAAAGTAATGAGTCCAAATTAAAATAAAAACCCCGAATCAAAAATAAAGTATAAGTAATATAGTTCGGTAAAGGGGCTCGAGCAGGTTCACTTTCTATGTACCTGTCGGTCGCTATGTCGGACTGTGTCTAGAATAACCGTGTTGTCAATAGTTTTATTTGTTTCAGCACCAATTGTAGATTTCTTTGTATATATTTTTGTTTGTTTTTTTTAATTTCCAACAGGGTCGTCGAGTCGCCTATTGTCTAGTATACTAGAAAAGGCAGAACCAGATACCACCGGTGGGTTGTACAGGATTGCTACTGCCGCTCTATTCCAACCTTTAAAATGGTGAGGAATGAATTGGCTGTCGTGCCTGAGAGCTGGATGACAAAGCTCATTAATGCAATACAAAAAAATAATTTCAACCATTAATTTGAGCACAATAGAAAGGATAAAATACAATTAAATACACATATATAACAAGAATTAAACAAGAATATATATCTACGATAATTTTTACTAGTCACAACAGATTAATATATTAAATATTATATTAGGGAAATCATTATTTCAAACATTTATAAATAATTCTCTATCGATTTATTGAAACTTTTTGTTTTATATCTTATAATACTATATTAAGCGATCCAATTTCCTAGGATAATTATTTCCGGAAAATGAGATATAAATTGGTTACCTCTGGGGAAAATGGTTCATACTGATTTAGTTTCTCTGGGTCATAAACGGCCTGATTGTAAACCTGCTGTAGGATGTGCCTGAGTAGACCTCGAGAAGGATTCTTGCTCAGCCTCTGAACCGAAGTCCCCTTGCACTGGAAACAAAAAGGAAAAATGTTAACGATCGAATAATCAGTTCTAACGGTAGTACAGCTTGAGTGGTTCAGCGGTCGGGTACAAAGTCAACAAAAAGAAAAAGGATCGAAAACAGATTAGAAATAAATATCGGAAGAGAGTAAATAGAGAGTGTGGGGCGACGAAACAATAATAATAAAGCGGCATATTAAACGACAGAAAAGAGGTCAGGCTCAGAGTCTATTCCGCTAGCTGACACGTGCCCCGCGACCCGCCCTGTTTCTTAAAATTCGGTCCTTGTTTTTATCCCTAAGGTTTCGGAACCGAAAGCCCTTTTTTATAATTTTTGAGTCCATTCCTCCAGCTATGAACGAATGAAAAAATGTAATACCGCTGACTCTTGGGGAACGTAAAGCCCAAAAGCCATTTTTTGGGGGATTTTTTTCTAAAGCTCTGTTTGCCCAAGTGCTTCTCGCTCCATTCCTAAAGGGTTACATAACTGTGGCCGGGAAGGGCGTGGGAATCTGGACCTAGTCCGCGGCCCAGGGACGCATCCGAACCTCCAAAACGTTTTAATCCATTCCTACCGACAATTTTTATTGGTTTCCTCTTTCGACCGGTCTCGATATCCGAACTAGGTTCGCCGGCTTATCCGCATTAGGGGGCGTAACGGGGCGTATCGATTTTCCGCCGATATATTATATGAATTGGCGGAGTCTCTACCCCGACCTCTTTTCAGCTCAGATGAGATCTCCTAGTAGTATTTTGTGTTAAAATATTTAGCATTTCCACGAACTGTCGAGATTACAGGAAACTAGGAATTACACGACAACATATAATATCTCGAAGTTGGAATTCCTTCGAGATAACGAGTGCAATTCAAAATTAAAGGTTATCATAATTATAATTTTTTTGTCTATGAAAATCTGAGACCGATAATTGTATAATCTTATTTTCATGTTTATCAAAGACATTATCTTGACCTTTCATGTTATAAACTAAACACTTCACAAGAACTGAGGTATAACAAGTACAAACCTAAAGTTTTTCCCCCAGATGAGATTTCTTACCTGTTAATGACATATTTTACCTGTTTAAATTTGCCAGGGAGAGAGATAAAGACCGAGAAGACGGGATTGATGAACGGATTAGGAAGAAAAACACTCATGTAAAATACATAGGAAGGCCTGCCAGCCGGTACATGTAAATCTAAATTTAAATTAATGTAAATATAAAAACCATGTAAACATTTAAGGAAATAATAAACATATATATATAATAAATATTATCTTTATACATGGAAATTATATCGAAAAATAAAAATAATTTTGTTCAAAAAGCGGTGTTACTATTTCTTCTCCACCCTCGTGTGTGTGTGTGCGTGCGTGCGTGCCTGTGCTTGTGTAGGACAGGTGAACAAGAGCTGTTCACGGGAGTTGCTACCGGAGAAAGTTCCACAAACAAAAGACGGACTGAATTTAATTAATCCACGATATGAATAATAATAAACGGCCTATTAATAGTAGACGAGATAGTCTCACACAATAAATCAATTAGCTGTCTCAAGTGGATATTAAAGAGGATAACAGAACGCCATCGCTTGTATTTTTACCAGATCCTCTAAATGATAGCCAAGTTACCGCATTTCTAATTTTCCCTTCGTCCGGATTTATTTTGTACACCGAGTCCGGAATATTTCGGACGACCATTCCACCGAATAATCCAAATATTGATTGTTTGCTCCGGGCGGGCGAGGGTTATTTTTATTTCGTCCCAATCGGGAAATAGCGCGATTTTGAATTATACAGAATCGAAATAGACGGGCTTACGCTAGGAATTCTAAGTTCCGTAGGAGGAAAATTAAAAATACCTGTGGAACGTTTGAGGCGAGAGCGGAGACGACCTAGATAGGACTCAATAAAAAACATCCGGGAGCTGGCTAACCAGCATAGCCCATCGCCTCGTACCGTCCATTCGGCCTAAGCTTTCCTAGTATTTAAATCCTAAAATTAATTAGTACAAATCTTAAATCCGTGCAGCGAGAGTGCAGGGAACTACAAGCGAAATATGGACCGCATATTTGAATGTTTAAACAGGATACGGAGGTTCAATTTCAAGCTCGAGAATTGTATTGAAAATCTGAAAGGATCTACAAAACGCCACTTGAGAGCGAACAGATGCTCCCGGGGTCAATACCGTAACGATAGCTCATTACGCCACATAGTTGAATTTATCGTACATTCTTCCCAGGTTCGGGTTTCATAAAATTCTAGCCGAGGGTAATAGTTCGAGTGATACCTTAATTGCGAGGAGTTTATGTTTCACAACCTGATTCGTTTTTATTTTTATTTTCCGGGTGCGCTTAGCCGGAATCGTCGATAGGATTCAATTTTTATTTTTCATAACTAAGTCTCGGTAGTAGCTATAATGGAACCGGTAAGTGTTCCGAAACGTGGGAAGCGGAGAACAGACGAGTTCCCCCCCCTGAAGGAAAGGGCAAAAACCCTTCCAGTCGAGCTCACTCTAATGGTTTCAAAACACGAGACAAAATCCAGGAATAGGCCCTTCCCACAGTATTGAGCGATCCTATCGGATGTTAGCGATAATTCAAGTTCTGGCCGCGGAAACATTCGGTGTTTCATTTTCCGTTCGCTTCGAAAATCGAAAATGCCGAACGGTCCATCGAGTAGGAGGAAACTGTTTTATTTATCTCCGAGCTCGAAGGAATAAAAGCGGACGCCTATATCCGACGCGGGTCGCCCCGAGTTGACCCGACTGCCCGCTAGGAGCGCCTAGCACTATGCGTCAATACCCTACCGACGGGTACCAAAGTAGGCAAGGGGTTATAGAAACTCGGAGAGTAACTAACTCAACGGTGCGCGGCCGTGGACGAGTTATCGTGTAGCCCGAATTTTTAAAAAGCCACGAGGACGTTTCCGAGTCCTATCTCTACAGATATGATATCGCTCTCGGCGAGATAACAGGCGTCGCTTCATAAACGAATTTACTGGCAGAGGCGCGTAGTCCCATTTTATTTACGTCCCACGGCCTTTTCGAGTCGGGTTACGATAACAATTCTCCCGACCCCGAGACCGTTTCAATTCCAGTCAAATCATATTTCGACCTTCCTGTGAACGAAGAAGACAAAGTAACAATGTCTTAAAATTGAAACTGACTTACGCTAGGATAGTTTAATACTTTGTGGAAGTAATGGATTTGGCCTGTGTTTGGAAACCACCCGAACTGTTTTTTTATATAATTGAAAATGGCCGAAAACTGGAGGTTTCTGAAACACGGTTCTCCGGTTCGGTTCTGAAACTTTGTTCATTTAAAAAGTTATTTTTTCCTTTAATTCAATACAAAAACTGCCCTAGAGCTGAGTATTTTTAATAGAACTCTATTTGTAAAATTGGAAGCTACTCTTTTATTTTAACCGTTTTATTAACTAAACTGTACAATACAATCAGCGACAATGATGTTAAGGTAGCGCTAGTAAGAAATAGAGAATAACGGAGAAGAAACCAACTAGCTTTTCCTCCTTTATTTATTTTCCTCTATATCCCCGGTATGTTTAGATCACGTGGCCAGTTCCTTTTCAGGTGCCTGTAAGAACATTTGGGATGTGGGAATATAGTAGAGTTTGGAGCATAGGATTAGGACGATGTGTAATTCGGGAGTGAAATTTGTTATATTTTTGTACGGTGAGGTCGGGGACAAACGGGGCTTTAAGATCTGTATGTAGGGTGAGGTCGGAGATAAGGTAGGGTGCATCGATTATTTTCCTTTTATTTTCGACCGTAAGGTTTGAATTTTGTTAATATTTGTCGGAACCTATTATACCTATTATTACGATTTTTTCCAGCAAATAGAATGTTTAACATATATTTTTTATTGGCACACGCCATATTATATAGCATTTCTCCCTTTCTTGATCCCCAAAGAGGTTTTGTTTCATTCCTTAATTAAATAAGTCGCTCGTTAACACATATGACGGCTATTCGAATAACATGGACGACTCAGGAACACAGAACATTACATTAACATAAATCCCCAGGGTCGAAACCTTTTTTACCTTGAAAACGGAATTTTCAATTTATGGATATCGACGCCAAAGATAAACTGAAAGGTTCGCATAATGTCTAGGGGAAGTAGAAAAAAAACAATTGAACCGCCGCAGGATAAGCGGCGGAGACAACCGATACGATATGGCCGTTACAATGCGCACAGTTTGGTCACTAAATAGATATTCATTGTGCATAATAAACCTCAAAAGAATGCAAATGTTGCTTACGAACAAATTAATAATTTACGACCGTATTTTGAAACTGAACTGATCTTACTGAATCCAGTCGTGGGGTCCACCGAGCGAGTTCAACTCCTATCGCAATCCGTCGGGTGAAAACAGCCAAACAGCCTCTTTTGAAGAAAAACAATTCAAACATACGCTTGTCATAAAACAATTTCGTATTCTTATTACACATATATAGACAGCACATCTGTTTATTCAATGTTAGTACGCCCACTTTTAAATTTTAATCTTTCACACAATGCAGACACGAATACCTCACTATTTTTGTAACCTACTTATAATAATCGCGCAAGTATTACTAACGCCAATAAATGTAATAGAACGTCGTAAAAACGTTCGATTCGTCTCAAAATCACCAACATGGAAAACCGATTAAATATTTTTCTTCGAAACAAGCCTACCAGTTTTCACCGTCCGCCATCGCTAATTTCGTTTTCTGAAATTAGCGTTTCGTCCCCGAGTTTTCGAAAGTTCCCTTTTTTAAAAAAATGTGAAATTCGTAACCGAACTGACCGCGGGGCGTGAGAGGTTTTAGTTAGCGTAAGCCTCCAACAGAGGGCTTGATCGATGCGGGGCACAAATGGCAGACAGAGTTCCCGCCCTTGGTCCCACGAAAAAAGGGATTCGTGAATATTATATTCGCCTACTCCGGAAATATCCTCTGCGTAAACTTAGCGTTAGGAATGTGAAATAAAGATTGTATTTCCAAGACGGAATGTCGTTGGGAAAATTTTAAAGTTGAAAACAAGTGAAAAACAACAGTTTGTCCCTACACAACGAAGTAGGCACTCAATAGGGGGGCACGATTCCCCCAGACTCTAGCCGTAGGAGTATCCTTCGAACTGGGATATTGAAATTTAAATGAGCGACGGGGCTGTTAACGGGGCACGTCCATGAATTGATTTTCGTGGGCCCCGCACGAATCGACCCGCCCGGTTGTATTCAAACACGAACAAGCGCGAATTCGATCTCAAATCGCGCGTCCACTTCCGTCAACATTTCGCGAAATAAATATTTTTTTGTTTAAATATCGATCCGAGATCCGAGAATTCTGATTTTTACGTCCGGAGACGATTTCTTTGGAAGCGGCCGAAAGTGGAAACGGCGGGCGAGGTCTCGGAAATTTAAATTTTAAATTAACGAATCAGCGCGCCCGACGACGCGGCGGCGGCTCGGAGGGGAGAGAGAGAGAGGTCAGAAACTATTTTCACCCGGCGTGTTTTCGAAAATCCTTGACGGGGAAAACCGCAATACAAAACGCGGCCCTTTGGCCCAATTCCAGTATTAAATAACCTGACATATTGCGAACGGTCATCGCCAGTTCCCAGTAGGCGGTGAAATAATATTCCAGTTATTGCGATTGCAAACGAGGCGGTCGAGAATGCGAAATGGTGACTCATCGGTCTTGTACAATCTGTCGCGTCCCAGAGAACCGGGGCCAATTGGTTCTTACGGCACGGCGAAAAAGTTCGGTCTTATCTCTGCCGATAACGCTAGCGTTATAACTTAACGGCCGGCCTTTTATCCAGAGCCTTGGACGTGTTTCACGCTATCTCGGCCAAGTCCGAAATCGGACGGACGGGGCTATTTTCGTTTTAACGGGGTAATATAACGTAACAGTTATTTACGCGGAATTGGAAACTCGAGGGGGGATCCGAAAAGCCTTAACATGTTCGGGTTCGGAAAGAATTCTCGACCACTTTGTTTTCCGATTAACACTTAAAACGGCTCGTAAATTTCATACAGTCTATAATGTGTATATTAAAAACGTATTATTATGAAAAGCAATTTTAAACACTTAATTCATTGTCCCATCCACTTGATATCTTTGACTGATAATAAATTATCAATGATCAAAATAGACTTTTATATATATATATATATATATATGTGTGTGTGTGTGTGTGTGTGTGTGTGTGTGTGTGTGTGTATATATAAAATTCCGTTAGACACCAAGTCTGATATAAAAACTCTGTTAAAACAAAGATACATATTTTCTTGCTGTTATCTACAGCAAGTTTAAAGTAATAATTGAAAAAAAAACTCAAAAATTAAGCCATAAAACGGCAAAAAACTAAAAGCACGCTTATCTGCCGATCTAGACAGAACCGTCTAAACCTAGTTAGGTTAACTGTCACAGCGTGATATTTTTTTTTAAGAAAGTAAAATAACGAAGTATTACGATCGCCCCTCGGTTTATCTGAAAAAAGGGGGTAAATAAAACTGGTAACGGACAATAAAGGAAGACATTAAAGACTGAGAACTGAGACTTTACAGCGCCGGCTAACACAAGACAAGGAGAGGAGGTTCCACATAATTCGTTGTTAATAGGCCTCAATTAACTGCGCCCTCAACTCACTCTCCATTGTATTATCGCCAGTACACGTTCAAACAGCTATGTATTACGGCGATATGCGCCCGGTTGGGGATAATGAATATTATAAAAATGTTTTACGAGCCCCGATTTCGATTTTCACAATTTACCGTCAATATTTTATACTCCTAGATATAAATTACACGCCGGTATATGTACGCAATCGCTCTTTGAATTAAGTGTCTGTAGTTACTGATCTTGTCGCGATTGTCTTGTCAGTTTATAAAAGGAAAAATGTTGGCTCAATAATAACGCTATAGAAGACCGGGGAAAAGGCTGAAAATCAACCAGCGGTATTATCCGGCTCGCCCTTACAAATCAAAGAGGCTCAAATTGTAATCAATCAAACTTTCAGTCATATGTTTCTTGGCAGGGGATTCGGAGCTCAGTTTTAACTTTTCACAGGCCACATATCGACTCCAGACCGCTCGACAGCTCTGTTTCAGAAACGGCGAAAGATACCGAAACTGAAAACCTCAATATTTTTTATTCCTACCTCGCCATACAAATATATAAAAAATTTCGCTCCCGAATTACCATCCTCCCGACATCCCAAACGTTCTTTACAGACGCCTGAGAAGGAAGCGGCCGCTGATCTAAACATACCGGAAAGATAAAAAAATAAATAAATAAAATTTCAGAAAAACGGGTGCTTTCCAAACACAGACAAAATTTGACTACGGAGGGATTGATTATGAATCTATAAATAAAAACGTTTTCGATCGCTCGAAAGTTCGATTATCGTTATTTTTCAATGCCCAGGTCGTAAATGAGAGAGTGTAGGCGTCCACCGGAGTATTTCTCTTCTAAATTTCAGAACAACCTGCCTATAGAATTAATGTTTGGCGCTTATAGATGAAATACGGGTACGAAAGGTCGCAAGGCCCTTGGCACAAGTGGCCAGATGCCCAAATATTCTAGGAACACTTAGCATCAATTGGATTCGAATACTTGTGAATTTAAACAGTAATCAAATTCTTAAAATAGTCATCGCAGCTAAGTCTCTCCTAAACGCGGGAAACGAGTGTCGACACAATTTTCTTATATACCTTCAGAAGTCAGATGTTTTCCGACTACTCGATATATTACGATGAATTCTATTTTCAAAATAGAAACTTTCGATACCAAAATAACGCGACGTTATATGGTAAAATAAACAATTTATTTCGTCCACACTCCAGCCTTATCTACCCACTCGAGTCGTTTCAAGAGGAATGAAAACAGCGGACAGGAGTCGGTCGGGATACAATGGACGTGGTTGTAAAATTTTAATAATTACAGGAGGAAAGGATTGTGGCACGACCGGGGAATAAAATGGGGGCCCTTTTAGTATCGATCGGATGAGTATCGATTAGCGCGTGCCCCCTCCTAAACAGTCGGCATGCTCTAACCCTCAATTGGAACTGAATTGGAACGCTCCATACTACGGTTTGTCCGTCACTAAATCCAACGCTAACATCTCTCCGACATCCCGAATGTCGCTCACTGTTGTGGCAAACAATTTTATTCGACAAAAAAACGAAATAAAAACATGTCCCGCGTTTCTGATGCTGGGACGGAGATAATTGTATTTCGGTGGGAAAAAAGAGGGGGAAGGCCAGTGGCCGTCATTGTCCACTCGTTAACAGTGCAAGCCGAACACCGATGCAGCTTATTGCATTTTACAGTCGTGACAACAGTATAAAGAAAATTCCCCATAAAACTTGTTTTATAATACGACAGACCGTCGCGATTTCAGAAAGGGCCAAACGGACTACTGGAGTGCAATATAAAGGGGCATCAAACCTTCATCGTTCGAATACGATGTCTCTAGGCCGTTCAAATAGAAATCGTTTCCGTCGACAGGTTTATAGTCGTTATCAATAACAACTCCGCAACTTCGAATATCGCTTCGGTTTTACGAGTATCAAACAGGTGGGCTCGTACAAGCGATACGACCTTGGAGCGTACGCCTATTTTGCACTGTGAATAATTACACCGACTTCCGATCGTAAATTATTGTACTAGTTGTCGAAAGACAGAAATAGAAAGCTATTACCCCTCTTACCACTATGTTTACGGACGTTTCTTATGTGTCAACTTGACGCGTACGGTAGAGATAGGTGCACAGCGAGGAGAATTTTCAAAATTACAAAACTTATGAAAAAAATTAACTTCCATATATATTTCCCTCCTCGTTCTCGGTCTAGCTTCACATCAAATAGGGGTAAATATATTTACGCTTCTGAAAAACAAAATGTCTCAACTTTTGAAAAAAATCTAATGCCGCATTCTACCTCTCTGAATTAGTACGCGATATATCCTACAAAATATCGGAGTTATGACGACGGGCGGGGTCGCAAAACAAACGGTGTCAGGGAGTCGGCTTTCTAATGGCGGCGCCTAGACGAACCTAGGGGGAAGAATACCACCGTCAATTTCCCCGTCGGCCGGGAATTAATTACTGCCGGGCAATAACAACAAGTTTTAAGATCGAGATTCAGGAGCGTTTTCAATTAAGTACCAGGGACTTAAACGGAATTGAGAGCCATCAGGTACACGGTGCATTAGACCCCCCTAACTTGTTTGACCCACTTCCCCCTTTTCAGCAAAAATAATCACAAGACCCCCCTGAAAATTTATATTTTTTCTAAATTGAATAGAATAAAACAAAAAATGTAGGGAACATTTTTTATGCACATATCTAGCGTTATAATTTTGAAAATGAGTATATATACGAATACTTCGAAAGTATTTTCCTAATTCATAACAAGCGTTTCGATTATAAAATTATTTTGAAAGTGAATTATAAAGGTATTTATTTAAATACAATATAAATTGCAGATGTAAACTTCACAAATGTAATATAATACGAAAGAGGCCCCTTTTGACCTTTCGGCGCTCCCCTCTGCCCCTATAGCGACTAGGGCTCCCATTGTTCCCCCCAGTACCTTTAGGGAGGCCGTGAACTGCAGTTTGGGAACCCATCACTAGAGGCTAAGAAGCCAATCTAGTCAGATCGTCATTATTTTGACTACCTATTTCCATTCCTCATTCTACCTATCCTACCTATCTTCATTCTAAAATTTCCTTTCTTATTTCAAACTAAGATACACAAATATTGGTATTAGTCCACACATCATGATGGGGCCCGCAGACAGATGGAAACGAAATCAAGATTAGTAAGAGAGTTCATGAGAGCAAAATATGCCTACCTGCTCAGGTAAACATTAATAACTGTTCACATATATCTATTATACATGTTAGTTGTTATAACAACCCCGCCGGACCCCGGTTCCGCACCGCTGAGGCTCCTCGATCGCAATTAAAACTAAGGACTCGTATAGCCGATAAAGTAATTATTATTAGAAATCGAATGGGCGCGAATGGGGATCTCGTTATCGGGGGATATAGATACAGACGGCCTTACAATCAATTTATCACTTGGTTTAGGCGTCATTTTGACGCCTCCTGAATTTCAGTAGGAAGATTACAAAAACCGGTCGCATTATTTTTACCACTTGTGCCGACTCGCATCAATTTAGGGAAGCTTGCGAGTGAGAGGCTTATGTTTTCCCTATACCAACTAACTTACAGAGTGATGTCCACGGAATGTGGCAGGATGCGGCGCGGTGCCGCCCGCCACCGAGGCAATTAACACTAGGTTTACGGACGGGTTTCTTATGTTTTCTTTTCGATATATAACTCCTACGATGAATGGATGAAAGTTGGAACAAGTGGTGAAAAACCCTTTCGTACGAATGTCCCGTGAACCTGGTGCTAATAGTGGGGAAAAGGATTGGTAGAGGCGACATAATAACTACTATTAGAATCGACCTGCGGCGTCGGGATCTCGTTATCTGTACGGGGGAGATATAGATAGGGAAGGTCTTCCGATTATTTTAAACGAGGGCGGAGGAAGGAGGCGTCGGGGCTTGGCTGGGAACAAGGGGCTGACGAGGGCGGCGGTAATCGAACCGGGGGCCGGACAGTGCGAGGGCCGTCGAAATGGAGCCTCGAAAGAGGAGGTGGGGGCTTAAAAATGTCGGCGGGCAGAAGTGTATTTAGGAAGCGGGAGGAGCGCCGGAGTCCATTGACCCCGTCGTGGGGCACAAGGTCCGGCCCCACTACCTCACTACCTCAATTATGTCCTCCGCTCTTCCACGCTAAATAATATCACTCCACCCACCTCAACACAACACAACACAACGCCACTCTCCGCGTACAATATATTTCCGACCGAGGGGCCGGATGAGAAGACATTTTACGACGCAGGTATCCCCTGATCGGTGCCGTTAATGGATCATCCACATGTACCGCCTGTTACAAAAACCGCGCGAATCGAACAAAGCGGGCGATAGAAATAATTACGATCAATCCGGATGAATGGAAAAAGATCGTGAACACTGGTGACATGATACAGGGCCACTATTTAAACGAACCATAATTATAGAACTTTTCCAAGAAGAATGTCACCTATCTAAGAACACGGATAAATAAAGGAATCTCTTGATTAATACGTTTAATGGATCCTCGAGATGTATCCCGCACGATTCAAAACCGCGCTGAACAAACTTAAGCGATAAATATTAAAAATGTTTTAAAATAGCTTACTCGAAATGTACCTACACATGATGCGATTCTTGAATTATTAAAGGTTATAGGTATTTTTAAAAATGGCGATTTTAAACTGTATTTTCGGTAACAAACTTTTCCAATTTCAATTGAACTGCAGAAACGGCAGTGGTTGCCGCGTACGCCGCTTCAGGCCTTAGGCGTTGTCGTCAATCTCCGATATGATTCTGAAGGTTTGCCGCACTTATCAAAACTTACACATCATAATTCGAGGAACGATTGAACGAAAGGAGTTCGTTTCGTTGAGGGTACGAACTGAGGTCGACTCGAATAGGTCGTACGACCCGTTTGGAATAAGAAGAAATTGGACTTTATAAGCTTTATCTTTTTCAACGACATTGTACCCGCCTCAAGTCCCGAAAATCGGATATGCGGACCTTAAGTGTCTCAACACGATACTTTCCTTCCGGCGGGTAAAGAGGCAACTCGGGTTCAAACAGCTCCTTCGCCATAAGAAACCGACTCCTCTCTCGAATAAAGCACTTTTACGACCTATTAGCGCGACGCGGCAATAACCGAGGGTAAATTAAAAACATTAAATCTTTCATTATCATTTTTTTGGGTTTCTAATTGAGTATAACCGCCTCTTATAACCATGCGATCTTCCTCCGTCTCGAACAAATAATTTTTACGACTTATTAGCGCGACTGTACCGGCAAACGGCAACAACTAAGATAAAGTAAAAACGCTAATTATTACATTTTTTATCCAAGTTGTTTATAACCGAGGACTCTTGAATTTTTTGTACGTTATTCGACATTCGGCCAAACTAACAGATATTAAGCAAATCCGAACTATAAAATCGAACTATATTAAGGAAAATAACCAATGCACCTTTTTATGTTACTGTATTAATAGGGATATCGTCAGCATTCGGTCAGTCGTCAGGCAAAACGCAGCTCTTTCGTTATATTCGTGTGGCCCTTCAAATTAAGTAGATAAGTAATACAATTTTGAAACTTTCGCGCAAAATTACATTTCATTTTCACGCATTCTTATGCAGCGTATCGGTAAAACTCCCAACCCATACGTGGAAATGAATGTATTAAAAGATGCAAAAAAAATTATTCATTTAAATCCATACTTATTACATCGTGTTATTTGTTTATAGATATTGATGCACTACTCTACTATTAGACGATGCTAGAAAAAGCCCTAGTATTAAAACAACGTCGCCGTTTAAAATGTTTCCAGAAACAAATGTTTAAGGGTGAATTTGGCTCTTTCGGGTCGTCCCTCTGCCTAGCCCCAAGGAGATCTTAGTTATCGAATAAAATCAAATCGACTCAAATAGAAGCTTTTTTCCTTTTATTTATCGTAAAATCAACCTTTATAGGTTTCCCGCTTCTCTCCATTATGTGAGTCACAACCCGGTGACGGCACATTTTTAGCTCTGTCCAGTCTCGAGTGTTGATCTCAAGACCGGTGGCGTACAGCCTACAGAATTCGATCGCGAGATGCGGAGAATATCTCTAATCAGATTAATGTATCGAATAAAAGAACTTTAAAAGATACAAAGAAAGGGATTTAACACGATGAGAGTAATGAGTATATTTCAATCCCGGCTTCGTTTTCCCGCCGTCGACGGTAACATATACCGATGCGACTACGTACATATATATATATATATATATATATATATATATATATATATATATAATATATAGGAATACACCCGAATATATAAAAGTACTGTAGAGCTAGATTGAGATGCTATAAAATAATTCGGAAGAGTTAACGCGGAGAATAAAAGTAATCATATTCAACTCGGACTTCTGTACTCATAAAAGACAAAACAATAATTATAGATATTTCGCAGTACTGGGAAGGGAAGCCCCGGTATTAATTAGAGATTCTAAACGCCATAAGGTCGGGTCTTAGTCTAAAGTACAGATCCGTCAATAATGCTTAAGACAAAGGGGGTAGTTGGAATAGTATGGTGTGTTGTGGGGTAGGGATCGATACTGGGGCTTCCCCCCGTATTTCACACCGTCGTCGGGAACCCGCTGTGTGACCCCACCGGCCGCCCCCCCAGTCCCAGGGATTAATTTTAAACGCGACTATAAATAAACACCTGGCAGTCGCGAAGGTCGATAAGCCCCAAACCACTAAAACCGGGCAGGGGTTGGGTAAAAGACCGTAAATAGGACCCCCCTCCCATACTCGTCGAGCCTATTGTCTCGCGCTTTTACGACTCTCCGGTGCTTTTACGACCGGAGACGTCCGGAGACGGGTTCGACGACCGATAAGGGGACGGTGTCGTAACGGCCGGCCCAAGAGGAACGACCTGGACGGTGACATCACCCTGCGACCGCCGTCCTCTCAGTTATTCTAAAGATAAGCCGGCTACATATAAGACCGATCGATTCTCTAGAAAATTCCAGACACCCGCTTCAGGGGTCGTTTCAAGTTATCCGGACGTTCGGGGAAAGAAGAGGAGGAGCCATAGTTTGGAACTGGGACGACCACCAGACCCGCAGTGTCTTTCACTTAAGAAAGAGTTTACATATAAATTAAACTACAGTCGATCCCGGGCAAATCCGATGATACTGTTGAAAATTCCAGACCCCCCCCTCTCGCGTTGTTATGCCGCGAAACGGATTAGAAAAAAAAGAGGATTACTGGAAACTACAAGCTGCAGGTTTTGGTACCGTGGCACCCCCGCAGTGCCGTTCACCTGAGCCGTAATAACAGTTCGAATATAATCTATAGCGCCGCAAATCGGCCCCGGCCACGTCCGACTGTTGAAAAATCTAATTCCAGACTCCCCGACGCGTTATTATTTTCCATCTCAGCGGACACGACATTCTCGGAAAGAAAAGGAGCTCCACGATTTGGAAATCTTTCGACTTTCCGCCGAAGCAGACGTTTATGGTTGGCCGCCGTGACGTTAACTAAGACCCTGCCGTAATTGGAGGGCTCGAATATAATTTATCGCGCCGACAATCCGATTTTGGTCCGATGCCATTGTCCATTCGAACGAGATAAAAATATTATTTAATAATTGACGCGGGTAGAATTTAGAAAAAAATTGTTTAGCTAATTTTATATCATAAACATTCTACAGTGCTACATATGCATAATATAATATAGTATAATATACTATATAGTATAATATGCATTACAGTAGTCTAGGAAACAATAATGTGGATAACGACTGAGCAGAAATGATAATTGTAATTAGTCCTTTTTTATATAACCCAACGAGGTCAGTATTACTTTACTTCGATTATAATATTAAGGCACTTTCCATTAAAGTAGTTGTACCGTTAACGTGGAATCACTTTTACACTCTCCAACGATCCGCAGTTTTATCTAAAATTTTATTTCGGTAATATAAAATAGGTTTAAGCGCGATAAGTATTCGAAAAATAAAATTAGACCGAATAAGCAAATGGACAGGAATATAGGTCATTTGCGAGTGAAGGAAACATCCGTTCAACCTTTAAGTATTTAATATACTAATAATTAATCTGAAATTAAAAGCTTCGGTTTTAGATCGGAGTTAGCGGACGTGAGACCGCCCTTCGTTATTTTCGTCGGTTTTTGACCTTTCGAGGGTACAACTATCCCCAGTGTCAATGCCGGACCCCTTTCAATTTACGTTCTTCTTTATACATATATATATATATATATATATATATATATATATATATATATATACCGGATTAAAACTAAATGAACGCGGTAATATCAATTTCTAAGGAAATACTTCTCGCGATCAGCGCATCGGAAAACATATTTTTTTAACGCAAACCGCACTCGCTCACCGTTTAAAATTTGAGTTATAAAGTTTATTAAAATGTCTATGTTGAACGGTAGAGGAATGGGAGGCCGGCCTTGGCTCAGTTTATCAGACAAACAACGCAAAGGGAAACTGGGTCAAAATCCAGCGGCCAAACTTCTAACCTTATCCAATTAAAGCACTACAATCTTCCATTTTTCCTATTCAATGCCACTCTTATAATATATGACAAAACCAAAAGATACTACAATGATTGTAATAAAGTCTTGCTACTTAGACTTCTCGACAACAGATCCAAACCCGGATATATTCCCTGTATAGATGTCCCAACGATGAAGAAGAGAAAATTAGTTCAGAATTTAAGGTTAAAGTGCCCGCCAGTATTGAGAGCAAGACTACCACACTAATAGATTTTGAGCGACATCTTAATATAGAAATTACGCGAATTATAACATTTTGAATTTTGATGAAATATAAATAGGCGATTACGGACCGGGTTTATTATTCCTGTCCTATTTATTTTATAAACGGTTTTTATTTACGAAAAAACGCGAGGCCAAATAGGCAAACGCATAAATAACACGTGGGAACTCACCAAAGCGACCATGCTGTCGATAGCCCTGTTAAACTTGTCGCACAGCGTCTTCATGCTTTCGTAACTGAAACACGAGTGAAAAAGAAAGAGTTGAATAAAAATTAATCTCCGACAGCCGCCGGCAGTAAAACTCATAAATTATCTGTACGGGAATTAAATATAAAAAAACGAATCTAGCATATGGCTCACAAAAGAAATGAGTCGATTGTCGAGCGCCCATCACTGGTTTATTTAATCGGGTCGCCCCCAAAGAGGAAATCGCATCGGGCGACTTACCTAAACCAAAAACAAATTTAAAT
The DNA here is from genome assembly GCA_019843655.1 of Lethocerus indicus. NCBI lineage: Eukaryota > Metazoa > Arthropoda > Insecta > Hemiptera > Belostomatidae > Lethocerus > Lethocerus indicus. Next base: position 36,035,878 of record JACDQD010000001.1, read on the forward strand.
CTAACGCAGACTACGAAATAAACAAATAAAATTGAAATAAACCGTCTAACGAAGACTGGGGAGTTTCACCTTTTTGTGTCGAAGTCGCTGAGTATGTTGTTCTCCAACGGGAGTTTCAGTTCTGGAAAATCCTCGCATACCCATCTGAAAAACGAAAACATTTTATTATTCGTCATAAAGCTTACGATACAACCTTCCTGTTGAGAAATCAAAATATCCGGAAAATCCGTTCTGAAAACAAAAAACTGGTCAGAAGACAGGTCATTGTTTAGGGTAAACAGATATTAAACATCGATAATCTTGATTCGCTAGTGTCCTTGTGTTCGGGAAAATTTTAAGAATGAAATAAAGGGTTTACGACAGCTAAAATATGTAACAGCATACATTTGGGGATTGGAGTATATTTATACGTATCGATAATTGTTTTGGATCCTGTAATCGATATTGTTCTATCATTAGTCACTTTCGTAATTATTATTATTCGATATAATCGGTTTTTCGTCCCAATTTTTGTTATACGAGCAATGTCTCGTATAGAACATCAATCATATCGGCGATCCTCTTATTTGGTGATATATACACAGCCGCGACAACCATTGTCTACCCACTATCTATACAGTGCCGCACCTATCCTCCCCCCTAGCGTTCTATTCCAACAAGGCATTCGTTCCTTTTGTCGGTAAAATTATCTTGCCATCAAAATTAGCGCGTCATTCATTTACTCGTTCTGTGCCAGGAAAACATTCGGCAGTGTCGATTTTTGCGCTACTTCGTCGAGTAAATCTCTGGCGTGAATTCGAACTTATCCAACAAAAACTATTAGCAGTACTTCCACTGTAAAGAAAAAAGATTAAAACAAAAGTTCGCTAAGGAAACGAACAATGTTCGAGGACTGTACTTCACGTTCAGACGAGTCATAGGACTAACGGCTCCTGTAAAGAGGTTTCGCTTCGAAAAATTCCAACTTCGCCAAGTCCTCGACTCTGAAAAGCGTTCCGGAGTCGGGGACTTCGCGTGCGAAAGGCCCAACGCGGTCGTCAGCCCATCGGGGTCGCCAACGCGTCCGAAAGGAATTGTAACGAAAGCCGAATCGAAATTTATCGCTGGGCGTAAATTTAACGCGGAGGGACGCGTTAAAATGTGCGGACCGTTAAACGGAGGAGAAGGTGTACGTCACGTCTATATATAGAGACCGCATTGTCCCCCTTGAATTTAGATTAACCCATTTAATTCCCATTCGTAGAACACTCGGGGGGACGTTCCCTCTACGGAGAAGATTCGTAGTAAATCGTAACGGGAATACAATTTCGCCCGTGGATAAATCTTAATTCATTTTCAGGAAAAACTTAGAACGGCACTGCATTACCACGCGGTTCGAATAAAAAATGCGCGTAACGTAATGAACGTAAATTAGAAAATACTTTTAACTCGACATTCTTTAATGAAAAAGAAATTTAAGTTTTATGTAATAAATACAACTCCGAAAATTATTATGAGATACCAGATTTTAAAATATCATAGTTCGTGGGTTCGGTCAAATGTTGGAGCGGTTTCGTCTTCACGCCACCTCTCGGTCGACTAAGTGAGACGCTCCAGCACTGTTACTGATGTTCGGCACCGAATGCTACTGACGAAAAACGGTCTGGAATATCGCGATAATGATAATACTCATTTTAAACGATGGCCAGTGGAACACTCTAAATAATTAATTACCCGTCAGTACTGTGGATGCGGGTATGCGGAACGTGAAACCGAAACCGGTCTAGCGGACATAATGTAAGTAGCGACGTGTATATTTTTTTTTTATTTCAAGTTCGGGCCAGGGCACACACGTGACCGGTTCGCGGGGGCTTAAGGCAAGCAGAGGGGCGCAAAGGCCACCCGAATTATCGCACATTAATCGAATACTTTAATTATCGTCAAAACGGATTTTATAGACGCGGGGTGAGTGTAAAACAGAGTCTGGAAATATACAAATTTCGTGCACAAACTAATGCCTGTTGGAAGGTGCGAAATCAGCAGGGAATGAGAGCTCATAAACAGGTAAGAGAATCGTGTCCCACCGAGCAGTCACGTCCCCGACCAGAACGCCCCGTGTCTATTTTCAACGTCGTTACGTCTCGTTAGAGGATTTTCAACTATTTATTCCCGGGCTCGAAAATTCAGAGCGCAATACAAGTTCGGCCCAACCTGCCGAAAGCCCGACTGAACGCCGGTTAATCTAATTTTTCCCCTTTTTATTTTAGGCCTCCATTTTTTTAAATTTAATCCACCGCAATTCGATAGCTCGATGTACATCATGGCAGTTTGTTCGTAATCGATCCTTGGTCGAGGTGTCCGAGTAGCGATTCGTAACACGTCCTTTCTGGTCGTATCCAGTGTTCGGCCCGGCCCAAGTGTAATCCCGAGTAGGGACCGGTTCAGAAAAACAGTTCGATTGGCGGGTCGGTTGGGTCGGCGACTGTTCCTGTCCGTGTGATACCGGCTGGCAACCGAACGGGCGGGAAAGAGTGGCTCGGTTAAAATTGAAGAGTCGGACGACGGATGGGCGAAAACCAGTTTATCCCGAGGACGGCCCCGGCTAATCGAGGCGGGGAGCTTCCTTACCGAACCCCCATCGCGTCTTTTCCTTTCTTCTTTTTCAGGACCCGAGCCCCCATTTTCTCCCTTCTTTAATTACCCCACCGCGGGAGTACCCCGAACGGAAATCGATTATCCCCCGGTCGACTCGGCGAATATTACCGTGGATATTTATGGCCGGCGGGCGGTTAACTATCGTTTTCCGAGGGGGCTCGAGTCGGATTCTTATTTTCTCCGGGCTCGTTAAGGCCTTGGGTCGGGACCGGTTTCGGTTTTACTCCGCCGGTAGTGCTCCGTCGCTATTTCCACGGGGGTGATGCCCCTTCCCGAAAGCACAAACTTTTCTGTCATCCAGAAATGAATACAATGATTCGTAACCATAAAAGTTACGGTTATTGATGAATCCGTTCCGGCAGTCTTTCACGCTAAAGGAAACCAGTTTAATACAATTAAAATTTGGAAGGTATATAAATAAATCTATATATATATATATATATATATATATATATATATATATATACATACAAAAATATTCCGTTAATTAGTGGTACCAGAGTCTTATGCGTGTAGTTGAATGCATAAGATTGGCGCTTCATCGCAGATTATCAAAAGTGCACTCGAGCAATCGAATCGAACTGTCACTAAATATAATTAAATAATCGCAGTTAATATTAAAAAAATGTAAATTTTCGTTCGGTTTCGGATTGGCGGTTGCCAGGCAACGGCTTCCGATCGGATTGGCTAGGCATCCGATTATAAGGGTAGGATGGAATGGCAGTAGGGGGGATGGGGATAAACGGTGATCGATCGGCAGTCGGCCGGTCGGCCATGTTGACGCTGGGGGTAGTTGGGAAGAGTTTCCGATCCCGAATTCCGGAATGTCCGATCAGGCGTCGGGTGTCGCAGATTTCGCAATAATAAAAAACTCAAAGAAAAAAATCTAAAAGAAAAAACCTGCCCTATTGCAAATCCGTGTTCCGTACCACTCGGATACCGTCCGAAACATTTTTTTTTTCACGCGCACGGAGGCGCACTGTACACGAATACCCTCGGTGGTGCGGTTATGACGAAATGCGGTATTAATTAATTAATTCCCGATAAATTTTCGTTACGATTCCTCGTTCCTAGTTTGTATTAGTGCGCCTCTTTTTTTAACGACGCGAACCTTCGGAAGTGACAGCGACTCCGGCCCTAAGCGGAGGACGCGACAATCACTGCCGTTTCTACCGTTCGATTGATATTAGAAAAATTTCTATAATGATCTCTCTTTACCTATATCCTATTTACATTTAGAGTATAGTTTTGATTTAATATTTTTCAATTTTACAATGTTTGCAGTTTCGAATAATGTGGTATATATCTCGAGGATCCATTAACTACTCAAATCGAGGTATTCCTGTATCGGTAAATCCCATTCCTCAGAGGAGCCGCATACATTTTTCAAACGTGTGAATTTATATTTCTCGAATCTTCGAGTTGGGAATATTTTGAGTTATATCCGATCGATTAGTCGCGAATCGTATATTAACCACACTAAACAAGGTAAAAAGTCTCCTTCTTCTAGTATCGAAGGCCTCGATAGGGAATACATATACATTTGTCGAATTTTCGAGTTGGGAATATTTTGAGTGATATCCGGATTAAGCCGCGGCCGTACATCGAATTGAGGTAGAGGTCGAAGTGCCCATAATTTCCCCCGCTGACGGTAAATAAACACAACAGAGTGTTGACGGCATATCGGGGCTATAAACTTGAAATAGACCGAGCAGAGCTCTCGATCGTCTCTTTAATAAATATACCGGACGGCGGGGGGTCGGGAATAAACAGACTGCCCAGAAATATAACGGTGGTTGTGTGAAGTCCAGGAATGCCGACCTAAGCAGCATCCCGTCAGCCCTGACAGGAAAGTCCCTTCCGAAACAGCAGACGAAGCGTAAAACGGTCCCGCTCTTAAACACGTTCCCAGAGACTACACTTCTCGACTTTAACAACAAGCCCCTCCCCTCCTTCCTCCCCTTACCTCTGTTCACTCCAAAACATTGTTAATAATTCATTCTTTTTATTAGTCACTGTTTGGAATACTCGAGTTTTTCTCGATCCAGACGAGACCGGTCTAGCAAAAGACCAAACGAGCGAGAATATCGAGGAAATGACGGTTTCCTTTTCTTATTATTATTAGAATAATAATATTATATAAAACGGTCCCGTTCTTAATCACGTTCCCACAACGGGAACCGACTACACAGTTCGACTTTACAAACAGCCCCTTGTTCCCCACCCTTAGCACGGGAACTCGGTCCACTACAAAATATATTTATAGAAATTCCTTTTATAATCAGTTCGAAACACCCGTTATATAGTATCCGAGGGTTTAGAATACCGTATTATTTCTCGATCTAGCCGAAACCAGTCTAACAAAAGACCAAACCAGTGTGAATAACGAGAAAACTACGGTATTCTTTTCTTATTATTAATGTAAATAGTTGGAATGCTATTTTAGAAATGATATTCGTGCCGAAATTTCTCAAAACATCGAAAAAAATGTTAATTCAAATCTTCATTAAAGCCTAAATATTTGAAACCTAAAACAAAAGCTAAACTGTTTATTTTTAAAATTATATTTGTTCCAATTTATCGCAGACTTGAGGCAATGCGCGTCGCTTTGCATATTTATCGGAATGTTCTTTCGCAATTAATATATATATTAATATATATAATTCGTATTTCACAAGTTAATTCGAAAACCGAATCCGTTCATTTCTCCATTCAGTTGGCGTGACTCAAATAATTCATTCATAGTATGCTGACGTCGCTGGAATTGAAGGAAAACACGATACGAAACTATTTTTAAAATAATAGTTTCTTCGATGTTTCCCATCGCGTAAACCGGAACTTCAAACAAAGTCAACCATCATTTTTCAATTGCTGTAAATTCGTAGAAAAGGTCACAGATAATCAAATCGAACTTTTCATTTAGCCTTGGAATCTTCAATAACTTCGATCAATGTCGGCCTACTGTTCCTATTCCGATGCCGCGTGTCGTCATTCGGAGGTGATATTTTCCCCCAAGACTTATCTGGCGCAATTGTGCTTTACGCCGATGTGCGCTTAGAGATTTTTAATTTTTAAACTCAAAAGTTTTTTCCTTCAACTTTCTTTCAAATTATACTTCAAATTCTTCAATTATCTTCAATTTCTGTCAAATTGCTCCCGAAGCAATTTAAGGTCGACCCCCCCGCACGGGCCCTTCCTCATTCCGGAATCAACCGAGAAGGGGAAATCCGAAATCGACATTTGCCCGCCGGAACCTTCTTTATCCATAGTCCCGAACTGCAGATTCGGGATTTTCGGTACGCTTTCAGGCGGCCGTGTCTTGAAAACGTTACGTAAACTCGGTGCGACGGCGTCACCGCCCAAGTAGGTCATTGCGCACTACAGAAGGTAATGGTCGCGCCTAGTTCTCCCTCACCTGGCGGCGCTTGCTTCTATTATTCCTCTCTCATCTTTTTCTCGGTTCCTGTATCTTCGTTTCTGGGGATTTCATATTTTTAGAGACCTTCGGTCTTTATTTATTGGCAACTATGCAGCAAGCAGCACACTCCGGTTGGAGTTTGAAAAGTCAAGAATTGGCCTTCCGGCAGGAGTCCCCCCCCTGCACAATGAAAAGAAGATACAAAGGAGATAAATTCGAGCGCCTCAACAGGGCCAGAGCCGATGCTCAAGGCAGTATACAGGACTCTAGCTAAGAATCGCAGGTTCCTAAACATTCCACAAGCCAGAATACGATAACCCCACATACAAGAAACACGGACTAAAAAGTACCGAAACGGTGGTAATGTCTAAAATATACGTATGGTTCTGTCATTCTGATTTATATGCAAGACCACATATCTAAAGGATTTTGAGCGACATTCTGAGGGACGGTAACCCAGGCCAATGGCTTAGCACCTGCGAGGAACGTTGTTCAGCGTTATACTATACGTCGTATTGTTCGGTATGTAGGGCAAGTGTTCTCTTTATTTTTTCAACAGCGTTAAGGTTAACAACGGCAGTACCTGTTCGACAACAATATTGGCACCGGGTATCGTTATGCTGTAGTCCGTTGGGAGAACTCTCACAAATGTCACCCAGGACAAATTTATTAATCGCATAATGGATCGATTGTAATAATGGCGATATTGTTCCTACAGTTCAGAAAGAAATACATATTAATAAAGTTACTACAGAAAGAATAATAGGTATATTGGCCGTACTTCGGACAAAACGGAACGTGGAATCCACATACAAACGTAACGAATGACTCGAACAGAATAGAGAATGAACTAAAAGAAAACGTACTGTTATCAGGACCTGAATCTTAACTAGGCGCCGGACGTAGAACGACAGGCAAAACTGAAGGTGAGATGCCGTAAAGTATTTTATTATTATCTATGAAAGAGGATTCGTTTAAAACACGAATGTACTCTCGAAGCAGAATCCGCCCATTGACGGTACTCCCACTCCCGGCCTCAGTGAGGAAATCACGTAGCCGCTTCCTCTTAGGCGAGGCGGCGCTCGGGGATTTTCAGGAAGGTGACGCGATGAGAACGCATCAAATTGAAGGAGAGATAGGAACGGAAGGGTTTATTCCGGCACTTCAAACCGCAACCTCAGATACATACATAAGGTGGTGTGTGTGTGTGTGTGTGTTTGTTAACCCCAGGTTAACGGACGTTTCTTATGTGTCAATTTGACGCGTACTGTAAAAGATAGGGTATACCGCGTAGACAATTTCAAAATCACCATTCAAAAACGAAACTGTATATATATATATATATATATATATATATATATATATATATATATATATACACATATAAAAGTAAGGTAGACCAGGACATCAACGGCCATGCTTATGTTTACCCCTTAGCATCGTTCATCTGTCGTTCATCCTTTGTGACAGGGAGAGATAGATATAAGCCTACAATACAGCAGTCGTGGTTTGAGCCCGTTTCGAGTATAGTTTCTTACTGTATTTCTTATTTGTTGTATTAATTAGTTGTTTCTTTTACAAAATTCACTCTTCAGTCCAACAATCTTTTCTTATATATCCACATTTTTTTTAGTTCTTTCTCTGTTTCTGGGTGTCATTTGTGAGAATTTCAGTCTCAATACTGCCCGGCTTTTGACCGGCTCTTTGACCTTAAATTCCGAACAATTTTCTCTTCGAACATACAGGGAGCATGTCGGAATTCGGATCTGTTCCTCGGTTCATTTTCCGTCACCACATCCGGTATATATCCGACCGGGGAAAATCTAGGGCTTTCCCGCGAAATTTCCGTCAGCGAAATGAACGAGTCACCGCCTTTATCGCGAATCGAAGTTTTCCCCTCATTCCAGCTCAACCGGTGACGGAATACCGAGAGGGACGGGAAGAACGAGTCATACAAGACGGAAACATTCATAACCGCTAATATCAACCTTCGGGTCCCCAGCGCCGGCCTTGAGAAACAAACGCGTCATTCCGGTATTCGAACAGGGAGGACTTTCGAGCAATCGCCGATAAGCGCCGACTGAAGTCGGTGCGGAAGCGCCTGTTTTCCCAGCGGCGAAACTGGGAATAACCCCCCCCCCTCCTCCACCTCTAAGTTCGCCGGACCGGAAACGTGTAAGATGGAAGTCGGTTTCCTATTTAAGGAGTGACTCTGGGCGGAATCTCGGAAACGGGTGACGTGGCCAGCGGGAGGCTAAATCCCCGGCTAGGGAATTAATCGCCAGCCTACAGGCACATGACTGGCACTGGGCCGCTCCCCCTTCTCTATCGCCCAGATGTGGAGACCGGTGTGGTCCTCTCTCCCCTCTTTTCACATCCGCTCGACATTCAAATTTACGGGCCGACGAAAATCCCTGCCTGTCCAACACAAAAATATAGACCTTTCCTCTTTTAATGCACCCAATATAAATTTGAATATACTGGGGGTATATTCAATATTGAATATATATTGACGATACGGTTCTTATTTAACAGTCTCATATCATACAAGTAATGGAATAACGTAACTTATATATTATGCTCTCGAAACTGATTTGCTTATATCATAAATGTTCTCTCAAAAATGTTTAAATTGGCTCATGCATGTTTATCCAATGAAAGGGAAACGTTAGATCGAAAGTTTATAAATATAAATAATTGATGAAATTGATGAGCGGCTATAGTCGATATTACACGAGGTTTAATTTGATTGACGTTACGCCATTCGGCTATGCAACGCGCCGTTTCTATTGCAAGGACGCCACTTCAATTTTAACTTCACACAGTCCACTCGGTCAATATATATATATATATATATATATATATATATATATATATATATATATATATATAGATCTAAGGCAGGTCTGCAGGGAAATTTATTTGAAAATTTAGTAAAAGAAAATAAAAGATCTCTGTACTCGGTCTTTATTCTACGAATTTATTTTCGAGCTCAACACGTCGGAACGGAAGGAAGGATGCCGCCACGCGCGCACGTTGCTGCAATGCGCAATGCCGAATTCAAAAAACGTAACATGTTCCAAGCCCCGGCATATTTTATAAGTCATTTCCGTTTCCTCCTTTCCGTGTAGGACATACTAACTGTATGACAGCCCTTATTAAACATATCTCTTGGGCGTTAATCCAAATTGAATTAGTCAACATACTAACGATCGCGGACGCGTCAGTTTAAAATCGCTAAACCGAATCTTGGATCGAACTGTCTTAGGAAGAACCTTGACCTTCGACTAAATTTTTTTTCATTTCAAATCGCGACTACAATTTTTAAAATTATATTTAGCAACGGCGCGATTTGATAACGCGAATGTACTTTTGACGGACAATCCACCCACCGATGGTACTCCAGCCATTACTAGAATCACGCGGCAATTTCCTGTTAGTCCGTATGGACGGGAATATGAATGGATTTTGCGGTTAGAAACACTAACTATGGCCTTTGTGAGAGTTTTGCTCTCAATACTGCCTCATAATTGCACTAACTAACGTAAATAATGTAAAGAATTTATTATTAGGGCAGAATAATCAAATCGCTGAGTGATGAAAGTAAAAGAAATAATACTAGATTATAACGCCAATTAAAACGTGTTTTAAAACTGTTTCTAGTGGCATTTTATAAGGCGCACACAATGAAAAGTACCCGAACGAAGGGGTCCCCGAACGGAACGCGATACCAAACCTGGACGTTCACCCTTCTTTTTTTAGAACGCGAAGGTCGAGCATGAGTTCTTTTCATTTAAACAGAACCCCAGGGTTAAGTTTCACGCCGAGGGCGGCCTATTCAGGTACGAGGCTACGCAGCGCTCCCTTCTATAGGACATATAAATTTATAAATATATTTTTAGAGTTCCGTCACATACTTTCTTTTTTCTTTAATTATTCCTTATCTAGTGTGTGAAAGTCGCTCGTTAGCACCCATCGCCTGAATCTCCAGGGTTAATTTACTGAGATCTCTATCTGAACTATTTCCAGGGAGGCTCAAATCTCTAATTGGGTACCTCCCGCGTCCCAGGAGCTCTTAGAAGGCCCAATACGATACCAGGGGTAAACATATTCCTCAATGCAACAAATATTCGCACAAAATTCGGGGAATAGGTCATCGTGTACTATTATTATTCTATCATTACAGTTTTTTCGACCGAATAGAATGTTTGAAAAATATGTCTTATAGTTACAACTTATTTTTAAAAGTAGTTTCAGTGTAGCACCCCAACGAGGTTAATTAAATAAGTCACAGTGTACAAGATGAATATTCGTACATAAAAAGGACACGTCAGTTTGCTGGAAATACATTTTGACATTAACATAAACATACATATAAGATTCGTATAGAGTCAATCGGTTATCTTCCTTTTTCCAATATTATGATTCGAATTTTTATTAATATTCGATGGTTTGGCCGAGCCCCCGTTTCATATTATGGGGGGAAAATTAAAATTCCAGTTTTCTCCGGCCGAGAGATTCGTCCGGAAAAGGGGGAGAACGAAAAAACGGATCGCCCTCCGGGGGTGGGGGTCGCGTTTTTCTGTAGGTCATTTCACCGGGAAACGTCTTGAAAGCAATAAAAAAGACGGACGATAGTAAACCACGATGCTATTTGCGGATAAAGGGGCCAGGACGGGGGGGAGGGGTTCTAGGAGGTATTTTCACGCTCTGGATAAACGCCAGGGTTTTAAAACAAGGGGACGGACAGCCTAGTCACTACAAACAGATATGCAAAATCGGAATAGTAAACAAGAGTGTATTACAAAAGAGATCGGCGGTTCCGGGAATGGAATGCGGGAGTTAACAAACCGAGGTTTCATTAAAGGGGTCACAATCCCCATCCCAGAGTCGGAATCTAATATTATTTTTAAACTTTCTCCAAAGGCCGATTCCAAGTTAATTTTACTAATACCCGATTTGACCTTCCGCTTGGCCGTTTCAGCCGCTCGCCATCCTCAATAACCGCGTCTGTATGTATGTCAGCATGGAGGTCACTCTGGCACATGTGACGTTTGTTTTGTTCGTACATACATGTTTAAATACGTCTACATCATGTGTTGTGTACACATGTCCTTTGTTTGGTTTTTGGCAATATCATTGTCTTTTTTTAGATCACTAGGGATTTTGTTAAGCGGTTTAAATCTTTTTCGGATCATCCGGTGATTGTAGTTACCAAGTTTCTTAGATCGAGCAGAGAAGCGAATAAGGAGTAACTTTGGGAATTTATTTTCTGACTTACTACTTTCATTTGTTCTCTCAAAATCCTGGATTATCTTCTTTCTTTGCCTTTTCTGCCCTACAAGCATTCCAAGTGCCAGAGTGACTCACGACAATGCCGACAGACAGGGCTACTAAAGATGACGAACGGCCGGTACCGGTCCGGGAAAAAACTACAAAAAGTATTACATCGGAATACCTGTTTGTGGTCTGCGAGGGTTTGGAATACCGTAGTGACCATGCAGGCAGGATGCCCCACTAGCGTCACGTGCGCCAAATTGACTCATACTGACAGACACGGCTGGAGAACGAGCAAATAAAAAAACACCGAAGGGGACAGAAGTATTACCCTTGTTCTGGGGTAAATCAATATGTCGAGAGGTGAACACCACGTGGCGGGCGAGTTTTATGACACTCGATAATATCCGGCTTATTGAATGTCTAGGATCCTGCGAGACCTAACCGAAGAACCACCTCTCGTTGAGAGACCGAAAACTTCAGGAAAAAACCCAACCTAACCCGCATTCTTTACTTGTTTTAAAACTTTCCTTTGTGAAAACAAAACACCGATATCCACTCGCAAGTGCCGATTTAAACGCTGAAATCCTTTTGCACGCGCCGGTTCATCTTGTTCCAACTCATTATAGCTTAAAAATAAAATCCCAGTGAAACTCCATTGTCGGGGACTAGAAGATAAAAATAGGTAACAAGTAAAAATGGGTGCTTAGAAAAAGTACCGAATAATAACAAATCGTATATAGATAAAAGTCCACTCGAACGGGGGAATAAACGAGTTAACGGACAAGTCCGGGGGTTGGGGGGGATAGGCGGCCTTGATATTTGGCCAATGAACTTAAAGGGCCACACCGCGGCTAAATTAAGTGAGTCACCGCTTTTAATCCGAAACCGGCGGCGCTCCGATAAAAATCGTCCCGGGTCGGAGGACTAAGCCAGCGACAGTGGACACAGAAAATTTTATAACGCGAGAAAAACGCGTGGATGGATCATTCGCGGCGACCGGACGCCATGAATGGACCGCGAATAACACAAAAAACGATGGGAAAAAACCGCGAAACTTTTACGACACTTCCCCATTAGGCACGCGACCACGGTCCCCCTTTTAAACGAGGAGCGTTTCTTATAATGATTAGCAGCCGGAGTAATTTTAAAAAATAAAATTCGCAAAATGGAATTCATTATACTACTCGACCGGCAAAATTGCGGAGGTACCCGTATACCGACTATTTCTCGGTACCCTTTCCAATGGCTCTCAATGAATGCGCCGAATACGTTTAGGTTCCCCGTTATCTCTCGTGTCGCACTATGGCGATCTGTATCGAGTAATAACATATCCTAAGATCTTATTGATTCAAATATGTAGGCGTGCTTAAAATCTATCTGTGAAATCCGCAATGAATTATCGGTTACCGGTTCCATATAATCAGACAAGAAAGCTCTTTATAGTCAATAAAGTCCAGTGTAAATGGAGTCCGAAATTCACAGACGAAATGCGTAATAAATACTTTTTATTTATTCGTCTTTCATTATTCATTTATTCTATTTTTTTACGGTTATCGACGCGTGCGGGGCTAAGGACCGAGATGATCTCTAGGCAGGTGGGCGAGCGAATTGGGACGAGGAATGAGATTGGAATGAATGAAACTTCTGGAAACCGGGACTTTTTTGCTACTATTCGATTTTATATGTATTGTGTATAATTTATTAAGCACTAGGATCGTTTAACGAGGTGCCTCGATCCGAAAGTGTATACATTACCGAATATATTCGAATAACCTCCGTCGATGTTCGAATACACGAAGGACGGTGGGTGAGTCGTAAACAAATCAGCGGAAGCGAACCTCTCCGGTCGAAGGTAATAAACACAAAGTGGAAACTCGGAGAAAGCGAGGTCGATGGGAAGATATTTCCGTCAAATTTTTCGTACGTCATCGCTCGTCTTGGAAGGCAAAAACAAACCGGGCCTGCGTTTACCTCCGCCTCGCGATAATGGATAGATAAGCACCTCTCTCTCTTTCTCTCTCTCTCTCTCTCTCTCTCTCTCTCTCTCTCTCTCTCTCTCTCTCTCTCTCTCTCTCTCTCTCTCTCTCTATACTGGTCTGCGTATTTATAAACCCGCGGGGTAAACTGAACTCTCGCCAGTTTTACGACCCTGCTACCTACGAATTGACCGCGTGCGAAACCGACCGATAATGGGCGAAATAACGATAAAACCCAGGGACGAACTCCTAAGCCACCCCAAAATCAACTAGGCATCGTCAGGGATTGACTTACCCCAAAAACCCGGCCAACCAAAAAACGTACCGCTTGGAGGAGGGTCCCCGTGCCACCCAGAAGGCCCCGCACGAAGTGCTAGAGTGATGTATTTATACAAGTTTAAGTGCTATACGCCGTGTGTTCAAGTGTTACAGTGCTAAAGACGGTACTTTAGCGGTGTGCAAAGTGTGTGTAATTTCAGTTCGGGAGTTTTTATTACAGTGCAAAATCCAAATAAGATTTAGTCCCAATACTTCCCGATACTACAAATGGATACTTCATGATCCGTGGGCCGGAATGCGTGTAACAACAAAAATGTCTGCATCGTTAACGTTGTACTATTGATAGATATTTGTATTTGAATAGGACGCGGTGTGGGGAAGGGAGTGGAGTGCGAGGGGGAGTATGGGAGATCGGTCCAAAATAGAGTTTCGAGACGGGAGTTTGGAGTCGGTGAGAATGCGCTGTTCGAAAAGGCGCGTCCGGTTATGTTAGAACCGGAGCCTGCGTGCAGGTGCCGTCCAAAGCCACCTGTACTTTACCTCGCCTACTCCACCCCCGAGTGTAAACCCTGTGTAAACCCGAGTTTTCACAGACAGCGCTAGTAATTAATTTCTTTTAATGAAAATTATATAACTCGTTAATAGCTTATTAATACTACGTTTACTGGACGCGTCAGAATGGCGCATTTCGAAATTCAGGAAGAATTACAGAAAGAGTTTCCATTTAATGAGAGAAATATATATCGAAGTTATTTTTTTCAAAAGTTTTGTAATTTCGAAATGGCTCTATGTGGTATACCTATCTTTACGGTCAAATTGACACGTAAGAAAGGTCCGTAAGCCTAGTTATAAGAGTAAAGAACCAATTATATTACACCTAGTCTTTATACGAGTCATTATTCCTTTACTACTTAAACTTATTCAGGTGTTACATAGTTATTTACTAGTTTTTAATACCTTATGAATGTGTTCATGATTGTCTCCACAAATAGCAAAAGACCAAACCTTTGAAGACAACAGGTACTCCAAACTAGTAAATAACTACGCAAGAACTTACTTTGTTTACACAAATAATAATTGTTCCCATTCGGAGGTATAAAATCAGTTAACGATTGCGTTGTGGGTTCCCCGGAGGGAGATCGTCGAACGGCGGGCGTTAAGGACCCCATCGAATTTCGAAATTCGTCTTTCGGTTGGATTCTGGCGGGTACGCCGGGTCCCCGACCCATCATGGCTGCGGGTACAGGTGCTCCTAAGGGTACCACTGACCGCACCATCCGGCAACAAGGCGCTCTTTTAACGGTTAAAACACACCGCCTGTGACCCCTCACTGCCCATCCCTACCAGTCCCAGGTAACTATAGGCCTCTCTCACTCACTCTCTCTCTCTCACTCACTCTCTCTCTCTCTCTCTCTCTCTCTCTCCTCTCTCTCTCTCTCTCTCTCTCTCTCTCTCTCTCTCCCTCTCTCTCTTTCTCTCTCTCTCCCTCGTTCCCTCTTCCCCAACCCAATTTTCTTTACTCCAATCCCGGGGGCCATTTTCACAACGACGTTCGACTCAGATATCGAAGCGGTAGTTTTAAAAAATCTATAAACGAACCAAGCCACAGAATTCGAAAATTCGACTCATCGCCGCTCGGATGTTGGGTTATCTCGAAGCGGCCTTCGCGATCTGTCGAGTCATCCCGTCCGCAATCAAATTTCGAAGACCGCGCTTCGGGTCGGGAACTCAAACCGGGGGATTATCGAGGTCCTTTAGTCGAAACTCTGTATTAAGATTTTTAGTTACAAATATAATGGCGCGTTAGAAACGTCCTTACTTAAGAACGGTCGTAAAAGCCGAGCTAATAAGAAACCGTAAACGGGGAGACTCGGCCTCACCCCCTCCTACTAAGTGCCGAGTTTGAGGTACCGTGAAGAAATGGTCGTTACAAACCGCAGTTATTACTCCCGCAGAATGGAGGTTTGTAGTTAATTCGGTGCGCTCCCGCGTACTATTTCCGAAAAAAGTTGAAAAACACGCTTTCCCGGACAGGGCCATAGTTGGTTCGTCGTCCTGTCCGCGACGGATAGCGGCTGGAGGGTCGGAATACTGGTCTCGAAAAATGGAGGTCTAGAAAGGGGCTGCGGGGTCCCCTGGAGGGGAGAGGGCCCTATCGATCGCTCCGCCACCCTACTTTCGGACTTCCCCTTACTTCTACTTAAAGGGGGATACGTCGTGCGGACCCCGGCGCCCGGCAGACGGGAAACCGAGGCGATGACCGGGGTAAAGAAAAATAAACCCTTCCCTACTGAATCGGCTTTACCTTACAAAATTAGGATAAGTCCGAATCAATTCGGATAAATAAAACGGCGTTTTAACGGACTAATGTCAGATATCCGTTATGGCCTCTTTAAACGCGACCCGATTCGAAAATCCCAATTATATAACCCCCCCTCCGGTCCAAGTGTCCGTCGGGAATGCGAAAACTGAAATATAAATTTTACTTCGACCGGGGATGAAAATAGACCGGGGGGGGAGGTGGGGGTTTTTTTGGCAGACGGTTCGTCGGAACGAGAGCGCCGACGGAGTCGTACGACCGCGATCGGGGCAGATAACGAGGCTTAAAATTGAAATTGTTTTAGATTTTAGATTGATATTATTTCAAACCGAAATATGATCGAATACAGGGACTTTATACAACTAGGGCTTATATTTTAACTCAAATGTCTGAATACGGCCGGCGACGATAAAAGCACTCCCCGTTATCGGCACCGATTATTTTTTATCGCCAGCCCCCCTTTGCGATTCGTCGACCGCATTAATTTTTCTTCGAATAAAATGTTAAAAACTGTATTCGACGAAAGGCGCTCCGACCAGACGAGGCCTACCGGTACCGAGAAAACGAATACAAAGGCGATTATGATCCCCCTATAAATCGATTCGAATGGTCGTAAATGTACAGGGAAGAAAGGAGCCACTACTCCCGATCCCATAAATAATGGTTAACACTTTCGATTGTGATACCAGCTCCTTGTTCAATCTCGGGAGGGGGCTTAGTTCCCGTTTACTTCCGACGTTCCACCACAGCGTAAAGAAATAGTTTAACACTCTTAATTCTCTAGACTTACCCCTCATTAATCCAGACATCTCGGAGTTTCAAGAGTGCACTTTTAAAGATACACTGACAGTTCTGGGCGATGCCTCAGTCCATTGAGTATTGTAGCTAATTACGGCTGGTCTATTTTCGAATAAGCGTCTGTCAACACTGTCACTAACTATTTTATGTGGAAAAAACATTATGACAGAAATTGCAGTGACAGAATGCTTCATCGGTAGTGTACTAGTCGAAGTTTTATGACATTTACCGCCATCACTATTTAATATTTATTTTAAGTTACTACACTATCGAAAGTGACAGTTCGAATTGATAACACATCTTGCAGGAAAATCCACTCATCGATGGTACTCCACGCTACCGTCCCTTACCGGGGTAGTGAGGAAGTCGCGTTACATCTTAAAACGGCGGTCGGTAACGACGCGAGGAAAACAGTCCGACCGAAGCGACGCGGGATAGTTCGAACTATAGAATTTATATCGGGAAGCCGCAAACGGGACTTTCAAATCGGAACGGTCGGACACATAAGAGTGGTAGGTGTTGAGAATTTTAAGAAGGATTCTGTATTTCGACGATTGTCGTTCGGTTTCAAAACGCGGTCATAAATGATTAATTCGTCCGTAAGCAGTAGTTGACACGGATTTTGCGACGATGATTCGTTTCTGAGGACAACGATAATCCGGAGGGCTCGGCTGTACCGGAACCGGAATTTACTTATTTCCGTTCCGACCTTTGGGACTCAGTAGAACGAAAGCGAATTTGGGGGGACGACGGTAATAAACGGCCCGAGTCTAATTCGTCATTAAGCGTCGCTCGTGTCCCACTTTCTAAATCGCGGCGATGGACGGACGCCCTTAGCCGGCCGCTTAATCGTGTGGGCGACCGAAGGACGAGTTCGGAACTCTGTGGGAAAAACCCCCGTACGGAATTTCTGTTTAAAATCCGAACTTCTCTATGGACGGGGGCCACACGGCGCTATTTTTATGCAAAGGTAGGGGCGGAGGGGAGATTTCCCATAATACACTCCCTGGGAGAGGAAACCCTCCTGGAATCGAACTCTTATTAAAACGGGTTATTTAGAATCCTCCCCGGCGAGGTCCCCTGCCTGTAACACTTTTTCCATCTGCCCTTAATAACACTCCGGCGGCAAACGAACTTCCACAAACAGATAGAACTGCTTAAACTTGAGAACCTAATAGGTGAAGATTGGAAAATGAAAAAAACAGGAGCTGACTTAATTCTGTATACAAACAATGGGGGATTAGTATTTTAAAGTGACCAAGATTAAATCCTCTGTGGGATTAACGACTCACTGTTTAGGCCAAGTTGGACTTCGATAAGGAGCCTGAGGCTAGAACAATTTCTGTCACCCCTTGTTTTTGGCTCTACCTTATCTCGGACTCTCTTATCTATATCTCGGCTGTATAAGATATCGAAGGGTACTCGATAAGATATCGAAAAGCCCGACAGTTACGTAGTCCACGAGGGTACTTCTTAACATCCCCCACCAACCACAGTATTGATCGAAAACAACCGATGTTATTCCATCCGTGTCGCGGCCCGAAAATGAGTTATATAGGGTCAACATTTCAAAATTGTACCCGAAAATGGACTAAATATTTGTTTCGGATCCGGGGGTTGAATTTGGGTGAGGGTACAGATGGGCCCCGTCGTAAATTTCGTACGACCCGTGTGATTTTCAACGAGCTTTTTTTCTTCTCTCTCCCTTTTCTTAGGATAATAAAAGCGTCCGGTACGCCCCTGGGGGGGAAAAAGGGAAAAGGTAATGTTTAGAAAGTTTCATGGAGTGGGAATTTTAAGGGGATGCCGGGGTCCCGGGCCTTCTACCTGCGCCTACCCCTAAGGGTGCCTTCGACTTACCCTATTTCCGATAAAGGGAGAGTTTTATCGCCATTCTTTCTCAACATTCTCCCTGACGCGTTAAAAACTTGCAAAATTACGCCATATTTGAGGGACGCGCTTTAAAAAGAAATTAAACCGGGGCCACATATTTCGCTAATACGGAGCAATAAGCTTTCGTTAGTAGTAAAACATAGGAAATACTACTTTCTAATTAGTAAGCCCAATAACCGAAAATAAACAAAAACGAATTCAAACTAGTTAATAAAAGTATTTGCGACTACATCGATTGTTCCCCCAGATTAATCGGAAAGCAATAAATGGATCCTTTAGTTGTTTTCAGTAGGCCATCGTTCGACCCAGTTTTTAATAATCGTTACGGAAAAATGAATTTGTTAAGGCGCGCGATTACTTTGTCATGCTTAAGAGATAACATGTTTTCTTCCTTCGATTCATTTCGATTCCGGAATCAGTATTTTTGGAAACGGCGGACGATGAAATTTCGTTGCCATGGCGACTCGAAAAGAAACTATCGATCGGGGCGAGAGGGCCGCTACAGGTACGCGTCCGGCGGCCCCGAGCTTTTCCCGACTGTTGTCCGGACCGGAAAAACCGAAACGGGCCCAAAGCGAGCGGACGAAGTAAGAGGCCCCCAGAGGTAGGTGCCCTCTCAACACTGGTTATTGCACTCGATGGGGCCCCACACGCCGGAGCTCATTCCAAAATAATTTATTAGTCCAGTCCGAAAAGCGTATACGAAAAAAATAAACAGACCGGGTACTTACCGTATCGTCTCCACGATTTCGAGAGCGCTGTCGTGTTTGTCCTGAAAAAATAAATAAACTCGTTACTGCCGGCAAGGAAAGGACGCACTCCCGGGGTCGGGTTATACCGTTAACCCGGGACAAAACTAGAAACGTGGAAGGAAAATTAGTTATTTATTTATTTATTTCGATACGTAACGGTATGCCAGGCGGAGCGGCACTAGATTCCCCCCTCCCAACGACCGATATAGGCGATAGAATCGAGGACTGTTTTATAGGAAACGGAGGCTTTATTTATAAGGACGAAACCGCTACCGCCCTTAAGGACGGTCCTCCATTCGTACTCCGTCCTTCAGCGACGAAACGGCGACCCATTACGCCATCCTCAGTATCATAATTAAATCCGTATATAAAAAAATATAAATAAATACGTAATTAACTATAAACAGGTACGCATGCGCGGGTAAATTATTTATATACGTATACACATTTATGTATATAAACGTATATATTCTTATAAATATTCGCTTTACTGTCGTGGATTATCCGAGAGATAAGGCCCGAATTTTTTAGACCGTTCCTTTAGTATATAACCGGGAAAAAAAAAATTAAATGACGCTTACCGATCCTCGACCCGAAGTCAGTGGCCATTGGTAAACTACCGCTTCCGCCCCGACAGGACTGTGAAGCACTAATTCCATATTCTTCTCCACCTTGGCGTTTTTCAATTCCGTCCACACAGTCGAATGAAATTGAACACATAATTCGAAAAAATTTTTAATATCAGACGACCATTTCCTCCGTCGGTGGCGGCGGTAGGGGGGAGGAGGGAGAGAGAGAAAAAAAAGAGTGATATACAGACGGGTCCTCGCTCCGTAACCACCTTCAACGACGGCACTACGCACACTGTGCGACCATTTTACCGACTTTCCCCCACCACCGTGTCTTCCCCCCCACCACCACTCGGCCTTCGGAAAGGGTAATAAGTACGGGCCGACTTGGTATCGACTCCTGCTTCGTTTCTAAATGCCCGTCAGTAGGGAGGACGGAAAGTCCGAACGATTTTAATACGGGTTATATCGGCGGGACGCGTAAGAGTTCCGAAACGTCGTAAGGGACAACACCCGAGAGGGCCCCAGAAGGAAAGCACGTATAAACCCTTCCAGTGGAGCTCACTTGGGTCGTTTTCAAACACGCGAAAAATCCTGGAACAGCGAGGAGTCAACCTCTGCCAACCGAAATTCCTCCGACATTACGCGATCCCAGTCAGTGAAAATTCAAGTTCTAGTCGCGGAAACATTCGCTAATTTATTGCATTATTCTTATTATTCTCTTATAGAAGGAGACTGCTTTTTTTATTTTATTTATCTATTTTTATTTGAAACGACCAGTAGTGAACTATAGTTTCATCGATTTTGAATTTGCCGCCGCAACGTAGACTTAGTTCGCTCGGTTTCCGCCGGTCCGAAAATCGATCACTCCTTTCCTCGACGGCTCCTTTCCCAGGTCGTTTGTGGACTTTAATTTTTTTACCGGCGTTTAAAAACGGCCTGAAAATTTAAAAGAAAAACTCGTTTGTACGTAAATATTTTAAATGGGCCGTCGACGAATCAGGCTTTGAAAATGGCGTGTTAGTAGGTCAGCTAGCGCCCCTACAGATGGTGCTGCCGAATGCTCGACCTTCCCGAAGTTCGTCCCCGTTTGACTGCTTTTCGACAAATAGCTTGTGCTTAGTAAGTGGACTTAAACTACCTCTCGAACAAACATTTCGGGACGGCGAAATGAGATTGAACCCAATATAGACTACATGTCGGTTAGAGAAGCAAATTATTATTCAAGAATATTTTCCCTGTAACTAAACTACTAACATCGAAAGTTTTATTCTGTATCAACTGCAATCCATTATATTCCAATAATTTCTTCCGTAACAAACATATAAACAGTTTGCTTTTTTAAAATGCCTATTATCCTGAAACATTATGAAATATAATTATACGCACATACCTTTTAATAGAACCGCAAGTTAACTTTTCTCTCGTTATTTTTAACGCCCGAATGCTCTTGTGGCGACGCGTTATGCACGATAATGAAATATTTTCTTTTGTACGGGGGTCATTAAAGGCGAAAGCATTTCTGGATCGATAAATCCGAATACGACTTTTTTTAATACAATTCCATAGAATGAAATGGCAAAATCATTAACTATTTATTAGGAATCTATTTCTTATTATTCACAGCTATAGCGTCCTCGAGAGTTTAAATCAATTTTGAACCTAAATTATGTAATAACGGCAATTATAGAAACAAGTGGAAACAGCTGTAATGCCAGTGATATAAGGCATCTTAAAGTAAAGTCAAAAAGCAATAATTAATTAAATGTTAAAATTAGTTCAAAGTCAAAGGGTAAAGCCAAATAAATAATTAATTTTGTAACATACTTGTGGGGCTTTATACAACCGCATTGAGCGTTCTAACTAGGATGGGCAGCCTAACAAAACTAGGATGTGAATCATAGATAGTAAAACAACAATAATGTGGCCGTCAACGCTCGAACTAAAATAGACCAATTGAGCTCTCATTTAATTTAGCATGCTTCTTTCAATTGTATCGGGATCCATTTTTACCAGGCTGAATTGCACGGTCTGCCGTCTTTACCAACTATATAAGCTATAGCTCAATATTTCCAATAATCATTTTTTCTCTGTATATACATAGCCCAATTGTCCCTAGGCCGATATGATATTGAATACTAAAAAAGGACAATAATTTGAAAAGTTTACAAATTGTGTGTGTGAGTATATATCTATGTGTATATATATATATATATATATATATATATATATATATATATATATATAGTTAAACTCGTCGCGCATGATAAAGCGGTTTAGAAAAGAAGGAATTTATTTCCAATGAAAAACTCAACAATCAATCTCACGACTCGAACTCTAATAATTGACTGCCGGGCACCCTCCCGGCTAACAATAAGAGTTAACAAATAAAAGGGGCTTGTCGAATCTCGCTTGTTTTGTCGCTATGGGGACTATCTCCGTCGACCCATGACTTATATATTTACGTAATCGAACAGAACTTCAGAAATAAATTAAATTTTAAAAATTCCCTCAACGAATGAACGATATTGTCGTAGTGACACCTAAATTCATAGTTTATTGATCCCATTAAAAATTAATTAAATATTATATTTATTGCGAACGTGTACAATATGATACTTTACCCAATTTCCTACTGTAGAGCGACGTCGTTTTTGAAATATCACTTTTAAATCTAACCTATTCCCTCGGGCGAATATCACCACTCGTCTCGTTTTTAGATTCGGCCCGCTCATTTTCAACCGGTAGAATATATATACATAAACAAAAAACAAACACTCTGAAAAACAGCCGAAATCGATCTGGGTTGGGACCAAATAAGCGAGTCCGGAAACAGAAAACCGGAGACAGCGGAGGGATATACAAAAGAGGTTGGGCCGTGTTTATGTTGAACGAGAGTAAACAGTGAATGAGATGGGAGCGATAAGGCCTCCGTGAAATCTCGGTCCGTGATCTGCAGGTTGACGAAATGATTAGAAATAACGGAATTAGAAATTTTACGAATCGCGAAAAATAATCAACGGCAAAATTGTTCCCTGGCAAAATCTGGCCATTCCTATCGGCCTTCTCAATTGACCCTAGACAAAGCTGTGTAAAATCGAATTCGGCTATAGAAGAACTGCATCCGGATTAGTCCAGATAACAGGCGGCTGAAACACATGTAACCCGTTAATTGGGTAGCGGAGAAAATAAATATTAAAACACTAGAAGCGGGAATATATACAATTCTTATGTATACGTGATGTTATCGGAAAAAATACCAACGATGGCGAGAAACCGAAACCTTAAGATTGAATGTTTATACGGGTATATATCCTCCACAAATTTTAACTAATGTTTTCAACTATCATAAATTAACCCTTTTGATTGCGACTAATTGACTAATATTATTTAAATTGCGAATATTAATAAGTTATAGTTTTGTATTGTAAAAATTATTTAATTAAATTTGATAACGATCTCGTACATTTTACAATATATGGCGGATAATCAGAACCGATAGTGGCGTAGTAAATGCATAAAGAAATAATGATGAACTAAACGGCAATAATTTACGGATTTCCAAATCGGTCGGATACTCGGAAAGCATTAATAATTTTCATTGGACGACCGGGGGATAAATTAGAGAAATGAAGTGGCACTATGAAGGCGTCGAAAGGGAAAAGCCGAAGGATGATATTGAGAGGGGGATGAGAAGAGTGATTTTAATGGCTGGCATATCGAAAAAAATGGGTCCCGGGCACCGCGCCAGATTGCGAAATGCGCTTACTTCCGACAGAAGGAAAGCGTAAGTCTTTTTAAAAGGAAAATAAAATCGGTCTCGACTATTCGATTGCCCCACCTCTTATCATACGATGTATGCCGGCTAGAATAAATTTTGTCGTCGTATCCTGCCTAGTGTAAGCGCAAAGGTAATGTAACAAAGGAAATGTTTGTTTAACAGCGATAGTTCTCTTGAGACACATTTTTTTGGAAGTAGAGTATAGAAATGTAATTTTTAGAATTTCTTTTTTTTTAGCGAAGACGAAACAGGTTGAATCACGAAGTATGGAGTCAAAAATATGCTACAGCTCCAAATGAAACCCTGTATAAAAACACAGATAGTAACTAACAAAGTCCGAAAATTATTGCGCTCCCTGAGACGATTCCGGAATGGTGTAATCAACCAGTTAGGATAACCACGCGGCTTGAGAACATGATGAACTGAAGTCCCCGATAGGTTAATTCCCAGCGCGGAAATACCATCCTTCGCCTTTTTACGACAATATAACTTTATGAGGGACCATAACCGTCGTCGTAAATTACCGCCCAGCGGCTTTCGTCTTGGCACTCGAGCAAACACTGGCCTTACTAATGCCAGCCCATTACATTGATTCACTTACGCTTAAATTAATTTGAATGCGATTAGATCTGGGTTTATTTATACGCGTTTCAACTGTCTGTCACGATTTGATTAGTTATTATGTATTCGATGTTTTATTAAGAGAAAAGTTATATATTTGTTGAAAATGACGGATCCAAACATCTTTCGTACATCATACCACACGGGTGAATGGGGTTTCGCTTATGTGGAACATTCCATTATTATGTCGATTAACTTACGCATAAATGAATTTCTATGAAGTCTATAATAGTTACGTATTTGATTTATTAGTTACTGTATTTAATGGTTTATTAAGAAAAAAGTAATAATAAGTTGAAAAGTTATAATAAACTTAATAAAATTGACGACATTATTAACTTTCCTAACCAAGTTCGGTTAGGAATAAACACCGTCCTGTGTATTCCCAGAGGACGTGTCGCCTAGTAAGGGTTTGGAATCGAATACCGTTTCATCCCCCACCTCGGCGATTAGATTAGTTTATGTATTAAACAACATTTGTATTTTTTCAACGATATTCTGTGTACATTTAAAGAAAACGTCATCCCAAATGATATATATATACGCCGGTCTGGATATAGGGGAATGTAAATAATATATAGATCATACTTCGATTAACCCATCTCAAACGATATGTAAAACATCTTCTAATCTAGATATATACGAATTAAAACAGGATATATATCAGACTCCGGTAATATTATCCTAAGGGATATTTGCACGCCAGCTCATCTAGATCGGCTCATCATTCCCAAACCAATTCAGGTTCGCGTCGTTAAAGGAAATAGGCGCACTGATCAAAACTCATATCGCATATTTTAAGGAACGGTATCAGAAATTCGTCGCGCATTAAGTAACATCAAAAACCGCCCTAAACAAGGGTACGGACAGTGGGGGGGGGGGGGGTGTTTGTGTTGAAGTCCAGTTGGGACAGCGGCCAGTATACAGAAGCCTAAATATCCAGCCGGGTCATTCACTTCTGAGAGAGTAAGTCGCCGGGAACAAAAGGCTCACACACATGCCACTCGGAGGGGAATAAAAAACAAAAAAAAACATAAACCATGATCTCCAGGAGGGGATAGTGTCGCACGCGGTTATGCGCGCTCCGTCCCCGGTATGGAGTCGCCCAAGGTTTTTCCTGAGCCAACTTCGCCATGACTAATCGGGCCTTCGCTCTTGGCTCACGTACCCAAATTCCTAAACTCCGCTCTATGTATATATGCATTTTGGAAAAAAGAGTTACTAAATATCATCAATATTAAAGAACGTTATATAGCTTTAAGGAATTCCAGGGGATTAAAATCCCGATGTTTCAAGCGAAATGTTTTTTCAACGTATGCGGTAATAAAAACGAAATATAGAAACATATTAAATGCAGAATATGAAATGCAACTGGGGACAACATCCTATAAGTCCTATTTTGTTGGTAAATGTCACAACAACTAGGGATATCGCTCGTTTTATGCAGTTTTTAATACTCGCATTCTATTGAGGTTTAATTACGCGCCAGGTTCTTCAATTACATATGGGAAAAGTGTTTTTCGTTTGACTTTCTCTCGACATTTTACACGTATAATGGCAGAGAATAAATAATACGTTTACGACATTTGTCAGGAGGCGTCGATTGAGTCCCTGGAATGTCGCAACTTTATGGGTAGCTACGCGTGACGGGCCTGGAGATGAAAAGTGTCTTCGTTGAAAATAATGAAAATACTGTTCTCTCGGTCGACTTCGGCACCAGCCGTCCGTATTGTCAGATCCGGATAACATGAAACCGGGAACTGTTCAGAACGTATCTTAAAAAAAGGACGGACTTTCCAAGTTTGCGACCGATCTAAAAATTATCGATTACGCCACCGAGGATCAACCCAGTACACATTTCCTGTGCAATTTCGGATCGACGTAGGCCTTAAAAACAAAACAAGTTTTAAAAATAAAATAAATAAATAATAAATATAATAAATTAAATAATATAAATAATAAATATAATAAAATAAATTAAAATAATAAAATTTTAAAAATAAAACAAAACATTTATTATGTTACACGTAAATTTTTACATACCGTTTTACATACAGTAAATATATTATATAGTAATATATATATAGTAAAATACTATATTGAATGAACTGAAATTTAGACAGAGCTATTATATGTAATTAATTAGCTAGCTGTCACCTGTACACATGGGGAAAATTTTCTAGAAACAAAATTTTCAATTTTTCAAGTTTCCTTTTCAGGCTGTGTCACCTACCTTTGGGACCACTATGAACTAAGTATGGGTCAAATCGGGAAAAGTTTCTGAAAAAATATTCACGCATTCAAAGTGCATAAACACCTCGCTATATTATTGACGAAATGCTAATGAAGAACACGAAACAGACATGGGTAATCTCACTCTTTCGATTTTCGTCTCCTCGCCATTGTCTGCATCCAAAGTGGAATTATACGATCCCCATTAGAAAGATGAGATTATAAATGGCCAGTAGGCTTCCGGCGACAAAGTTTTAGTTTTACAATTTCTCCGCCAAAACATTATTAATCAATAAATAACTAATGAAACGGTAATAAGACAATACTTAATCTAAGTATGTAATACTCAGAAGGGTAGAACAAATTCACATATAGAATACTAACAATAGATGGGTCAAACCATCTTAATTTTCTGGAAGAGTAATTTATTTTATTGGGACTATGTTCCACATAAATGAAAACGATAAATGTGCCATTGGTAGTCTTTCACCGTATGGCCCAATGGTTTAATTTATGCAATCTTTTCCGAATAAAGCTATTTAAGTATCATAAAGATACAGCAAGGTTAAACGTTTATCATAATTGTCACATATAACCTTATATTTGTCAGAAGGCTGTAGAAAGAAAAGAAATATTTGACTAACCTTCCAATGCATATTGAAGAACTCGAAGGAAGTAACTTATTAAAGAAAATAACGCGAATTTTTCCTCGTTTTAGGATAAATTATCAAACGTGAGCCGGCGCTTCGGTACCAGTATTGGGAGTATGTAAGATAAATCACTCAATCTGTTTACAGATTAATGGAGCAACGAACGAATATTAAGAAATAATCTGTAAAATTTAGTGTTGGGAAACACGAAAGAAGTACTGTAAGAATAACTCAACTTCACTCATAAATTTGATACATGCACATTAACATTAAACACTAAAATGAACCTAGTTAATGAACAGGTGTGCCACTGCGGCTGGAAAAAAAACTCAAAGGAAAAAATTTCCCGTTTTGCATCTTGCAAATCTAATTGCCTCCTATTTTGCATGAATGACTCCACTACAAGACTCATTTCTATTACTAGCATTGAACCTGCAAATTAGGAATGAAACTTAAATCCTAATATTACTGGATGGTAGTAATTTTATTAGATTCATTAACAATTCTACACATACAAAACTATTAATGCCATTCTTAAATGTATTAATATTTTCTCTGGGTTATGTTTTATTTTAAACTATTTTAATTCATATGTCCTGAAGAAAATGTCATTAATTGTGATACTGTGTAATTAATACTCAGTGAATGTGATACCAAATAAAGACTATAACAACAAAAATCTCCTTTTTTAATATACATTTGTCTACAGGGAAAATAAATTTTCACATTATTAATGAGGGCTATATTTCTATTGCTATGTACATTTACAAATCTTTTTTAAAACCTTAAGAATTAACTTATTACTAATGGACTACAAGTAGATGTTTCTTTTTATTTACTTATTAGCTAATAGTAACCTATAAAAACACATAAATGTATTTGTAATATCGTTACCTTCACCATTTATACAGATGGTTAAAAAGTTCAAACATTATTTACATTTGTATTTATAAACAAAAAATGTATGGGTACATACAAAATGTACTTTTCTAATCTATACTGCTATACACATGAGACACACATTTTTAAAAAAGCAAATAATTTATAATTTTCTGCATAAAAGAGCTATATATTTACATTCTATAGTTCAGTGAAAAAAGGAATTGGCGCTCAGTTTTATCATTTTCATAGATCCTTAAAAAGCCAACAGCAATTATTAAGTAAACTGTAAAATATGTTTTATAATTAGAAATATATTTGCTTTGTCATGTAAAGTCAATAACACATAATTGAAGAGTAGCCTTTTTTTAATTTCGCAAAAGTGACAAATAAATAATGCTGTTCTTATTAAAACTTTAATCAGTTATGTTAGAATTGTATATGAGCATTATCCAGTACTATTTTTGATAATTAGTTCATAAAACCAGAAGTGTTCACAACATTCTGTAAAATGATAAGGATTTTTTGATTTTAGTAATATATATATATATATATATATATATATATATATATATATATATATACATAATATCTAGTTCATTAATTTTAATTTTAAATAACTTGAAAGAAATAACATTCACTCATTATCGTTTTTTCAAATTTTTTAATAAAACATTTATAGCTTCCCACATTTATAAGAAAATAAAATCAAATATGTATAATATACACACAACATTCTTCATATCTAATTCATCTAATCATAAATAGGTAATTTGGGGAAAAGGAGGAAGTGGAAGAGCAGAATCAGAAGGTGGAAGACTAATAATAGAATTAATTCAAATAAAATAAAAGTGCTATTATTTGCATAGTATTAAAAATAACTAAAGGGACAATGAATTTAGCTAAGGAAATCAATTATAGTGATTTATCTTAAGTTATGTTACTGTTAGGTTTCATGCAAAGAGAAAAATACTAGATTATTTACAATGTTTTCAACCCTTTTAGAAGCATCCTTTATGATGCCTTTCCATAAGAAAACTACGGAATGATTACTTAAATTTATCATACAGATTTTATTGAAAAAAGTTTTTATGAAAGCCAAAAGAAATTGTATTTCAATACTTATTAATATAATATGAAGGATCCATGAATTTTTTTATTTTCATAAGTAATGTGAATTTTATACCCAAAGGCACATAAAAATGAACTAAATGGAATCATTCAATTGTGTGCAACAAAAACAAACTGAAGTCAAGTTAATCCACTTAATGTATCAAATTAAAATGAAAATTGTCAATTTTCTATTATCTTTTACTACCACTCATCTACAAAACATCTTATTCATATGAAGTGTAATGAAGGACTGTAACAAATATGACACTGTATCAAGATTTTTTCAATAAGACAATAGATCTAAGAAATAGTTACTTATATGTGAAATTAATTAAACAGATTTGATTAGTAAAAAACAATCACACCTTTTTCCTACATTATCTTTCAAAAACATAAATACTGTTTATTGTATATTGTAATAATACTAAACAAATATTATTCATCAAACTACAAACATTCATATAAATATTATTTAATCACAAGAAATAAATGAACTAATGCATAGATGATTAAATATTCTCATTAGTAGTTAATATGTAACTATCATGAGAGTTAACATTAGATACTATTCCCGGCTGTTGCACCTTAAGTATATCATATACATAGGATATGCATGACATACAGTAAACATACATACATACACACACACAGACACCCCATACACACACTCATGCACACATGTATATACACACATATACACAGACACATATGTGCCAATACAGTTAATTCTGGAGAACTAAAGAATAATTGACAATAATATGTTGGTCTTGCCACATTCTGAAACCTCTGGTTTCCAATCACATCCACCTCTTATGTTTTTGCTGCAAATAATAAAACTCAGACAAATTACAAAATAAAAATGGAAAAATTAAATAACAAATGTACACAACGTTCCATTAAAAAAATTGCCATGAAGGAATAGTAACAACTAACAGGACATAATTACAAGGAATCATGGAAGATACTCAATAATAACTTAATCTTGTATGCTGATATAAATGAATAATAAATTATATTCTAGTCATTTTTATCTTATAACTCAACATTTCCTCAAAGTTTGAAGATTTAATTCACATACGTTCATAGTGTTCTATTTTTAAGACACAAAAAAAAGTGTAAAAGCAATATTCTAGACAAAACGTATAATATGGATAAAAAAAACAGTATAACATGCTTAAAACATTTAATTTAGTTCAGTTTTAGGTTACATATTTGAAAATATGTTAGTTAATACAAAGGTGAAACAAATAACAACAGATCAAAATATTTGAATCATAATACTATTAACATGCAGATTTAAATTAACTGTATAGATTGTTGTGTAACTTACAAGTTATGGCAGTGGTGGAATAAAGGATTCAGTGCCCTGAAGTATTTTCAATTGTCATATTCAACATATCCAAATGGTCCTCTTTAAAACAGACAATGTCACAAAGTTGATAAAGAATAAATTGTAGTTTATAATAACATTAAAAATTTAATAGAAGTAATGTCGTATTTTATCTTTTAATGTTTATTAAAAATGTGTTAGTCATGCCAAATTTTCTGAAAGGAATTATAGGTCTCCCTGCAATTACTAAAACAATATTTTGTAAGTTATCTGTGACTTAAATGAAATTAATTTTTACTCAAATATGTGCCACATTGTAATGCATTGAATGAATTACTTCTAAAAATGTTGTAGATTCTTTGTTCATCGCACTTGAATCCTTTTATAGATTCGCTAACAGGCCAGACAACTATAAAAAATAATAAATCATATGTTTCATCAGATGAGAAGTGATATAATAAGTGGTATATATAATTCTCTCTTCCTTTCTTGCATTGCAGGTAGATAAGCGTTAATACATGATAAAAATGTATTACTGTTATTATTATAACAAAACAAGAAGGTACTTCCTTATTTTCATGGGAACTAGTTTACAATTATGAAAATTCATGATATTGGTACCACACATGTGATTTTCATTCTTTTTTCATTTATATAACCTTGGGCAAGATTGCTTTTAGCTCTCATCCAGAGATTAGAATACAGTGAGGTCACACTTACAAATGGTTACCACTGGAGTATCCTGTCAGCAGTATATCACACTTTAAAAAATTAAAATTTAGAAATATATACAAATATCAAGAAATCAGACACCACATAAACCTTTCATAAGATTGCAAGACTAAATAAATAAATAAATTGACATAAAACATTAAAAATAAATTAAAATATTGTTGAATTACCACCTAAACTGGAATCTGATGATGACATAGTCATTTTTAAGGTTGTGAGTTCTGAGCTCAGAATGTTCGTACTATTTTCAAGTTTCTTACATTTATCACTTAGAAAACTCATTTGTTTTGTTGTATCTTCCCAGTGTTTGTTGCACTCAGCCATCTAGAAAATGATGAATTTAAACAGACAAAAACATAATATATATACTATGAAATCAAAATAACACCTATGTTGGTTTTACCATAATATAATGTAGTCTATTCTGTTGAAGCAACTGTTATAAAAACAATTTATATGAACAATCTATAGTTCTATGAAACTTACATATTTTTTAACTAACCTTTTTTGAAATTTCACTAACACTAGTAGAAAGAACCTCGATTTTTGAAACTTGTGCAGTACATTCATTCTGCAGTGTCGTTAGCCGAGAACTCACATTTGCACTCATCTCTTGCAATGCTTCGATCAGCTTCTGCAAATCCGAATAACAAAGTTATTGAAACAATTCATACAAAAAATTATACACAATTCTTCAATTTCACACAAGTCATGAAAAACAAATTAGTATTTCTTAATTTCATATGATGAAAATAGTTTCATACATGATCTTTATGCTGATCATCAAGGACCCATTGAAGACTACGTGAAAGAGTTTCATTCATTGTTGTAAAGTTCAGCTTAATTTTATTTATCCAAGTTTCAAGTTTCTTCTCAACATCATTTATACCAGGTTTTGTATTAGCATCACTAATATTTTCATGTGATACCTTCATCAATTCCCCAACAGCTTTCTGAAAGACATTAAAGCAAGTATTAGTAAAAATTAATTTGCAAATTATTGTATGAAAGCTAAATAAGATTCTTATATATAAATCTAGTTGAACAAATAAAAGAAAAATAGTACTTTACTTAAAAAAATTACAGAACATATTGTTATTAAAAAATGGTTAGACTTTTACAAGAGCTCAGACTTTCCATAAATAAAAAAATATGAAAACAGCTAAATTAGTTAAGCTTCAATAAATATCATATTTTTCCCAAATACTCCTAAACATACATTTAACACAGTGGTATTTTGTTGTAAGGCCTTGATTGTTTCTAGCAAAGTAATGTGCTCTTCCTTAAGGTGGTTAGACGTAGTCTGAAGGTCTTGAATCTGACTGCCAATTGATGCTACACTGGCAGAAAGAGCCTGAAGATCCTTCGGAACATTCACAAGTTCCGGAGAAGAAGTTAATTTCTCTTCAACATTCGCCAACCCCCCTTGCAGCATGCTCACCTAAAATATACATGAAGTTTTAATATTATCATGTTATGAACATAAAGCAGTAGAATGTCATTACTTGCCATTACAACACACTTTACAACAATTACTTAAATATTCTTACAGATAATATAAGTTTTGTCTCCTTTAGATGAGGTAATGATAAATATAAATTAGCCTCAAGACATATATATATATATATATATATATATATATATATATAGACACACACACAAAAATATATAATATATATGTATGCATATTTGAATGTGTTGCTGTTCAATATCTACTTGAATTAAGCAAAAAATTATTTTTTGTATCACATAAATAAATATTGTTGACAATAGAATGAAGATTGCGACCTTATATATAATTGTGTTTAAAATTCTAATTAGTTAAGACAAAGCTAGATAATTCAAGTGTCAATCACTATTATAAGAAATATACATTAAACAAGGATATAATTTAATGATTTTTAAAAGAAATACCTGGGCTGTGAACTGTGTCAAGTGCTGAGAAAGTGATGATAACTGAGTGAATAAAACTGTTTGGTTGTTTTGAAGTTGTCTTGAAAGGGAATGACATTTTTGAAGAGCATCCGGAACACCCTGGCTACCTGCAGCAACTGGAAAATAATATGTACTCAATTTTATTAAGCTCATGATTATTAATTAGTTACAAATCATATTATAATCATGTATCATAGACTACAAAACCTTTGTAGAAGTTTTAAGATATTGTCATTATTTACATTCTTTTATATATTTATTTTTATAGAGCACACAAATTATTTATATTAGTGCAATGGATAATATATTCTATGTAATTCATAAAACCATCAAAGAAATTAACATTGTTATTAACAAAATTAAATTTATTTTTGTGTTGGAGAACACAATACTACACAAAAGGGAAATAATACTATAATAACCAAATTTATATAAGAACTAACTCTTTAAATTGGACAAAGGGCTTTCAAATGAAATTTATTTATAAACACACAAAATAAAATCAATAAAACACCTTAAATGAATTTATTTTTGCAAATTCACATTAAGAAAATTGAAACTTGACAAAGCAGAAAAAAAGATAAATAAGACTTTCAGTTGTTTCTAAATGCAACATACAAACTGCTTTAAGGAAACTTGTACACTAATTTAAGAATTAGCACACACTATTTGGTCCATAAAAAGTTTTTGTATTATTTCACTATAGTTTGAACAACTCTTACTTGTGTGTTAGTGATAACCAAATTTATTTTTTTTGGTTTCTTGAACGAAAATATCAAACACACTATGAGGTAAGAACTGACAGAATCTTAGCAAATATCAACATTATTTTGTCTATAATATAGTACTTAATCACAATAAAATATCCTGTCAAGAATTTGATATTTAACATATATATGGATAAATATATGTATAACATATTTCTTTTTCAGTTAATTCCATTCACAACACAAATTATGTTATTTAAAATAAATAATATAATTTAATATAATAACAAACTTAATGTCCAGAATGTTCCCAAAATAATGTTCAGGTGCTGCCAGAGTGATTCGTGTTAACACCAGCTATATTATCAATTATGGGATAAATGAAATTGATGGCAAAATGAAAAGCTAAGAAATCCCAACAGTAATGATATTCCAAACCCCCTTGGACCCTTCTGCAAATACCTTAAATCAGGTGTGTGTCAAACTGGCAGAATTGCTGTGACCCGTGATTCCCAGAAAAAAATGCTGAAGTAAACAGGAAATGGGAGAAATAGCAAGTATCAGTTACCAACAGATAAACATCTTTCTGATATACTAAAAATTGTATATCTCTGAATCCTGATACTGAAAAACTGGTAGGGTCAATACTAAATGTATCCTCGAATATTTAGTTTTTAATTAAAAATAATATAATAATTATATATGCTAAATCCTTATTACCTGTATTCTATAGATCAGAATAAAATCCTCCTTATATTACCTCATCCAGAATCAATATATAATATTTAGGGTTTTTTCTTTTTTTCATATTGTAATTAACTTTGGCCTTTATGGCTGGCAATGCCTCCAATCACCTGCACTATATACGAGTTTTAATTATATGGGTTATGTTACTGAATCAATAAATAATATTTAACTTGTTTTTTCCTCCTTCTGTACTGTAATTGGCAACTTTAGGGTTATGGATCCAGTGGCTTATGACTCCCATCACGAGTTTTAATTATCCCACATAAGGCATAATTGCGCCTATTATAAATACTAAAAAAATGATCATAGTTAAGTTAGGGAAACTAAACAATATATGTTTAAAACTTTGTTTCGTGTAACGCGGCCGGCGAAAACTTGCAAAAAAACTAGTCCGACTCGGTCAAAGGTGCGAACCTTGGTCGAGCTGATTGTGGAGGTAAGTGGTCTGTTCCCTGATATCGACGAAGAGCCACATGACGGTCAGGGTTGCGACGAGGCAGGCGACGACCAGGAGTAGAGTGCAGAGCCTCAGGAGGGCGGTGCACGGCCGGGGTATGGGGTCCCCGCGTCCACCGACGTAGCCCCTCCTCGGCTTGGACCCC
Organism: Lethocerus indicus; assembly: GCA_019843655.1. Lineage (NCBI taxonomy): Eukaryota > Metazoa > Arthropoda > Insecta > Hemiptera > Belostomatidae > Lethocerus > Lethocerus indicus. The sequence goes on from JACDQD010000001.1 coordinate 36,071,126, forward strand.
TTGGAGGACCAGTAGTCCTCGTCGCCGGTGGACTCCGAGAGGAGTTGATCCCTGGGGCTTACGCCCCCGCTGCCGGCCCTCTTGCCGCCGCCGGCCCGCTTACCCCCGGCCCCGACCAGCGCGTCCAGCTCCTTCCTCTTCCTCATCTTCTTGCCCCCGGACCCGACCCGGGGTCCGCCCCCGCTGCCCCGTCCCGACTCCATGTCACGATCACTTATCCCCGGACATCGCCCCCCGACGGGCCCCCGTGCTCGCTCGCATCCGGTTCCGAAATTCGCGACTAGGACGTACAAGCCGAATTCGGGACGGAGCGCATCTCGTACCGGGAATTGATAACCGGTGATAGACCGAGCTACTGAACAGCCCGCGGGGGCATCGATTCGGCCCTTCTAGTTCCACCGACCTCCGCTAGGGCCCCGACCGACCTACCGATCGACGACCCTCCCTAAAATACGTACATAACCCGTTCTCGAATTAATTATTCTCTCGTCATCGATTCGAATTTACGATTCTAAAATAACTCCCCTGCCTTTTCGTACGCATCATCCGACGCTTTATTCGATTTTAAACCACCGCGCGAGTGGCTCGGTCGAAATTTTAAGTATACATCATTTATTCCGAAATGCGAAAAACTCTTTAACCTACTTAACTCATTAACCTTAACCCCTTAACACTAGGGTTGGGGACGTTTCTTACGTTCCCATTTGACGCACAGGTATACCGCGTAGAAATTTTAAAATTACAAAACTTTTGTACGAAAACCATGCGATATCGGAAGCTGAATCGTACATTGGGATTTGGTCGAAAAATCCGATTAGGTCGTACCAAAAAAGTAGATCTACGGAGTAATGGACGGCCCTGTACCTGCCATAGTTATACAATAATGGACCTTTGATAAAAAGGCGAGCGAGATAATGTAATCGGAATGACGTAAATGTGAAAACGCGGTTACATCAGAAAAGATACCTTGAAGGACCCTCTCGCTAATTCATTAAAAATAGACTGGACGCTGTACAGATTTTTCGCAATTTAATTAAAGTAAAAACTCGTAAGCATTTCCTCTTACAGTTTGCACATTTTAGTGCTGTTTGGGTATAAATATTAAACTCCTAATATAATCTCTTAAGTTATAGTGCTTACACAATATAACAGTGTTTATAATGAAACAAAAAAATTAAATAATACATGTTAACTAATGTTACTATTATATATTAAACCTCTCCCCTAAAGTTTTTCTCATTCAAAAAAATGTATCACATAAAATGGATAAATTAATAAATATCAATAAAATTTCCTTTTTATAATACAAAGGTGTTAATCTGTTTTCAAACATTAAAAACTACATTTATATTAAGCAGGTTTCTTCCTTTCATTAGGCAAGTATTTTCAATATACAACTCAAGATAACCAGAGAATGAAGTATTTATTATCACTGCTATAACATATAACCCGAAAAAATATTATAAGAAATAAAAGATAAGAATAATAATCAATTACCACAAGTATACAAATATGAAAAAAAAGTTTAATGTTGCATTAACTTAATGCATACTCTTTTTGTTAAGTGATAAGAACAAAAATTGGCAGGCTTCTCTAGTCTGTATAAAGTCCAATTTTAAAACAACCCTGATAAAAAATTAGTAATGACAATAATTAACAGATAACAATTAACCAGATGTGGCAGGAATGTGTGAGTGTATGCATCTATGAACAAATATAATGGAGTTTAATTGAAGTTTTCTATGTGTGTGTGTATGTGTGTTTATAGTGCCCTGTTGTGTTTACATTTATAAAGATGAACTCAAAGGTTTCCTGTAATGAATTGTTTTATCAATTTTTTGAAAACAAAGCAAAATCAAGCTGATGCATCCATTTGTTTCATTTTATGATGAAATATTTATTGAAATCTTTGATTTGAAGTTTCTTATAAATGCTTTTTATCTTGAACTCATAAGATCATTAAATTAGATATAAGAGAAGACTTTATATTAACGCATCAGAAAATGATTATACATTATTATTATACAATAATGTAATAAAAAATGTTAAATTAAAGTTAACAATGAAATCTGACTATTGAGAAAATATAGCACAGATGACACGTTACTGTACAAACAAGAAATGTCCACAGTTTGAAAATAGATGAGATCAATCACTAGAATTATTACTATCTAACTTCCAGTAACATCATATAATACAACACTTGAGACAGATACAATAGAAAGGTTTATTCCTGTGTGCAGGCTGCTTCAGACAATTTATAAACTCCTACTGGTTCCATCATCATTAATGCAATTTTTTTCCAGTGTAAAATATAAAACTTAAAATATACACACATTATTTATACAAATTCAATCATTACTATAATAATAAATTTAAGTTATGATACTGTTTAGTATTCATAATATGTCTAGGTGCAATGTTGTATGGAAAGTGTTGGTTGGATTCAAGGTCGGCAATAAAAAGTAAGTGTGGTAGCATCTGTAAAAAGTTCTTGGGATTATTACAGAAGTAAGCAGTTTAATAATTACCTCCTTGGACAGTAGTCTCCAAATGACTGGTCTGAACGTGAAGGACTAACGCGAGCCATGTTAAAACTGATAGCCAACAGAAAACGATTCCAACTAATAAAGCTATAGACACTAGTCTCCCCCTGCTCCATTTGAAAGACCGGACGGTTACATTGCCTTCCTTTGCATATAAGCTACCAACTTTCCTGGACATATATCAGAAAACATTACAAAAAATAAACACTTCGATCCAACAATAATTTTATTGTATAACAAATGTGCTCGGTATAAATTCCCTTCAATTCAAATTGTGTTAAGCTATTAAATGACATCTGAACAGGAACACTCGTTCTGGCATTAATATATACAAGTGTGTTTCAGATTGCCATATTATTTTGAATCTATTGATTAAGGATAATTAAACACTGCCTTATTCGATTACAAGTATTGTAATAGAAAAATAATGGCCACTAGATGGCTAAAAAAATAAATAAAACGCACCAATTTAAAAGCAGAATCTAACCTTCTTAGTCTCTTCTTCCGAGTAAGGATCACTGTTCTCGGAGCATCCGACAGGGAATCGCTATTGGACATGGCAAGGGGTTCATAGGATACATTATTGCTTACCATTTACAAACACTCTTTCTGAACATTTCTCAAAATATTCAAAATTCAATTGTTCCGCAAAAGCAAGGGGCGACAACACCACAGGTGCGGTATGACAACGCTCCTGTATCGGAAAATGTCATGTGGATATTTTAAAAACGGCGATTACACAATTTAAAAACAATAATTACAACTACGTGGCCATACGATGGGAGGAAACGTCATAACCTAAACCTAACCTCCAATCTTTGTTACCAACTGTCCTATCTGCGGATAAGATAGCCCAGTTGGTGCCAACATACGAACATAAAAGTTCCCGCTTTGGAACGGTTGTTTATGCAAACCGAAACCATATTTTAAAAATTCGAAGACGCGTTAATTTAATTCGTGTATTAGATGTTTATTACTTAGTAAAACGAGGAAATAATATCAAAATTGTATATCTAATTCCAATGTACATTTCAGCTTTCATTGTCACAAGGTTTTTTGCAGCTAACGATTGTAATAAAATGTTAATAATACCATGGCAAAACGATTTATCTTACCTTGAGATAATACCGTTCTAGATCGTTGATAGTGGAACCATATTTAAACTTAGGCCAGAGACGTGAATGTGGACGTGATAAAGAACACGCGTAGAAAACGAAAAATACTGTATTTATCTATTAATACAATGACCTCCTCATATGAAAGGCTGCTTATATAAATGTAGCATACCTCATTATAGGTATAACCCATAATAGATCTTCCAGTATTGTCTGAACTCGCTTATTTGGCCTAGACCGGTTTCGGCGTCTCCTCAACTACAGCAGGTACACAGGTGTATATCGACCTCCCATGAAGCATCCTGTCGACACTGCCACTACCTTGTTTAGCCGAATACATTCCGAACCATCGGAGACCACAACACTGTAGTGATTATCGGCCAGATAAATAACAGACAACAATGGTAAACAGCGTAGAATTGCGAAATTACACTGAAAGGACGGTTTTAGTAGTCGGCCCAATATAGAGAGTAAAAATTGGGACAATCCCGTCCGGACATTTTCGAATAGTGACGTAACCAGCCGACTTATAACTTTATATGCCGAACGCAACCTCCCTCGTGGTTTCGCATTAACGCGTCAGAAGGGTGCCAGGAGATTCCACCAACTTGGCGGATTATAATTATCCGATGCTTAATGCCTATTATCTTGTAGGATCACTGTTAACAAATTTTCTGGCTATCACTATTCAGTAGAGAACCATGATACGAATAATAATTTGTTTACCCGTAATGTGGAGTTTGGAAAACCGACGTTTTCGCAATCTTCCGTGTTTTTTTTGTGTTCTACAGCCCCCGGAATTAGTGTTTTTTTATGTTTAAGTCGAAAGTCCCGAACTTTTTCTCACCTTGTGTTCTTCTCCAGACCACTGCCAAGCTCCCCATTCCGAATTTATTAGTATAGGTGTTTACGCCTGATAAACACACTATCTTGTATAGTTTATGCTTTATACATTAGACTAGCTGGTTTCGTTCGGACGGCTCACTTATAGAACTTTCAATGATAATTCAATCACGCCGACTGCCTAGATGTAGCTTTTAAGAACAATGCATGGAGGTTTGGCTACGACAGCAAAAGGCCGAACCGGCGAGAGGAGATAGAAGATCGAGAAGAGTACGAAAAATAATTTGCTTAAATGGGAGAAATGAATTATTACCGAAAAATATAGGATATTCGTGCGAAGGCCAATTTCACTGGTATTACACAATCAAATTAATTTTGCAAAATATTTGCTATTCTTCGTTACATAAAACCCAGTAGCATTATAGACATATTTTTTAACTGTTTTATTGTCAGAACTGTAAAAAACGATCAGACATCGATGTTAAAGTATCACTACTAACAAATAGAGCATAATGGAGGATTTTTCCCTATATTTAATTTTCATTAATTTCCTAGTATATTTAAATCACGTGGCCACGTCCTTTTCAGTCTGTTTTGAGAAGTCGGGAGTAAGTAGTGTTTGGACCATAGGATTTTTGAACATTATATTTAGGCTATTAGATTTAAACCGAACAACACAACGAACAGTGCTCTGCGGATGTAAAGAGTGCTTTGGGCCGTTGAAATGAGATTAATATTTTCGTACCGGTTTTTCGATTTGCAATTATTTTTTGTAGTTGTTAAACACGGCGTGCAGACGACAGGGACGGCAGTAAAGAACTGTTCACCCCGCCGTATAAGCCCTCAACGAAGGCTTTATAAAACGGCCTTTTCCTCCAGCCTTTTCTCCTACGGATGTGGAATAAGTAACACGGTCGGACAGGCGTATCCCTCGGAACGTCATTATAAGTCCGATAAAGTGTCCGACCACTCATCAATATTAATACTGCAGTGTAGGTCGTCAAAGCGACGCCAGCGCTTAAAACAAAAAGAAACAATGTCTCTACCGTCCGCTTATTTTAAATGCGTATATTATTCTAAATAATTACAATATTTATCGGACGCAGCTTTCCAGTAGTTGAAAAATTAAAATACGTTTCTAGATAAAAAACGTAATACACCGTCTTTACTTATTTTATTACGTTTGATAACCTGAAATAATTGTTATCATTTATATTTTACTGTGAAAGACCGATATCTGGCAAATGTCAACATTATCTTCTGAACATCGCTTGGTCTATGTACGAAATATTTGCTAAACATCGCTATTTCTCGCCTACAAATGGTATTATTTTATTTTCAGCTTTAGATTGTACAGTCCGTTTCAGGTTCAGTTTATTTACACGCGCCGACCATTAAAGCTATCTCCTACTTTGGCACATATCATTTATTAAAAAGTCGAATTTTCGTCTTGACGTAATGATAAGATTTTCATTCGACATTCACTATCAGGGAAAAATCTACTACAGCCGACATTCACCAGAGAGTGTCGAGTGTGCTTTTTATAATTTTCCATTAATAACGTAAATGTACTTACCCCCCAAAAAAACAAATAAATTCTTTACACTCCGCTTATTTTAAATGCGTATATTATTCTAAATAATTTCGATATTTATCGGACGCAGCTTTCGGTTCTAGCAAAAGTTAAAATACACTCCTGGATACAAAAAATGTAATACATCGTTTTACTTATTCTGCACATTTGATAACCTCAAATTATCGTTATAATTGATTATACAGACTCCATACACGTCTTATAATATTCAATTAATAACGTAAATTTACTTACCCGATTATTTTTTACCAGAAATAGATGAGGAACCTTGGGTGTTGTTATATACGTAGGAAAGTCGAGAATATATTCTTTATTTTCAAATACATAAATCTTAATAAAAAATATTAATTCGTAAATGAACACATGTTTTGAAAAATAATTACTAAGGTCGGGACTGTTTTTGAGAGGTAAAAGCAAAAGTTTTTCGTCGTAAAACAGTTTATAAAATTGTATCGCCGTCACTAATTTGAATTGATAGAATTTAAATAAAATGTGATTAATGAAGAACGGTCAAGATTTGATCGTTCTGATAATTTTTTTTCAATCTAGGTTAAACAATTTTTAATATTTACTTTGATATGATTGTATGTGTGTGTGTGGGGGGGGGTTTAAACGCCGAAAAATACGGGCACGTTGCGGAGGTAATGCAACAATTTTTAATGAAAATAAGGCAGTAAAAATGTGAAAAAGTTTCGAAGAGTGGGGGCAATGCGGACTGGCTCGGTGTCGCACAGCCGGATTCACAATTTACACCTCGGCTATGCCGACATCTTGCCGGACCATCAAAACCCAAATAACAATAAACGTTTACTTCCAGTCGGTCCGTTCAAGATTCATTCTCCGTCCACTCTTACCCCCTCCGGCCAGTTGGCGAAACGAAGCTCGGTGAAATATCTAAAACCGAAACACAAAATTCCACATTTTCAGTTCCGAGATGGCCCTCCTGAGAAATACCATTTCTAAAATGTTATATATATGCATTAAACTCTGTCGATGAAGTTAGTACGTGTAGGAAGGCGTCCGTACAATTTAGGAAGGTATATATATATATATATATATATATATATATATATATATATATATATGTTGAAAATTAACTAATATAACACCTTCACAATTTATACCTCCATAATTACTACAACCAAAATATTAAACTATAATAAATATTAGCCATAACGTACGTAGAATATATATATATATATATATATATATATATATATATATATATATATTCGTCGTGTGAGACGTTTTGAGTCTTACCGGTTCCATCGTCACGGTCCGACCGAAGAGTCGATCAATTTGGAATCCTCTCTATACCTGAATGTGGGAAACTCATAAATTACTTATCATATACTCTACAAACGACACTAATATATATATATATATACATAATAAATTTTTATGTGCAGAACGATAGGAACTACTTGTTCGGAACAATTAAATTACAGAAAAGTCGACAAATAAAGGAAACAGCCTATCACCGGTTGAATAAAACGACGAGAAACTATGTTCTTCCAGGTAGAGGGACGAGGAAAAATATTCTTAAAAACTGGGAGAAAAATGATTTGTAACCATAAACATTAGGTTTATTAATTAGTTCCGGTAGCATTTATAGAATTAAATAAATAAATATATATATATATATATATATATATATATATTATATATTTTTTTTTTTTTTAAAGTCGATATACGTTGAACCCGAGACATGAAGAACTACGTGGCTACAGAATGTTTAAGGCCTAATTCTAGACCAAAGTCAATAACATTCAACTTAATGCCGAATATTAATTAAGCGTTGGTTACGATCGATGCGGCAAATCGTGTCTCATCATTTTCTTATATCCGAGACACGTTAATTCGATGCATCAAATTCAGAATAGAAGGACTAAAATTCGTTAGATCCGTTAGATACTCGCGCGTATTTCACGTTCAACACTCAATCGTTCAAATTGCCCCTTCGACTCCTCGACAGCAAATCACAGCTTACGGAGAAATTAATGAATTTATGACCGCATTTTGTGAACGGGGCTACGACCGGGTTCCGTTGGGATCCGCCGTGAAAATCCGACGCCTACAGAAAATACAAAATGGTCGCAATCAGTGCACCTGTTGTAAAATCCCATCACACCGCCACTTAGGGCAGGAGCGGGAGTACCCCCCGCGGTACCCGGGTACCTGGTCGATTCTCCATCAATGGTACATTATTACGGGTTATCAAATCGCACTGTCGATATCGAATAGAATTTGAAACAATTGTAGTCGCGATTTGAAATAAAGAAAAAACGTCGGGTAGCACCGATACAAATCATATTAAAAATACATTTTACGTTTCATTCGCATCCCATTCGCCTGAATCTCGACATCAACACCAGCTTTTCGGACGTTTCTTATACGCCTAAATTCGGAGATAGGTACACCGCGTAGAGAATTTAAAGATTACAAAACATTCGAAAAAAATATACTTCGATACGTACTACGTACTTCGATTCCCTAGTTGAATTGGTGAAAGTCGGCACGGGGGGTGAAAAAAAATGCGAATTGTTTTTGTAATTTTCTTACTGAAATTGCGAAAGCGTCATTTTTACGCGTCCCGTAAACCTAGTGTTTGACGTACGTTAAACTGTAAAGCCGATAAAGATACTCCCGACGAGTTACGAGAAGCACATTCGTGTTATCAAATCACTAAATGTGATTTAAAAAATTTGTAGCCGCGACTTGAAATAAGAATGAAAACGGCTCTTCTAACGTATAAACACTACGTTTACGTCAAAATGACGAAGACCATTCGCGTTATTTGGTTGCCACTAGTGCCTACTTTCATACATTCAACGAAGGAATTATTTTTTTCAAAAAAATTTCACTTTTAAATTCTCCGTACATATCTCTACGGTAGAGATAAGAAACATTCGTAAGCCTAGTGTTAATCAAAAGGATATTCAATATAGATTCTCGGTATTCGGTTTTTTCAGATTAATAGCGAATTGTAATAATACAGCGAGGTACTCACACTTGTCGGCGTTCTGGCTTTAAGATCGTCGAGAGGAAGAACGGTACGGGGTGGATCTTTTCTTGTGGGCTACTGACGAAGCGGAGGTTGGAAGTGAACAAGACCGGGGGGGATACATATTCATAGATTTATTGCTATTCACGATGTGGCCCCTCCACTATTGGTCCGATACATCCGGCTCGACTAAGAACAAAAGTAGAATTCTGCCATTAGTATTCAGCGGCGGACAGGAAGTGGGGGGGACGTGTCTCCCATACGCCTTGGGCCATGCTCTCGCCCCGGCCCCCATCCTCACCCAGGCCCGAAATTTTATTATTATTTTATAACCTAACCATCTACCTCTGTCCCTGTCGGTCCGGCGACTCCGCGGCCCACTCTACACATAAGGCGTTAAATAAGGGATACATGTGGATGTAAGTCACTCGGGCACCGGAATCTTCGGCGCTTCGGTTGTCCAAACTTCCTCTCCGATTATCAGTTATTACTGAAAATTTGCAATATTAGCAATTTAATCATTGGCCTACATATGCTTATTAAACGGGAAGTTTATTTTTCTAGAACACGTAAGAATATATTTTCCTAGCCCTATTCTTTCTTTTGTTGAATGTCCGCGTTTTGTGCTTACAATATACCATTCTTATTGATTAAATTATAAAACTTCTTGGTTAATAAGAAATAGAAAGAACAGAAAATGTCATTTGAAAATATGGCAGTTTATAAGATAAAACAATAGGTTAATATACCGCATAGTTGTATGCACCAGTCTACAAAATGATTCAATTTGTGTTTTTTATGAATGTATAAGAAGGGTCGTCACCATCTTTTCAACGTTAAACAAATTCAACTGCATAGTATGAAGGAAGTTATAAATTTCAAAATGATAAAATCACTACTTTATATATATATATATATATATATATATATATATATATATATATATATATTCCCACATGTAGCCACTAACCGAACTATCTGTCTTGAAGGCTGGGAACAGAACACGATTATATATCTTAGGAAAAATAAGCATTGACTTATCATTATAAAACTGCTCACTTTATTTATCATCGTTGTGCAATACAAACCGCCATTTACCAGCCGATCGCGAAGCGATTTACGATCGATTTATGACAATGGTTCACGGAAATTCTCTCGCGCCTCGATTTTCAAACAATTAGATCGCCGAGAGAGCCTATTGTAAAGAATCAGTGTCTGGAAACAGAGTTTTTTCTCTAGGACAATAAATCGCTACGTATGATTTCAACGCCCGCCATTAACGGAGCGGCCCGGTGGGCATCGAAGTCGCCGGACCGTTCGGTTCGAAAACAGAAAATATAAATCAGAATTGAAAATCGTAGTCGGGACTTGAAATAAAAAGAAAATAGGGTGAAGAAATTATAATCTTCGGAAAATAATTCTTAACCAATAAAGCTCAGAAGTATCTTCGGCACCATTTTTGACTAGAAATAAGCAAGATTTTTGTTTTAAGTGTTAAATATATTGTAGACAAGTTCAAACAAAGACCTAAGTTGTTATATAAAACTCCGGTATATCGCGAAACTGCTAAACGCGAATATTAATATATTTTCACAGAGCGCAACCAAGTTCTCTAGACGGGAAATGGCTCGTGTTTACAATTTGTGACGAAATTTAGTTCCGGGCGATACTTTAATAACAAAAAAAATACTTCAAAATTACAGACTGGAACGGAAAACTCTGCACCGTGGTCACCGGAAACGAAAGAGGCTCGCGACACTTGATAAAACGAGGCGGGAGGAAAATCCTGAGGGTTTCTTTCGGGGAGAAAGTCAGACAGCCCGGTTTCGAAACCCGAATGTAAGACGAGCTCATAATTGAGTTAACGCATAGAGAACCCAGTAATGAGCTAGCCAAATACTAACTCGTCCTAACTAACGATGGACGAGCGTCCGTTTCAATTAACGGCTCTCCTCTTAAATCCGTTTAATGAACTGAAATACTCTCCACGAAAAGCCAGTTTTTTAATACGCCGCACTTTCCGAACGGCTATTTCTCGAAAAGTGCCGGCACTGCGGGGTCGACTCAGTCCGAAAAGTACCCCACTCGGCCCCGCACTGGTCCTCCGATGCTTATCGAATATAAGCCGAAGATATCAACAAGTTACGTTGAAGAAAAAATGTATCCCTGCCATTTAAAATACCCGTTAATCCGGTCGTACTTAATCAATTCCACTACGACAAGATCGGTTTTATATTCCCGAAAACCATTTCTGCATAAACACATACACGCACAAATAAAAATAATGTGTATAATTTAAAGTGTTTATACATAGTATGTGTAATATATATATATATATATATATACATAGTATGTGTAATATATATATATAGAATTATTATTTTATAAATGAACAGCATATAACTTATTCGGGATCTATAAGTACTTAATGAATTCCAATTTCCGAATTTTTCTACGTAATTGGTCTCAACAATAAACCGATAATTTTATTTCCAATAAATGAAAAATCTTCGCTGTGTAAGAAAAACTTTAATGTTAGTTTAAGGGAGGAAATAGTTTGTCGAATATTGGATTAAAAGCGGATTGAAATGAAATGGTATAGTATTAAGAGTAGGTAAGGTTAAAGGTGATACCTGGCGTAAGGTGAGACTGGTGCAGGCAGACTGTGGTAGAGCCGGTGGTGTTGGGTGGAGGGCCCCCCCCTACCCCCGCCAACCATTGGCGACGCCATTGTTGGCTACGCCTACGGGTTTTCAATCGCCAAATTTTCGAAATTCCCCGCCCCGAAAAGAGAGGGGTTTAAGGCGCAAATTTCGAGACCGCCCCTGGAGAGCTCTTCTAAACCACCTGCGTCCAAACAAATTGACGATGTACGCAGCTATCGGGCTGGCAACTAAATAATTGCGGACTTTTTCCATGCTGGTAACTGAATAATTATATATTTTAAATTCTAGTGACTTTTTTCTATTCACGAATAATGAATTAATGAACTATAAATAATTACTAAACTAGGAATTCTTTACAATGCACAAACTAGCCCTCCTATTTAATTGTGCTCATTATTATATCTATATATTATTATATACAAATGCCAGGCTGAAAATTTTATACCAATAATAATATGAGGAATATGTAATCAACAATACTGCCATGGGTAATATGATGCTTAAAACTCTACCTTTTGAAGATGAAGGTTTGTCAATTTCGAGGAGTGAATTAGTGAGATGGGAATGAGACTTTAGGAAAAGTGACTGTCGGCACGTTGAGGTCCTGGCGAATGGTGCGATTTGAAACATAAATTGTAAATTGTGAGTTTGTTGGCCGGGGGATCATTTTGACGGCCCCAGTAGTCCTAATTTAAGGTCCGGGACGATTCTTTGGAGTCGGTTATGGGGATTCGACGTAAGTACGAATACGAGAAAAAATACAATGTGAGACGGCAGTAAAGAGCACTCCTACTCCTTCTTCTTACGAGCCCTCGACTTTTTGTCTATTCGCTTCTTGGAACGGAATTTCTCCTGCGATAGTCTTAATAGTGGGCGTGCCTCGCTGTGTACATTTATTATTCGAATGTACAGCTCAATCTGAGGCGGTTCCATAACAAAACTACCTTTCCACGATATCCTCGACGCGTATATATATCCCGGACCCGTCGATCGATCCGTTTCCAGCAAACGATTACGAACTTGAAATTTCGCTAGAAAAAGAGCGACATAGCGGTAAAATAAAGACAGACAAAATGTTTACATTATGACTAACTTCCAGTAGGATCGTTCGGTAGGACAAATTCTACTTTTTTCGTAGAATATAAGATGCAGTTTAGTATATCGTCATAGGGTATACCCTTTATAATTGACTCCATTTATTAGAAACTGTTGACTTTTATCGGATAAAATCAACTACGAAATCTGTAAAGAGGAAATTGGCGTTTCTAAAAAAAATAAAATGAACAACAATCGAATACGAGTTTTGGCTTAGAAAATAATACACCGTTGCTTTGATTCGAACAGCGATGGAATTCGTAACAGTCAAACAATAACATTATTACGATTCCAATTATATACAACTTCCTAAATTCTTCCTGTTTTCGGATAATAGTAGTATTAATATTGCATTGCCCCAGTTAGTGTTCTTATGAAAACGACACAATATATTCCTAAATATAAATTGAAAAATATATCTTCATATATCTTTTTTCTAAAAAAATATCTTTTCATCTTCTTATTTTGCACACGCAAAGCATTTTGGATTTATTTCCATTCTGTTTCCTATTAATTGAAATTTATCGATTGTTATTAATTCACTTTTGGTTTACCTATTTGCACAGTTGGCCATACCTATAACCCGCTGGAACCTCCACATTGAACTCAAATGGTAAGGTTAAGTTTTTGAATAACAGGTTGAATAACCAAGATTGATTTATCGAAAATTTCTGTGGGATTGTTAACACAATGGCCAGTTCAAGGTGGGTGTATTGTCCAGTAGTTATTGTTATTTTCTATTCTAAGATCTCTTTTTGTTAGCGTCTTCAAGCTTATTTACGGCTTTAAGTCTGTCCGAAGCCGACAATTTTCTGTTTACAGCCTAATATTTATTTTTGTGTAATCATGCACATTAATAATAAATGGTACCTTCTGATTTCAGATTGGCTAATTACGATAGATTTCCATACAGGTTCTATTTCTGGGACAATTATGGCATTTGTTTTAGATGGCGCGAGTATTTTTCATCAATCAGGTCCGATTTATGGCGCACAGTAAGTATACACTAGAGTTGTAAGTATTATTTTTCTGTTAAAGTAGATTTACTTGTTTATTAACAATTCTTGAAATATTTTTGGCGCTAGTATACAATGAAATTTGGGATAATTCACAGTGTATGGTCCCACCTAATGTTAACCTCTTAACAACAGATAGCTGTATACATCGACATACCAAATGGAGAACATATAGCAATATGTAAACTAGTGCTTTTTCTTCATTATGAAAAATTGAATAGTGAGGATAGTTTATTTCATTAGTGGGACCGTGCACTTTGATTTAGCCAAAATTTGTACCTATTGCATACATTTTATACTATTTTATAATTTTGTACTATTCTTTTATTACTATCATCAGATTTGTTCTAACCTATTCTTATTGAACGAGTGAATTGAGAAAAGTATATGATCATTAGGTAAGAAAACCGGAAACTATGCAGACCACCTTTTGGAATAATTGGGTAGCTTTCAAAGAAATGCAAGGCAATATGGATGCATTATTGAAGTTTGTAAGACACTATGAAAGGCAAGGTTGTGATAGCTCTTATTTGCAAGATGGTGATAAATTTAATTCAGAAGATTGTGATAATTTTAATTTGCAAGATTACGATGACTTTTATTGGCAAGAAAATGATAACTCTTCGTCACAAGATTATGTGGTGAGTATTTTTAGTATTTCAAGTAGTATAGTATTTCAAGTTGACAGTAATCCTGTCCGATAGTTATTTTATCATTTTTTAACCAACCTTATATTATTTGAAGATATATATTGAAGAAGGACAATTCAGTTCTCATTTCTAATTACTTCTTATTGTTTATAACTTGTGTATACTTGTTTATAACTTGCACAGAACACGGTTCCACTATTGATATCGCATAACCTCACTATTGACTGCTTTCATATATCGATGTATGTTCTGCATTATATTATTTAATTATTATTCCATAAATATTTTTCCATTATATTTTTCATTAAATATTTCCTATCCTATTTGCTGCCATTTTTTCCTTATGCAGTTATATCTCGATATATCTATATATAACATCATGGTATAAACGACCCAAGGTGGATCCAACAGAGTTGTTAGGGCGTTGATGTTAGGTGGAACCGTATTCTGTAATTTTATCCAGGTTTGTTATAATTTACATAAATGTGGATTCTTAAAAAACTGTTATAGTATAAGTGCCAATTCGAGCGATATTTGCAAATTTATATAGAACAAACGGCAATTTCATGTAGTGAAACTGATATTTGTAGGATGATGTTACCAGCACCTCATTTCATACCTCACATGGTTCAGATAGCGCAATTGAAGTTTCAGAAGAGTGGTTGAATGTTCTTATCAAAAATCATGAATTCAGACAAAAAAGAGGTTTTTTCTATTTATTTTCATTTCATTTGTAGTAGGCTGTTTTATTTGAATGTGTACTTTTTCAAAGGTTCTTTCATAGCTGTAGCACTCAATTCCATCATTCATGTGTGATGAATGATCTATGGCTGTTATAAAATTTAATTAAGATTACAAATACATCCTTATATAATTAGTTTATTGTTTAAGTGATAATTAATTTTTCAACCATAATGGTACCTTTCCAATACTACTGAGAGCTACATATATATTCCATAGTCAGATAAAAATATCTGAGATTCATAAAAATATTATACTAATGTAATGATGATGTTACAGAAAATATTCATGGGCATGTTGCCCACATAGAAAAGATTCGCTACGCTTTATGATTATGTGGAATTATGTAAAAATGAACATAAGGTTCTATCTTGTGATAGGCTTGAAATATCCTTTACTATCCCAAATAGTTAAATGTCTGGTGGTCCAAATAAAAATGAACCAATTCAACTTGGCAACTAAGTAATTTTGCATGAAAGTTAAAAGAAATTGTATTTTCTTATGAAATACAACTCTTGGTGACACAGGGCAATCCATTTTAACGTGCTGTATTTATTTGTTTTTAGATGAATTAAAGAAAGCGGCAGATTTTGACAAACCTTCAACGTCCAAAGGTAGAATTTCAAGCATCACATACGTATGACTGTATTGTTTAATTACATATTTCTCATATTGGTATAACATTTCTCATTCTCATTATCATTGGTATAACATTTTCAGCCTGGTATTTGTATATAATAATGAGCAAAATGAGGTATGAGGGCTAGTTTGTATATTATAAAGAATTACTAGTTCAGTAATTAAGATATTACTTTTTCAAGCATAATACATATTCAAGTCCACTAATCTAATGCAGTTTTTATATAGCAACCACAAAACCTGTAATCTTATTTATTTAGTAATAGCTCATTAATTATGAGTTAATAATTTTAATAAATTGTTGGTATTTGAAAGAAATTAACTGGAATTTAAAAATAGACTAGAATTTGATCAAATTCACTGGAATTTAGAAAACTCACTGTAATTATAAGAATAATTGGAATTTGAAGTTAAATCTATCCCACGCATGCATTGAAAACCATTCGAAACGTCTTGGGTACCACATAATACTCGATTTATGTATACCTCATAACCTGCTGATGGGAAAGATCCACAATTATTTACTAGCCAGCGCAATACAATAATCTAATGTTGGCATCTTTTATTTCATGTTTTCTTATATTTTGCATGAAAGTTATGATTTTAAAAGAAATTGTATATTATAATGAAATAATTGGTGACACATGTACTCTGTTTAACATGCTGTTTATATTTGTTTTCAGATAAATTTCAAAATGCAGCAGATTTTGACAAACCTTCAACTTCAAAAGGTAGAGTTTCAAACATAATATACCTATGACAGTATTGTTTAATTACATATTTCTCATATTATTATAATTGGTATAACATGTTCAGCCTGGTATTTGTATATAATAATATACAAATATAATAAAATGAGGCCAAAATGAGATAAGAGTGCTAGTTCCTATATTTGAAGCTACTAGTTCAGTACTTAAGTTATTACTGTTTCAACTATCATAAGTCCATCTAATCTAATGCAGTTTATATATAGCAACCTTGAAACAAATACATGGAGCCCGTAGGAGCCATAACACTTCTCATAAGTACCAGAGGGATTCCCAAATTTTTAACACGTATCAATCCACATCTTCGGAAGATCAGGAAGCTATAAGTAAGATATACTGACAATATTATTCATTTAGTATTTTCCATGTAATTCATTATTTATGAATTGAAACATTTTACTTAATTTTGACAAAAAGGCCAAGAAATTTGAAAAAAAAAACAAATTTTGAAAAAATAAATGGAATTTGATCAAAATTCACGAAAATTGTAAAGAATTCACTGCAATTTTAAAATATCACTGGAATTCAATAAAAAAATAACAGGAATTATAGAGAAATCATTGGCATTTCACAAAATGCCCCAGACTTTTTTAAGTCAGTTTCAGACGGCGAATTAATCAATTATCAATTTGAACTTTAATTTACTACAATATTAGTACTGTTAATATCTCTCTACTAATTTATTTATTACTCTAATTAATATTATTCATTATTATTATTACTTTTAAGCACAAAATGTTATTAGTTATGACAAGAATGAAATGAATGTGATTTACTCTTTCTAGTTACTCCAAGGCTTGCAAGATTGGGACTTGGTGACAGAGCGTCATCCAAATATACATCATCTTCTTCTGATGGATTTCATGACCACAAACGTAATTATTTTTAATTTTTTCTTTTCATTTGTTTACCACACAATACTGCTCTTTTTGTTGCTATGTGAGCATATGTTTAATATTTAATAATTATTTCAGAAAGAATCTAAAGATATTTATATTAAAATTAATCCTTTTTTAAGCCTTATTTAACATGTTAACCATAGTCTTCAAACAAATTAACAGACCTGCTGGGCCAATATTTTCGTATGTGAAAATCAGAATATGCTCTTAGAAATATTTACTAAAATATATGAAAGTTTTATGCGAGGCACAGTGTGAGATGACAGTTCTACGTGTGGCTTGGGGCTAGTGACCCATGTTTTACAAACTGTGAGAGAGAACAAGTTTTTTTCTTCCGATAAATACGTTTATTATGTATTAAATTTGTTCAGATTCCTTTATACTTGTGAGGTTAAGTGTATGCAATCAACCACTGAGGTACAAATTGTGTATCTTGAAACACAAGGATACATTTTAATGAGCAAGATGATTAACATGTTTTATTAATCATGCTCATTTTACTATTTTATATATATATATATATATATATATATATATATATATCCATAGTCATCTAACCTTGTTCAGTCTTTTTGACATAATTGTTCACTTATGATATTGTTTTTATAGAAAAACACTAGTGAAAGGTGAGTAACCCACCTGAAAATAATTCTTTCATCATTTTACAAACTGTTTAGTTCTTTTTTAAAGACATTGTGTTTTCTTTGTACTTATATCACGCCAATTATGTTTAATTTTTATTATATATTTTTAATTTCCATCCTCTGATTCCCATTTTGATTATAGATAGGTTTCCAACACCCAAAAAATCTGAAACAATCATCAATGAAAAAGAACTCAAGGGTTTATACGGTGAAAATTACAAGAAGATTAATGAAATGGAAACATCTGTATTGTTGATATACAACCGGTTCTGTCATGACTATGAACCCATTTTATGGCCAGCTATTCCCCTAAATATAGCCTTTAATGACAACCCCAATTACGATTGACACAACTGGGACATATTTAAATTAGTATTTGGTTTTTTCCAAAGAAAAGGCACCAAAATGTTTGTAGCAGAGTATCTACCTAACTAATAGTTTATCAGTTTTAATTTATGAGGATGAAACTTTAAAAAATGTTAACTCTACTATAATTGTTTGAAAATTAAAATGTTAAATAGCTTAAAATAAATACCAGGAAATATAACTTGTGAAAGTTATTGCAATATCATTGTTATATCTTATACATTAAGTTTACTATAGTTTATCAATTCAAATTAGTAATTGAATGAAAATTCAGTCCTGAAAATTAATCCTCCTTTGAATCCATCTGGGTAGTTTATTTCTTAATGACCTCTTCTCATCTAAACTGAGCACATGAGATGAGAGTAGGTTTTGGGAAGTTAATTAGTGCTTAGTCTGGCCACAGTCCCCCTGTCAAATTGAAATTCTGGTCTCAGATAGAATTTTCATTTGAATTACTAATTTGTCTTCTGCCAATATTTCAACAAGTGGTTTTTAGGTCACACTGAATCTCAATAAAAAGATTATAATTGCACCTATTTTTTCTTTATTGGACCAGTCATTTATTATTTGAAATAAATTATGTATATTTTATTGTGTATTAATTGTGTTATAAATGCGTTTATTTTTTTATATTTTCATTAAACAATTTGTATTTTCAACATATGTACTCAAAAACATAAGTTATTGATTACTTTTAATGTATTCTGAAATATAGTGAATAGTTGTGTTGAATTATATTACAATGAATATTGTTATTAATCTATTGTTTATTCAAACATCTAAGAGTGATAATATATGATGTTCTTTCTAATTTGTTCTATTTAATTTTTATGTTCATGCCTTATTTACTGATTTTAATGACATTCATGGATTTTTAATTAATTAATTTCTATAGTATACAGTATCCAAAACATAACCTCAAGGTGACTCAATTTCATTTTATATCGCATTGGATTTCAGGAGTATGATAAATAAATAAATCCATATGAAAATTAAGGCTTTATTGAGAGCACTTTAAAAAGGTAATACAAAACATCGGAAAAGGAGACATCTGTATAAAAAACAGTATACTCGATGTAGTTCAATTTATTGCTACTTATTTTTTTTATCTCAAAATTCTTTTATTTCTTTAAAAATAAATGAGTTTTGTTATAATTTTTTTTTCTTTTCTACAGTATTTTTATTTACAAAAATGTAAGTATATCTTTTTCAGCTAAAATTATTACTAGATTGATTTTTTTTGTACTCTAGTGTCCCACACGAAACTCATTCTTTACAAATATCTTTGAGAATACTGATTACTGGGATTCCTATTTAACTTTAGTAGACCGCATTTTATAAAATGATTCGGTTTTGTGATTGTTAACAGTTAGACATGAGATGATAAATCATTTTATAAATAAAAAACAAAAAGCTTCCAGAAACACAGTTATCAGTCTACAACTTTAAAATACTAATTATTAAAATAGGTTTTGAGGACAAATTTTTCAATCTTAAAAACTAAAGGCCATGTTTACATATTGGTTTACATAAAAATAGGTATAAAACATTTTTTAGTGTGTTTTGATTTAACATAGGGTTATTATTAAATAATATGGTATGTCCTGGTTGTGAAGGTGTGTCGGTCAGTTAACCTATTTATTTGGGTTCCACGAAATAAACGTTTTAAATATCAAAAAATAAAAATTGCTTAAAAACAAATAAGCTTGTTTCAACAATATTAAAATTTAATAATTTTGTTTTTATTGTTATAAACAGGAATCTGATGTCTACAAAATATTGAGAAAAGTACATACTTATTATATTTTACAATCCACAATTTTCCTCATAATTCAAATTGTTTATTACAATTATTTGTTGTATTTATATTTGTAAAGGTCCTTCGTACCATCCTTAATGCTCCCCGGTATGTTTCTAACCAAACAATCCATAATGACCTCAACATACCAACAGTCGACGAAGTCGCAAAATCACGCTTCTTTAAATTCCATTCCCGCCTCTCTCCATATCCAAACCCACTTGTTCAGTCCCTTTCCTTTTCTACCCATCCATTATCCCCCCACGTAGGCTTAAACGCCACTGGCCTAGAGACCTGTAGGCCGGATACAAAAAGTCAAAAGTACCATCACTGGATCGCGTCTTTTTCAAGCGAACCAAGTCAAACCAATCAAACAACCGCCATTGTACCTATAACTAGTAACAGTTGATTGTACAAAAAAAAAATAGTTAAAAAAAATTCGTAGAGAATGCCTTGTTCAAAGCAAACTGAGATTACTTTAATTTATATATACATAAAATAGAACCTCACTAAATGGTCTCCGTCTATAATTTTGGTCACCTTTAGAAGACCCCCAGTCCCTGAATTGTGTTCGTTATAATTGGCGTGATATACACCAATGTTGGTAGCTAGTCAATCTCCAATAGATAATCAACTGGTTATGAATGACAAGAAGCACACATGATGTAAATAATTTTATAACAAAATTTGTAATGTAACTACTGTAAAATTCCAACAATACCACATGCAACAGGTTTTCTTTTAACAAATAAATTATGTATGTTCATATGTACAACTTCATATTAAGGTTGTGCTAGGCCCTCCCTATCTGCTCAAAAATTGGGTTTTCATTTATAACCTCACTACATGATTTATTTCACTATTTGGGCACACCTCTGGTCCAGAAATGGACCAATTAATGAGGCTCTAAAATATAAATATATATAAAATAGTGATTTTATAATTTTGAAATTTATAACTTCTTTCGTGTTATTCACGGATGTGTTATATTATTGATTTTTTTTTAAGTGTCCTGTTTTAGTGGTGTGAAAATATGGTAACAGCCCTAGTTACACATTCATAAAAGACAAAAATTGAATCATTTTGACGACTTGTACATAAACTATATTAAACTATTGTTTTCCCTAAACTAACTTATTTCCAAATGACAAGTTCTTTTAAATGGAAATTCACTTAAATATTAAAAAATTGATAATTTAATTAATAAGAATGGTATCTGTAAATATTAAAGACGTGAACCTCCAATAAAATAGAATATGGCTACTTAAATATATTACACATTCTAAAAAAAATTCTGGTTTAATAAGCATTCACATATGTAGGCTGCTAATTAAATTACTAATATTGCAAATTACCTGCAAGAATAAATTTGACATTTGTGGAAGTTATTAGAGAAATTAGATAAGGGCTCATCCTCATTCTTTCAAGCACTGAAGGTGCTCCAGTAACTAAATATAATATCACTGGAGGAAAAAATAGGATTATTTGAGAATGTTACATATACAATATTTGTGGAGGTTAACGTGTTGTTTTATCAGATATTCTTAATATAACTTACACGGTTATATCCAAGCTATATGCTAGAATCTTAAATAAATAAATTTTCACAACATTAATGCTTCGGAGTACAACTGAAAACAAAATTGTTAAGTCAGTCGATCACTCATTAAAAGAATGGAAAACAAATGTTTACAGTAAAAAACCTGATTAGTATAATTCTCAAAATTATGTCGCAGGTCCCATTAGGAAAATTACAATAATTCTTCATTCATAAATTAAATTATAAAACTGGTAATACTGGAATGTAAGCAATACAATGCCATTTATATTTACAGTTTATCACAGATTAGATCGACCCAAAATTTGCGGGCCACGATATGTTCTATATTTTTCTCTCATGTTTGGGCACAACTTATTGTCAGTTCGAGTGTCCTTCACCACTTACGACAATTTATACAAAGGGGATATTAATTTCGCACCGAATGGGCACTTATAATCTATACCTACTTCTTTATAAATCTGACTAGGTATGCCGGTATTACATAAATATATTTTTCCATTTCTATCTGGGTGAGCAATCGGCCATGCTGGAATTATTGACATTTTGACAGTAAAATTGTATCCTGTGGGTGGGGGATTAATGCAAATTATGGCTGCCCTAACATTTTCAATCCAGTCAACTGCATCGGTTGGTAGTTCTTGTTCGTGGTCATTTTCTAAGGCTATGATTACTAAATCGACTCCTTTAACCGGCAGATCTATAAATAAAGTTTCAGCATTAAACGGCAACAAAAAATAAATAAGGATTAAGAAAGTAGCGATATATATTGCTTTGAAATAATATGAATGAAAACATATTTTATGAAACCGGAATGCAACAATACGTGACATGAACTTATGATCACTTTGAAATATAGAAAAAAGTTATCACTAACTCCTGGTAGGATCTCGTAATACCGTGAGAATAACCTCAGCACCCCCTTGGCAGGGGGTTGACCCCAGAAGGCAAGGGCAACAAACTTTTAGACAGAGCCCAAATGGGTAATTTCGAAATAGAGGCAAAATCCCAGACTAGTAAGGGGTCAACCGGGGTATTTCCCGCAGTATTACACGATCCGAAAGTTAGAGATAATTGAAGTTCTGGTTACTGAAACTCTGCTCATAGAAAAAAGTTATTAAGAAAAACTGTTGTAAAAAAATAATATTGCGAATAATAATAACAACTGGAATATACCTCTGATTCTATTTTTAATTCCTTGCTCGGTCAATGCATACAGACTAAGCTCTTTGGACAGTATTTCGTTAATACTAGCCCTTTCCTTTATGAATATGACTGTGTTGACGCCATGGCTTTCAAGGTGCCTAGCAGTACAAACACCAATCGCTCCTGTAGTATTGGTGCCACACATGAACACTACATTAGCTGACTGGTGTGAAACATCACAGTATGATCTAAAAGGACAATCAACATAATATATACATATAAGCTATATGAATATTCTAATAACATATAGCTAATATACATATTATATTCTAGAATACCGTTCTAGAAATAATGAATGCGTAAGAGCGTAATTAGATATAATTAGAATAAGAGTGAATTCAAAAAGAGAAGGATGAAAAATACAGAACATAAAATTTTATTTGATGTAAATACAAAAGTTTCTAAACCTGTATGTAAGGCTAAGTAGTTGTAAGGACAGGTCAGTTGTTCCTCTGCTCATCAATTCTATGTGTCTTTCAATTGAGATACCATGAATAATTGCTACTTCCAACAATTTATCATGAGTTTCTTTAGGTATGCTAACTAAATTCAGTCCGTTATCTGAAATTTCAGTGGTCAAATTATATTTCCTTGCTTCAAAAATAAAATAAACGTAATTAATAAAAAGTATACTCGATCAACTAAATTGCATCATTGTTTTTATTAATTTACTTTTTTTAACATACAAGAAATTATAAACTAAGGAAATTACTGTACTGTATATTGTATAAATTGCCATTTTTAAACTGTGATTAAAGGCTCTTAACCCTACAGTTACCGTTGTAATTCCAACTTAAAGAATTCTCCTTATTAACATTACTACAATCTCAAAAACAAATTTACATAGAAAAATTTAAAATATTCGGTATAATTTTATAAGAGAATTAAAGAATTTTGTACATACAATTGTTATTAATAATACAGAAAAAATAATGATCGAACATCTGACAGTTTATTTACATACATGTCTTACAAGCATAGATAAAAATATTTGAATTTTTTAAATTAGAAATGTTTGTATTATATTTAGGAAACGACTCCCTGGTCTCTGGAATGAAAAAATACTTTATTATTGGTCTTAATAGATCATAATAGTTTGGAATTCAATTACAATTTTCAGAGTTTCCAATTTCTGGTATAACATTTTTTGTTAATAACACAGAGGCAAACTCGTGTAATTAGAGAAACCAATAGAGGATTCAGGGTGGTAACCATTGATATTAAAACCCTTTACTAAAACAGTGATTAACACTGTTTAAGAGCAGGCATCGATACTTGGAGATATGTAAACAACTTATAAGCTAGTACACGAGACAATGAAAAGAAGATAAACAAATAGATGGCTATTCACCAATTTTTTTGTAGGCTAGTGTTGTATTAACAATATATAAGTATTGGAGAAATCCATTATCAACAATATTTCACACTACAATATCAAAAAATTAATTTATACCTGTCTGATAAATGGCACCGCATTTTTGAACACTCGTTAAGGAATCATCAATACTCAACAAAGACATTTCCTTGATTGTCACTTGCTTTTCCAACTCTTTGTCTCTTTTGTTTCTTTTCTTATTCTTGTCTATTTCTTCAAATACAGTCTACAAATAACAACTAATCATTAATGCGATGATTTTGTAGAAAAGGCATTCATAAGTTAACCAACTGGCATGTACTGGGTCACAAAGCAGCAGATTAGTCTACCAGAAATCAGTTAACCAGACTTACAACTGATATTTTGTGGTGGCCTGTAATCAGAGAGAAATATTCTTTCCACATGTGGGATATACATAAAGCCAAAAAATACAGCCAACTTCCATACAAAACTCAACAACTTGCTCGGCACTCGCATGATGCGATCAAATCGAGAAATCCAAATTAATAACTTCTGTATTGATAGGATAGCCAAACCTAACAAATTTGGGGCAGCAGCAACAAAAAATGGGTACAAAAAAAAATGGGAACAAAAAAAGCCATAAATAATTAGATGGCATGAGGAAAAACTAGCGATAATGTGGAAAAGAAATATCAAATTGAGAACACATATCACCATATGAAAGCAGCCAATAGTGAGGTTATGTGATATCAGTAGCAGAACCGTATTTTGTGATTAACCAATTATATTAACAACTTAATTAAAGAGGTACCTACTTTTTTATCAAACAGAGCTAAATTCTTCTCAAAATCGAAGTCTTGCGATTTGATTTCTTGCAAATCACCACCGAAACAAATTTTATTCTTCGTATCATCCCTTCCTTTCTTCTGTTTCCTTGATTTTTTGTATACATTCGTTGCTTTTGGAGTCTCGGTACTCTCCGTATCGGTACTGTTTCTAATGGTTTCCGATTCTAAAGAACAAGAAATAACCTGAGCAAAGGTTTCGGTGACCAGAACTTGAATTCCCACTAAATGGTTTCCTGTAAGGTCCGGTAATGTTATAGGAAGAACTTCGGACCCTGATGATGGAACCAGTAAGAGTTACGAAACGTCAGAAGCAGACATCACCCAAGAGGGCCCCAGAAGGAAGTGGCAAAGACCCTTTCAGTGGAGCCTACTCGGGTGCTTTCCAAACACAGGAAGGAATCCGGAACAGCAGGATAACAACAGGTAATTTATAATCTAGGAATAAACAGCTACATATATAAATACAATCGTATACCTATAATTTTCACATAAAAAGAATTATAAACCATTATCATAAAATAATAATTGAATTACTTACGTATATTCAAGAATGCGTATGGGTTAGGAATCGCCCCACTAGGTAAATTTGATTGTGATCCACTAGCAACATCTGTACTAATAGAAGGAACTTGATCATACAGCCATACATCAGAAGTATCGTTATGGGGCTTATCGATGACATCCATTTCATTTATATCCTCCAATCTGGAACAAATTAAAATGTAAAAAAATCCTAAATATAGTTTTAACCAGCTATGGATAAATGACAAAAAAATTATAAATACCCTATGTAAAGGAACTACACAATACGTTTGGAATTGCGAATTCTAATAATCTTAAAAATTGAAAAGATATAATCGCCAAATAATTTCCGTATTCCATCAAATTCCAAATATGTCTTACAAAGAAAAACTTTAAAAAATTCTATCCCCAATTTAACAGATGGATAACTACTTATCCTGTTCGGATATCTTACCTCAAAGTGAGGGTCTTCTCCTTGTAGGGTAAGCCGTCTTTGAAAACTCGGCACAGAGTCAAATCGTGGTCTGATAAAGCCGTCACGACACCCTGATATGAATGATTCTTGGATGTGGTAAAATCCTTTGATTTTACGGACAGGGAAAAGCCAATCCACTGCTCGGACATGTTTTAAAGCTTGCTTTGTATGCTCGACGCCAGCGGTAATAATAACCCCGACAAAATAATAACGAGTGCAGATTAATGAACAAAAACTAACTACATCTGGGACCAACGGTCAACAAAACAATAATAGGCGTCTCATGCCTTAACAGTACAGCCAACTGTTCGGTTGCCAACCTTTTTTTTCAATAACTCAAAATTGGCACTAAAATTAAAACTGATAACTTTTTACACACATTTCACGGATATTACGCCAAATATTTCAGAATGTATTAAAACACTTCAAATATGTTGTAAATATACATGTAAAACACTGTTGAGAAACGTTACGCCGATAGCGTTTTAATTAAAATTAATTGTTCTCTGCGGTTTAAAATTGTAGAAGTTAAGGTACGCAATGGGTATATTATCATTGTTTCTCGATGATCGTTTAAAATTATTATTTTAATTTATGCTCGCTTGAATACTTTTTTATTTAATATTTATTTATTTCAAATAAGTATTTATTTAATTATCATTATTAATTATTTTAATAATACTTATTTAAAATATGTTGTAAATATAAATGTAAAATACTGTTGAAAACGTTAAACCAGTAGTGTTTTAATTCAAACTTAATTTTTCACTAGTGTTTAAAATTATCCTAGAAGATGAGGAACACAATGGGCAAATTATCTTTATTTCATATCGATTTTATTTAAATCCAAATCAACTACTTCCATTCTAGGGCTAGTCCATTTCTGGATGGTCATTTTAAGTTTTTAATTTATACTCCAATTTATACTTTATTTTTAAAAAATGAAACCAGTAGTAGACCAGTTGTAAGATGATAATCAAATGAAAATTACCCGTTGCCAATAGCTCAAAAATTACAAATAATTGTCATATATCTAGAGAAAAAAAGTTTCAGACATCCAGTCTACTGAAAATTGATGTATTATTGTTATTTTCTACTCATTTCATTATTTAAAATTCATCTATGTAAATTCTTGAAATAATTTATTCCTGGGTTGCAGTCAAAGATTTCTTGATTATAACTCTTCAGTTTGAATTATACTCAAATCTACCCATTTGAATCAACAATAAATTTTGGCTGTAGAATGATGATAATCAATTCCTAGATATAATATTGATAACAATAATTTTATGTAGTAGTTAAAATTTATTATTTATTACTATTATCAGCACGTTTCTTTAACTTTACGCTTTATTGAAGACATACCATGGTTTTTACGTTGATTTTAACATTTCGAATCCGCCTTTGTAAATTCTCACCTTTTTTTCATCTTACTGCAAATTTTAACTCTATTTGGTTTTAGACTTAAGTATTCATTGTTACACCACAATAAATTTTCTGGTAGAAAAGCCTCTAGATGACGACTTGCTAACAAGTTGCTGTTCCCACTGATATTAATAGTCTGTATTATTATTCTTGCTTCATTATTATACTTTTTTCAATTGCTTACTGCAATGATTTGTTGATGTAAAGTCTAATCATTTTTAATAATTTCTAATAATTTTTATTTACGCGAGATATATTTTACACTCGACAATGAAATCATTCGTAAGATTATAAATTATTCAAGGGTATAAGCATCAGTGAAATTAAGGATTTATTGACATTCATTATTTCTCACTGACAATTATCAACATGTCACAACTTGAACCTTTACAAATAATAAGCACACACTTTATTTCCAAACTACTCTTGACTATTAATTTTATCCATACTAAAACTTTCAATATAATACACAATTCAATAAAAAAAAAGTAGTATTCAACAAACAGTACAAAGCAATTTTCAGTACAAAAAGATTACCATACAGTAGTTTTTAAAGTTCAATTTCATTCTCTAGATTAAAAATTAAAACAAAATTTTGTTAACATATATGAGGTAAATAGTATATGATATTTAAAACTGAGAAATAAGATTAACCTAAAATACAAGCAATATAATCGATAAATTTTGCAAAATCATTACCAAAAACCATTTAGCAATGCCTTCAAAACTAACAGCTTAATTTTAAAATTTACATTCTAAACTTTATATAATAATTTCTATTAAAAATGATGATATTAACTGTAAAAAAATATACATTCCCCATCCACTCCATTATGCTTTCAAACTTAAATTTCAATTAATAAAATTATGTGTGTATGTGTGTGAGTGTATGTATATATATGTATGTATGTGTGTATATATATATATATATATATATATATATATATATATATATATATATATATATGTGTGTGTCTATCAAATAAACACAAACAGTCATGCAAGAGAATGTAATATTCAAAAATTACTTAATAATAGTGATGAAAAATTAATATAACAAAACCGCTGACAAATGTTTCAACAATTTCTCACCTATCACAAAAAATATTTTAAAAAACATGTTTACATATTTCCTTGATTGATATTTTAAATAAGTTATCAGTTTATTATGTCTTTAAGGATTAATACAAATTATCCTTAAGAACCCATTAACAAAAATCATGAAAATTTACTTTATATGTAACTTTAAAATTGATTTAACATTATTTTCTTTAAGACATTTTAGTTTAATACTGTCTTTCCATGAATACAATTTAGAATTAAATCAAATTAATAATTTGATTTTACAGGGAGAAAATATTAGAAGGAAATACTAAGATAGACCTCTTCAATTTACTATATGAAAATATAATTATTATCAGCCAGATGAGACAGAACTACCAAACAGTTTAACCATAAATTCATCATCAATCAGAAACTCTTAACGCTAATTAAAATTTTGTTTTTTTTTATACTATCAACAGTAAAACGCAAGGTTTTTAGGTATTTTTCTGACTGGTATCTATGTATAGTTCATTCTCATTAAGAAAGCCTTATACACTGCTATTCAAGTCCTATCGACTTAAATAGTGCAATAACAATATAATAAAATATGTGGGGGGGGGGTGTATGAGATGAAAAGTCTTAAAAGGCAATTCATACATAATTTGGTTTTTTTAACATTATGACATTTTTTTTAAAATAACTACATTTTATACTGAAACCACATCTGTCATAAAATGATGTTTACCTAAAATGAAATGATAATTTAACAGCGGAGTTAAGTACACCATGTCTCCTACTACTTTTTTCAGTTAATCATATGGGGGCAAATAACATAAGCCATCATATTATTAATACTCTCAATGCCAAGAAAACATGAGAATAGGAAATTAAAGATTTTGGTCAACACTGTACAGAAATAAAGGGGCAGGGTACCTCTTGAAATCATTAAATTAAACCTAATTAAGAAGACTTCAATTAAACCTAATTAAGAAGACTTGTAGGAAAAATGCCCTAATTATTAATTTGTGTCATGCATTCACGGATAATCTACAGATGTAACACTTATATAGTAAATATAAAAGTTTCAATATTCCCATTTCTTGTGCTAGTATCTGAACAACTAATTTTATTTAGTTTATATGCTATATATTCAGAATTTCCTGGTAATAATTCTACTTAGGATTTGCAATATGCATCAGTTTCAACTATAAAATAGTAAACATAAATGTGATGAAAATAAATATACTGTGCTAATGAAGAAGTTAAAACATCTAATTACTTCATAAAACTCAAGTTAAATTACCAAATTTAATTAATTAGAAACAGGCAACCAGATTAAGCAACAGGCTTGTATAACACTTTCATGAGAGAGATATATCTTAAATTTTCAAAATCAGTTTTCGCTAATTTTATTCTTTGACGTTATGCACTAAATGAAAAAGCAAAAAGTAACATAAACATTTAATCCTCAAAGCGGCACTGATAAAAAATACTACACATTAAAGTCATTATTATTAGCTCATACAGATCATCTAAGGTAAGCAATAATGAATGAATATTGCATTAGCTGATACCACTGTACCATCTGACATCTGTGAAATTACCAGCAGAACTAACAGGTTGTAAAGAAAGTGTAGTCACTTGTCAAAAGTACAAACAGATTAACTTTAAAACAAAACTTCTAATTTTTCACATTGCCATATTCGAAAACTGTTATTAAAAAGAATTCCTTCCAAAACATTACTATAAATATTAAGAATCAGGTAACAAATCATGAATTTTTTGAAGAGAGTGAGTGACAGGCCACAGAATAAAAACATGATTTCTAGATGTGTTATTTGGTAATAACATACTAAAAAAAGGAGTGGTGTACTAATATTTGTAATACAGACATTTGTTTTATTTTTACTTTAAAAAAAGTTATATTGTCATAAATAAAAATCTGTCACACTTTATTAAAACAATAAATGACCAAATAATTTTTTTTTTAAGTTTATGAACCGATTGTGTATTACATACTATAAAGTGTTCATTCACTATTATAATATTGCAATAATGTTTGTAAAAACAAGATATTCAAACACTAATACAATTCTTATACATTAAAAAATGTCCATTTTAAATTGTATAAATTTTATATTTTAATATAATTTCTTATAACAAATGTGTTAAAATATAATACACCACAAGAAATGTTTTCTTTAGAATGTGGTAGCACAAATTAGCATCTTATAGCTTTCGATGCTAAGGCATGATTAAAAAGCTTCATCTTAACTAGAGTTGTTCTGACTTTTGTTATGCATCTTTCTTTATATCAGTGTTTGTTTCAAATAGCTTTTAATTTAACATCAATAAAAAAAGGGGCTCTGATCAGCTCTACTTCCCTTTTCAATATTCAGATTATTTTCGATTGCATTATTCCTCGGAAACTTAAATCTATTATGCAGAAATAATTATTCAATAATAAGTTTTGTAGATAAACAAAATAAGTTTTGTGGTCTGCTCCATTAGCTAGAAAAAATATAAAAGAAACTATCAATGTTTACTATTATACATGGATGAAATATTAATTATATATTATGGAGCTCAATATACAAAATATGCACAGCGCATTAATACCTAGAGAAAAAATTATACAAATGGAAGAATACCCCTCAGAACAGAAAACAACTTAAAATTGTATGACCAGGTTGAATATAAGAAACTAAATAAAAACACTTTTGTAAACAACCTAAAACTGTACAAACAGGCAGTATTGTATATTCATTATTCTTAAACTGTCAAATAAGATCAAAATTATTTTACACATAAATATATTATAATACGAGAACATTTTCTGAAAGTGACTTCCTTCCTTTACAACACATATACCTTCCTTCTTCAGATCAGAAAATGAATGGCATTAAATGAAATAAATTTAAAATGTGTATATAATACTTAATTAATTGTAGACTAAATATATGGAAAAATAACATAAATAGGAAAAGAATACATACTAAATTTAATTTATAAAAGATGTACCGAAGGAAATGAATAATTATTACTCCCACATATTATGAAAGTAACAATTTTAATATAGATATGCTTTCAATTTCTCTTAATTTTCGCCATTCACAGCCATTGCACCACCACATAAGACAGAATGAATATTGAATTCAGATTTCTGATCTTAGAGATGTTAGACCAATCATTCCACAGGAGACCATTACTTTGCGCATACATGTTTGCAGAAATTCTTATTTTTTTTCTTTTTTGGACGCAACTAAAATATTGTAAATCCTCTCACTTAATTCATAGTTATAAGAAAGTTAACAGCAGATGGTTTATGGACAACATATTTAAAAATAACTTATCATAAAACCAAACTTTGTTTCCAATGTGTATAAAAACTAAAAATCAATATCAAAATTGGATAAATAGTTATCACGATTCACCATTTCCACTGTCATCTCCGTCTTCGTAATCTTCTCCGGATATTTGATCATCATCATCATCCAAGTCATAGTCATCAACATAGAAATCGGTCATATCAGTGTTTGTTTCTGGGGCGTTCACTTTCGTTTTAATGCAATAATCTTCCAGTGTCATAGGTATTACAACCCCATCTTTCTCCGCTTCTGCTCTGCCACCAGAAACTTGTTTTCTATAAATAAGTATTGTTGAAATTATAGAATACACTAACTACCATCCCAGTTTGAAAAATGGATACGAATCAAATTTTAAAGTTTGATTTAAAAAAAGGGAGAAAATACGATGATGTGACATATGGCAAAATAACAATTAAAAGTTGTTTTCACAGGATGGAACAATAAACAGAGATAAAAATGAGTGTGTAAAACCCACACACAACCAAAGTGAAACTTTTTAAGTTTTATATTGGCAATTTAATCGAATTATTACATTAATATTGATTAACAAGAGGAATGAAAGGAAACATTGAAGGTTACAAAGGTAGTAATTAATGAAGGAAATACCAAATCCAAATTAAAGTCTTTGAAAACAATTCAACAACAATTTCAAATTATCGAATAAAATACCTTCTAATTTTAAACAATTTTATTAAAAATTCAAGTCTCAGTATGTGTATCATCTTCCGATTCAATAACAGACACTATTGGTCTGTGGTAACTAAAATATAAAACAAACATCTGTAAAATTTTTCTAAAGATCTACTGAAAACAGCATCAATGTTGGCACTAAATTTTGTAGTTGACACGTTTTTATGACTAGTTTTGAAGTTATTAAATGCACGGTCCACTCAATGAACAACAACTGAAATAATATATAATGCACTTCCCAACAACATTAGTTTCAGTTATGTGGTTTTCACTGTTCAATATATTCTAATTAAGGGAATTATGTCTTCTAATTTTATCATATTTTAGAGTATGTATAAATCAATATACTAGAATAAGTTATAATTATATTATGAGTTATAATTACCTAATGATATTTTCGTATTCTTTATCCTTCCCTTTTGAGTCTCTCCAACGACGATACATGACTGAGGCATCTACATTAGCTGGACTAAATGTGTTGGGTTCATTGAGTAATGAAATCACAGACAATAAAATTGTTCTGGAAAAAATAAAAGTTAAAATAGTACATATTTTTTAGGGCCAACAGTTACCTTATACCGGCATGGCACCCCTCATAATTGTATCACAGGTTGATATAAATGGATAAACTGTATGGGTAATGTTCATAATCTTAAGGTGAACTCATTATTACCTGAACCATTGTATGCCACATATAAATTATCATGACATAGAAATAAATATATGTATTATAAAATAATTTTTTCATGTAGGTGAAATTATGACTGTTTAATTACTTGACATGGAGTACAACTATATATAATTAATGCTGACAATAACATTTGAATTAATTAATATATTAAATGTCTAGGAATTCACACAAAAAAAAATGTATATCGAAAAGGAAATATAAAATATTATATAATCAGTTATGATTTTGGTAATAGTAAAACTAACAAGGTTTAATTTCTTTGTCTAAACAGAGTGAGAAAAAAAATCAAACTGTGTTGCCACAATATATATTGTGTATATATTTAGAATATAAATTGAACAAGAAATGCTGTAAATTGAAAGCACTTTATTTTAGTTAATTAAATTTAAAAAAATGTATGACAACCAATGGTTTCACAAAAGGTTAATGATTTACAAAAGTTGCATATTAATGCAGTTAGTAAGCTAAATTATTTCATATAATTTAGAAGTGAATATTGATTTATAATATAAAATTAAAGTTATCAATAATATACTATTAAACCCAACGATTTAATTTATTTGACATTGTTTGAAATTAGCAATCTGAATAATAGCTTGCTTACTATTGTGGGCAAAACTAGTGGGGCTTGAGATTTATGTATTTTATCTCAAAGGTCAAAACGTATTATAATCTTCATTATTTACACAACTTAGGAAATAAGAGAGTTTATGCAAGTGGGTAAACACGCACGGATATTGAAACAAATGCAATGTTTATTAACATTTAAATGTTGTTAATTAATGCGATGGAAGATGTTTAACTTATTTGTTATCTATACCTAACATTTTGTGTTGGATTCCACCTCTCGCAAGGAAGTTCTCCAGATTGTGGGTCATCTACGGGGGGATGTAGTATAGATATGCATAAATCACCATTCTGAAATAGTAAGATTATTTTCAAACAGTCTAAAAATAAAAAACACTGCTCATTGATAAATCCACAATTTTACACATTTAGAATTAGCCCTATTGGAACAATTTGTAAATCAACTTACGATTCTGCTATAGTATCAACAGGCAAAAATTATTTTATCACTTTTTCATACAATTTTTGGTATATACTGTGGAAACAAATACATAATTCACCAAAATAGTAGTTCAAGTTGTAATACAAACATAAAATGAAATTTTAGAATAACATTAAAATACTGGTTCGAATTTTCAGGTGAATCATAAGTAGACTTATTTCTTGAAAGTCTTATATTAGTCAAATAATACATTTTTTGTAAACAGCGCTATTTCAAGATATATTATATAACATAAAACACATGGTAAAAAGTATATATTCACCTCATATACATTTGGGTGCCAAACTTTTGTGAGAAATCGAATGCTTGGAGGTGAATATGGATATTCAGGAGGAAATTTCATCTGAGCCTAGAACAAAAAATCGAATGATGGATTATCGCTGCCAAATTATATTAAATTATTCCTTATGGCTATAATGTAAAGCAAATGCAAATTAATTAAATTGATTCAATGACTATTACATATGTGCATTCGATAAGTTGTCGATAGAACAATTTTTTCAAGATACGCATTCAGAAACACTTAGCTTCTATAAAGAATTGCATATTAACTTAGAAAAGTATTACTTTAAAGCAACAAGAACATTCTAACCATGTGATGTAATATCAAGGATTGTGTATAACCTTGTAAAGGGGCTATTTTCACCTTAGCGGTTAATTAAGACCTTGACAGTTTTGGACCTAGAGGATGAAAAATATCTCCAGCCGATTACCTTAAAATACCCTCCTTCGTAGAGAGTTTCAGGCGGTCCGAATATTGCAACCTCCCATTCAAATAGATTATCTTCCTGGGCTAGTTTCACTCTGAAACCTTCTACTGGTTCTTCTTGTAAGCTTTTGTACTCCAAAGCCAAGGCTCGCACTGCACTACTTGTCGGCTGTGACATTCTGAAGGGAATTTATAAAAAGAGAGACGTCAGGGCAAGAACGGATTGTAACAGTCTCGGTATTTTTAATACACTTGCTCCTTTAAACTAAATTTATTATGACGTCATTGACACGACATGTATTATACGGTGAAACTTCGTCGGTAATAATTTTCGAAAAATGTCCCGACGATACAGATAAGAATTGCACTTATAATATGTATTGGGTGTATGTAAAACGGGGGCTTAAATAAGCAACAGTCTGCTAAATAACGAAGGGCACAACACTTCGTCAAAACACAAAATCAGCTGTCTTTAACTGGATGCTGCGTCAATGCGTACTCTCACTGCGCAATTACATCAGACCCAATCTACCAACATAACGCGAATTAATTTTATCCCATGCTTAATTTAAAATTTGTTCTTACAGTTCATACATTAAAATATTAACATTTTATAAATATTATCCTGACTTTCTTATAGCAATTCGTGTAACTATTTATAATGTATATACATTCCTTCGTTATTTTATATAACTGGTGAGATGACTGTATTTTTGTTCGCATAACTGGAAACGAAAATGTGTCCATTGGATATAATTAAAAACTTTTATTAGTATTTTTAATAATTAGGTAATGATAAAACAAGCAAATCTTCCCAATTTTATATTGGTTTTATGAAAAACTTGTTTTTAAAAAAAGTTCTATTTTATAGTTACTAAAAGGACAATTTTCGTTAACATTTTCGACATTCGACTAAAACGTTTCGATGAATAACACACTGATGTCTGTCGTTATTACGTTAAATATAACTCCCGAGAACAACACTCCTGTCGTTACTGCCAGAAACATTTTAGCGGAATTTTGTTTTATTCAGAGCAGATTTACTCTTTACTCGTAGTTTTAATATCTAGAATGTAAATAATAAAAATTGCGATGTCATTCAGACTTTTATATCGTTTACTTTCTAGACATACATCCCACTCTCATATCTCCAGAGTTTAAACGATAAAAAATTTTATTTAATTTTGACAATTTTCCAACAGCTCATTTGAGAAAACCACGAGCAGGTAGAAAGAAGAGAGTAGAAGTATAGTGAGAATAGAATTATGAGGTTGAGATCGGAGCGAGTGAAAAGTATGTCGGTTCAATGAGACCCGGGGAGGGGAGCAG
This sequence comes from Lethocerus indicus, assembly GCA_019843655.1. NCBI lineage: Eukaryota > Metazoa > Arthropoda > Insecta > Hemiptera > Belostomatidae > Lethocerus > Lethocerus indicus. Next base: position 36,107,779 of record JACDQD010000001.1, read on the forward strand.
GAGTGAGGTCGGGGGTTTGGAAAGGCCATGAAAATCGCGTTAATGTAAGAAAATGGATTCCATATGGGCGGAAGTGTGACATACAGAAAGAAAAACTCACGGGCCGAACAACCGTACTAATTGTCGGTACGACCTCCTGAAAATTTCCTTCGAGCGGTGGCACACTCTGGCGTCCGTCTAATAAACACTTGACTCGCCTGATAAACTCAGATGAGGTGGCTTAATTTTTTAACGACCGAATGCTTGGGTCGAATTGAATCCAGCCTCGATCCTTTACGTCCGTCGAAAGATAAATTGGTAATTTCGAAATCGCCCAGTGACGTTAGATACGTGAAACGAATCGTGATGAAACACAGAAGCGCGGTTCCCATTGAGACTCGTTTTCGTGTACCGTTTGAAAGGACAAACACGCTAAATCTTATTTTGTACGACACTGCTTTCCTGAATGTGTCCTTACCTGACCTCTTTAGGGACCAGTTTTATAATGCAGGTTATAAATTATTTATAATGGGTTATCCAGAGTTCGTAAAAGGAAACTCGCACGTTATTACTTGTACATACCCAGTATATGGTGAAGATTTTACTAGTATAAAATATTCGAAGAGTTGGTATATTTATATCCAGTTAAATGGAATATTGTATTAGGCCCACTTAGGTTCACAACAACGTCATGAATGTTTCAACATTCACGTTGATACCGTTTAAATCGTTTTATTTTTGTTATAGTAGCATAAAAATTTTTCAGTCTACGAAGCGAAAGAACGAAGTTACATAAACGACGAACGCTCAAGACAAATTTCAAGAACTTGTTTTCAATAAATCTGGCCCTTTCAAAAATCGCAATACGCGTAGTTCTGAAAATTGGCAATCGCGACGCAACTGAACAATCACCGGTTGGATTTATTCAGTAAATAAAGCGAAGGTCCTAATCTATGCGGACAAAAGAGTTTTATGATGACTTCATCGCTTTTTCAAAGCGTGGGCACGTTTCACTCCCACTCTCCCGATTCCAGTTATATTTTCTTTTCGAGAATACACATTCACAATGCACGTGTCGCCCAACAATATACAACAATTCACATTGTATACGCGGATATATATATATATATATATACACGGACATTAATATTCGTGCAGTCGTTTTATATGGTTTTTAGTTTTATATGGTTACGTTTCATTCATTTTACCCGAGTTCGGTGTTTCCAAACCGTTTCTGGTATGACGCAGGAAGAGAACGATAAGAAATCAGTTCTAAATAAAGAAAACGTGTTGAACTCTCCAAACTAATGACTCACCGTAGGTAGGAGAAATCTTGAATGTAGAGGGGAGCGGTCACAATAAGATAAAGCATCATGGGGCAAAAGGAAACGGGGTGAAAGATTGGGGGTACCTAGGAAAAGTATATAACGGAATGTAGGTTTGATAAACGTAAGATGTAGATATCATTAATAAGAATAATAAGAAGTTTGTTAGAATAGTCGTCAGTCACACATCGGAAAGTTTAGAATGCCTAGTATCCTTTTTTTAAAAACAATATATATATATATATATATATATATATATATATATATATATATATAATTTTAATGATGTTTCTCCAGATATATGGATGGGGAATTGTTGATGAAGAAATTGGGTTGTACCCGAATATAATATATAAAATAAGGAATTAATTTTTGAACTTTCAAGCTGAGTATGTAAGTTGGATCGGAATCTAAGTTCATAAGATCCAGATCTAGTGACAGCATATTTGTTTTCTCTCTCTTTATTATCGAAGTTAATGCGGCCGGTTATCTGTACCCAGAAAGGATTTGAAGTGGCGAAACGAAGAGATTTCAAGGGCTGTTCAAATGAAGTTTCTCAAGAAAATGTCGAGAACATAAAATAAACAAGAACTGGGCGTCACAGCAAATATTCTAGTAATTATTACAGTTTAGTACAAACATACACACACACAGACACACAAAATAATTCGAATACACCTATCAAAAATATGTGTGTGACACCAATTTTCATTAATACCGATAACATCGGGGAGTAGGAAGTTCGGTAAGCGTCGTGGAGGCTATTCTTTTTTGTTAAGTTAAAGAAAATGACAGGATACTTCTCTTAAATGCGCACGGATTTCCAAAGAAGGAACGTTATTTAAATAAATTTCAAATTGATTCCGGATCGAACGGTTCACTATTTTCGAAAGGACTCCCGAGTGACCTAATTTCCTGACCCACAACGCTTTCCCAGGCCCGGAGCGTTCAGTGAGTTAAGAGCTATTCTGTCTTATTTTTATTAGTTTAAGCCAGGAATCAGGAAACTTTAGGTGCTAAAGAGCCCCCTTAAATATTTTAATCTTGAAAAATTTAAAGAGCCATAATTTTGTTTTAATACACGAGCTTTTATTACCATCATCTAACTAGTAGTGCATAAATATCCATTATGTAATAAGTATCGATTATTTTAGTATCTTTTAGCGAGGAGCGCATACATTTCCACATATGGGTCGGGTGTTTTATTTTAGTCATCAGTAATACCGATACGATGCATAAAACTGCGTGAAAATAAAATAAAATTTTGCACGAATATTTTCTAAATTTTATGCCTCATCAACTTAATTTGAAGGTATCGAATTTGAATAGCATCGAAGAGCCTTATGCGACTAGTGAGACGGGTTTGGCCGACCCCTGGTTTAAACGATCGGTTTTCTTATTTTTTTAAACAAAAGGAGTGGCGAGGAAATGAAATGTTTCGGAATGGCGGAGGATCGCGCCGGCCGTCGTGTACTTCTCCATTATCGTATTTTCAGTGTGCCGGGGGGCCAAACCGATCTCTCTCCGGCCTCGTGCACCGGACCCGAGGTCGGCGAAGAAAACGGTCCTCCGGGTATGGATGTTTTAGGTGGGAAAACTAAGTTTTAATCTACAGGTGGTCGGCGGCCACACCCACTCAAACCCGAGTATGGTCAATCGGGGACTGACGTCAACTGTTAGCACAGAATCACGCCAAATTGGGTAGCGGCGAGTACCCACATTGCCGCCCGGGGAAGAGTGATTTAAACTTTAAAAGGAAAAAATCGTTGCGACATCCCGGCCACCGCGCTAATACCCAGAATTTCCGCTCCCGTTTTTTTTCGGTCGCCGTATCGCGGCCGAAAAACAGAGCGACCCGAAGTAAGATTTGAAATTATTATTAAAATTATTAAATTATCGTCCCGGGTATGCCGTCGGCGCTGTATCGGAACTTTTAAAATCTGAAAGAATAGCCGAGAGAGCGAAATCAACGCAACGTGTTTTCGGGCCGTTATCTCGAGGGGAATTTAAATACGTTTATAATCGTCACGGGTTATCTGGAGGGCTGAGATATAGACGCGCCGATTTGTTCCGATATCGTCCGGCTCCTAAATATTCGCCGTTCCGTACGAAAGGCGTCTGGAGAAGCCCTTTAAAAATAATGAAGCTCCGGCTTGGGTGAAGGGAAGGGGCGGAAAGCGTCGTCGAAAGGATATCAGAAACGGAGTTTAATCGTGGCCGCGAATTTAACTTCTGCCGAGCGGACCATTATTCCGTTAAGAGAGCGAAGAACGCGCCGGGAATGAATACGACCTCGGGCAATCGTTACGAGGCAATCCGCTCCCGTCTAAGGTCTCAAACGCCCTAGGAGCGGCGCGCTCCGAATCGGAGCCTCGATTTCTAGACACTGACGTAATCCCTCCTCGCCCCGGCTCCACCGAATATCCCCAATTAGCGGTTTTAACGAGCGAAGCTCCCTCGGAATTATCGCGGGGTGGGTTTTTCAGGCCCGGGCGATATTGAAGCCGTAATAGGAACGCGATGCAGTTTTAGAAAAGCGGCGAAGGTAGGCGTGTCGGAGGCAGAGGTGGGGAACCGGTCCCGGCGTTGGCGAAGTGGACTATTGCGCTGCATCGAGGACAACGGGCCAGTCCAACTCCGCACCGGAGAGCGGCAACAACATGACGGAGCCAGCGTCGACGACCGGCGCCGGCCTTACCACCCTCACAGGGATTTCGGATAGCGATCACAGACCGGGTGAGTCCATTACAGTTATGACGGGCGATAGACAGAGAGCGGTCTCGGCTAAAACGGTCCGCTCTTCTTCTTCGGAGACGACCACGGCCGCCCGCCGACAGACCGCCACTAGGACCGTCGCCTCGCGCAAAGTCGAGAAACGTTCCGAACGGTCGGCCGGATCGACCACTCGCTCGAAGAAAATCGTGAGGAAAATCGGCGAAAAAGGTGTCGAAGAGTCGATCGAGGTGACCGACGAAGGAGTACCGGCCATAGAGCTCGGTGAAAGTACTGAATACGAGACGGCGGGGACGTTGACTACCGTTATCGAGAAAGGGACGAAACTCGGTTCCGGAGCCGAGGTACATTACCAGGGTAAGAGTTCCGACGATTTACTCCGTTCGGAGCGTCGTCTCGCTACCGGAGGGAATGATGCGGTGCGCGGGGAAGAAAGCGAAAGTTGGGTCCGCGTAGTGCGAACTACAATCGGAGGCGTCGACGGCGCGTCGGACGCGACTCGGGTCGAGTATTTTTACCCGGACGGAACGTCGGTCGTCCGTATAGTGAAAGGGAATATCGAAAATGGAAAATTCGTACCGGGAGACGAAACCGGATTGATAGGGAGCGAGGTCGTACGCGTCTCCGGTTCCTCCGTAGAGACGGTGCTCGAAAACGCTTCGGAAGCGGGCGCGAAGATAGTGAGGTCCACCCGCGAGGCGGTCGGGACCGAGCGAAGACGAATCCAGAAAAGGATCGCCGACGGCGAAGCCGAGGAAAATATCGATACCCTCGAATTCGTACTGCTAGATGGGGAGCCGCGAGATGGCGTCTTTTATTCCGCCGATGACGCCGGAATTCGAGAGATCGAATATCGTAGAGAGGAAGAGAGGGCCGGGAGAGACACTGTAAAGATGATCGGTGGGAAAATTATTAAGAGCCGCGAGTACGACGAATCCTCCGGTAGGCGGGTCGAACAGCGATCCAGAACAATTACGGATAAAACTACCGTAGGCGACGAAACACCGGGTGACAGTCGTCATTTCGATTCTCCGAAGGATGACGAAGAGGTTACCGTTAGATTGGTCGGAGGGAAAATTGTTAAAGCCCACAGCGGACAGTCCACCACCGTTACCCGTACCAAAGTTATTCGGAGTTCCGACCAGTCCCGGGACGAGGACGAACAACATCTTATCGATAGCCGGACGGAAGAACATCTCGAAGACGACGTACGCCGTTTCCGACACCCGGAAGGCGGCGTGGGAACGATAAGGTCGATAGACGGAAAAAGTATTCGATCCGACCGGGAATACGACGAAACCCAGACCGCGGTGTCCTCCTCGACCGTCGATCGTACCCGAGTTGTAGAGAGTACTAGTCAGAAACATTCCCGGATCGGTAGAACCGAAGATAATCGACCGGATGGAAGGATCGAAGAGCGCGAATATTTGACTGTCGAAGGTGATCGCGGTGACACGACACGTCCCGACGGGGTGAGAATGATAGGTGGGAAAATAGTTAAAAACAGTCACGAATACAGCGAAACCGAGACGATAGTGTCCTCCGCTACCCTCGATCGTACACGGATAATGGACCACGGCGAACGGACGAATGAAAATGATGTTACTATCGTCGAGAGGCAGATCGAATATTCCCAACCGGATAAACCATCGGGAGACGCTCCATCCGGGAAACCGGGCGAACCGGGCTCCCCGAAAGGACCCAAAGAGGGTACCGTAAGAATAATCGGAGGGAAAATAGTTAAAACCAGTCGCGAATACGGTGATACACAGACAAGACAGGCGTCGACCACTGTCCAGCGGACTATAGAGCATACCGATCGAACGGTTGCAGATGAAGACGATCTTACTATTGTCGAGAGAAAGGTCGAATATTCCCACCCTGATAAACGACCGGGCGACAAATCTTCAGGGGAGCCGAGGGAACCGGGTTCTCCTAAAGGAGACACCGTAAGAATGGTCGGAGGGAAAATAGTTAAAACAAGCCGAGAATACGGGGAAACCCAAACGAGACAATCAGCAACGACCGTTCAGAGTACGCGGGTAATGGATCATACGGATCTGACACATGTAGATGAAGATGACCTCACTATTGTCAAAAGGCAAATAGAATATTCCCACCCCGATAAACTACCGGGTGATACACCTTCCGGGGAGCCGAGAAAACCGGGCTCCACTAAAGGACCGAAAGGGGACATCGTAAGAATGGTCGGTGGAAAAATTGTTAAAACCAGTCGAGAACACGGGGAAACTCAAACGAGACAGTCATCGACGACCGTTCAGAGTACGCGGGTAATGGACCATTCCGATCTGACACATCTAGATGAAGATGACCTTACTATTGTCGAGAGGCAGATCGAATATTCCCACCCTGATAAACGATCGGGAGACAGTCCTTCCAGGGAGCCCAGAGAACCAAGCTCACCGAAAGGAGAAACCGTAAGAATGGTCGGAGGGAAAATAGTTAAAACAAGCCGAGAATACGGCGAAACCCAAACGAGACAATCATCGACGACCGTTCAGAGTACGCGGGTAATGGACCACGCGGATTTGACACATCTAGATGAAGATGACCTTACAATTGTCAAAAGGCAGATCCAATATTCCCACCCCGATAAACGACCGGGCGACAAACCCGGGGAGCCGAGGGAACCGGGCTCTCCTAAAGGAGACACCGTAAGAATGGTCGGAGGGAAAATAGTTAAAACAAGCCGAGAATACGGGGAAAGCCAAACCAGACAGGCATCGACCAAAGTCCAGCGAACTCGGATAATGGACCATACCGATCGGACAGATGTAGATAAAGATGACGTTACAATTGTCAAGAGGCAGGTCGAATATTCCCAACCTGATAAGCGACCGGGCGACACTCCTTCCGGGAAGCCCAGAGAACCTGGCTCTTCTAAAGGACCGAAAGGAGAAACCGTAAGAATAGTAGCGGGGAAAATTGTTAAAACAAATCGAGAAGACGGGGAAATTCAAACGAGGCAGACCTCGACCACCGTCGAGCGTACTCGGATAATGGACCATACCGATCAGACAAATGTAGATGAGGACCTTACTAACGTCAAGAGACAGATCGATTATTCGCAGTCTGAAAAGCGACCGGGCGACACTCCTTCCGGAGAGCCCAAAGAACCGGGCTCTCCTAAAGGACAGAAAGGAGAAACTGTAAGAATGGTCGGAGGGAAAATAGTTAAAACAAGCCGAGAATACGGTGATGCACAAACTAGACAGACATCGGCCACCGTCCAACGTACGCGGACTATCGACCATAACGATCGAACTGATGTAGATGATGACATTACTATCGTCAAGAGACAGATGGATTATACCCACCCTGATAAGCGACCGGGTGACACTCCCTCCGGGGAGCTGAGAGAACCGAGCTCTCCCAAAGGACCGAAAGAAGGCACCGTAAGAATAGTCGGAGGGAAAATTATTAAGACGGGTCAAGAATACGCTACCACTCGATCTAGCCAAACTGTTGTCCGTGCAGAAACGATAGACGGTACTACCGAGAAGACAACGGACAAAAAAGACGTTGACGAAGGAACTTCTCCCGTCGGTAAAAAGCCAGATAAACAGCCTTCGGGCGACACCAAAGATTCCGACCGCCCTAAGGACGGGAACGAGAAGAAAAGAGAAGGTGTGAGGATGGTCGGAGGTAAAATTATTAAAACGACTCAAGAGGTTAAATCGAAACAGACCCTGACCACACCAACCCGCAAACAACCTACAGACACCCCCGGGAAAAAGCATCCTTCGAAGGAAAAACCCGATTCCGAATTACCACTCGACGAGAAAGATGCAGAACGGCGCGTGTTTTCCCCCAAAGATAAAAAATATTTCGATTATCCGAACGACGACGAAGAATCCAGGAAGGTGACGGTAAAGATGGTCGGTGGTAAAATTATTAAAACGGCCGGGACTCATACTTCGACCCAGTCCAAACAGACGTCTACTTCCGTCAGCCGTACGCGTACCGTACAGACCGGAACCCGAGTCAAGGTGATAAAATCGGGCACGAACGAGACGATAGTGTACGAGGAGGATACACCGGAATTTAACGATCGGCTGACCGGTGTAGAACCGATCGACGAAACGGGAGAACCGATCCCGTTCCGAACGGACGATACGACCGTAGAACGGATCACTCGCGACCAAGAATCATACCGGACATCTCACTCTGCGGTCACCACCGGTACCACGGTCCGGTCGTCGACCCGCAGAGTCGACACCAGCTCGGACATTCAAAAATTTATTACCGAAGAAAGTCGAGGGCCGGATGGTGGAAAATCACCGGAAAGAAAACCCGCAGAGAGAAGTCCGGACGAAAGATCTCCCGGAGACCTCTACCCGGACGGAAGTAAACCGGGTGACAGAAGACCCGACGATAGAAGACCCGGAGACAGAAAACCCCACGATAGGTCTCCCGGAGATGACTATCAGGATGGAAGAAAACCAGGAGACAGGAAACCCGACGATAGATCGCCCGGAGATGACCGTCCGGATAGAAGAAAACCGGGAGACAGAAGACCCGACGATAGAAGACCCGTAGACACAAGACCCGGAGACACAAGACCCGACGATAGAAGACCCGGAGAGGACTACTCGGATGGAAGAAAACCAGGAGACAAGAAACCCGGCGATAGAATACCCGGAGACAGAAGACCCGACGATAGGTCTCCCGGAGAGGACTACCCAGACGGAAGAAAACCTGGAGATAGGAGACCCGATGAAAGATCTCCTAGAGATGAATACCCGGATGGAAGAAAACCCGGAGACAAGAGACCCGACGATAGAAGACCCGGAGACAGAAGACCCGACGATAGAAGACCCGGAGAGGACTACCCGGATGGAAGAAAACCCGGAGACAAGAAACCCGGCGATAGAAGACCCGGAGAGGACTACCCAGACGGAAGAAAACCTGGAGATAGGAGACCCGATGAAAGATCTCCTAGAGATGAATACCCGGATGGAAGACAACCCGGAGACAAGAGACCCGACGATAGAAGACCCGGAGAGGACTACCCAGACGGAAGAAAACCTGGAGATAGGAGACCCGATGAAAAATCTCCTAGAGATGAATACCCGGATGGAAGACAACCCGGGGACAAGAGACCCGACGATAGAAGACCCGGAGAGGACTACCCAGACGGAAGAAAACCTGGAGATAGGAAACCCGATGAAAAATCTCCTAGAGATGAATTCCCAGACGGAAGAAAACCCGGAGACAAAAGACCGGACGATAGGTCTCCTAGAGATGTCCGCCCTGATGGAAGAAAACCGGGAGATAGGAGACCCGACGAAAAATCTCCCAGAGATGACTACCCAGACGGGAAGAAACCCGGAGACAAGAGAAGACCCGGACGATAGGTCTCCTAGAGATGTCCGCCCTGATGGAAGAAAACCGGGAGATAGGAGACCCGATGAAAAATCTCCCAGAGATGACTACCCAGACGGAAGAAAACCCGGAGACAAAAGACCGGACGATAGGTCTCCTAGAGATGACCGCCCGGACGGAAGAAAACCCGGAGACAAAAGACCGGACGATAGGTCTCCTAGAGATGACCGCCCTGATGGGAGAAAACCGGGAGACAAGAAGCCAGACGATCGATCCCCGAGAGCGGATTCTCCCGTGGGAAGGAAACCGAGAGATAAACGAGGGGAAGGGGAAAGTCCGGAACAAAGAGTGGTTAGGAGGCCGGAGGAGAGCTCGCCCGACGAACCGACCGACTCGACGACGATCACGACGACGGTGGTCAGAGGGGGCCGGACCTACGCCAGCCGGGTAGAAGAGACCGAGACCCGGAGGGTGAGGATGATCGGCTCAAAAATTGTGACTGTGACCGGGGAGGAACCGGGCAGGAAGCCGAAGGAGGACCGGCCGGAGGAACCTGATGACTGGGACGTGACGGACGACATGAGGTACCACGTGACCGGGGTCACGAGGGACGACCGTTCCACAACCCTCCTGGTCAAAGACGATCGGACCACTTATACCGTCGAACACCCGGAGACGCCCACACACGATAAGAAACCCGTCTACAAGGAACAGTGCATTTGCGAAATTTGCACTTGCGGGTAAGAATATTTATCCTACATTAAATTATAATTAATTTTATACTAATATAATATTAACAAAATCCGGTATTGTAGTGCACTCTTAAAATACTCCGGCCCAGCTTTTTCAGGCCTAAAATAATATCTAAGATAAGCCGGGGTCTTTGTCCGTCGGCCGATTTTTATAAAACAGAAAATTTTATATAAAATATATATGTATAAAATATATAATGAGATAATATATTTATATAATATAAAGAATAAAAACTAAGAAAATTCTTAAGACGAGATACCAAACTTCGGAGAGTTTGGATTTAACTTGAGATGCTCGTTCGGCAAAATATTTTCGATACGTATAATAATAATTTTAACGATATTATCGAGCCCGTCGTTAAAGGCGGCCGAACGGGGTTCGAGGGCCGTAAAAAACCCGTTTGCGACGGGGTCCTCCGGCGGGGGGCGGACCGGGCGAACTGAATAGTCGGCGGGTATTTTCGCTCAACGTAAAATCCTCTCTCGTATGGGCAAATACTTGGTATATACGTCGTAGGCGATACACAAATTTTTCATGCCGGCCCACGGGCCTTTCTACATTTATGCAGGGAGACATTTGTGAAGATCCTGAGAGTGTTACTATATATAGGAACGTCGGAGGGGTAATAGGGTCACCCACCAACGAGCCAGTTTTAATGCGCCTCGCGACGACCCGGAATCGTGTCGAGGTCGATAACATACAATTAATGTCCCAGTTATAACGGAGGTATCGTCGCCGATAAAGATACCGCCGGCAGTTTCGCGTAAACCGGCCTCAATATTCGAGAATGCGCTGTTCGAAAATGGCCGAACGGAATCGAAGTCCTTCGATCTACGGTGTAAAAAAATATAACGAACTGTAGAAAATTCTCGATTTATTTTCGTGAAGGGCGTATCGTAGTACTGTATGTTGTAGGATACCCCCACCCGGTCAGAAGTCCCTCGGGCATAATTAGTGAAACCCGTTCAGGAGCGAATGAAAGTTCCCGACCAGTCTTGCCAACCTCCTGAAACATTCGCTAATAAACGAATAAAATTCCGCCAGAGTTCTTTTAAATCGGCCGATATTTCTTGTAAATCTTTGATTCTATCCTCCTCATGTTTAACCAACAATCGAACACATATTATTCTGAAATAAGGACACGGATATGTTAACACTACGCTTACAGGACGCGTCAAAATGACGCATTATTTCAGTAGGAAAATCGGAAAACCTTTCATGTTTTATTTAACGAGGGAAATATATATCGAAGTTTATTTTTTCAAAAGTTATGTATTTTTGAAATTCCCTACTCGGTATGCGTCAAATTGACACATAAGAAACGTCCATAAACCTAGTGTTAACTACGGCCGAAGGATTCTTTGTTTGAAATTTCCTGACAAAAATTCGTAAAGATCGCCGATTTATTTTACATATTTTTCCCCCAACAGCAGAGTGTAATATAGGTTTAATACTTCTGGGTGGTAGCTCGGAGATCTCCTTCGTCTTTAGGCATAGGAAATAAGGCGTTGTTGAGAAGAATCCTGTAGGCGGGGGACAATAGCGTAGCAACACGTCATACCGCCAATGCCTTCTGTTCCCTAATAAGGTAGGCTCTCTCGCTCTCACTCCCACTTTCACATCTCTGTTTCCCTCCCTCCCTCTCTCTCTCTCTCTCTCTCCCTCTCTCTCTCTCTCTCTCTCTCCCTGTCTTTCTCTCGCCTTCGCATTTTTTTTCTATCACCGCCCGGTTTAAAAGCCGTTTCCATTTAAAAACCTACGCGTCCGACTTACGACATCCTGAGACTCGCCGGGCCTCTCCTCCCACCGTCTTCGTTGCACTCCGCACCGCCTACTCTTCCTATCAGCTTCTTTCGTAATTTATCCCTCGGAAAATAGAAAATAGCGGTTGACAACAGGAGGAAATTACGTTTTATTAGGAAAAACGAAGGAAGACTTTAGATTTAAGGCGCTTAATATATGGCTCAATATAGCTGCGGGGATGGAACGACGGGCTTTAATGAGATCCGCCATGTTTTTCGTCTTAGACGTTCGTCACAAGGAAACACCGTCACTAACAAAAAATATGCCTAATTTCTTTCGCGGTGGGTGATGATTCGGAATAATAATACCACCGGCTGTGATTTTCTGTCTTCATACAGACCGGATTCCGTACTCTCATGTAACTACAAATACTTTATTTATTATACATATATAATATGCATCGTAGACGATACACAAATTTTGTTTGACACATGCACACCGGCCCACGGGCTTTTCGACACATGTCCACGAGTATTAAGACTAAATATACCAGTACTGTTCGCAATGTTGTTATGTTAATCGGGAAAGTCACATAAGGTACTGTTTTACAATATATGTCAAACCTCGCATATAGAATAATACACACAAGCGCTGGACGTCGGTAGAGGAATTTTTAAACTTAATTTTTAATTTATAAGTTTTTTAAATTTAAATATCGGCCAATAGATCACAACTATTATTTACGAACAAATTAATAACTTACGATCGTATTTTGAATCGAGTCGAGAGGATCCTAGAAAATACATTTCAATCCATAATCCTCCGTAAAATCGTTAACTCCCCACATAATGTATCCGACCGCGCGATCCGTTCCGATTTTGAATGTGCGGATTTTGAATTTAATATCGTTCTCGATATTAAATCCTTTCCAATCTATCGCTCTGATCCTTTAACACGACCGCCTTAAAAGGAAATCGACCGCGAGATTTCCTCACTTCCTGGTAACTGAATTTAAGAGTTTTTTCTTATCTTATTCATTTTTATCTTAACATAATACTCTAGTCAGACTTGTAAGCTGTAATACACATCTGGTGGTTTAAGCAGATTTTATATCAAGTGCTCATAGGTATATGTCCGGTTATCTTGTTATACCTGTCAGGACTAGCAGTACCACAAGGGGGCGGACTCTCAATCAAAAGTATATTCGTGTCATCAAATCGCACTGTCGTTAAATATAATTTAAAAACTTGTAGTCGCTACTTAAAATAAAAAAAAAGAATCGGCCGTCCTCCCGGATCTTCATCTTATCCCTGTCAAGAAGTACCGATATAAATTAACGATACGCTTTCATATTTTACGTTTTATCCGCGTTTCCTTCCCCGAATCTCAATTAACGTCGGGACATATTAACGGATCATAAGGTGTTACTTATAAAGTTATAAAGTATTTTTTTAGATCCTGAGCAGTGTAATTTTTTCAGCAATACAGGGGGTAAGCCGACTGATAATATCCGGCTTATTGACTGTATAGAATCCTGCGAGTTTAGCCAGAGACCCGTGTACCCTTTTGAGCTGGGGTCTGCCCTTGTCCCAATAAATTTATAATGTAATTTGGCCCCGTAATTTATAAAGTATTATAAATTACGTATAAAGTTATTTTTCGTTAACTTCCTACGAGACTAATACGAAAAAGGCCCGAATACAAACAATGCTTTATCTTGGCCAGGATTCTCCGTATAAGGCGGTATTAATGACGATGGTAGTGGACAAGAGCAGAGTGGGCGTTTCGCTTATTTTGGAAAATAGTCAACCCCCATTGGTTGACCTTAGCCGCGACCCGAATCCCGTCCTCTAAGTGGGTCAAAAAGTCTACTAAAACCTCTTCATCGCGACCTTCAGCCGAGATCCTATCCAGTACCAAGTCCAGATGCAGTTATAAATTCCCCGTATAAATTATTCGGTTTTTTTCCTACCATTTTCACGTCGGGGCGACCTTCGGGGCGCCTGCCGAACGTCGGGCCGATTCCGCCCGCAACGCAAGAGCGGAATGCGCGGTCGAGGAATGCGATCGTTATCGGTCTGGAAATATGCGAGCCTTTGAGCCATCCTCGAACCATCAACGTCGCGACGCAGATTCGCGTCTATTTCCTAGACCTACGGTCTATTTCCGGTCTGTAAACTCGAAAAGGAACTCGTTTATTCGGAAACGAGGCTACGCGGTGGCTGTTCGAATGGAGACGCCCGGCGAGAGATCCCTTACAAGACTCTAACGAACAGGAGCGAAACGATGCTACAAATTGCCACTTAGACTCGACACAAATATTGCGTAAGAACAAATTAATAATTTAAAGGGCCCTAACAGTTGTGGGGATCCACCGAGCCGTCCGACGCCTAGAAAATTCAAGCCTCGCAATCTTTAGATTGCCTCAGATTTTATTTTCAATTGATAATTTACATTCGCGTTTTTAAACCGAACAGGGCCCACGAGTTGTGGGAATCCACGGAAATGCAACGGTCGAAATCCACAATACTCCGCAAAATCGCCAACGCCTTATGTTTCCTACCGTACGATTCGTTCCAATTTGAAAGTCCCGTTCTTTCGCGAACTGGCGGTTTTTCGATATAAATCCCATCAACCCCGCGGAAATGACCGCGTGCATAACGAGGCTGAATAGTACATAATGTCTCTATATAAATGAGGCTAAAAAAAAGAGGAAATATGATTTCCCCACTACCTAGTAAGGCCAGATGTATTTGGATTGATTCTCCATCAAAATGACATTCGTATTATCAACTCGCACTGTCGGTGAATATAATTGAAAAAAATTGTAGTCGTGACTGAAAAGAAAATAGAAAACAAAAAAAGAGAGAAACCCCTGACATTGCGAGTGCGAACCGGAAGGGACCCGATTTCACCGGAGAGGTCACTTCCGTGAATCAACAGTGATGGGGGGGGGGGAAGTGGGAATATATCCTAGGGCATATTTTAGGCCGGGCAATCGTCCCGAAAATATGGCTACCGTATGGATATTTAAATTTCACGGTTTCAAATTCCATAATCACGACTAAAATCGGTCTAGCCCCGAAACTCAAGAATGGCCCCGCGTTTATCGTTCGCATTTTTCCTAACTTAATTACTATCAATTAATTTTTAAAAGTTATTATCTGTTAATAGTCGTCAATTGGAAAATTTAATGACATTTCCGGCCGAGATGAAACACGAGGATGTTTAACATCCTCACACGCCACAATGAGCAGCTTTTCTCATTTAAAGGTGTATTGCATAACAGTAGATTTAGCATCGCGTCATCGACAAGTCTCCGTGTTGCTGACTATTTAAACAATCGCAGACGCCTCTCTCCCTCCCCCACTCTCACTCTATGCCATCTCTCTGTTTTCGACCGGAATCATCCTTCGAATTCCTAGCGACGATATCCAGCCATTTCGCGGGCTAATTAATGTATGTTGGCGAATTTTCAGGAGGTTGCCAACTCTGTCAAATCACAATAAAGGGCCGGTATCACAAACCGGGGGGGGGGGGTATAAAATACATGTATATTAATTCCTTTTTTAATATTATTATAAATTATTCGAATAAAATAGAATATTGGTGCGAAAGTATAATTTCTTAAAACTTAAAAATGTTTTACTTTAATAATTTAGGTAATATTATATCGACTCGTTAAACACAAGATGCATTACTAGAATAATCGTAATAATTCCATTAAAATGTTAATGCGAAAATGTATGTTAACTTAAAATATATAAATAATCCATTTTTTAATGAGTTTTAGGAGTTCAACCGAACTCCTATTTCGTTTATTTCTCCGTTCAGTCGACCCGACGCTCAATAATTCCCTCGCAGTAGGCCGATTGGAAACGCCCGTGGAAAATTTCTTCTTTAATTTCGAAATAAAGTCGAAATAAAACTCGAAAAAAGGATAAGGAAAGCCGAGAAATCAGAGTACCGTCCTTCCCCCTCCCCCCCTATAGCGTAAAGGTGGCAAACTTTACGCGATAAGCTTGTTTCCGGGTGCCTCCAGTCACGCCCTAGTCATGGCCCTAGTCATGCTAACTTTTAGTCATATTGCGTTCAGGTTGGAACGCGGCGTTCCAACACCGTTTTCGAAACAAGGGACGGCCTTCGCCGCCCCACTTACGTAACACCGCGATGAGAGCAGAGAGGTAACCGTGAGAACTTTCAAAGCGGGACGGGAAAATTCGCCTTCCCCTCATGTACGAACCGGCGTAGGATTTTCCTCAACTCTTTAAAAATTCAAATCCCTGTCTTTAAACGTGTAAATAAAATTTTAGTTGTCACGAATAACACGAGGTGAAAATAATACGGCCAATATTCCAATATTTGTTTTTGCAAACGAATAACACTCATCTGATAATTTAATCTACACAAGAACGAAAACATTTAACAGGATCTATTAGATTAGTCATTGGAACTAATTTTCTTTAAATAAAAAAAATTATTCTTCGATTCCAACCGGAACTAAATTAGTTTTTTAAATTAGTCGTGTATTTTTCTATACTATTCATATATTTGCAGTTTGTAGAAACCAATAGTTCTTGTAAACCTTTCCGTCAGCGTTTAGGTTTGTAAACGCGGCCACGTTTGCAATAATTTAACGCCGACAGCGGATTCGATCAACGGATCGAATATTTAAACGCGATTGTCGCTTTTTTCCCCCGATACTTCCAATTCCAGACGTTTGTTTAAATGGACGTACGAAAGTTTCAGTTTTCCAGTCCACACTTTGATTAAAAGCTTTCTGACGGCGGACGGTGAAAGGAAAGCTTACAAAAGGATGGTCGATAGAGGCGGTTCTATAAATAGTTCCGACGTACTCCCGCCTTTCCAGTCTACAGAATTCCTGAAACACCGGTGATTATTGGCCTTGGAATTCAAGATTGAAAACTTATTTTATGTTCGGTCCGTCGCTACGCTTGTCGGTGTAGTTCATATTTTTAAAATCCACGGGAACCGAATAATTCAGAGCACTCGGCCGATTTCTGTCGAGATAGCGGGTCGTTTCAATAACATAATAACGCTGATAATATCACACTTGAGGGCACTTGAAAAACGAGTCCTGCGTTTACTTAATAAGTATACAGATTCACAAATCCAAACATAAATATTCGAACCGGTAGCGTACGGCTTATCGTCCTGGCAATCTGACTCGGAATTTTTTTTAAGGCGAAACAGAGGAGAGGAAAAAAACGAGGTTAAATTGTATCGTTTGAGTCGAAATAATATAGGAATAATTTCGATAGTCACTTAGTAGGCTTGCATGTAATTGCCTAGTAAACCCACGCCGCGGGCCCGATAAGAATGAATAACATCTATTATGGCTTCAAAGCGCCGAGTCATCTTACAGAGATAGGTTATGTAACTGAGATACGTCCTGAAAGGTAGCCGAACAATGTACTAATCCTCATTTATATTAAAATATTTGAAAAATTGAATATATATATATATATATATATATATATATATATATCTATTGGATTTTAAATTTTCAATCCGGACGGTAGTAGAACTTATGAAGTTTCAGTCTTTGCTATCAAAAAGGAGTATAGTATAGATCATGAGAATAATATTTGGGTCGACGACTCTAGCGGCCAGCCGAGCGTTCAGTTCGCATTCGGCAGTCCCCCGGATAACCCCTGACATTAACAGACATCCTTCTCCGCCATTGCTCACCGCCCCTTTTTATAGCCCCGCGGGAAGGCGTCAGAAATAAACACGGCGCAAGAATGACCGACAAACAATCGAGAACTCGTCCGGGCGAAAGGTATACGCAAAAGTCATTTGAGTGGGGGGTAACTTAGGGAGACCTTCAGCGAATAAATCGTGACAATTTTTCGGTCCTGATAAAACAACATTGATAAAATTTTGATAGATCTCTGAAAAAATTACTTCTCAGACGTTCATTTCATATTTTAGCTACCGCAGACCAATAATGGCTGTTGTCGAGTCTGTTGCCTAATTTTGATGCCCGTTTCTGTAATTGTCTTAGTAGACCTAAGTTTCTATCGGGATAAAACTAAATGGATAAAATTGGCCGGCAGGCGACACAGATGCCGTCACGTGGGCATGGAAGAGAGCCCCCTGGCCGAGCCCGCTCCCAGGGAGGAACCCGTGGCATCGCTGACGAAGGAAGCCTACCCGAGGTACAGCCCCCAGGAGGTCGAGAGGCCGCCCATACGACGACTCCACACCCAGCTCAAACTCCCCGAGGGACCCATCGACGCTACCACCGCCTACACCGAACAGTATAAACCCCAGCCCATCCAACCTCAACCGGGGTAAGTATTTATTTCATTCTCTATCCCTAAATTTATACGTATCTCTAACATTTTTATTTACCGGTGTTTTATGGCCTTAATTGTATTGTATGGTGACTAAATCGAGCATAATGGCAGAGTTATCAGGGTTGGCTGGAACGGGGGGGGCTCCCCAGTTCGATCCTGGGTCAAGCCATTATATCTCTCTGTTGTCAAACAACATATATCCGTCAAAAATAGGGTGTTACCAATCGACAGGAAAAATCTCCAAGCCGCGGGGCTGCAGGCTCAGTTGGCACTTGCTAGCGTTAAAATCTTAAATTCCTCCCCCTTCATGGGTTAGCGCCCCGAGTCATTTTATTATTGCCGAAAGTATTTTTGGGTTCTGTTACTCGTTTCCGCGGCTCGTTTTATGGTCGCTTATATACATATAAATTATATCCTTTATAACTCGCCTTTATTGTGTTTTATAGTTATAAGGTGGAAGACAACCTTCGACTGGAAGGAGACTTTAAGCCGGAGAGAAGGCGAGAATTTCCTCCCGTCCGCGGTGAACGGGAACCGGTCAGGAAGCCTAAGGACAATCTCGCTCCCGAAGGGGAGTTCGAGAGACCCGAGCCGGAGAAATACAGACCCGGCGAGAGAGCGCCCATAGTAAAGCATCCTGACAACCTGAAACCCGAAGGAGATTTCGAAAGGCCCAGTCCCGATAAATATGGACCTGGCGAACGACCGAAGCCATTCAAGCCTTCGGACAACTTAAGACCCGAAGGGGACTTCGAAAGACCGAAACCCGATCAATATAGACCCGGCGAGAGGGCACCAGTGGTTAAGCATCCCGATAATTTGAAACCCGAAGGAGATTTCGAAAGGCCCAGTCCCGATAAATATGGACCTGGCGAACGACCGAAGCCATTCAAGCCTTCGGATAACTTAAGACCCGAAGGGGATTTTGAAAGGCCCAAACCCGATCAATACAGACCCGGCGAGAGGGCACCAGTGGTTAAGCATCCCGATAATTTGAAACCCGAAGGAGATTTCGAAAGGCCCAGTCCCGATAAATATGGACCCGGCGAACGACCTAAACCATTCAAGCCTTCGGATAACTTAAGACCCGAAGGGGATTTCGAAAGACCGAAACCCGATCAATATAGACCCGGCGAGAGGGCACCAGTGGTTAAGCATCCCGATAATTTGAAGCCCGAAGGAGATTTCGAAAGGCCCAGTCCCGATAAATTTGGACCCGGCGAACGACCTAAACCATTCAAGCCTTCGGATAACTTAAGACCCGAAGGGGACTTCGAAAGACCGAAACCCGATCAATATAGACCCGGCGAGAGGGCGCCGGTGGTTAAGCATCCCGATAATTTGAAGCCCGAAGGAGATTTCGAAAGGCCCAGTCCCGATAAATATGGACCCGGCGAACGACCGAAGCCATTCAAGCCTTCGGACAACTTAAGACCCGAAGGGGACTTCGAAAGACCGAAACCCGATCAATACCGACCCGGCGAGAGGGCACCGGTGGTTAAGCATCCCGATAATTTGATGCCCGAAGGAGATTTCGAAAGGCCCAGTCACGATAAATTTGGTCCCGGCGAACGACCGAAGCCATTCAAGCCTTCGGATAATTTAAGACCCGAAGGGGATTTTGAAAGGCCCAAACCCGATCAATACAGACCCGGCGAGAGGGCACCGGTCGTCAAGCATCCCGATAATTTGAAGCCCGAAGGAGATTTCGAAAGGCCCAGTCCCGATAAATATGGACCCGGCGAACGACCGAAGCCATTCAAGCCTTCGGATAACTTGAGACCCGAAGGGGACTTTGAAAGGCCCAAACCTGATCAATACAGACCCGGCGAGAGGGCACCGGTCGTCAAGCATCCCGATAATTTGAAGCCCGAAGGGGATTTCGAAAGGCCCAGTCCCGATAAATTTGGGCCCGGCGAACGACCGAAGCCTTTCAAACCTTCGGACAACTTAAGACCCGAAGGGGACTTTGAAAGGCCCAAACCCGATCAATACAGACCCGGCGAGAGGGCACCGGTCGTCAAGCATCCCGATAATTTGAAGCCGGAAGGGGACTTCGAAAGACCGAGTCACGACAAATTTGGACCCGCCGAACGACCGAAGCCGTTCAAACCTTCGGACAACCTAAGACCCGAAGGGGAATTTGAAAGGCCCGAAAAATCACCAGTTCCCTTAAAAGGAGAAAGGGCGCCTACTCGGAAACCCGAAGACCACCTAACACCGGGCGGGGAGTTTACTGGTAAGTGGTTGAAAAATTATCCCTTAACATTCTAGGCTCAGAATGAAGTCCGTCTTATCAGGTTTAATATTCATAATATTATTATTTTAAAATCCATTCACATTTCGTTTAGGAGTCACTACAACGATGACGGAATTTACTGGGGAGACTACCGAGAGACCTTCATTGATCAGAAGAAATACTTGGACGAAGCTCGAGGGCGATATGACAATAGAGACCACATCGAGGACGGAATTCAAGAAATTTGATACGTTCGAAAAAACTAAAATAACGGAAAAGCAACGGGACAATTTGACCATTGGAGAAGGAACTATTGAGGTAAGTGCAGTACTTATTGATAATAATAGTATTCCCGAAAATGAATTATCAGAATGGTTACCTTCCATCATCATTATGACTCATTTTTATCCTTTTTCTTATTATTTGTTTTATTTGAAATTCTTCTTGGGCGCCTGCCAAAAATTTACTAACATCGTGTAGGTAGGTTTTATCAGTCTTATTGTTATCGTTCGTTTAAAATTAGATTTAAAAAAATCATTATATTAAATAAGACCCAACGGCTGAAACAAAAAAAATAAATTTATTATAATTAAAATGAGTTGTAGTACTTATTTTTTAAACTAATTTACTAATTTGATAGTAACATAGTAATTACTTTATTTAATGGACCATCTAAATTATTCTACCGCATCACCTTAAACAAACGTTGTTTCCAGTAAAAAGATATAAGAAAAGACTTTCTTAAAATTATGTTATGCCGAAATTAAAATCAAAATAGTTCGGCAACTGGGTTACTTTGAGTAATATATAATTTACGTATACACCGAATTATTTAATATTGATCGGTGTTTCGTTTTGCTATGAATTATGGGATAACTGATGCTATTAAAATATGATTTAAAAATTATAAAAATAGGCCTTTTTATATCCCCTTACCCAACGCAACCCAACCTAACCCAATCCAACCCAAATGCCTTTATCTTATTGATCGATCAAATGAAACTCCGGCTCGAAACGGTAGAAATCAAATTTAAATGTTGTCTCTTATTTTATCCTTCATGTGAAACTGAAAATTATAGATCCAAAATTTGACTTAGTAAAACTACCAAATAGGTATATACGAGTATTGTTATGTAATATTTATAATTGTTATATTATAATAAAATTACCTCGTTAAAATTTCAGGATTCTCCACATAGTCATAAGGACTACCCACAGTATGCACCCGTGAAACCTGAAAAACCTAAAAGATATGATGATAGCCTTATTATACGAAGGGGAACATTCGAAACCGAAACTAGCTCTAGGTCGGCATTCGTCGAGCATGATGTAACGTCCAAAGTTGAAATAACAAGAAGAAGAGATAATTTGATTACAGAAGGAGATATGACATTTGAATCGTCAACAAAAACTGATTACACCAATAAAACCACTAAACGTGATAAGCCAAAACGAAGAGGTACTTGGACAAAGTTAGACGGCGAAATATATTTCGAAACAACAACGAACGAAGAATTTAAACCTCATTCTATACAACCTTCAAAGCCATATTATCTCGAAGATAACCTGACAGTAGAGGAAGGACAATTTGATTCTACCACTACTACTCGGGAAAATTATGCAACTTACTCAGTTACAGATCGAAGACAGCCACAAATAAAACCAAAAGACAATTTAAAACCAGAAGGGGAATTTGAGAAACGACCAAAGCCAGAAGCGCCTCTTAAGGGAGAAAGAGCACCAATAGTTAAACCCAAAGATAACTTGAAACCCGAAGGTGAATTTGAGAGGCCCGAATCCCCAGATAAACCGAAAAAAGGCGACAGAGCTCCAATAATTAAACCCAAGGACAACTTGAAACCGGAGGGCGAGTTCGAAAAACGACCCACAGAACAAACACCAGTAAAAGGTGAAAGGGCCCCAGTCGTCAAACCCAAAGATAATCTGAAGCCGGAAGGAGAATTTGAACGACCGAAAAGCCCCGAGAGACCTACAAAAGGAGATCGGGCACCCATCGTGAGACCAAAAGACAATTTGAGACCCGAAGGCGAGTTTGAGAAAAGACCCAAGCAAGAAGCTCCTACGAAAGGAGATCGAGCTCCTACAGTAAGGCCAAAAGATAACCTAAAACCGGAAGGTGAATTCGAACGGCCTGAGAGCCCGGAGAGGCCGACAAAAGGAGATCGTGCACCGATCGTTAAGCCGAAAGATAACTTAAGACCAGAAGGTGAATTTGAGAAACGACCCAAGCAAGAAGTACCGAGGGGTGAAAGAGCGCCGACAGTGAAACCCAAGGATAATCTTAAACCGGAAGGGGAATTTGAAAGGCCCGAGAGTCCAGAGAGACCGACTAGAGGAGATCGGGCGCCGATAGTTAAACCGAAAGATAATTTGAGGCCCGAGGGTGAGTTTGAGAAACGACCAAAGCAAGAAACTCCCACAAAAGGAGATCGAGCACCTATAGTAAGACCAAAGGATAATCTAAAACCGGAAGGTGAATTCGAACGGCCCGAGAGCCCGGAGAGGCCGACAAAAGGAGATCGTGCACCGATTGTCAAGCCGAAAGATAATTTAAGACCAGAAGGTGAATTTGAGAAACGACCCAAGCAAGAAGTACCGAGGGGTGAAAGAGCGCCGACAGTGAAACCCAAGGATAATCTGAGACCCGAAGGAGAATTCGAAAGGCCCGAGAGTCCGGAGAGACCGACTATAGGAGATCGGGCGCCGATCGTCAAACCAAAAGA
Source organism: Lethocerus indicus (assembly GCA_019843655.1). Lineage (NCBI taxonomy): Eukaryota > Metazoa > Arthropoda > Insecta > Hemiptera > Belostomatidae > Lethocerus > Lethocerus indicus. The sequence goes on from JACDQD010000001.1 coordinate 36,130,964, forward strand.
TAATCTAAGGCCCGAGGGTGAATTCGAGAGGAGCCCCAGGCAAGAGGCTCCCACGAAAGGAGACCGGGCACCTATAGTGAGGCCCAAGGATAATCTAAAACCGGAAGGTGAATTTGAAAGACCCGAGAGTCCGGACAGACCGACCAAAGGAGAACGAGCCCCCATTGTCAGGCCGAAAGATAACTTAAAGCCCGAAGGTGAATTCGAGAAACGACAACATCCGGATGCGCCGACGAAAGGAGATAGAGCACCTGTTGTAAAACCGAAGGACAACCTAAAACCGGAGGGCGAGTTCGAGAAACGTCCGACTATTGAAAAGCCGTTGCATAGTGAAAGACCACAAATGATTAAGCCTAAAGATAATTTGAAACCGGAAGGTGAGTTTGAACGACCGGAGAGTCCAGAGAGGCCCACGAAAGGAGACCGGGCACCGATAGTTAAGCCGAAAGATAATTTAAGACCCGAAGGTGAATTTGAAAAGCGACCCAAGCAGGAAGTACCGAGAGGTGAAAGGGCACCGACAGTGAAACCTAAAGATAATTTGAGACCTGAAGGAGAATTCGAAAGACCCGAAAGTCCCGATAGGCCGACGAGAGGTGACCGGGCACCGATCGTAAAGCCGAAAGACAATTTAAGACCGGAGGGTGATTTCGAGAGGAGACCCAAACAGGAAGCTCCTACGAAGGGAGATCGAGCACCTATAGTAAGGCCAAAGGATAATCTAAAACCGGAAGGCGAATTTGAAAGACCCGAGAGTCCTGACCGACCGACGAAAGGAGACCGGGCACCGATTGTCAAACCGAAAGATAACTTGAGACCCGAAGGTGAATTTGAGAAGCGACCCAAGCAAGAAGCGCCCAGAGGTGAAAGGGCGCCAACAGTGAAACCTAAGGACAATTTGAAACCGGAAGGTGAATTTGAAAGGCCCGAGACCCCAGAGAGGCCTACGAGAGGAGATCGGGCACCGGTCGTTAGGCCGAAAGACAATCTACGACCCGAAGGTGAATTTGAGAAACGTCCCAAGCAAGAAGTACCCAGAGGTGAAAGGGCGCCAACAGTGAAACCTAAGGATAACCTGAGACCCGAAGGAGAATTCGAAAGGCCCGAAAGTCCAGAGAGACCGACTAAAGGAGATCGGGCACCGATTGTTAAACCGAAGGACAATTTAAGGCCCGAGGGTGAGTTTGAGAAACGACCCAAGCAAGAAGTCCCGAGAGGAGAGAGAGCACCGACAGTGAAGCCCAAGGATAATTTGAGACCCGAAGGAGAATTTGAAAGACCTGAGAGCCCTGAGAGGCCGACTAGAGGTGACCGGGCACCGATCGTAAAGCCGAAGGACAATTTAAGGCCGGAGGGCGAATTTGAGAAGAGACCGAAGCATGAAACTCCTACGAAAGGAGATCGGGCACCTATTGTTAGGCCTAAGGACAATTTGAAACCGGAGGGTGAATTCGAGAGACCGGACACTCCGGAAAGACCGACAAAGGGGGAAAGGGCACCGATAGTGAAACCAAAAGACAATTTGAAACCGGAAGGTGAATTCGAGAAACGTTATACACCAGAAGCTCCTACAAAAGGCGATCGTGCACCGATAGTGAAACCGAAGGATAATTTGAGACCCGAAGGAGAATTCGAAAGACCTGTGAGTCCTGAGAGGCCGACCAGAGGAGACCGAGCACCGATCGTAAAACCGAAGGATAACTTAAGGCCCGAGGGTGAATTTGAGAAGAGACCGAGGGAAGAAGCGCCGAAAGGTGAAAGATCCCCCGCGGTAAAGCCTAAGGACAATTTAAGACCGGAAGGTGAATTTGAGAAACGACATAGTCCAGAAGCACCAACGAAAGGCGAACGGTTCGATATTATTAGGCCTAAAGATAATCTCAAACCGGAAGGAGACTTTGAAAGACGTTCATCACCCGAAACACCGCTCAAAGGCGAACGGGCGTCGGTAGTTAAGCCCAAAGACAACTTAAAACCTGAAGGTGACTTTGAGAGACGGCCAAAAGAGGTAACACCTTTAAGAGGGGAGAGAGCTCCTATCGTGAAACCTAAAGACAACCTTAGGCCGGAAGGTGAATTCGAAAGGCCCGATAGCCCGGATGCGCCGACAAGAGGAGAGAGAGCACCCATAGTAAGACCGCAAGACAACTTGAAACCGGAAGGCGAGTTCGAGAAACGTCATACTCCGGAGGCCCCGAGAAAAGGAGATCGTGCACCGATAGTTAAACCGAAAGATAATTTGAGACCCGAAGGAGAATTTGAAAGGCCCGAAAGTCCCGATAGACCGACTAGAGGTGACCGGGCTCCGGTCGTCAAACCGAAAGATAATTTAAGACCGGAGGGCGAATTTGAGAAACGACCCAAGCAAGAAGTACCGAGGGGTGAAAGAGCGCCGACAGTGAAGCCTAAGGATAATCTGAGACCCGAGGGAGATTTCGAAAGGCCCGAGAGTCCGGAGAAGCCGACGAGAGGCGATCGGGCACCGATTGTAAAGCCGAAAGACAATTTAAGGCCGGAGGGCGAATTTGAGAAGAGACCCAAGCATGATGCTCCTACGAAAGGCGATCGAGCTCCTATTGTTAGACCTAAGGACAATTTGAAACCGGAAGGCGAATTTGAAAGACCCGAGAGTCCGGAGAGACCAACCAGAGGAGATCGGGCTCCGGTCGTCAAACCGAAAGATAACTTGAGACCTGAAGGTGAATTTGAGAAACGACCCAAGCAAGAAGCACCCAGAGGTGAAAGGGCGCCAATAGTGAAGCCTAAAGATAATCTGAGACCCGAAGGAGAATTCGAAAGGCCCGAGAGTCCGGAGAGACCGACTAAAGGAGATCGGGCACCTATCATAAAACCGAAGGACAACTTACGGCCAGAAGGTGAGTTCGAGAAACGGCATACTCCGGAAGGACCGGTGAAAGGCGAACGGTATGATGTTATCAGGCCGAAAGATAATCTCAAACCCGAAGGAGACTTTGAAAGACGTCCATCGCCAGAAACACCGTTGAAAGGCGAACGCGCACCTGTCGTTAAGCCTAAAGACAACTTAAAACCGGAAGGTGATTTTGAAAAACGGGCGAAGCCGGAAACGCCTTTAAGAGGCGAAAGAGCTCCTATCGTTAAGCCGAAAGACAACCTTAAAACCGGAAGGTGATTTTGAAAAACGGGCGAAGCCGGAAACGCCTTTAAGAGGCGAAAGAGCTCCTATCGTTAAGCCGAAAGACAACCTTAGGCCGGAAGGCGATTTTGAAAGACCCGATAGCCCGGATGCGCCGACTAGAGGCGAGAGAGCGCCAATCGTAAGACCTCAAGACAACCTGAGACCCGAGGGTGAGTTCGAAACGCGACGAACTCCCGAAGCGCCTTTGAGAGGCGATCGTGCGCCTATCGTCAAACCTAAAGATAATTTGAAACCGGAAGGGGAATTTGAAAAACGTCACGTTCCAGGCACGCCGGGTCGAGGCGAGAGGGCTCCCATCATTAAACCACAGGACAATCTAAAACCGGAAGGTGATTTCGAAAGGCGGCCGGAACAGGTAGCTCCGAAGAAGGGAGAACGCGCGCCCGTCGTAAAGCCTAAGGACAATTTGAAACCTGAAGGCGATTTCGAAAGACCGAGCACCGTCGAATTTCTGAATGCCGAACGCCGAGCACCGATTAAGCCGGACGACAACTTGAGACCGGAAGGGGAGTTCGAAAGACCTAGGCAAGAGGCGTATAAACCCGGTGAGAGAGCGCCGATCGTAAAACACCCCGACAATCTAAGACCCGAAGGCGATTTCGAGAGACCGGAGCCAACCAAAGTGGGATTTGCCGAAAGGCCAAAACCGATCAAACCGACAGATAATCTAAAACCCGAAGGTGATTTTGAGAAACGCGAGGTCGTCGAAGCTCCCGTCAGGGGAGAAAGAGCCGTGGTGAAAAAACCTAAAGATAATTTGAAGCCCGAAGGAGAATTTGAAAAGAGGGTTGAAACGACTGTAGTCAAACGTGGAGAAAGGGCCGACATCGTAGTCCACGAGGATAACCTGAAAATTATCGGAACGTTCGACGGTAAAAGAAAGGACGATTATAGATACGTAAAAGGTGAGCGCGCGACGATTCGAAAACAGGAAGATAATTTGAGAATGGAAGGTGAAATCGAAACATACAGGTCTAGAGACGACTACCTCAAGGTGACGACGGATATAGTCAGGGGAACAAAGTACGAAGACAATTTGTATATGGAAGGCGAATTTATCGATATGAGAACGAGGGACGACTATGTCGTGGTCAAAGGGGAACGGTCGGATATAATAATTCACGAAGACAACTTGAAAACTGAAGGCGAGTTCGAAATAGTGAGATCCAGAGACGATTATAAGCATGTCGTTACCAGAAGGCCGCGTCCAATTAAGCCGACTGACAATTTACATCCCGAAGGGGAGTTCGAAAGGCCAGAAATGGAAGACTATAAGCCCGGTGAAAGAGCCCCGGTCGTGAAACATCCTGATAATCTCAAGCCCGAAGGTGAATTTGAGCGTCCCACGTCCGAACGGGTCACTCCCGGCGAACGCAGGAAGCCGATAAAGCCGAAAGACAATTTGTTCCCCGAAGGCGAATTCGAAAGGGCCAAACCCGAAGGGTACAGTCCGGGAGACCGAGCACCCGTCGTCAAGCATCCGGACAATTTGAAAACGGAAGGAGATTTCGAACGCCCGACTACGCAGAAATTCATCTCTGCCGAAAGGAGGAAACCGATCAAACACGATGACAATCTCCGACCCGAGGGCGAGTTCGAAAGACCGAGGCCCGAAGATTACCGACCGGGAGAACGAGCTCCCGTCGTCAAACATCCGGACAATTTAAGACCGGAAGGGGAATTCGAACGACCGTCGTCGGAAAGATACGGACCTGGCGAAAAGAGGACACCGATAAAGCCGAAGGACAACTTACACCCGGAAGGTGAATTTGAAAGGCCCGGGTCAGAAAAGTATAGGCCGGGAGAAAGAATGCCGGTAGTCAAGCGCACGGACAATCTGAAAGTTGAAGGGGAGTTTGTGACGGAAAGATCTAGGGATGACTACACAGTTGTCAAAGGTGAAAGATCAGAGGTCATCATTCGCAAAGACAATTTAAAAATGGAAGGAGATATAGAGGAGTATAGGTCACGCGATGATTTCAGAAATGTCAGGGCAGATAAAGTAGAAATAGTGCGCCACGACGACAACCTTAAAGTTTCGGAAGGTGAATTCTTCGCGTCCAGAACTAGCGATGACTACAGACGTGTTATAACGGAAAGAGTTTCGCAGACTAAACATTCGGATAATTTGGTCATCGAAGGGGAGTTTGAAGGTGTCCCGAGATCTAAAGAAGATTTCAAACCGGTCAAAGGAGATCGACCCGTCGTGAAACGGTATAAAGATAATTTAGTTATCGAAGGCGATATAGAAATAAGAAGATCTCGCGATGACTACTCCACTATGGAACTCGAGCGAATCGACGTGATAAAACATACGGACAATTTGCATATGGAAGGCGAATTTATAGACCACTATTCTAGAGACGATTATAATTACGTGCAGGCCGATAAACCCGTAATAAAAAAATATTCGGACAACTTAGTACTGGAAGGAGATTTTGAAAGACCCGAGAAGAAAACTCCGTTGCAAGGTGAAAAACGGAAACCAATCAAACCGACGGACAACCTCCATCCGGAAGGTGACTTCGACAGACCGAAAACAGAGGAGTATCGACCGGGCGACCGGGCTCCGGTTGTAAAATATGCGGACAACTTAAAACCTGAAGGGGATTTTGATCGGCCCTCGAAGGGACAGGTCCGTCCCGGCGAAAGGAGGACTCCCATCCGGCCGAAAGATAATTTATTCCCCGAAGGTGAATTCGAGAGGCCGAAGCAAGATGGTTTCAGGCCGGGAGATAGACTCCCTGTCGTTAAACATCCAGACAACTTGAAACCGGAAGGGGAGTTTGACCGCCCGACATCGCAGACACCCGGTAGCGGCGAAAGAAGAACTCCGATCAAACCGAAAGATAATTTACATCCGGAAGGTGATTTCGAGAGGCCGAAATCCGAAGGTTATCGTCCTGGCGATCGGGCTCCCGTGGTTAAACACCCGGACAATTTGAGGCCAGAAGGGGAATTCGATCGTCCGTCGTCTCAAAGAAGCGGTCCGGGAGAAAGAAGAACTCCCATAAAACCTAAAGACAATTTATATCCAGAAGGTGACTTCGAGAGACCGCCCCATGAAGGCTATCGTCCCGGAGATCGAGCTCCTGTCGTTAAACACTCAGACAATCTTAAACCGGAAGGGGAGTTCACTAAAGAGAGATCTACAGATTATGTCGACTACCATAAGGTCGATAGAACGGAAGTTAAACGACACAAGGATAATCTTAAAACGGAAGGTCAGTTCACTGGAACGTCTAAAATCAAAGAAGACTATAAGCCGGGAAAAGGAGAACGGGCACCGGTGAGAAAACCGAAAGATAATTTACAAGTAGGAGAAGGTCAGATGGAAAGAACGACATCTCAAAAATCAGAATTTGTAGCCTACAAGGGTGATAGGGTAACGACTAAAAAACACGAAGGCACTTTAAAGATCGGAGAAGGAAAAATGGAACTTACGACGACAAATAACGATACTTTTACCGTACAAAGGAAAGACGACAGGATGTATAACATAAATAAACGTCGCCATATCGAATCCAAGATCGTCCTCGGCGATGACAGCACAGTAACTCAGGTCGGGCGGCCGATCAGGGATAAAGGCGCAACGAAACAGACTACCCAAGTCACCGAAGAGAAAAAGATTTCGGAAGACGGCCAGGTTACGGTAATCAAGAAAACGATCACTACTAGCGGAACCGCCTACGAACAAGTCGAAAGAAGTAACGATAGAGTTCCACCGGTTAACGTTACCCAGATCGTACAGTCCGACCACGGTGTGAGACGTTCCACCAGCACTCAGTCTTTGGAATCGAATGCAAGCGTGAGAAAGGAGGTAATGCAAGAAAAAGTGGACTCTCATAGGCAGCAGAAAAATATACAGCAAACTCGTATTCACCAAGCGAATACCGATACTAGTTATACGCAGTTACAGAAATCGAGAAGGGAACAGCACGAATCCCAGTCAGCATCGTTCAGCACCGGGTCGAGAAATTATGTCAGCGGCCAAGCCATGACCGTGTCCAACGAAAAGGTGCAACAGGAACGCGAACACGTGACGCAACACGAAAGACGGGAAGACATCCGGGCAAGCCAATCGGAAGTGTCCAGACAATCGTATCTGAGAAGCGACGTTCAAACCCACCACCACACGAGCAAAGAACTGATGCACGCCCTGGAGGGGAAACCTCCGGAAGCCGGGCCGATAGTGCAGAAGGGCCACCACAGAAAGAACGTGATTAGCGGCTCATCGACGGACGTCAGCAACTCGGTGCTGCACAGAAAGGGGGTCCAGTCGTCTTCGGAAACCCTGCACTCGGTGTCCTCTTCCTCGACGGCCTCGGCCCAGAGGAAGAGCATACAGAACTTGGACGGCCAGTACATCGGGCCGGTGTCCCAGGACAGAAAGAGTCTGAGCACTCTCCACAGACAGGGGGCTTCACAATGCGACGTCCACGCCAGTAACAAGCGTTCGGACACTCTCACCGTTGGGACGAGCGGAAAATTTTACGGCCAGAGCGAAGCCAAGTCGTACGGAAATTTCACGACGACCGAACGCGTCACCCGCGTCCGATCCAGCAACACTTCACATTTCACCCTCGGCGGGGAACAGCAGACGGTGGCTTCTTCCTACCGCAAAGAGTACGTCCCCCGCGTCAGCGGACCCTGCCCGGCATCTCTTATCGAGGCAAAGCAAGACAAGGCGCCCTATAAACACACCAGAGATACAACAAAGCATCGCTTCTACATTCCAAAAGTCTGAGTTTTTCTTACTCGTTACTAAATTTGCTGGGTGCTTTTTATTAGAGGTTAGTAGAATTTTAATAACATTTATGTCTTCGCCTATACTTTGCAACCTTCTTAGTTCCACAAATTCATTATTATCCTACTGAAATTTAATAAATTACGACTTTATATGCTTAAGCGTTTGTATGTTATACAAATTATGTAATATACAGATAAAAAAAGATCGGTTAGTGTATGAAATTATTGTGGACCAAATTTAATCTACATAAATAATTGGGAAAGTAGTGATTCCAGATGATAGTGATGGTGGATATAACTCTGGAAACATGTGAAAATTTATAATGTTCTTTACTTATGAAAAAGCTTCATGTTTAATGACTGAATTTAAATTGCTAATTTTTAAATCTAGGAGATTTTAATTACTTGAAAAATATTACTAATAATGTTAAAATAACTATTTTGGTATTTTGTATTGTATTGTACTGTATGCATTAATAAATTACCGCTATGAATAATTTTTTATTTATTTAATCATTCCTTTGATAATTATGACCATATTAAAAAAAAACCACGATTACATTAAAGTTTCAATAAAGCTCTAAATAAAATTCTAAACAAACTAACGTAACATTTTTATAATTTTATATTTAATTAAAATTTCTTCAAGAGTACAATATATTTAATTAAAAATGAAAATAATCCAGCTGTTAACATCAGGTTCTAGTTTAATATCAGTTAAACTGAATATCAGTTAGTTTAATATAAGCGTTAATATCAGTTTAACTGAAAACAAAAAATGTTTTTAATTAATTCATGATTCATCCCAAAAGAATGAAATTAAGATTAATAAAGATATCATACACACACACATACACACACACACACACACACACACACACACACACACACACACACACACACACACACACACACACACACACACACATAATACAAAATACAATTGTTTGTTCCACATTTATTAAGAGTGAAGTACATAAAGAAGCTTCAATGAATCAGTAACATGAATATGAATGTATTTGATTCTCTAAAATGTTATAACCATAAATTAATTGTTACTTCGTCCAGGAAATAAGTGCCAAACTGAGACCCAGAAAAGGAAAAACAAATAATACTAAAGCAAATATAAGTTTAATGAATACTGAAATAACATTTACAGAATAAATTAAATTTAATCAAACTAAATTACGAGCATTATTATTTTTATAAATAATAAATCAAGTTTTAGTGATTAATCTAATCAGCACTGTAAATAAAAATAAGTAAATATCTATTATAATAATTCTAATTGATTAGGTTAAAAAATAAGGATATATTACAGCATCAACTTCTGTAATATCATTACTTCCTCATCACAAAAGAATGTTGAAATAAATGAAATATGAAAAATTAAAAATAATAACTGACAAGAATACTTTAGCCCAACACTGAAGAGACTCTCAATTCAACATATGATTAAAAAAACAAAAACAAAAGGTGTTAACAACAAAAGGTGACATTCTTCGAATTTTTATACATTTATGTTGCTATCTCCTAAAATAAACTAATATTAACCACATTTATAAGATTAAAAATATCAAAGTATATCAGTCAAATAACTCCTTTTCATCACCATCAATAGCCTGCCAATATGCTCTCACGACTTGCTCAGCATATTCTTTCCTTTTATCATCCGGGAGTGACGAAGCTCTTTCCTTCATCGACATCAGCTGGTTAAACAGTTCACTAAAACCTGCCCTATCTTCACTCAGGAGGTCATCTGAACATAATATATTGCAATTTAAAAAAAATTAAATAAATAAATTCACTTTATTCTGAAAAAAATACCTTTTATCTATATAATAAAGGTATAATTATTTTAATATAGCGATTGTATGAAACACAGAAGAGGTGTGAAAATTCAATTCAAATTTCAGTTAATAACTTGGTTGTACATTTAATCCAAATCACGAATGCATATTTTCACAAATTAAATTAAATGTACATTTATTTAAATAATAATATATACATTTTAATAATTTAAAAAAATATACTTAAAAATATAAAAAATATATAAATATACTTTTTCACCAACCAATACTGGGTTCAGTATCAGCTTGATGTGGAGTCTCACTAATTTCCTCATGATCTGATGCCGTGCTCCTACAAACTCCTCCATGTAATAAAGCAGACATAGTGGTAGGCTCTTTTCTCTCTAAAATAAAAAAAACAATTATTAGATACACAACACGTTCTAGTTATAATTCAGTCTAATTTCATAGTTTCTTTAATCCTATTATGAAAATGGATCCTTATTATCGTCATTATAATGAACTTATATCAATTATGTTATTGTGTTTTACCTTAACTACTATGTTATCAGCTAGCAATCTAGTTTTTATTAAAGTAACTAAATTGTTTTATTTATGTAGTTATATAATTTAAGGTGAACAATATGGTTGTTAATAACGAAATAAAATAAACAGCAGTTTATTTTTAATTTATTTTAAGATATAAGAAAATAAGACTTTCGACAATAAGAAAATAGTAAAAAATGGATAGGTCTTTTATTCCATAGATATGTGTTTCCTTATTAATAATTAATAAATATTTAATATTTATATATAAAAGAACTTTCCTCGTATAAATATAATACCTAATAAACCATTTTTCATTTCATTTATTTATAGTCACAACTAGAATTTTGTTTTTTTATTATACAGAATGGAAAGAAAACTAATTCACTATATAACAAACTAAATGATTATTTAAAAAATGAGTTAACCTTAGTTAATACCTTTTAATGTAAGATTGGGCCAAACGTGTGCTTCTAAAGCTTGCTTCACCCTTTTTATTCCTGTTGTTTCGATGAAGTCTTGTTCTCTTTCCCATTCTTCGTCCAATTTAGGTTCAAGTTCGACTAATTCAAATCCTTCCTTGAGGCACCACTCCTGGGCTGAACAAGTCAATTTGAATTTCGCTGAACAAATCAAAGGGATATCAAAATATATTAAAACGAGATAAATTATTAGGCTCAATTTTTCGCACCAGTCAATTTTGAAATTCCATCTTCATCGGTCTCCTTGCACTGTTGACATAACAATATGCGTATGTCAATGTCATATTCTTTCACAAATGATAGCCATTTATTTACTTCTTCCAATCCACAAGGCTAAACAAAAATTACAAAATATAAATCCTCCCAACAGTTATTACAATCGAATAAGCTGGATGTACTTGGTATATTACTATAGCACATTACCTATAATATTAATGAGGATACTTTTTTTTCTATTACAAACATTTCATTTTCACATAAAAGTTAAACAAAAATTAGTCATTTTTTATAGTAAAATATACAAAATACTGAAATAAAGATAAATCTTTTTCACTTAATAGTTAAGCCATGTACTGTCATTTGATATATAGTGAAAAGATTCTGATACAAGATTATTTATAAAAAAAATTGCAATTGACTAAATGAGCAAAAATTACACAGGAAACATAAAAAATGGTAGATAATTTATAAATTTTCAATTTTTTGACTGAAAACACGATGCTACATTTAGTGGAAAATTACATTTTAAATTTCTGAGTTCTAAACATTTGGTCTTCCTCAATATGGTGAACTTGTATAGTTGATTTTAACATTATATTTATGCTTTGCAAGAGAGAATTCAAAGACAAATTCTTAGATAACATTGTTATCATTGGCTGAAACCACAGAGAATGGGATCTAGGGAACAGATTGAAAAACCTATCGGTTATTTTTTTTAAAACAAAGTGGTGTTATTTTGATGTAGTGGTGACATTGGTGATGTACATACCCTTGGGGAACCAGTCACCGCATGGGGGAGTTGCCCCAAGATTCACCTCAAATGTCATTATAGCTAAATTACCTCAATTTGGACTCTAACAACAGACTCTAGGATAATAATGCATATAACACTATGTTGCTTTAAGATATATGTTAGAAAAATAGATATACCACTTACAGATTCAGTGTCGAAATAAATGACAATCGCTTGTACAGAGTCTGCATATTCCTGGAATCCTAATGATTTATTTTCAATAGCGCATAAATTAACATTAACTTCGTAATATTTAGTATCCGCATGCCATATATATGTTACAATTCCATTTCCTGAAGAATTACATTCGGGAAGAGAGCCTAAAAATACTGAAAACAGAATTTAATTGAATCAAAATCACCATTTTAGTTATTGATTTTAAAATGTATTAGGTTTGTAAAATGTTATATTAATACTTAATTTTTCTTTTAAATATAATTTATTTGTTGCGCAATAGTGCCTGATGCTGATATGCACAGATTTTTATATCGCAGAAGCAATTTACGATCAGCCAGTACATACTTATGGACTAGCTTACAAGCTAACATCCATGGCAAATGTCAGGTTTAGCATTATTCACCTGGGTGGGTTCGAATCACCACGACCTCTGGCTCTACAGGCGTATGCCCCAATGCCCTGAGCCACTGAGGCCCCAATACTTAATTTAACAAAAATACATTATTACTAATAATAAAATGTTGCATGGCATATTATTTTGGTTATGTGAACTGAAATCAGTTTAAAAGAGTTACCATGTGGGGAAAAAACTACTGTATAACAAGGAGGTGAAAAAGGATTCATTCAGGTAGGCCAATTAAAGGTACTCTCTTTTTTTCAAGCGAGGTCTTCAACCATTCTGTTTCCTCTTTTGAAAAAAACAAATCGCAAAAGATTATAACCTTGGAGTAAAGTTGATATTATGGGCAAATTTGTATTTGACACAATATACCTGTCACCCCGGACAATCCCCCACACAAGTCAGGAACTTCAGACACTCACACTACATTTCTTGGCACTTGGGCAGTTAATTTACAAATGGTGGGATAACAATTTTACGAATCTAAATGCTCGATCAAAAATAAAAAAACCATAAAATTACAAGATCATAATGAGTTGAAATACGGTGTAACATCAGTTTCAATTTCGTAATGTATCTCAATAACTTTGGGAAGAGTCTTTATTCGCTTCGCATTAATAAATCCGATATACAAAAAACATCAGTTTCAATTTCGTAATATATCTCGATAACTTTTGGAAGAGTCTTTATTCGCTTCGCATTAATAAATCCGATATACAAAAAAATCCGACATACATTTAATAATTTCCTTTGGGTGTTTATCTGTACAGCTAACAAACATAACGGATGAATTTGCAGTCATTATTTAAAAAAGTTTTTTCTACTCGAAACAAGATTACAGAATGAAATTCCTCATTAAATGCCGATATAATTGTAAATTTCTCAACGTGCAACAGTACACAGTTTCAAAATAGCAGACTGGGTAGGTAATAGAGTAAGACGGGATAAGGTTAGCCTAAGGCTTTAGTCTGTTAATATATAAAAACAACATTATTATCCTCAATATTAAATATGCGTCTATTATACATACATTATATAATTATTAATTTTACTTTAACGAAAATTTATTTTAGTAGCAATCTAAATTCGAGATACATTATTTATTTAAAAATTATATTTTAAATCGAATAAATAGATTATATAGTAAAGAGTCGTAAATTGTACTGTAAAAATTTAATCAAATTACGGAAATAGTAATAATTATTTGAAATATAATCAGTGACCAGCTGCGAACCACTATACACATTTTCGATCAAGTGTACATTGAAGTTAAGACAGATTCAGTTGAGTGAAAACTTGTATTAATATCATGTATTATGGTCACAAATCTTTTGACGAATCTGTGCATCCAGTTTTACTGTTCTACGTAGCGCCTTTGTCCGTTCGAAACGCGTCTTAACAGATTTTCCTGCTTAAAAGTGAAATGGCCGACGATCATGGGGCTATAAGCGATGAAGAAGACGATTCAGAAAATAATGGGTTTCATCCTTCCGAACTGCAAGGGGTGTTGAGCAAATGGACCAACTACATCCACGGCTGGCAGAGACGGTTCATCATTCTGAAGGATGGCACGTTGTCTTATTACAAGTCTGAAGAAGATACAGGGTATGGTTGTAGGGGTGCTATTAGTTTATCCAGGGCCACTATCAAGGTACATACGCCAGTAGTTGTTCTTACATTCCTGTTTCCTCTTAATTGTACACGGGTTTTAATTCTATTTTTTTGTTCATCATTTCCCTGAAGCCCCATGAGTGCGACGAGTGTCGTTTTGACGTTTCTGTGAACGATTGTGTTTGGTACCTTCGAGCTGAAACTCCCGAAGATAAACAACACTGGGTAGAGAGACTCGAAGCATTTAAGGTAATAACATGTTCATAAAATTAGTATAATATTTTTAAAAGTTCTGTAAATTACTTGCAGTTATTGTTTTTGTCATTTACTTATCAAGTATCTGTCTAGCCATTTTCAGTTTCATTGGTCAGAAATTGGGTTTAAACAGTTTTATATTATCAAAACATATAAAATTGTTATATAATGTTACATTATATTGGTAATGAACAAAAGTTAAACCTTTTTTCATTTATTATGCATTATTATCATGTTATCATACAGTTTCTTTATTTTGTTTTATATTTATAACATATAATGGTCTTATTATTCTATTATGTTTCTTAAAGATCTAAATTTAATTTATCCTTGGATATTCATTGTATCTATTGAACTGTTATTTGTGAAGATTACTTTTAAGAAAATTTCCCCTTTACTAATCTTAGTAATGGTCCTAAATGCTTATATTCTTTTTTAATATTAATTATTTCAAAAATTAAAGATTTGTTTTTGTACTCTAGACAGAATCTGGGTATGGAAGTGAAAGCAGTCTTAAAAGACATGGTAGTGCAGTTTCATTAACATCAAATACATTATCTACAGCTTCAGCTTCAAGTTTCAAAAAAGGCAGAGGTTTGTTATAATTTAATACACTGAACATTGCAACTTACGAATATTCCATTTTTCCCAGTATTTACTGTTTATTGAATTTAATTTTCATAAAGAAAATTATAACTTCATTAATATTTTTAAAGTTATTATTGAAAGATAGACTTATACTAAAATATATTAGTTCAATTCATATAACAGGGTTTTTAAGGAATAATGGAGAGGTCTGAAGAATTGGTAATTGTTGCAATATTCATTGAGTATAGGGATGAGATAACACCTTTTAACAAAAGAATAAAGATATGCTTGATCTTTTATTGTCAAGGCTGAATATATTATGCCTTTTCTGTTGATCAATTATTCTATCTTCCTTGTTCAAATACGTATTCAGTATACTGATTAACCTTGTTGCTTGGAAATAGAAATTAGGCATTGCAAAACATCGAGATTTGAGAACTTTTTCTGTTTATTATGCCCTCAATAAATTAACTGTCATCAACAAATTCTGTTCTATTTTGAGTTTTTATTGAGCTTATGAAGTTCCTCTCAATCAGTACAAATTTTGTCAAGTTGTTTTCAGAAAAATAACGATGGACCCAAAATTGAACCAATTTTAGAAAGAAGTCACATTTGACCAATAATTTAACTGCATTAAATGTATTTGAAAAATTGCACACAAAGTAAATTCAATATAATAAATACATAATCTGAAAAACATTCTTAATTGTTTTTGGTCATCTTGGTTAAATTTTTCCTTTTGAAAAGAAAAATCGAACTTTAGTCTGTTGGAACAGAAATTTATTCTGTCATGACTCATGTTATAATTAAAGTGAACCAATATAGAAAGTTAATATAATCAGAAATTACCTTACTCATTGGTAAATCAAATGTACATTATCTTTATCTCTATAAACGTTAACATCCTTCTAATTCATTCAGATGGAAGAACAACTTCAATTTATGGAAAACTCAATATAACAGGCATTGTATGCTCACATATAAATTTTATACCTTTTTTAAATATATTTATTATTATCACTACTATTATTATTTTACTATTCACTTTTACATATTTCTTATCAATGTATATGAAATATATTTGTATTTTGAGTACCACAGAGTTCAAGCATGATATGATGCTCAGGTTTTATGTATTAAGGTGATAAAATCAATGCACATTACACTTTCCCTTGTTTACCACATAGCAATGATACGAATCCCATATCATTTCAGGACTCAAGGAGAAACTTGCTGAAATGGAAACCTACATGGATATTTTATGCCGACAAATGGATACCTTACAGAATTATTTTGATTCATGCGCTGAAGCATCAGCAGCAAAAGATTCTGAAATAGGTAACATAATTAGGAATCCTTTCAAATAAAGCACTTTTTTAGTTTTCATAGAAAACATGTAATATTTTTATCAGGATAATATATTTAATCCTGTATATCTACATTTCCTTCCATATGTCGGGTATTCCTTATTTCATGTTTAATTAAAACATTTTCTTATTTGAATAAAGTGTTTGCCATTATTATTAAAAAATTATTTAGTTTTAATATTAAATAACATTTTTTAATCAGCAAGTGAAATTATCAATGATTGAGCTTCTTAAATTGTGGTTTGCACATTTTTACCCGATGTTCCAGTATTATTATTATAATTATAAACACAGACGCATAATATATGAATAATGGATATTGTTATTATAATAACTTCATACTGTATCTTCTATAATAAAATATATTATATAGATATATTTAAACGTTCCAGCTGAGCAGTTGTTGGCAAAATACAAATCTTCTAATGTAGATTTCAAGGGTGAAGCGATGACATTCAAAGCGACATCAGGCGCTGTTCTCGACGGGCTGGCCCAGTGCATTGAAGCTATCAATCAAAGGGAAGAAATGTGGCGTAAAAAATTGGAAAAGGAACACCAGCGGGCTTTAAAATTTGAACAAACTTGCCTCGCGTTGAGGCACAAAGCTTCAATGGCAACCGGTCCCGACCAAGAGGTATGCTACCTCCTTCGTCAACAATATTCGGTAACCCTTATTCCATTTTGTAGTATATATGATATAAACCTATAACGTGGATCTGGACGGCTGGGGATTCAGATATATTTGCTAGAGTATCTTTATTTATTAAATATGTAAATTGCATATTTAAGTTAAGTATTTAGCAAAGTTCATCTCATTTTAGCGCTCGGTATCTGTTTTTATCCGTCCGATCCAAGATCCGAAGGAAGGCAACAAAGACCTATTTTTGTTCTCAATAAAACATTCCTTTCGTTACATGAATATTTTATTTTTTAGTTATACACCATAATCCCTTAACCCTCGCAGTTATGTATGTATTCTTAGAAATCTTATTTCATAATAAATTATACAAATACAGAAATTTAGCGAAACTAATACATTGCAGATATTACATTGTTTGTGCCATTACTTAAGTACACATTTTTTCTTTATTCAGGAAGGGCCTCATAGCACTTTAGGTGAAGAGGAATTTTATGACGCAGTAGAGACAGGACTGGACCGGTTGGAGGAAGAAGAAGCCTTGAGGGAAAGGCTGAAGCAATCTTCGCTATGCGATGCCCCAGAACCGGCAGGAAACCCTGCCAGTCACCCTCTGTGGCCGGAGGTCATTCATTCATGTTAAATTATTTATAACAACTGGAATTTGATTTTTAAATTTTCTCTCTCTCTCTCTCTCTCTCTCTCTCTCTCTCTCTCTCTCTCTCTCTCTCTCTCTCTCTCTCTCTCTCTCTCTCTCTCTCTCTCTCTCTCTCTCTCTCTCTCTCTCTCTCTCTCTCTCTCTCTCTCTCATCTATATATATATATATATATATATATATATATATATATATATATATAGTACTAGTAATATTTATTATTAATAAAATGTATGAATTTCTATAGTATATCTCTTAACAATCAGAGATAGCTGTCTTTTATGTTTCCTACTGATGGCATTAAAAAACAGTTTAAATTCTAACTTTGTTCATTCATGAAAGAGTATTAGAAACAAGCCTGGAAAACAAAAACATTTTTAGGCATGCAACTTTTATATGGTGTAAGTGGCATCCACGCTGAAGCCTTATCTTCATTAGTTGTTTCGTCATGGAATGTATATACATATATATATCTATATACTTAATAAATTATATAACTATGTTGGTGCCAATAATATTTATGTTTTGTTTGCACGGTAACAAAATGTATGAATTTACATAGTATATCATATTAATCTCATATACTATATCAGACAGCCATCCTTTATGTTTTCTACTCAAGTTTAAATTCTAACTTTATTTATGAAAGTGTATTACAACAAGCCCGTACGGGTTTTGAATAATTGATGATATGAATAAAAAATTTTTTTCAAACAGATCGAAAGAGTGACTAAAGAACAAGTTCATTATGCCAGCATCGGAGTAGGCGAGGGGGCTTGGCAATTGTTTGCCGAAGAGGGCGATATGAAATTGTATCGGCGGGAAGAAGAATTGAATGGTGTTGTTATAGACCCCTTGAAGGCTTGCCACATTGTAAAACGTGTGACGGGAAGAGAAATATGCCACTATTTTTTTAGCCCACAATATAGACGCGATTGGGAAGGTGTGTACAATGTTTTTTTAATTACACCTGTATTATTAATTTTCACAATTTCATTACGCATCAGCTCAGTTTTAATTCAATTAATAGTAGTTTGGAATACCCGTTTCGCAGTCTGCGAGAGCTTGGAATACTTTAGTTTTTGCGGTCTTCTGTCTCCTTTCGTGAAATAGAAAGATGGTGAGCAGCCAAAACCGGTCTAGCAAAAGACCGGCGAGAGGAGGGAGAAGACTGTGAAAACTACAATATTTTCATTGTAATAGGGAAGTATAATTTCAAAGTAGGGAAGTATACTCAACTAAGAGGTAAATTATAAATTGAATTCCATTTAGTTTTTTCCCCCGTGTTTATATTTATTTCGAAAAAATGAAAACATTAAACTTTTTGGGACGTCAAATTTCATTTGTGAGGTATATTCTGTTTATTTTATAGTATTAATATTCATCAAATTATCGATATAAGTATTTAATTGAGCAATTTTAGATATTTGTTTTTGCAGCTACATTGGAGCAGATGACGGTCGTAGAAAAGATATCGGAGGATACTTTAGTTTTCTTGCAAATACATAAACGTATTTGGCCGACTGCACAAAGAGATGCATTGTTTTGGTCGCATCTCACACACATGACCGACCCAAATGATCATGATGCTCATGACATCTGGGCTGTTGTTAATCATTCAACACAACTGCCTCAGTACCCTGTGAGTATGATTAATTACTCTGTCCTCTATCCTAATTACCCAGCTCAAATTAAAATAGCATTTCCAAAGTTCCAAAATAGAGACTGGACTGTTATTTTCTATATTTTTGCTGGGCTGACCCTAATACAAAACATGATATAATAACATAATATGGTTTACAAGTAACAATGTTACATAGTAATCATAAAGCTCATAATCTGATAACTCCTTGCCCGATATAACAAAAAATACTAACACTAATTGTTGTATATCATACTATGTATAGTATATTTCATAGTAATCTGGGATAGCCAATATTTATCAGGGATAGGTAATGTTTTTAATCTCCAATAAAAACATTTCTGGATGCCATAAAGGAAACAAAATCCAAATTGCTTAAATTAATTAGAATGTTATACTTTTAATTACCACTTTCTCACATAACTTTGAATATTCGTTTTGACAACATAAACAAAAATAAGTTAGAATGTTATACTTTTAATTACCACTTTCTCACATAACTTTAAATATTCATTTTGACAACATAAACAAAAATAAGTTAAAGCGAAACTCAGATCACTTTTGCATGAAAGTTCTTTTAAGTAATCTCTTTCTTGTTCATTCACATGCAATATTTCTTCATTTTCCTTCTTCATGATTTTATTCCGTGTATCTCTAATCCATATTTTGTTGGCATGAATTGGCAGAAAATATTCATTTAAATTTTTTGTTAACCCCAGTAGGCATTGTTGAATTACTGCAGCAAGTGTGAAAGTGAATTTCAATGCATAGAAATTAGAATAATTAGCAGCTATAGACAAAAGCCAAGGACACACCAAATGTAATGGAATGAATAAAAGAAAATTATATAATATACATATACAAAGTTATTTATATATGAAATTATTGACCTGTTTTCAGACCAAAAGTAGCAAATGTGTCCGTGTTGCCTTAACAGTGTGCTTGTATTGCCAAACACTTATTACTCCACCTAAAGATGGAGCAAAAGTGACTCGAGATGATATAACGTGTAAAATCACATATTGTTCCGTTGGTAAGTAAAAAGTAATATTATTTTTAGCTTTAGTGTAATCTTTTTTTATTAATGTTTAAAGTGGAGTAAGATGCCTTATTTTTCTTTTATAATAATGTTAAATTTATATTTATGAATAAACCTCTTTTCTGTTTAATTTTGCATGTTTTGTTTTATTTTAAAAATAACATGTTAACTATTACTACAATGAAAACATTTCATGAACATGTCAAAAAGCCAAATAATAAAATGTAGGCATATTTTACATTATAACTTACAACTTACTGGAAATATTAGTTTTACTTATATCTACTATTCTATAATTCTCTAAATCAAATTATTATTGTTACAGTTTCTTCATTTCTTATTTTTAAAAACATTTGTTAATAAAAAATAAATAAAAAATTTAAATTTCAGTGAATCCTGGAGGTTGGGTACCTGCCTCTGCATTACGTGCAGTATATAAAAGAGAGTATCCTAAGTTCCTTAAGCGCTTCATTAACTACGTTCTTACACAAACAGCTGATAAGGAAATTTTGTTTTAAATATTCTACATTTAAAAAATGCCTTTGAACTAATAAATTTAGAAGAATTGTATCATTATATGACATAAATAAAATAATTATAGCGTTAAACTATGTACATAGTTCATACAATAATCCTGCAGTATAAAAAATAAAAGCGTGGAATGTATTATTAATATATTATTAAATATATTATTCCATCACATTCCTATTTTGATTTCAGTTAGATTTAAAATCTAAAAATCATTGTTTCTTATGTTTAATTCTTATTTTTTATATCCTCAACATTAATCTTTTCTTCTTGTTATTACCCTTAATCTCATTGCTGATGACACCATTTAATAAATATGTGAATTTACATTCCAGTTATTATCTGTTAGTATACTTATGGTCTCTTAGAGACTTTGAATAAGATTGTAATTTGGTATGTTTATCGCTTTCATTTATTTAAATGGTTAATACACACATTACGGGAAATTAATACTAGAGTTATAAACATATATAAATCATTGTTCTTAAGATGTCACAAATATTGTATATTCATTCTACAAGGCTTATTTTGTTTACAGATATCATATCACTTTTTACAAATATTATGACAATATTTATTATATTAATGCATATATAATGTATTTATGGTACCTATAATCAATAATCGTATGGACTTTGTTGGTAAGGATAATTAACATATAAATATATGGTTGGAAGAGATACTTACAAATATTTTCCTGAATGAACAATTAATTAATAGTATGTAATTAATATTTTATCATCCAGTTTTATATTTTACTATTTTCAATACTTGAAAATTTTAATTGAAAGTGCATTGAATTTCTTTTTATTCTTTTAACCAATATATATTTTGTTAATAAACGTAATACTTTTATATATGTGTGTGTATAAAACTATGAAAGTGTAACATTTTCACATCGTCTGCATTGGAGGAGTTTATGAATTATATATTTCTCTAGTTAACGTGTACACAAAAGTGGGAGAACCTCACGTGATAACTAACATATAGATGCTGAAAATAATAAAATGTTTTGTAAATTAAAAAAAATTAAAATAGCATAATTATTGATGTAGTTAACTTTATAACTTTTAGTTAACGTTTATATAGTCTACATTTCTTCTTCTTTTTTTATAAAGTAACAAATTTTTTAAATATTTAATTAAATTAATAGAACAAACGTAATTTCATTCATTATTATTTGTATTTTTTATATTGCAGGCATTTCATTCATTTAATATTTTTATATACAGATATTGTTTTTAATCTTTTATTTTATAACACGAATTCTATGCCATGTTTCCATTATTCTTAAAAATAAGTTCTTGCATAAACTAATATTTAACTTTTCATTACTGTGCATTTTTATATTTATTTATCTTGAACATTTCTATAACAACAATAATTAAAATTATAACAAAAGAAATGAAGTCATCAAAATTTCTGATTTTATTAATTTAACTTTTTAATTGTCATTCAGAACTGAATACATTAGTGCCAATTTTGAATATGGTAACATAGATCTATAATACTTATAGGCAATTGAGCTTAATACATATTTTTGTTCCACAGTTCACTTCTTGTTATGTTTATTTTCAACTTATAGCTGGTTTAGTTTTCATTTAGGCTTTACAATTATATTTACTTATTGACTGGCAAAGCATTTTATTCCTTTGATTTTTAAGTTTTAAGCCTTATTAGAATACAGGATGTGTGTGATATGAAATATATTTGTAGGTTAATTCAAGTAATCAAGTTCTGCTTGATATATCCAGCACTAATGTAATTATGGTGCAAGTTTTCAGTAATTGTTATATATTTATTTGTTAGTTATATAGTTACAAATTATATAATTGTGTCAGCTTATTGTTTATCTGTACATGTGAAATGTACATATTGTAAATATTTATGGCCATTCTTGTTTTACTTTAGGAGTATATAAGATGGTTATTATTGACTGTAATAGATGACTAATAGAATTTTTACAGTCTAGTCATTTATTATGTTAAATCCTTTTCTTTACAAATATAAAAATCAATATATTGCCTATATTAGACCTGTAAAGGAATTCAACATTCAGATTATATTTTTATATTTTAGAGGTGAGAATAGCCTGTTGTTTTGTAATTCGGACAATTTGTTATGTTACCAGAATTACAGAATATATATATATATATATATATATATATATATATATATATACATACATACATACATACATACAATATTAGACTAAAAATATATAAGTGTGGGTGGGTGGATTGGTGAATCAGTGGATGACCTTGCACTTGTTATCCAAAGTAGACTCATAATTTTCTAGGGTGGTAGGAATTTTATTATTCAGAGGCTCAATAGAATTAGTAGTGTTTACATATTTGAAAATCTTATGGTTTAAAAAAATACATAAATAACAGCTTACATAATTTCAGTTTTATATGAAATGTTTACATTTTCATTCTAGAAATCTTGAGTCTATATGACACTCATATGCATAATATTAGTACTTTATATAATGTGTGAGGGTATATGGCCTAATATTTTTGTAAAAGAAATAGTACCATAAATTTAAAATTGTTTTATCATTCAGATTGTATTTCATATTAACTGTTATTATAGTTGGAAGAATGTGATTACTTTTATTAATTTTAGGATCTAAATAAAATTTCATGTTGTTTTATTCCAGTGTATAATTCACTTAAAGCTTTGTTGGTACAAGTTATTACATTATTTCTCATTTAAATTATTATTACTGAGATTTGGTGCTCTTCTTTTCTAAGGTTAATTTCTGTAGTTTTACACATTTAAAACGTCTCTAATATTCATATAATATTTATATATTATTGTCATAAAATATTCAGTTTCTTAATGCCACAGATGTTTGGTTGGATTTTAATAAATAGATATTTAACTTCTCAATTTTATTCCCTTCTCTACCAAGAAAATTATCTGTTTATCATTCAACTTACTATAGAAGTGTAATATAGTTTCATTAAACTAAATGAACATCAAACTATTTGGAACTAGGACATTGCTATTCTGAATATAGGTTATGAGCACAGGCAAATGATCAAATTAGGATTATTAAAATCCCTTTTAGTTTGTCCTCAATATTAAGAGTTGATATTTCAAACTTTTATGGTATTCTTTACAGACATCAGTGATCATGACGAGTCAGTGATTATGACGATGTAATTACTAAGGTTGCAGGGTTAACCTCGCTGGCACACTTTAACTTGTATACATGTAATTATAAGCCAAATTGATATTATTATATGTCAAATTATAAGCCAAATCAAATTCAAATTGATGTGACTGTATTAATTTTTTTATTTATCGATCACAATAGTTCGATGATCGTAGAGTTCGCACCAATAGTTTCTATAATGAAACGTGGACATTGAGTCCATTTACCCTAAAGCCTACATTTTCTAGTCTCAAGAAAAGAGAAGAGGGGTTCCATAATTACAGACAAGTATTCGTGTCAATTAAAATAAATTTCCATTTGGTCTCTGTCGCTTAGTTACATTAATTTTCAATCATATATTCTGAGGGAATGTTAGATTAAATTTTATTTTGTACTATAATAATTTTACATTTCATAAATGTATATATTAATGTTAAAGATAATGAATTCGGTATTTTGTACTACTCTACGAAAACTGGTTTTATTCAGTTTAGTTTGTACGTACAGTTAGAAGGCCAACGTATAAGTATATTTAGATGCACTAGATATAAAATATTTTGTAAGAAAAACTTCGAACTTATTAGCTCTTACTAGCTTCTTACTTACTGCTTGTTATTCATGATTTGAATAAATGTAGAAGAGAACGGAGAAATAAGCCTTAAGCCGTCTGAAATTTAAAAACATAACGGTATGATGTTTACAATTGTAGACAAGAATAAATATTTGGATTTCTCATGATATTACAGTATGACTGCAACCTCATTGTTATTTTGTTTAATTCCAGTTAGGTTGGCCACTATGAAATGAACCTCTCGGCCGTTTACCCTGACTGTACATTTAGTAGTCGCTGTAATTTGAACTCATTTATTTCACCTTCCACAAACTGACAATGGCAAAAAATCCTGGCAAAACTTTGGAGGACAAGTCGATATGGGAGGATACCGATGTAAGTACTCTGGTAAATAAGTTCGGGCTCGACACCGGGGCCGCGACATTTGAATGTTTGTCCTTTTCATGTTTTGCTTTGCCCAATATTTACTAAATCCAGAAGTCACTGCCGCTCTAAACAGTCTCGTTTTATCTTTTTTCCCCATCGGAAGGAGCAAATCGGCGATGATATCTTGAGAATGTCCAGCGAAGAAATTGTCAGCAGAGTCAGACTTCTCGATAATGAAATAAAAATAATGAAAAGCGAAGTGATGCGAGTTTCACACGAACTGCAGGCTCAAACGGACAAGATAAAGGAGAACACAGAAAAAATTAAAGTTAATAAAACGTTACCTTACCTGGTTTCAAATGTAATAGAAGTAAGTAGTACCATATTCTATATTGTATACGCTGACATACTTTAATTTCTTATCAGGAACAGCATTATTAGTAATATACATGAGAAATATTGAAACAAGATATTTTATTAACATCTGAGTTTAGATTAACTGAAGTTATCCTTTGAACCTGTAATTATCGTTTGATTTTTTTTGGCTCAGTATATTTTTAGCGTTAGGATATCATTTTCCCCTTAATTGCAGTTACTTGATGTCGACCCGGAAGAAACAGAAGAAGACGGTGCCGTTGTGGACTTGGATGCAAGAAGAAAAGGAAAATGTGCAGTTATTAAAACATCCACGCGCCAGGTATTTTATTAAATGTATTTATTAGACCAATTTAATTGATTGTTTATCGGCTAGAGCTATCTTCAGCACCACCTAAAAGGTGACTAACAACTAATAATTATCAGTTGTGTATTATTAATTATTTTATCAGTGCTATATAAAAAAATACAAATAATAATAGTAGTCAATGTATGGTGCCACCTAACTTTAACCCCTTGGATCAGTTGTACATCCCGCATTATTTTATATGACAATATATATTGATTGCAATATGACAGATATGTAATATTGAATGGAGAACATATATCAATATATGAAAGGGTTTGATAGTGAGCTTAGGCGATATCAGTAATGGGACTGTACATTGGGATTTAGCCGAATAGTTAATTATTGACTAATATTCGTTAGAATATTAATTACAGAAAGGAATACTTTAATGATTAATCAGACAATTTTTAATCGAGTGACAGATTAAGTTACCAACTACTTATTAAAATAATTTTAATATTTTAAATTTCATATCACGAACAAAATGCAGAATAAAAATACCACAATTATTATTTAATAATTAATTAATATTATTTCAATTAATTCCATATTTTGGCCATTAATTTTTTTTTTCATTTCTCCATAAAGCACTAAAATTCCCCCACCTTTTACGGCTGACTTTAACACACTAAGTCTATAACCTTTTTCCCCACCAGTGGAATACCTGTTCCATATTTATTATTATTATATACCCGTATTAATTTTAATTTATTAACGTTATTTTACTGCAGACATATTTTTTGCCTTTAATTGGTCTTGTCAATCCTGGAAAATTAAAACCTGGCATTTTAGTCTGTGTTAATAAGGCTTCGTATTTATATTGTATTTTATTTATTTTGTTCTAACTCTTAATTTCTTCTTCACCTTTTGTGTTTCACTTTCCACCAAGTTTTTTGACTTTCTTTTTCATTGGAAAACCTATTCCCTGTTTATTATATTATTATGTACGCAGATTAATTTTAAAATTTAAATTTATTAACGTTTTTTTTTAGACATACTTTTTGCCTGTAATTGGTCTCGTCGATCCTGAAAAATTAAAACCCGGTGATTTGGTCGGCGTCAATAAAGATTCGTATTTAATTCTCGAAACGCTGCCAGCCGAATACGATGCTCGTGTCAAGGCAATGGAAGTCGATGAGAGACCTACGGAACAGTATTCGGACATCGGAGGGTTGGATAAACAAATTCAAGAGGTGCATTTTAAATTTGATCAGTATTATTTTCGAGAATATAAATTTGCGGTGTCAATATTTTGACTGAAAAACAGAGCTTGGCAGTTTGAATCCGTCCATATCACAAAGCACATTTCTCCCAAGAAAAACTAAATTAAATTGTATGCTTTTAAAATATTGATTGCAGGCAACTCATTTTGTTGTTGCTATTGCGGTATCGATTAAATTAAAAAATATATTGTTTCAGCTGATAGAAGCCGTAGTTCTACCGATGACGCATAAAGAAAAATTTGAAAACTTAGGCATCCAACCTCCGAAAGGAGTACTATTGTACGGCCCTCCAGGCACTGGTACGTTTTGATTCTTCGCTTTATCAAATTTCGTGTACTAAATAGTTCTTTTGTGCCTCAGTAGGTGTCTATAAAAGTGGGTAATTTTTATCGATTGATCCAAAGGTAAGTATTTTAAGTATTCAATTTTCTATAATACAATAAACATCATACCATCTCACCTGAAAAAGAAATTCACCGGTATGGCAACTTTATTGGATTCTTTCTGTGGTGTTCTCATTCTGCCAGTGTTCCCAATTTATACAGAATTTGATTTTTTCTTTGACCATTGCCACTACTAAAAAAACGTTCCAATTTTAATACTTATTAAAAACTACTTTTGCGGATGTATAATTCTTCAACAACGCTTATCTGGCTTGGCAGTTCTGCCAGTTGAACAAGATTGAGCAATGAAAGTTAACAAAAGAAATTATTGTTTCAGGGAGACAACAGAAAGATAAAAGTTAATTTTGGTTGGTAAGGTATTAATAAAAATGAATATTATTTTAATCCTTAATTCGCGGGGTCCTTTTTGTTATAGCTATATCAGGCCCCTTATATAACTCTTGCTAAAACGCTACGGGTAGATATTTTTTTTATTTTTCATTCCTTCTGTTCTAATCCGAGTTTGAGTATAAATAACAGAAATATAGGATCGAAACTTTGTTTACAAGGTAGTTTGAGTCTCCCGAATAAAACAGATTATTTTTAAAGATAATACCAGGAATATGTAGATGTATATATTTGATTAAATATATACATATTAAATATATGAGATGTGATTACATCGCATTAAATAAAAGTATAGTGTTTTATTGAAAAGGGGATTGGGACAACTAGCATTTTGAGTTTTGCACAGCCTGCATGTTGAGGTGGACCTTGAAAACTACTTTCTCTTAAAATGTGAATTTTGATTACAAAATGTAGGTACAATTATGTATACTGTTTTAGGTAAGACTTTGTTGGCGCGGGCGTGCGCTGCGCAAACGAAATCAACGTTTTTGAAGTTGGCCGGCCCACAACTGGTCCAGATGTTCATTGGGGATGGCGCGAAACTGGTGAGAGATGCATTCGCTCTTGCTAAAGAGAAAGCACCGGCTATTATATTCATAGACGAGCTGGACGCTATCGGTACAAAAAGATTTGATTCGGAAAAAGCAGGTGATCGAGAAGTTCAGAGGACCATGCTCGAATTGTTGAACCAATTGGACGGCTTTAGTTCAACGGCCGACATAAAGGTATAGAAAATCACAATACGCTTCCACCTAACCTTAATCCCCCCCCAACTTAATAACTTGTGTCGATGCTCCGTTTCGAGTACTCCATTCTTTATGCCTTGAAAATGTAGAACTTGTCGATGTAGGTAATCGCTGCGACGAACAGGGTAGACATCTTGGATCCGGCACTCCTCAGGTCAGGAAGACTCGACAGGAAAATTGAATTCCCGCACCCGAATGAAGATGCGAGAGCCAGGATTATGCAAATTCATTCTAGAAAGATGAACATAAGTGTCGATGTAAATTTTGAAGAGTTAGCCAGGTCGACAGATGATTTTAATGGAGCTCAGTGCAAGGCTGTGTGTGTTGAAGCTGTAAGTATAATTGCATACTTACATACAGTATGATGGTGTGTAGAGGAAGTAGTAATGATTGCATTATTTTTTACTTAAAAAGTACAAATTAATAAATAATATCTGTAATTAGTGTAATTTCTAATTATTACTAATAAAATATGTAAAGTACTGTTTGAGACAAAGAAGGTGCATGAAAAGAAAAGAGCTACATCCGTTCTGGACAAGGACTAGGGTATCATACATTGTTTCTTTCATACTCTAAGCTTTTTAAATACTCGTACATGTTAATGAAATATAATGGATCTAATTCTATTATCAGTACAAAATACAATACTAAATCATAAAATACCATTGAATGCATTCAATCTTTACCCCATTTAGTATCATTTGATGACATTCATCTATTTTATACTATGTGGTTATCGAAACACACTAATCTTGGTTAAGTTTGATTTCTGTTTGTTAATCGTCTGCTGAACAAGCACATAACAGATCACAAGATATCTCCATGTGCTATATAAAAGAAGAAAAAGAAACAACCAGTTAACCAATTAAAGTTAATCATAATTGTAAGTTAAAACTGTACGAAACTCCTTCATTCTGTCTATATTAATGGTTATAATGATCTTTTTTCTAGGGCATGATTGCATTAAGAAGAAGTGCTGGAGTTGTCACCCATGAAGATTTTATGGATGCAATACTAGAAGTTCAGGCAAAGAAGAAAGCTAATCTTAATTATTATGCTTAACTATTACTAACTATAGTAACAATTACTAGCAAATGAAAAGAATATTAATTTTTTTCATTACTGTTTATACTAAACAATAAAGCATTACTTTAGTTTTCTTAATTATGCATGAAATTTTATGGATGTATGAAAAGGAATGGAACGATTCTCTCAATTAATTAATTAAGTGTCTTCGTGGATTTGTATTATTAAACGGTTAACTATTCTATTTGTAGTAATATACACCAATAAATCTACTTTGTAATGAATGATGTGTTTTTACTGCAACAAACAACTAGTGTTATTTGGAGATGACTTTCCCCTGTACAATTTTAATTTCTTATAAGGTATTTGTTTGGGAGTTCATGAGGGTTTGGATTGTCCTTGTGATCTTCTGTCCCCCAACTTGCCTATTTGATACTATCTTAAACTGGTTTTGGCTGTATATTGTAGGTATACTGTCTTCGTATATAGCACAAATATTGTAGGTGAATATCAGTTAATTATGAAGGAGAAACAAAATATTTTCTTCTAATAAAATACTCTTGTAGGACATAATAAGCTGTACTACATCTGGTTTAAGCAGATTTTATATGAAGTGCTTGTGGCCTCATTACAATTGTATATAAAATGCCCAGACTATTAATTCTGCTGTTTAAAAATTAATTAAAATAGATTGTAAATAAAATTACTGCCCTAATTACCTAAAAAGTACTTCAATATGATGTACAATTTTACACAGAAGATACTTAATACCTAAAACTATACAGAAATAATTCAGTGTTGTGGAGATGCATAACAATTTAATAAATGGGTGTATATAGAAGAAATAAAATTAGTCTTGTCACAAAGGAAGTGATTTATTTAAATAATAAGATACCAATTATGGAAATAAAATACTTTAGCAGGTTAAATAATTTACATTATCATGGAATATATTAAAATTTGTAATGTGTTATTATATACATTAACTATTGAGTACAGTTTCCTTATACACAAACACATTACAAATATTTTGTTATAATACACAATTGGCAGCCATGTTTTCCTGAATATTAAAGGTTAAACTTGTGTAAAGAGGCACTCATGTAATGTTATATGTACATATCACTAGGTAATTTTAAATACATAAACGATTAAACAGAAACTACAATCAAATTATCAAATTCCCTGAAATTTTTTGATATTACTAATAACATCTAAAGCTTAAATATAAAAAAAGCGCAGTATATCAAACAATTTACATTTAAAAAATGAATTATCATTGTCATATTAATTTATACTTTGTTAAGAACTAAGTTCACAGCTGAAAAATGGACAAATTTAAACCCCCATTAATTATACATGACATAATAAGTTCAATCAAAAATATTTATCACAAACTGAAATTTCTTCATGCACAATTAATTTATCAAACCACCATGCAACTGACTTGATAATAAAGTGCTTAATGATAATGATGATTACAATACCATGTATGGATACAAAATAAATTAACTTTGAAAATCTCAATAGAATAGAAATTGCATTTGAGTTATGATTTTATATATTCACAATTTTCTCAGGATTCTTGAATGTTAATATGTAACAATACTACAGAGAATAGTATTTTTCCTGGACATTTTTCTGAAGTAATAGCCAACTAATAACAGACAACAAATCTGGAATGCTTTGCACAAAAATTCCAATAATAAAAAATAATTGTACAATAACACAGATTGATCATGATACTAGAAAACACAATATTCAAATGTGCCAAAGAATAAAAGGTTTCAAAAGAAAAAATGATTATTTTGTAACTGGAAGTTCTCAAGCAAAGTAAAACCCTCAACAAATGTAATTTTGAACAGGAATATTATAACATTTTAGTCCTGGGAATAATAATAATTACGAGGATATAATAACACTTAAAAAAATGTTTCTAAAATACTATTTTATAACAGATTATAAATAAACAATACATCAGAACTAACAATTATGTATGTTAAAAATTAAATTAGTCACAATTTTCCTTAATAATCATGAAAATATCGTTGATTTATATGGAAAACAACGAGTATTTTAAAAATATATTATTACAGTAAGTTCAATATGGATGATAATGCACTAGCACATTATGAACTGAACTTCATACTATTAAGACATTTTGATTTATTAAATGGGAAATATACCTAATTGAAAATACAAACCAACAAATAATAGTGTTAAAGAAATGGCCAAATTTCTAACTTGCTTCAAAATGCACAATACCCGAAAGTTTCTCAACTTTAGTAGGTAACAATGGAACCCTGCAACAAGCACTGCCAATATACACAATAGCACACCTGTGTGCTCCAAATTTTATATTACAATGACATTTTACAAAATTCAATTTACACGAGTCACCTTTACTCAAGGACATAAATTCTAACTTATCTTGGCACATGTTACATGTCCATAATTTCCCAATTATTAATCATACTGTGTAACAGAACAGTATAGACAAACAAATATA
Organism: Lethocerus indicus; assembly: GCA_019843655.1. Taxonomy (NCBI): domain Eukaryota; kingdom Metazoa; phylum Arthropoda; class Insecta; order Hemiptera; family Belostomatidae; genus Lethocerus; species Lethocerus indicus. The sequence continues at coordinate 36,162,740 of JACDQD010000001.1, forward strand.
TAAATTAACACTATTGCCGCTTTGTGTAACAAGTCAAATTACAAATTACAGCAATGCGGATACAAAAAAAAAATACAAATACATTATGTTACTGACTGTTCAAACTACAAAAATCTTAAATATATTTACAAGTAGTTACATTAAAATAAAATACATAACAATTAAAAATAATGGTTTTTAAAGAGAATCTGTACAAAATACAGATTTATGCTGAAATTACTCGCGAATAATAAGAATGATGAAAAAAAAATTGAAAATCCAGACAGATTTGCTTTCATTATAAACAAGGTAATTAATTTGTTATCTGTATCACAAGCAAAATAATATATTACTACATAAATATTGCTTGTTTATCGCATCACATAAGATACACCATTTGTACTGGATGAACAATTAATCTTTACAGAAAGGGAATAGTTAATTTAAATGCATCATTCAACACAGTTAGGATAATATAATAATATATTTATTGCCATTTTCTCAAATAAAGAATAAAAATATTAAAGGAAAAAGATCACAGTAAAGTTAATAATAATCGTACTATTTGCCAAAAATAAATCATCCCAGAAAAATGTTTACATTTTTTTTTAATAGCCAACAAAGTAAAACCATTTAACCTGACTTAAGATATGTTAAACATCCAGAAATACTAAATGTCAATGAGCAATGCCTCTTTGGCTTATAGTAATTTTCACTTATTGTAACCGCGGTACATTAGGCAGGGGTGTTGCCAATCATCGCTAGACAATATGTGGCTATGATACAATCACTCATACTCATTTAATAGTGAATGCTTATTTTTTTACCCTAATCGCATACTCAACTATGAAAAGAAACTGTTCGATAATTTGATAATAACATTTTCAAAGATTAAGGCTGTTGATGGTCTGAAAGTTATGAAAAAACCATATCCCATTCCTTCCTATGCCTCTATAGCCCCCCAGATACAAATAAAAATAAATTCAAATATATATATATATATATATATATATATATATATATATATATATATATGAACTCTCACATTTAAAAAACATCAATATTTCAATACAACACAATATCAATAAAATGTCAATTTAAACATTTCCCTTCACTTCCATACAGCAACAACCCTACAAAATGAGTATTAAATATTGAAGCAATGTCTAGGCAACATTGCAGATCAGTGAAAAAGAAGATAAAAAGAAAATAATAGTCCATTAATGGTATCGATATTTCTTAAATGCTGAAAAAACCTCGATATTAACAATAGTAATATAATAATAATAATAATCATAATAAAAACTGTCTCTCAAGGAAATTTATTAATTATGACCAAGTACAGAAATTAAAAAATAACCCAAAAAATAAATAAACAGTATATTAGGAATTATGCATGTTTCATTTATGACCATTATGGTAATGAATCGAATATATTATTCAGAACATAAGTAATAAAATGAAATTAAACAGCAATTTGGTAGCAATTGTATCTAATAATGTTAGCTAAATTTAAGGAGTAAGTGATTACTATATGTCTATGATTCATATTTGAGATTTCATTTAAGTTCAATAACATTACTATATAAAAATATAACTGGTATATAAAAATGTACTCTTGCAAATGATCCATCCACATCTATACATGCATTCGCCAAAAACTGGCAAATGTGCGTACAAATGCGCCAATTCTAATAATGCAATTAGAATGTTTAAAGAGCTTATTCAGGATAATATGTACAAGCGCTAAAGGAGTTTCTCAGTGACCGAACTGTTAGTCGCCGAGCTAACCGTTGATGGGTTGAGGTCTTCGCCCCACAGTAACTGTCAGTTAATTAACTCAACAGAAACAAAGTTTTTGAGACGCTCCAAATATTGCGCGTAAAGCTCAACGTCATTATGTCCCGCTCCCTAAAACCATACAAACAGTATGTATTAAACATTCATTTTTAAGGATTACATTTAATATGAAAACAGATTACAAATAATTTGATTATATCGAACAATTAGTTCAGACAATAAACACTAGAAATTTTAATTACAAAGCTCGGTTGAGCTAAGCTCAACATACGCTCTATTTCTATAACACAGTCAATATGAGAACAGATTACAAAACAATCTGAGTATATTGATCAATTAGTTCAAAAAATAAACAATTATGGAAAATTTTAATTACAAAGCTCAATGTATTCTTATATTTCTGTACATCAGAATGTGCAGTTCATTGAATGCTTTAATCGCTTAGTTAAAGATTTTTTATAAGTCAGCATTAAATAAATTAAATATTTTAATATAAATTAATGCTTAGATATAAAAGGCACCTTTATCAACTAAGAAACATTTACAATTTTCTTTATCTAAATTAAGGTAACTTAATATACCTATTAAATAGAATTAAAATATTGTAGAAAAACATTTTTAGTAACTTCTAATAATAAATTAAGCAAGCTTATATACATTATTTTCTTTATAAATTTCCTAATTTAAAAATTCTATATTTGAAAGAAACTTGATACTAAAATATAGACTCTGAAAACAATTTTCTGTACTTTAATTAACAACTTAAGCTTGCACTTCCTCCTGAAAATTTAATATCAAAGACCAAATAAAAAACAAATAGACAAATACAAATACGGAAACACAAAATACCAAGAAACTTAATTCTAAAATTTGTTACACACAAAAGTTTTGAATGAAATAAATTTGTTTGCCAATTTTATTGGCAATCGAAGGAATGCATAAAATCCTGTTGCACAAATCAAACATAAAAACATCTGATTACAAGGGATCGTACAAGTTAGATAACATATCTCCATAGGTCAAGGCTAGGAATTTGCTATAACCATTATTTTGAATTCAATAACACATTTATCAAACTTAAACTTTGCACCATGTTCGATTAATATTAATAAACATAAATTATGTAATTTGTGCATACATACATGTGTTGTGTGCACAGAAGATAACAGGATGCGAACTGTAATGCTTTTAACAAAATTAAATATTCCGTAAGAAATTTACCTCAACCCAAAGAGGGTCAACGGCACGAGGACATCTCTCATAAATGGCAACTCCGTGCGAAAAGTCTATCACTTCGTCTTCAGTTCCATGTATAACTAACACTGGTGAGGTCACTTTTGGTACTTTATCAATGCTGGAACAATATCGTCAGAATTTAAGCAACAGATAAAACAGTTCAGAAGAATGACTAATTTGACTAACTAATTGAAGGCAAATTTGTACTCACTACAAGAATTAACAATTTTTGTTATATTTAATTCATATAAATAAAACTTCATTCTTCTCATAATAATAAAGATCATATTTTGTTCGTGTGTGTATGTGTATGCACTTATATATATATATATATATATATATATATATATATATATATATATATATATAAAATATAGGAAGAGAGAAAAGAGGGGAGAGGGAGAGAGAGAAAATTTTAAAATATCACAAATGTTTAAATATACTTCCTTTTAGGGCCTTTCTTTTAGGATAAATTTGTACTCACTACAAGAATTAGCAATTTTTGTTATATTTAAATAACATAGTAATAAAATTTCAATCCTCTCATAATAATAAATATTATATTTATTAGAGAGAGGGTGAAAGTGAGATTTTAATATATCGCAAATGTTTAAATAAACCATTTAGAGCCTGTTAGAGACATAGGAGAAAATTATAAATTACCTAGGGAAGGCGTCAAAAAACCATGTACGCTTAGTGTTTGGGAAGGCCACTCTCATTCCTGACATCAGTGGTGAGTGGAGTACAACAGCTCCGACCTCATAACGAGAAGCTAGATCGACTGTAGGCACAGTTCCAATACTTTGACCATACAATATAATGTTTTCGGGGCTTATCCCGTACCTTGTCCTTAACATATGCCACGCACTGTCGATATCTGCGTACAGGTTCTTTTCGGAAGGTTTCCCCGTACTCACACCGTAACCGGAATAATCATAACTAAAAATATTACAGTTTATCCGTGTCCCGAGTCCGAGGTAGAAACTGCTCATCTGGCCTAAGTCTACCGCGTTTCCGTGGGAAAACAATATGGTAAATCTAGCGTTTGCACTACATCTCACAAAGAGGCAGGCTATCCTGTTGCCTCTTGAAGTCCTGGCGAAAAAACCTTCGATATTTTCTTTTTCCCGTTCCGAATACTGCCATTCGGCCTTTTCCGTCAGGCTTATCTGGCATTTGGAAGCAGTTTCGTCAGTAAAACTGTAGGTGGGCTCGGGAGGAAGGAACGCCAATTTAGCAGCAATCCTCGACGGGCACGGAGGACAACAGAAAAGGCAGCAGAATTCACTAAATGTTAACCCGTTCATTCTAAAACCCGGTCAATTGCGGAGGTCACACATCAAGTAAAATTTCGCACGAACCGATAGTAAATTTGATCGAACTCAAAAAAAATAACAAAATATATCACCAACTAAACAGACAGTATACCTTTCCGACGTACTGTCACAACAACATTAAACATTTGGCTAGCAAAAGACTAAAACAATGTTGCCAACATAAGTTTAAAAAATGGATAACATATTTTTAACCATTAATTAACTATTAAAGATTTAACTTTAAGTAGATATAAATTTATTATTAAAAAAATGCAATATCATTATTCTTAACGTCGTACATATCGTTGAATTGATATAAATTTATAACTACTATCTTTACTAGTGGGATACCGAGTTGCACTTTTATTCGCTATACCTATCGGTAAAAAATTATCTAATTAAAATGCTCCGATTCTTACTATTTATTAAATGTAAAATTAAAGAAAAGAACGAAATTGTATATCGGAAAGTTATAACTCTGTGTAGTTTGGAAGCGTCCGCAAATAGTAACGTTCCACACGGACGCTAAAAGTACTGGTTGCAAGTTGTTAAAACGTTTCGTAACATGAAATAAAACAAAATTTCACAGATTTAGATCAAAGTTCTTATTCCTGCAGATTTATATTCGTTTTAAACGAATGTTTATTTTGTACAAAATAATAACAAAATAATATTTATCCAAATAATTTAATTCTTTGTTAGATAAGAGAAATTATTTTTATACAGATACTATGAAATAAACAACTTTCTTAAATTAATTTACTTCTAAATTTATCTTAAAAAAAGTTTATAGTTTTAGTAATTACTCTGCATTTCTCACCTTTTCTCGATGCATAAAACACAGAGTGTTTCCTGATATTTGTAATGTTCGCACCTATTCTAGCATTAAAAATATTTTTTATACCAAGCCCCAAAACCCACAGTCAATTTCCCTCAGTTCATCTATGAGAAATAATTATTGTCTTTAATGATATAAAAATAAATTCCTGGCAAAATAATAATTTGGCTAATGGTAGCAAGGTTATTAAAGTAATTATTAAACATTAATCAATATTATGATTAAAAATTATACATGTGATAGATGCACTTGCCAAGTATGTAAAAGGAAAATAAAACATAAGGTGACAATATCCAGATTCATTTGTAAAAGAAAATTATATCTTTAATCCTGACTTTTATTATTTTCCTTCAATATAGTTTATTATTTAATTTACTCTCTTAGATAAGAGGATTAAAAAACTGAATGGTACTTGAATTATCATACTGGTAAATAAGGATTTCTGTCTGACTCACCCAATTGAACCACACTCAATTCACCTGTTAAAAGATTAATTTTCTAAATTTAAGGCATACCTATGTTTAATTTATCCTTTTTTAAATAATTGGCATATTGAACCAAATATTTATATACTTTTAAAAAGTTGCTAAATAATAATTTTCATGAAATATTAGCGTCCTATAGTTACACAAATTACATAACAATAAATAAAAAACATCCAGGGATAAAAAATAGAATATAACTCTGTATATACACATAAATATATACACATATATATCACAAACTTTCCATAATTAATAAACATATACAAATAATGTATGGTTAGGTTCCTTTATATTAATAAAATTTACATTAATAAACTCTGTACCTTCAATAAAAATATAAACATCTTACGAGATTTTTTGGTAGTTAATTAGTTATTAATAGTGAGGTATATAATCAAATTTGCAACAAGCATTTACCCACATAAGTACCAAATCTTGCTTATCTATAACACTTAAAATCATATTGTACACTGATAAACAATTCAATAATTATATAACTACAAAATATCAATGCTAAAAGATCAAATAGAATATTTTAACACATACAGTTTACACAATTTCACACATTGGAATCAAAAACTAAGAAATGTCCCACATTGATTCAGTGCTCTCATTGTGGAAACATTTTGAAAATAGTGTTTAAAAATAAATCCTATTTTGAAAAACATATCGCAAAACCAAAAAATCTCCACATTAATGTAAATTCCTAATTACTTATATTTAAAAATTAATTCACGCATTGCCTAGTAGGGATGTTCAATATTAATCCTAGAAACGAGCTGCGCTATTTTATGTGTTTCGTTTATCACTGTTATAATAATGAAAAAATAAATAATAGAAGAAAAAAGTACGAATTAAAAAAAATAAGTCATCGTTATATTAAGTGTGCATAAAATAGAACCAGATTTAATTGATAATATGCATCGTTGGAATAAGGCAGGGGCCAGCAAACTTTAGAGGATAAAGAGCCATAATTTTGTTTTAATACATAAGTTTTTTTAGCATCATAGCACTGCTACGAGTAGTGTAATGGATAGTAGTAAATATCCATAAAGATATAACAATAAGTACGGATTTAAATTAATGAGAATGATGATTTTTTTTTTAGCATCTTTTAATGAGTGCATATATTTCCAGGTGTGAGTTTTATTTTAGTCATTGGTATTACCAATATGCTGCATAAAAATGTGTGAAAATAAAATGAAATTTTGCATGAATACATGAATATTTTCTAAATTTTATTCCTTATCAACTTAATTTGAAGGGCCACACAAATATCATCTACGAGCCGTGTATTGCCGACCCCTGGAATAAGGCAACAGAATTTGAAATATTATAAATCACTGTTGGTCAATGTTGTCTTGAATCGGACTTGGCGAAGTTACACTTCTTAAATGTCGGCGCCCTTCCTTCTTTGACAAACCTCAGAGCTTGCAAAACTGCAACAGTATCCAACTCCTTTTGAGTTGACTGTTCATTATCCAAACATATTCTTGTATACCGGTTTCCAAATCTCTCCAAAACTTTCACCCTATAATCTACTATAGTTGCTACCGGGTTGCCAGTCAGTACAACGTAGTCGAGAAGCGGAAGTTCACAAACGTAAAGAATTTCGTCAATATCTTTAATCAAATTCGAGGCAAGATTGAAACCCTGAAGGGTGACCAGTTGTTCTAGTCCCTTCAGAGAGTTGATCTGATTTTGAGAGAGATCGATAAACTTAATACATTTTAACTGGAGATGCAAGTTGTCCAGTTGATTTATCCGGTTGCACGAAAGATAGAGACGTTGGAGTCTGCATAACGTATTAACGTTCTCTATTTCTTGAATTTCATTTGAATTCAGGTTCAATGCTTCAATAAAAGGCATTAGTGTCACGGCATCATCTGAAATGGTTATTAACCGTTATAAAAATATTTTATAAATTCCTTAACCTAAACTGGGGTATTGCGGTTTTGCCGTGATCTCGAATCAAAATAGTGAATTGCAATTACCGAGATGATGATTTTATGAAATGCAATTTTGTACAAATCAGCATTATTCTTAGAAATACATGTTTTAGGTTAAAAACCAACCTAGTTTAACTTCTTTTTGTTGTAACAAAATGTTACAACAATTATTCATTCTTTTTCTATTTCAGTACAATATTATACTTAATCAAAATGCAGTATATTTTAAAACTAATAAATGACCAGAATATTTGAAATGAAAAGCATAATAAACTTAAAAGGATTTCTGAAATATGTACACAACATATTCCATATGTTATTTTTAACCTCTAATAAATAATTTTGTGTTAAACAATTATACTTGATTAAAAATCGCATTCTCGCAGAACTCACCCAGTTTGTTAATGGTGTTATTGCTAAAATCCGCTTCGGTAAGATTCGTCCATACTTTGCCTTCCCCGGGTTTGCACTCTTTGTGCAATTCATCGCAGAGCAATATATCGATTATCGAAGTCGCACCGCAACCGACGACACTGAGTGTCCTCAGTGCGCCTCGAAGATCATTTGCTTTGCACAAATTCACCATGTTCAAATCATACAAAATTAAATTTTTCATAGACTTGAAGGCCGACAGTTCGAAAGGTAAGCAGTCGGTGTCTATGTTGCTGTCCTGATAATTGAAATCTCCTGTGACTGAAACGGTTTCTAATTGACTGCAAAATTCCAGTACGTTACTGAAGTCGTACTTAAGGCCGAATATTTCCAGAGGTGGGCAAGGTAGTTTAATCCGTTCACTTATCGCATGAACCTAGAAAAAAAAATCAAGAACAATATACATTTTATAAGAAAGAGAAAATTGTTATAACGTCACAATTGCTTAACATCAATTTAATTTGATTCTCATCGTTGTAGAAGCATCGGTCTAACAAATTGTTCAAAAAAGGAAATAAATAATTTGATAAAATCACAGTTAAAGCACCCAGTTACCTCACTTCAGCATCCAGTTTTGACCCATATTCCCAATCAATCCCCACCACCCAAATCCCTTACTACAAGCCATAACGGAAGCCATTCAAGTATTCATAAAAAATAACTAATGTTAATTATATTTTATATAACCTAACCTAATCAGGCCTGGGTTTGTAGACTGTGAATTGGCAGATAATTTGTAATTAATACCAAAAAGAATAAAAATTCTGTTGAGTCAAAAAACCATATTTAACCTACAGATTTTCTTGTATAACCTTCAGTTAACAAATAATGGTTACATAATGGAAACAATGATGATGGGCCAAACAAACCTGAAGGATATTGAATCCGTATTTTTTCGAGACGCACAGAATAGAACTGCCCCCATCAAAAAATATTTCGGACATGCTCTGGAGTAGGAACATAATGTCGTACTGTTCCAAATGAAGGAACAGAACTAGGGTTTTGGGCATGGTCTTCTGCAGGAAGGTGACGACGTGGGCGAGGTATTTTTCCAAAGCGGAACGCCTCTGTTCGACGAAATCCGGGTCCCTGTTGCCGATCACTTTCTTCGGAGGGAGGATATCCTTGGAGACACTGTGATCGGTGACGAGGGAACCGTGCAACTCGACGAAATCTTTGTAGCGGTGTCTGACCCTCCATACCACCGAGCCAACTCTGACCGAAATCTCGTAGACCGTCACACCCTGGACGTCGTTCGCCGACGGGATTTTTATGTCCCAGTCGTTGGGATGCAGCACGAAACAGGCCATTGTAGAAAGCTTTTTCAACGGCCGAAACCGGTCGGTCGCGTCCGAAATCGAACCTTCATTTACGCAACAACAGAATAAACGTACGACCGAACGCACCAACACATAGCTGACAGTTACCCCGGCAACCGATTTTTTGGGAGGCAGGTATTTTTTTTCGAGTTGAACCCGAAAGAAGAATAACGCCAAACGAGCAGGATTCCTTTACTTTCGTAAAACTCCGTTTCCGATAAGCCCCGCCTTCTCTTCTACTCTTACTCGGAGTTGATTATTTCTACCAATCGGCCTTTCCCATTTGCGATGGAATTTTTTGAAAATAAAATCGTTCTAAATACGTTAATTGAGTTAAAGTAACAGCTATTTTGAACCAAACCCCAAGTTCGAATAATAATTATTACAAAGATATTATTTACCGCGGTAAATTTTAGGTCATTCCCTTTACAAACTGAAAGGAGAGTAACATCTAATACGAAGGTTAAATCACGATTATATGTATTCTTTCTAGGTTTTCATTGAGGAAAAGAGATATAAACATTTATTCCGATGTAGGTTTGTCTCAAAAGTCCTTATTTAATACTTGAATTGGCCTCCGCCGCGACTATAAGAAACGCAAACTGATATTTTTTAGCTCGCCGTTTTTTCCGACGGCTTATTCTACGAAATAGTTGCCACAAAGAAGATAATGGAAACTGATCTTTACAAAACATCCCTTCAAATCGTTCAGAATTATACGTTTGAGCCCATAATCAATTTTGTTTTTTTTTTTGTTTATAGTGCAGCCAGTTACTCTATTGACTATTTTGCCATAATCAATTTAAATAGAAGGAACCGGCATGTGGCTAGTTTACAATCTCATTTCTGCTATTTATAACAGTAGTACTTTAATAAGGACAGCATGACAAAAAAACGGAATAATTAAGTTTCCAGTGTTAAAGCTGTCCATAATTACAAGAAAGAACTATTCTGTACATTTCCTAATATTAGGATACTGAAGTTGTAACTTATTTAGGCCCAAGAATATGGTCTAATGGTTTAAGTAATGGTCCTTAAAATGAATATGTCCCTTGGATTAATCCAGAGTAAGTTGGAGCTACTAGGCATAAAGGAAATTATGGGATACATTCTGACATTTAATGACTTAAACAACTGATGACATAGATAGCCCTTGGAGAAAGATGAAAGACACGTTTTATTCTTAAAAAGCGGAGCTATATAATTGTTAATTTTACTGTAAAATAAAAATTATATTGTAAGAATACAGTATTGATAACGATCATAAATAGAGGCTACACCAGCTACCGATAATAATTATTAAATAATAATTGAATTATATATTCAGCGTTGAAGAAATACCATTTAAATAATGCTATAATAACAAAATAGACCCTACAACATATTAATGTAAACTCAAATTACTTAAAAATTTAAAACATTTTTTGTTTTTGCATTTATTTATTTATAAATGAGGATAATTGAGTGTATGTAGGAAAAAAATAATAGTTTTCTCACAACATAAAATAAATACAACAAAAGATTATTTATTCCATCCACATAAGAATAATTTGTAAACTTATAACAAAATAAATACAATAATATATGTATATGTGAACACATGCTCATAAACAAAATAAAGCATTCCTATATTATTAATAAGTAAACATCTTACACCGATAAAACACTAACCCTTTTGGGACCACTACTTCACATTTTGATAAGTAATAATTTATTCTATAATAAGTTTTTATAATTAGTCAAGTAACCATAAGTGACAAACTTTTATTATAATAAAAAAATACTATAGTAAATAAATTAAAGATAAGACAGGTAATAAATGGAATAATACAACCAATATTGGTATCACTTCTTTTTAGAAGTCAGAAACAATTAATTCCAAAACAATAGACTTTGGAAATCGAGTAATCAAACTTTGAAAAATGTTGATGTAAGGAGAAGAAAAAGAATGTAACCAGACAGTCCTGAGCTATGCTTGTATGGCCAACTACTGAAATGGGTCCAAAGATGAAAAGTGGAAAAACTAAATATCGTATCCCTCTTGCAGCCAACAGATATGAGCCATAGAAAAGTGGAAAAACTAAACAAGAAAAGAAGGTAAAGTGCAATCTTGAAGAGAATTCTACAGGTCCTATCTTAAACTGACAAGAAAGTACATTTAAAATTCCTGTAAGAGGGGTTAAAATTCAACAATTTGAACAATTTCAGACAAACTATAATAGTCACAGAAAAATCAGCAGCAAACCTAATCAGTAGTTTTTTCGTCACCAGAATTAATAAATGACCAGTACTGAAGTGAGTAGGGAATTCATTACTTTATTATTAAATATAAAGAGCTTGCACATATCAGTAATATATTTCCGCGGTACATTAATATTGAAGTCATTCACACAGATTGTTTGTACCAAATAAAGACGAAGCCTTTGTATAGCACAGTCGATAACTTCCTAACAATTGTTAATACATGAAACATATGTATACCTCACATATACATTTAACTAAAGATATATATATATATATATTTCTCCACAACTAGTTCTAGAACTTATTTGCTCGATGTTGTCATTTAACACCTTGTTTCCAAATATAAAATGTAATAATTCAGGCTGATACTATAGATTAAAAATTTGGTCCAAATGTCCTTGATAAGAAGTATTCCAATAAATCGGACTATGCTACATGTAAAACAGTATTTGAGGATGTCAATGTAAAATCTACACACATTTAGTTATCTAGAATAATAATAACAGCAAGGAAAATAAGCATTAATATAAAATCATAGTGCACAGAATAACTATGGATTGGAATAAAGGGTAACTTTTTTTATGAATGTATAAGACTAGGTAGTATGAAGTCCCATAAGGGTTAATTTAAATGAGTGAATCATTAATTAAGTACACATGTACACAGTTGGTGAGTTAATAAATTAATAATAAGAATAAAAGAGTAATAAATAAAAAAAAAGGAAATGTGAAGGTTGCATATATATATATATATATACATATATATATATATATATATATATATATATATATATATATATATACACATACATACATACATACACACACACACACATACATACATATATAGACACCTGCACGCATACGCACGTAAAATGCAAAATGGGGAATGTAACAAATAGTAGTACTTAAAATGTATCAAATTCGAGAAACAATTTTAATGATACATGCCCAAGAGATGACAACACATACAGCTTTATGAAACTGCCCCAATTATCATTTAACTATTGAACTATATTTATTGATGCCCCCAGATTCCATTGTGCCTTTAAATTAAGCATGTGAAAGTTCATGGTTATATTTGTATAATTATGTGTGTACTTATGTATGTGAGTATATATATGTATATGTGTGTATATATATATATATATATATATATATATATATATATATATATATAACTTAAACAAGCACATAAATCTTTAATGAATTCCCACTTTTTTAAAAATTATTAGGTACTTAAGTACTTCTATTAGTCAGAAAAATTATTCTTTCCCAACAGGACATTATATAAGGCCCATTACCACATTTTAAAAAAAATGCCTTCATGTTCCCTATATGAGCCCTTTTAACTTAATTAAAGGCTAGACTTAACAATGCAATATCACAGAATTCTATTTAGGATTATTAGCATTTTTTAAAAGTATTATTTCTGCATGGATACAATGGAAACAAAAACAAATAATAGAAATAACAATAATATTTAGATGAAAATTTTTGCATGTAGTTATTAATTTTATTTAAATTAAATACCAACATTTAATTAAAGTTAAAAATAAAAAGAAATTACGAAGAAAGTGTTAATTGTGTAACACTTTGCATTTAACACTTATGTCTTAATTTTGTCAATATCACCTCAAATAAACCAGTTTTTTGAGTGCTGACAACCTGAAAATGTTCCCGACATTCCCAGTCGCCCTAGTATGTAGTAGAGACAGATTTAAATTTACCGTAAATTGGTAATACTGGAATATTATTAATACAAGTAAGACTATAGTTTCATTTTTTGAGACTTCTGTACTATAAGGCATTCAGAAATCATGAAACCTCAAATGTTTGGATTTACTGCAATATACTCATTTTTTTTTCTTTTAGCATTTTGGTACCGATCCTAACTGAAAATGCAAATCGATCAAAAATATACATAATGCGTGGAATGTACGTTTATGAAAATCTGCTACAACACGAATCTCCAATAGTTGTTGTCCGTCTATTTATATTCTGGGTGTTGATATCATATCGTGGAAGTTCTTTACACCTTGCTTGCTACAAACATACAGAAATAATTAATCGCAGATTTAATTAATAGGATTGTTTTTTAAGAGAAGCAGACAACACCCTGAAGGGCCTCAGAAGGAAAGGGAAAACCCTTCAAATGGAGAATGCCCAGGTGGTATCCGAACCCAATATTCCTGCCAACCGAGGTTCTTCCCACAATAAATATCATGCATTACCTTACCGAAAGCCAGTTTGCTCATTTATTATTTTACTAACTTAGTTCAAACTTAGTATATACTTTTGTAGTTAGTATTTCATATTCTTTAATGGCATTAAATAAAATAGAACTTGTAAAAACATAAATTTACCTCCATGAGCTCGGCGGCGATTTGCATAAAAAGCCTTTCTACATTGTCAGATTCTTTCGCTGAAGTTTCCAAATAATACATATTATGCCTCTGTGCAAAATCTTCACCTACATGTGTGGGAATTTCACGATCATCTCTATCAATTTTATTGCCTATAAACAATTTGAACATGTCAAAAAGATCGGAGGACATGGGTAAATACAAGAGTGGTTTGATAAATTTGGTAAAAAAATATTTTTAACGCAATTTTTATAACAAAATTATTCTTTTTTCAACATAATCTCCATTTAAATGGGTCCAGCAAATTTCTAATCTTCCATCCTATCCAAAATGCTTTTTTTTCAAAACTTATAAAATAACTATTCACCTTACAAATTTACCTTACTTATCATATCACCCTTGTAATTCATAACCAACATAAGTTTATTTATAAAATGGAAGACTAATTGATTGGATGACAATAATAGATTTTCAGTGATTTTTGTAGAGAAACCAAAGCCCAAATTTTTCAAGTTCAGCTCATCATAGCATTGTCACCCGCAGGGGATCTTCCGTTAATACACAAGCAACATAAAAATTTATCATTATTAAAAATCTATAGACATAATGATACAATGAGTATAATTTTAAATATAAGGTATAAACCATTAATACCAATACGCACCAACCAAAACTCTGAGCACTTTGCTGCTAGCATATTCCTCAATTTCTCTAAGCCAGTCAGGCAAACAATCGAACGTTGGTTGGCAACTAATATCATAAACTAGGATAAGAGCGTGTGCAGATCTATAGTAACTCTGTGTTATCGAGCGAAATCTCTCCTGGCCCGCAGTATCCCAAATTTGCAGCTGTAAATCTTAGCAATTAATTAACTGATACAAAACTACAAACAAGGATATAACTAACACCCCTGCCAAATCTGCTTATTAGATTCTTCTATGAAATAAATTCTAAATTTATTATTGTTCTTTCTACTTTTGCCATAGAGCATATTTGATTGTGTGAAACAACAATATAATTGAATATATGATTTAATTAAAAACAGCCCAATGAAGGAAAAAATATTTTATTTGTTCTACTCATTATTACTTTCTTTACAGAGATATATCAAATTAAAAATATTATCATTAATGAAAATCTTGTTATCAAATAAAGTACTTTGCAGGTACAGTTCTTCAGACATTCAAAACAATATGTTCAAATATTATGGGCCACAATAAAATGAATAAATATTCTATACTCCAATAAAACCTTCTTTAGAAAAAGCTTGAATCAAATATTGTTAGCAACCCATATTTTGTCACACCATTCTATAAATTTGGAATAATTAATTTTGATCATTACTTCCAAAGTTCAAAAACACTTATGTTCTAATTGATTGTTTTTATAATATTCAAAATATTGCTGCTTACATAAAATTGTACTAGCAGTTTATTTAAAAACAGATCACTACCTTTATTTTCTCATTATCTATTTCTACTGTCTTGATCATGAAATCCACCCCTATTGTAGCTCCTTGACCGGGTGGAAATAAACCCTGAAAAAATAACAAATTGCATATAAATAAAACTTGTATAATAAAAATAATAAATTTCTATCGGACTGTTTCAGAATCCTATACATTAGTTCAACTTGCGTTAGTGTATTAGACAAAAAAATAAGAGTTTTCAAATCCATAATTAATTTATAAATAAATACTTTAGTAAATCAGTAGTTTATGTAGGATCCAGTAATAAAAATGGGAGAAATCTAATAAAAAAAACAATTTATTACAGATTTAGTATAGAGATATTTTCTAATGATTTCTTGCTTTAATGAATAAGAATTAATTACTTTAAACACTTTGTGTCTTCACAAAATTGAGATACTTTAATACAGGGATGTGAATAATATACATGGATGCTTCATATTAATTAGGAAGAGAAAGTCAAATTTATAATGATGCAGATTAGGAAATAATGGTTATTAAAAGAGCTTTCAAAACGTCTCAGATAGTCATTATTACAAAATAAATTCCCATAATGTATTTTTATTATCCTCAGTATATTCAACAATGGTATCGTATGGTAAGGAAACAGTGCAAATAATTTCATTTCACTAATTATCAGTAAATATTAAAAAATTTACAAGTAGCTCATTCTGATATTCAAGTGCAAAAAGACTGAAAAATATAATATGAGCTAATAAAATACTGACAGTCCAAATTCTGTAGTGTAACAAAACATTTTGTATAACTGTGCCACACAAAGAATAATAACAATCCCATATATATTAAATTTTTAAGATATAGGCTAACCAAATCATTATATTTACTTATTATGCAAATACAGAACAAGTAATACCTGTGTAAATCTTCTAACAAGACATGTTTTTCCAACTCCAGCATTTCCAACAAGAACTACTTTAAATAAAAACTTGTAATCTTCCATGTCCTATCACCTGCGATGATATTTTTAAAATAAACACACGAATTAACTCAAGTAGAAAATACATGGAACCCTAACATGCATCACTCAATTCTTTTGACATTATGTCATTTAGGAAAAATCACAAGAGTCGCGATATCTTGTTGGCCGTCAACTTACAAATTGCCTTGAATACAATTCCCTAAGCGTTTTCTTCAGCTGCCATTTTATCACAGTTCGAAAATCAACAAAAACCAAGTTTCTCGCTTTCTCTTTACAACTTAACCTAAGTTCATTCCTTCTGTCACCTACCCGACTAGTGTTGCCAACGTGACATTACGTCTAAATAAAATTCTATAGATGGTCCACTTTTATAATTACTTTTACATTTGGAAAACATCGAAAAATGCGTTTAAATATTCTTTTAGTCTTTTATTCACACGTGGTCCTTCATTCGATAGATTTGTAATAATAAGAAACTGAAATAAAAGGAAGTGGGTTTCGTGTTCAGTTTCTTGAATGATTTCAAGCAGTTCACATTTTTCAAAAAATTTGGAAAAAATTTAAGCACATTTTGCTTAACATTCAGTTAAAGTCGCAAGATATTGGATGTTACGCCCAAGGAAGTTATATAAAGTACAGGAGTAACCCTCATTTAAATGTTTGTGTTGAAATACAAGTTGTTGTTTTAAATAAAACATGCAATATAAATAAAACTATTTCGTTGTATATTCAGTTAATTTTTTTTTTAAATAAAATTTATACAAATTTAATAATGGGCCATAATTTTGTTTTTTGCTCATTGGTTTAAGGGAAATTTTGGAAAACAGGGAGTACCGTATCCTCGGAAATAATTCTTTAGTATCATTAATTACTTAGCCTAATTAGTACCTCGTACAGGTGTTAATAATTAAATATAATTCATTTCATATTTCTGTCCCGGAATCGACCGCGGACGGTGCTATCTGTAAATGACAAAACCCATAAATACACAGAGCGGTCATGTGATTAATTAACACGGGCATTCTGGAAACATGAAATCGTGACTCGAACGCTTTTGTTCCCAGTATTCAAACTTGACTATGAATCATAGTAATTGTTTTAAAATAGGCATTAATACGATTAATTTTTATTAGGACAATGATAATAGCTTAAGTTTGAAGCTTGTTTTCTTAAATGGAAATGTTAACCGAATAAATCCCCTCTTGTTCTTTTAAACGAAATAAATATTAAAATACACACCATAGCGTTAACGTCCAATTTCTCAATTTAGAACATTTCTGTCGTGTCCTCTCCGATTCTGACCGGGGGCGATAGCCCGGAAAGAATTCATTAACAGATATTGTTTAAAATTAACCAAGGATAAAACTTAAACTTAAGTATCGTCGTTAAACTAACCACGAACCTTAATTAATGCGTTAGAGAAATTCCGGGGCCTGTAAGACAGGAATGCCTGACTACTCATTATCTGCATTAAAATAAACAATAATGTTAATGAAGAAGAATGATTGTAGTCCCCTACTACAATAATTAATATTTCGAGTTTATAATTTAATCTAGTTTAATCTAGGTTTACTACTAAGCCGACTAATTTAAACTGTTTCATGAAGAAAATGGTGCGGTAAAAAAACTTTGAGAAAGTTTATCTTGTGGTGTAAACAATTTCCTTTGAGGATTTCTGTTTATTTTTTTCATTAGCTGGTGTGAAATTAGCGGCGGATGTGTGACAAAGAGTGCCTGTAGAGCTTTTCTCGATTCTAGAACGAAACTATAACTGAAATAAATTCCTTCCATCCGTACAACTTGTTTTATTCATTTTGACAAATGGAATTTTATCAAACAATTTCTGTACTTTTAATTTACGTCGATCCTTTATGTTTAAGGAAATCAAAAGGACATTAAAATAAAGCTGCATAGTACTGACTGGAAAGAAACTTTAGAAGAATTATTTTTGTTTGGGCAAAATAATGTTAAAATATTAAAAATTAAAAACAAATTTTCGGTAATATTTTTCCGTATTTTCAATATAAATAAAATTTTGGATAATCAGAATAATGAAAGTGATTTGGATAAACTGCCCGGCCTAGCTTAATTCCATGGTAACCAATTATTATGAGTCAGTTGAAATGAAACATTTGTCTGCGTAAATTTCGATATTTACGTAAATCTCTAATCATGTTTAATTCGCCCACTTTATTGAAACAAGAACGTAAAGAACATGCAAAAAGAGAAAGATTTAGACAAATCGAAGAAGAGAGGAGACCCAGGATTTTTAATGCAAAGACAAGGCTTATAGGAGTAAGTGTTTTCTACTTTAATTAATATTTAATATAGGCATGACTAATTGAAAGTTTTGTCAAGGTTTTAATAATAAATGTTTCCTCATTTGTTTAAAATGAAAAGGAATTTGTCTTCGTTTTTTCTTGCTGCGTTCCTTATTGTCATGTTTACAATAAAAATTAATGTAATCAATAATTACAAATCATTTTAATCGATAGATTGATGTGCGGACATTGGAAAAACAAGTTCTTGAAAAAAAGGAAAGGTTAGAGAAGGAAAAATGTGAAAATGAAGAGGCAATGTCTAAGCTTATCCTGGATGGCCAATTATCACTGCAGTATGAAAAAGAACTTCAACAAGTACTGTATAATTATTATTTTAATACGTTTAATTTATACCAAATAAATTAATAAGTTTGTCTTCATATTAATTTCTAAAATCTATACACAATCACATTACTTATTTCATTTATCATTGGCCTGTTAATTACACTGACAATTTATTACATGTTTTAAATGCTTATACTTCATACATGTACAGGCTAATATTACAATTTTTGTAATGTTTTATTAGTTTTTAACTAAATATAATACATATATAATAACGTTTTTATTATATTAACTTACAGTACAAAAGATGTTTAGAACAAGACATTGTTGATTTTAGAAGAAATTATCAAAACCCACAAACTAGAAGGGAATATGATTTAAATGATCCAAATGCTAAGAAAAAGACATTACCATATCGCATGATGGATGATAATCCACAATTGTCAATATCTTCTTTCCAAAGGTAAACTAATAGTTTAAAACTATCATTTTTTTATAATTATAATGGAAACATGTCTTGTAGGTAAACTTCATACATAATGGAACAATTTGCACTGAATATTAATATATGGAATAAGGATGAATTAATCCTTAATCTTATTAATTTTAACAAGTTTAATTAAACTGATTTATTAATATTAACATGCTGCCAAAAAATTTTTTATATAATTCACTACACATATTTAGATTTGAAGGTGAAGAACTACTGGATGGAAGTAAAAAGAGAATGTTGATCCAACAACAAAAAACATGGCTTGAAGACCAAATTACTGAACGTAAGAAACAAGAAGAAGAACGAAAAGAAGCAGATAATGCTTATTTTGAAATTGTGAATGCCCGAAATGAAAGAGCCAGCAAATTGGAAAAACTGGAGAAAGAATGTAAAAAAGGACTAGACATCTCAGTTGCATTATTCAATAAAGCACTAGTAAGTTTTTAACTATACTTCTATGTGTAGCACTCATAAAAAACGAATTAAAATAATGAAAATGAAGTAAAAAATTACTTTAAATTAAAAAGTTGATAATGAATAAATTAAGGAGACAATATAAACAAATTTAAAAAAATATAAATTTGTAAATAATCCTTTTATTAAGCATTTCATTTTTATTAAATAGTTTACAAGAGCAATTCAAAATATAATAATAACTGTATGCAATAATATAATTCATGTTTTCAGTCATAACATAAGTGTAATTTTAAGTTGAAATATTTAAGTTACTTTACTATAAGCACTTTAATTTTTCTTACAGTATTTATATTATTTTATTTACAATTGTGCCTAATGTTGCTATGCGCAGACTTTAATTTTTAAATGATATAAATTCCATGTTGTTTTGTATCATTTTTAGGCTAAAGAGCAACAGGTTAAACAAAAAATCCAAGCAGAAACAGAAATGGAGAATAATAGTAGAGAAATCATGAATAATATTACAAGTGATTTTTTAACTGAAAATCCTGAAACAGCTGCAAGTAATTTAGGCTTAGGAAAAATAATTGGGTCTATGTACAAGGGGATGACAAATGCTCAGAAAGATGAAATTCGACGTGTTCAAGAAAAACAAGTTCAAGAATTAAAAGTAAGTATATTAATATAAAAATAAAAGTGTGTATATGTATGTAACAAACGATTTTAATCAACAACAATTGTTAAATCAATGTTAATTCAGTTAAGATAATTAATAAATAGATTCAAAAACAAATTTAGAATAAAAAACATACTTCACATGGAAAGTTAAATATTGTTTCAGATAAAGCGTCAACGAGAATCTGAAATTAATAAATACTGGGAAGATTTGACAAATCAGTTTCAAAGAGATATGCACATGAAGGACATTGAATTAGCTAAACAGACAAAGTGTGTGGCACTCATATTTGTCAACTTATCAGAAAAAAAAGGATATGCACAACTTAATCATCACATTGTCAAGTTTATTTCTTTTAAGTATTTTTGAAAGGGAAATATGAGGGATCGTAGCTTTCTACATTCCTAATTTCTGATTAAACATTATGTGTATTATTAACACTGATAGTCTAATAAGAGAATTTAGTTCATCCACTGGATGGTATTCTAATTTATTTATAAAATATAAACTCATAATCGAAGAAAGTATAATAATATTAACATTTTCTGTAAAATGTACAGTTCTATTATTTTGTATTTATAAATCAAAATTAGTTTGTATTGAAAAGAGTAATTTGCATTTCTGTTATTAATTGAACATAACTTCTGTTTTCAGAGAACTGCAACTCGAGCTTGTTGAACAGAATAAGGCCCTTGCACAAGAGCAAACGAAGCAGCGTGCTTTCTTAGACGAGCATGTGTATAAGAATATTGCAAATGAACATTTTTATAGCCAGTTTAACACTGGCACCCGTTGATTTTTTAATATCAATTTACAGTTTATAATTATTAAAATAATGACTCATTAAATTGCAGTAATTTATAATATTTGTTTCAATTACCTCATAAATAACAATATAATAAGGAATTATTATATATAGTAACAAAATAAAAATAAAATTACACAATTTATGTTATAAATGTTAAATCTAATGTTAAAGTTAAATCTAAACATACTACACTACATTCATAGTTCGTTCTACCTTTCTCTGCATAAACAAAAATGTAAGATAGAAGTACCGGTGGCATCATTATCTCTGCATCATATTTTACTATTTATTATCTTAAAGCGTCTTAATGCATACATAGTTTGTAATCCTGAATGGAATGACAAAATAGTCCTAAATATGTCTGAGAAAGGGAAACATTATTGTAAGATATCTGCTGGCAGTGCTTTTTAATTAATGGGATTCTAAACTTTTAATTATTAACTTATGATATAAATATCATTGGCTAAGTATTGCTTTTATGAAAAAGCAATTAGCTCATTTGGTGAGAATCGGAGCAGCTGCTCGCAATGTACAGCGTAGAGGTCACTGCTGACCTTTGACCTGACCGGACATGAGATGCATGCACGCTGAAAGTTTGGTGAAAATCGGTTTGACTGTTTGGAAATGCGTAGCAAACACACACACACACACACACACACAGAGAGAGAGAGAGAGGGATAGAGAGAGAGGGAGGGAGAGGGATAGAGAGAGAGGGAGGGAGAGAGAGAAATGCCATTTGACAAATATTATATAGATTATAACCAAAATTTATTGAATAAAAATAACTTAAATATTATTTAAAATTTGTATAAATGTCTTTGCAGTTCTAAAAAATAAACTGCCCTTCACATATGGATAATTTTAAATATTTATTCACAGATTAGTTCAAATTTTTTTAGTTTCTTTTCAAGGACTTACCTTTGCTATTGCTTATTTGGTAGTGTAAAGAAAAATAAATCTTAACAGCTGAGTATTATGGTAACAAAATAACAGTATGGTTTCTGTGTCCATGGAAACATTAGAAGCCAGTTGAAATTAAACTTTTGTTCCCATAATAATTTTCTCCAAAATAAAATGTTTAATCCACCTCTAGTAACAGAAAAAGATCTAAAAGAAAATGTGAAGAGAGAAAGATTGAGACAAATTGAAGAAGAAAGGAAGCCAAGAATACTTAATGCTAGGAACAGGATCATTGGTGTAAGTTTCATTTTTTGTTTTTTTTTCGTTGACATATTTTGTTTTCTTAATTAAAAAATATGTTTAAAAATTGGTAATAATAATTTCAATTAATATAGATTTAAGGTTAAGATAAAATTAATTAAATACAATATAAAAAATGTTATGCCCCCAACTTTGCTTAATAATCTGTGAAATTCTATCCTTTCTGAATATAGATTGATGAAGGCTATTTAAAAAAGCAAATTAATGAAAAAAAGAAAAGGCTAGAAAAGGAAAAACGCGAAGAATATGAACTATTTTGGAAAATGGGCAGGGCCAGTGAATTAGCTCTTCAAACTGAACATGAAATTGAATATGTTTGTATTTAAAATATCAAATCATATTAGTGTATTTAAATGTATGTTTTATTAAAAATTAATGATAAATAATAAGATTGTAAATTCCATTCACACAAGATAAACCTGTTGCATGGATGTTTCAAGATGCGTCAATCTGTCTTAGACACTATGTATCTAAAAGTTCAGCCGTGAATATATGTATGTTTTTATGTCTAATACATGCTTTTTCTTTTTCTCTCCCAGAGAAAGAAGCTATTGCTAAAAACGGTTGATGAATATCGCAAGAAATTTCAAACTCCTGAAACGAGAAGAGAATATGATTTAAACAATCCCAACGGAAATAAAAAAGTCTTACCATATAGACATGATGAAACACAAGTGACAGCATCCTCAATTCAAACGTGAGCTAATTTTATTGATTGATGATTTCACCCAATACTCGAATTAATGATTTATATATATTTATATTTTATTATATATTTGTGTCTCAAAATAAAATTATATGTGAATATAAGCAATTGTTAATACCCTATATTAGATTTGAAGGTGAAGAGTCAACGGATAAAAGAGAAAAAAAGCAGTTCAAGCAGCAAGGTGCTTGGCTTTTACAACAAATGATTGAACATCAGAAAATAGATCAGGATAAAAAGGAAGCAGAACAAACTTATGGAAAAATGGTTAAGTCGTGGGATGAAAAATCAAAAAAACTTGAAAAAGTAGAACAACAAAATAGAAAAGGAGTGGCAAAATCAGTCGCTGATTATAACAAAAAGATGGTAATTTAATACGTATTCTAAAATATACTATAATATATATAAGTGAACTTAAAATTTATCGATAAAAAATAATGGATATATGGTGAATCTTATGTAGTTTACTATAGTTGCTATTATATTTTAGGCAGAAGAGAACATTATGAAACGTAAGATGGAAAAAATGATGGAAATAGAGGATGCACTAGTTGAAGAAAAAAATAATCTTTCAAGCGATATGTTAAATGAAGATCCTGAAACTGCAGCAAGTAATCTGGGTATAGACAAAATGATTGGATCCATGTACAGAGGAATGACAAGGCTTCAGAAAATGATATTTCAGAATGAGCAAGAAAAACAAATGAAAGAATTCAAAGTCAGTATTTGAAATAAGACCTAATACAATCTTTAAGATAAAAATAATTTAGAAGTTACTCCAATATTCCAGTATAGGTTCATTAATTCTTCAGATATATTCAGCCTACTTGTATATATTAAAATGAAATGTGTTTAGGAAAGACGTAAAGAGGAATCAAAATTGGAGAAAGCATGTTATGATCTAACTGAACAGATTAACAGAATTGCATCGATAAAGGAAATGGAGAAATTAAGAGAAACAAGGTATGTTAGCATTTTCAACTTTCCATATTATTATTTATATTTTACTCTTTGCCATAAATTATATAAGCATCACCATCAGTAACTTTTATAACTCGACATTTTTGTTAATCATTTAAATTTTAATTGTATAATTCGTATTGTTTAATTCCACTATTATGTAAGAAGTGAAGGTCAACAAATGGACATACATTAAATTAATATAATTATTTGTGACCATGTTTTTAGAGACAGGCGAGTGAGGATTTTTGAACAGAATAAAGCACTTGCTAAGGAACAGAAACAACATCAAGAATACTTAGAGAAAAATGTGTACAGAACTAATCCAAGTGATGAATACTACAACCAGTTCAATGCTGGGACACGATAAAATTATAAATTAATATATATGGATTTTTATAAATATTTGGATGTAATAAAGGAAAATATGTTATTTTAAAAAATTAAATGTCTTATATTGAAACATTTTATAATTAAAATATCATTTTAATGAACTTATGGTTCTAATCAATAATAACAACATATTGCATAAAATCGAAAAAATAACTTAAACAAAAAGAAAAATTTGTTCCAAATAAATAGGGTAATTTTAATGAAATACAAAAATCTATATATATATATTAAGTTTGCAGCCTGTCTGTCCATGATCACCTTGGTTTCCATTGTCTGTCCACATTTGGCCGAATTAGTTTGGCCCGTGCATTGTACAATGATGTTGTTACATGAAAAGAAAAACAAAATTGATATGCTTTGCAGATATATTTATTTCAATTTTGTAGTTCCTTTTTCTATGATCCATTCAGTACACTACACGAACTCACTTGGCTAAATAAAAATGAAACATTATTTCAATAGTATGTTGACTACTTACATGAAAAGGAAAACATTTTTCCATGGAAGAAATTAATTTACTATATTGTACATTATTGTAATGTGTGTATTGTATTAATATAGTAACTATACTATGTATTAATGTAAATTAATGTCTTCAAAATTACTTTGCAGAACACATTAATAATTTTAAAACATAAGCTTAATGAGTTCATACACAATAAAAATACATGGAAGATATTACTTGAATAATATACAATCCCTGTGAAGCTGAAAATGCTGATAACAAAAAATATTTTTAAAAACGGTTTTCAATATACTGAACAAAAAATATTAATTGACAAAGAACATAAAACAAAAAGAGTATGTGTGCTTGTGAGAAGGAAACAGAAGAAAATATAACAAGCTTAATTGACAGAAAACATTAAACAAAGAGAGTGTGCACATGTGTATATATGATTTATAAAGGATATTTCTTAATATAACACTATACAAAATTTTAATCTTAGTACTAAGGCAATTCAGTGCAATTTGAAATGTCAAGAAGACAATAAAACTGGCAGTTGAAAACTATGATTAGAGCTTAATTATTCTTTATAAAACTTTTAGATCACAGTTTTAAAACATCATACTTACATAATATTAAACAAATTGGATACTTTCTGAAAATAAAATAAATACAAACTGGACACTTCTTTAAAATAAACATAAGAAACAAACAATGCACATACTTACAAACTTAATGACTGTAATTAATTTGCTAAATAACGTTTTTATTTACTTATTTTATTTTATTAAAATATGATGGTGTTACTCCTTCATAATATTAAGATTCTGAAACTGGAAAATAAAGTTAATAAGACTAATTTACCACACTTTATTTATTATGGACATATCTATTATTATTATTATTCATATTTATTGAATAAAACATATAGTAATTAACAACTCAGCCCCTACTGAATTCCCCATTGAAGCATTGCCACTAATTTCACAACCTAAACAGAGGTAACGATTTACAGTTAAATTACTGCATATAATTTAGCATTAAAAGTTAGTTTTGTTATCTTGTTTTAACAAGAACACCACTTCATCGCTTTTTGGAGCATCAATTTCATTAATAAGCTAATTTTGTGTTTATATATATATATATATATATATATATATATATATATATATATATATAGACACACACACATTCTATTTTATTAAATGTATTAAAAATATTCTAAGCTCCTTCATATTGTAATGTAAGATTATATTAAGAAATTGGCACATAACTGTCCTGATTCAACATTTTTGTGATAAAGAATACCTATATAATACAACATTAATAATTCTATAACAATTATTACTCTTCTGCACAAAATAATTTAAAATATAAACCCCCTTCATTTAATCCTTTCTAATAAGTCCAAGTTCAAAGAGATTAACAATTGAATCTGCTATTATGCGAGCTGTTTGTTTAAGGTATCCACCACTAGTCAACATCACAATTGGTACTCGCCTTTCTCTGGCCTTCATGAATACAAGTTCGTCACGCCGTATTATACCCTATGACGAACAAGGAAACAAGTTATTCTTAATATGTCACGAGTTTTATAATAAATTTATGATTGCGCCGGTAATCAATATTGATATTTCAAGCAATACAACTTTATCAAGAATCAGAATATCAGTTCAAACGTTATAGTCATGAATACGAATAAACCTAATGTAATATCAAGAAATATCAAACAAGTAGTTTACTTAATATTACATAGTTTTTTGTCTGCTCAGTTATATTAAATATCGTCCAAATTCACCTGAGGAGTGATTGAAAGTTTTCCTAAAGTATCTCCTGACAAAATATCAGTCCCAGCATTATATACAATTAGGTCAGGATAGAAGGAATGTAACGATTTTTCGAGGTTCCTGAAAATAAACAAGATAATGGTCATTATTTATGAAATAAGAAAGTTAGAAAATCATATATAAATATAAAAACATATATAATAAGTGAAGTATTAATAATGTAACGTAAAACAAATAAATAAAAATAATACTCTACTAACACTTTTAATGATTTCGCAGATTTGTAAATTAATTAACTTTTTATTTGTAGTTAAATTATACAATAGTAGAATGCTGTCAATATATTTATATTATACAATAATTTAGAATAGTATATTCAAATAAACATATAAATCACCTTTCAACTTTATCCAAATATTCTGCATCTTCGGTATAAAAATGTAGTTCTACTTTACACTTAATACCTTCCTTTGCTTCTATATCATGAGGGTATATTCCTTTGTTGTAAACATCCATTATAAATATCCTGTTATCATTTAAAAAATCTCTAGCATAACCATTTCCCTAAAATAGCATTTAAATGCTGAACTTTTTTTTCAAAAGTAAGCAAATATTAACAGGATCGTAATAAGCAATACTATACTACAAAACAAACCTGATGGGCGTCGAGGTCAACAATCATAACATTGCGGACTCGGTTGGATTTATTTTTAAATAGATATTCAATGAGTAATGTAATATCCGCATAAGGACAAAATCCACCACCTTGGTCCCTGCTGCAATGATGAAACCCACCACCAATATTTATAGCCCATCCTTTTTCCAATGCTAACAGGCCAGCTATCACAGAACCGCCTGTTTGACATCTGGAACATGAAAAGGTCACTGAGAAAAAATGCTATGAACATCTCAATACTGTTTTTTTCTGTTAACAAAATTCAATTACAACTTCATTACATATGCAGCATTTTAATCACATCATCGACCCATGTGAAATTTTGTCTCTTATCACTTCTTTGGATGAACTGGTTTAGATTAATATCAAATAAGTGAACAATGACATAAAATCCCACAAGTGATGTTCTGAACAAATCACTAATACTTTGTAAAATAAAAACTTTGTAACAAATTGTAAAGTGATAATATAATAATATTACTATTTACTAAAATTCTATACAAAGCAAAATAAATATAGTAAAGTTCATGCATGTCTTGAATTAGCTCCAATATATAATTATTTACAATAGCCACACCAAAACAATTCTCCTTGCAAATTTATTACATTTTTTGTTTAATAATAAATTAACATGCTTTTAGTTTGGTTAATTTTTCCATCATTGAAATTAATTGTTATTAATTAAAATCCATTTGCACAAATTGAGGGCTTCATTTCTTTTCTTTTTTAAAACAATTCAGGAGTCCAAAATGGGGTGTAAAATATTACCAATATCCATTCTTATTCTGGTATTATCCTATATTAGAAAGGATGTGGAATTTTATCACTCAAATGATTCAATCACTCAAATGTTATCAATGCCTTAAACTCATCAAAAATTATCTTAAAAAGAACAACACATACTATACTTATAATAGTACTTTTATAAGTAAAAGCATTTGGCAGTTTGTAAATTCAGCCACTGGATTTTTAAAACATGCATAACATGGCACCCATACTCGGATAGATCAGGTTTTCCAGAAGGAATGGCTTTGGTAGAGAGCTAACCTGTTGTAGCTCAAGATACTTAGTAATTATAGTTAGTTATACAGCTTACCAACAAATACCTGGGCGTTTATATGTACTTGTAAAGAGACAGGTATACTTTTGATTTCTGAACGCCATACCAGAAATCAAAGTAATCACTCCTCACTCGATTTTCCCATCAAAGAAAAAATATTTGATCACATTATTATTATTACAATATATTAATATTTTTTCCAGTTTAGAATACCTGTTTCGTGGTCTGCGAGGGGTTATAATACCATAGATTTCGTATGTTTCTGTCTCCTCTCACTGATTTGATCTTTTGCTAAATCGGTTTTGGCTGCTCGTCATCCTCAGCAGCGGTGTTAGTCACTTTGGATGTTTTTTGGGCATCCTCACTGCACTGTCACAGTCACTTGTACTGTGGTGGTTGTCTGTCATGTGTGTGTATACATATATGTGTGTGTGCCTTGTTATTGTGTTTTTGGGGGATGTTGTTTGTTTTATTTGGGTTGGGAGGATTTTAATCGGAAGTCTTTTGTCAGATTAGGTTTCATTTGATCACACAACTGACAACTATTAGGTTCTTCCAAATATATGATGGGAACCCTATCTGGTATTGTGTATTTACAATCATAAGTTTTCTTGTTCCAAAATTTATTGAAAAAGGTTTATTTTTAGTAATCTGTATGTTTAGTAAATCTTAGTAATTAATCAGTGCAAGTGCACCCAACGATCTTTAGTTAAGTACATTTCCCCACCACACTCAGGGGGGGCACTAGTTAATCTATATCTAATAATTTGTATTTAAAGATAAAGCAAAACTTTATTTTATTTTAAGAGAAACCAGTCTAGCAAAAGACCACACCACCGAGAGGAAACAGTACAATATTTCCCTAAAACAATTTTTGTCATATATATATTTCCCATCAGTAGTTAATAATTTATAAACTATAATACCATGCCAATTTCATGCTCATAATACCTGTTAACTATTCAATATATATAATCTTGAATAAACAATCAAAATATCCCTGGCTGTAATTCCTCAGGACAGATACCCGGACATGCTCTATTAAATAATTGCCAACATTCAGATTAATGAAATAAAAATTACAAATTAAGCATACTATACCTCTAAGCTATATTATATGTGATGGACCATTTATGAAAGTAAATGATGAACTTCTGAAAACCTGTATTTTGTCATGATGTCTATGAAATGTATGGTGAAACAGGTAATGATAATATGAAGTGAACTGTCCTTACTTGTTCGAAGATACAATGAATTGACATGTGAGTGTTTAGCGAATAAATATTCTATTCCTATAAATTAATACATTGAAATGATTATTATATTAATGCATCATTGTGTTTCTATAAGAGTAAAAATAATATATAATCCTTAAAATCTGATTAACCATTTGTTTATGCTTTTTAAAACTTACCTCATTGGTCGCAAGTAACAATATTGTATTAAACAGTTAGGCACAAGGGTTAAAAGAGGTATTTCAGCTATGGCAGCGACATTCCATCCCCACTGAGATCATTAGACATATTAACAAAACACACATTATAAACATATATTTTATGAAATATATACATTGGTATTAAGGACCGAGACAAAATAACTTTTATCAACACGTAATTATCAATAAAAAATAAAATTGTCATACAATACAATGCAAATGTAGTTATTAAATGAGCATACCTTCAAACTATTCAAATATCTCCTCGAATGAACCATTAAAAGTTCTTCAGTCGCTATTTCCGGTGGAGATACAATTTCTGTTTCATCAATTTTCAATTTCTCTTTCAAATACTAAAAAATATACATCTATGTCTATTTTCATGAATGGTTGGGTTAAATACTAACTTTTTTAAGGCACGCATTTCAAACATAAAAAAGAAAAACAACATTCACTTACTTCGAAAATATTTTTCCATTTGGCGGCATCAAAAGGATGTAGTTTTTCAAGCCCACCAAATCGCACATTGTAATATTTACTGTAAACAATTGGCCACTGTAAAGGTCCAACACTTTGTGTAATTTCTTCAAACCTAAAATCATTTTCATTTAGAAAATCACGAAACTATCAATTACATAAGGAATTTATCCAATTAAAACCAACATTTTTTGTTCTGGGATGACAAAATTTTAACTGATTTCCAATCAATTCAAATTTTTCACAACCAAATGTGAAATCGAGTTCCCACCAGTAATTGCTTATCGATCAAGTCAACACACATGATAAATAATAAATAAAGACAATAAGGAACAATTAACTTTCGTTCACAACGAAAATATCAAATCAATGCGTACATCGTATTTTATGGAGCAATCACAAGCTCCTATCAAATGTAAAAATAAGCGGCATCCATTATTTCAAAATTAAATAAAAAGCTCACTACTTCCCTTACGTTGATTATTCAAACTGTCACTAGCACACCCGTCACTGGCAGAAAAATATGTCTGCAACATATTGCACACCAGACGTATTAAACAACTAAATGGCTTTTTAATTAATTTTTTTTACCAACTGTGAACTGTTAACAACGTATTTCAAAAAATTAATTTATTAATAAAACCAATTTACTAATAAAACTAATTTACTAATAAAAAATTAATCTAATTAAATGCGAATATGTTTCTTTCAGAAGATTATCTTAAAGGTATTATGAATAATTTCGAGTATTGTTTCAAAATTGAGGATTTTCTTAAAGTATTCTAACTAGTATTTTGATCAAGTGCCTTGTTATATTTTATATATATTTATACCTTAATGGCCACATTTGTGTGTATTTTTTATTTTAATAGTAACAATATTCCGTTATATATATATATATATATATATATATATATATATATATATATATATATATAGGCAAAAAACTATTATTGAATGTTCTATGAATTTCGCATTTGCTTTTTTCATTTTCTTTACTTAAAAATGCACCAGGACCAATGGACCAGGGCAATTTTTCAAACCAGAATCATTTTAAGAACTATCAAGTTCTTATCCATGAATTATTTGTATTAAAATATACACATGCTAGGGTTTCTTTCTTTATCAGCTTGTTCTTTTTAAGATTTGTTTACCTGTATAAATTATTAAATGAAAAAGTACAGGATAACTAAAAAAATAAATAACTCATACTTCCAAATTGGTATATTAAAATGATTTACAATGTCAAATAAAACTGGAATTATAAATATACTAAAAATATTAAGCTGAAGACAGATTATAATAAGAGGAATCTGACAAAAATATTTCTGATCCATGAAGATAAAAATTGATGATATTCAGCAATCATATTTATGTTCTGAACTAAGTCTTTTGACCATCCTACCTTGATGTGTACCATTTATTAATTCCTCTTTCATTGCTAAAAAACTCATATTTCCCTGTTGGAAATCTATTTGACTTTGTGCACCACCTGCCTGACTGACTGACTAAGGAATTAAATGCACAATGTTGAATAAGGATCTATGAAGAGATTTTATTGGTGAATGTTCTAGGAAAAATAGACATGAATTTAAATTTACTGTTAAATGTGATAATACTGGTTCACAATGGAAAAGAATTCATGAATTCTTAGAACTGCTGAAAGGTTCATTCTAATTCAGTGTTTTAAAATATAAAACTGGTGTTATATTTGTCTATGTCTGTATATAATATAATTAAACATGAATGTGAACAATACAAATATAACTAAATATATAGAAGATTAAAAAAAAACTTAAAAAATGCATATTTCTGTGCACATACATTTTAATCACAGCACTTTATTATGAAAGAAAAAATTAATCACTAATAATTATTTTATAAAAAAAGTTAGTTCTGCTTTTGGTAGGTCCCATGGAATTTTATTTAGGTACTTATTTGTATAAAACAATTACATTACTGTTAAAACTAAGGAAAACTAATTCGCAATACACTTAGCTTGAAACAATTAAGAAAGAAAATAATTTCTTGTACACCTATTTTTAAATTCTTTTTTTAATATATACTGTTATAAATATTGAGCATAATCATAAAAACCATAACAATTATGAACAACTATATTTATAAATACGTTGCTTGAACATAACTAAAAAAATTAAATAATCAACTGATCAAAACAATCAAAAATATGTAAAAATTCTTAAATAGGATATAATATTTCAGTTCCCAAATTAATTTTTTAATATAAAATATCTAATCAAAACACCTAATACACCAAATAACACCCATAAAATACAATACACTATTTCAATGTCATAATTGAAAACACAAGTCAGATCAAAGAAACATATTTGATGATTAAATAAAGAAATTATCTTAATAAACATAATTGTGCTTAATCAAAATGTGAGCATTTAAGACAAAAACATGTATCATTGAATTATTGTTGCACTAAGAATAAAATTCCAGCATACATAAATGAAATTTTATATTCCAGAATGAACATACAAAAATTCGAGAACTTGACTTCTATTTTAATAAATGGAACTACATTTTCAACAGTGAAAGATTAAAATATGACTTCTATGTAAATGCTTCACACTGTGTGATTGAATAAAATATTATTTACTATGAACACACTAACATGTATATAAATAAATATGTATGAAACAGACATTTTGGAGCACATAGTATTAAGCAAACATCTTTAATTACAACATCAACAAATTATATAAGAAAAAGTATAACTGTTATGTGTGTGTGTGTGTATGTATATACAAGGTAGCCATCAAAATGTTCTTGATCTTCTTAGTCTTTGGTAACCCTTTGAGTCCTTCAACCCCATATCTGTACCATAAGTACTGATACCAACCACCATATAGTTGCCATTATATTTTTGTAATATATTAATTTAACATTCCATTTGTTTATGTTTTTAAAAATGGTTTCATTTGATCATAACTTATATATAACACATTTGTTACCAAAACCATTTACATTAACCAACATGTGAGAAATTTTTACCAATACATAAGACTAGTTATACTGTATATCTTTGGTTTCTTTATGTAGTCAAATGATTATATCCTTAACTCCCTTATTGTTACTCATATCTCCAATTGTATACTAATGAGCAAATAAAAATGAATTTACCTTATACAACTATACTGTAAGAATTCAAGAGTAACAAAGTTCTTTGGATAACCTGGGATCGGTGTTAGTCCATTACATTCGACAGGTGAATGTACTTTAATTTGTCTTATGTGAGTATCACGCCCATTTTGGTGATTACTAATTACAGCTATTTGAATCAAAAAGGTGCGCAATCGCTCAGATTTGATGTCTTTAACAGGAATTACAATCCATCCAGATGGTTCATGAAGGTTGAGAACTTCAATTTCTTGAATATCATTGTACCCAGTTCCAGCCCTAATTGACAATCTAAAATATCAATGAACAAGTTAAATATATTAACAGATATAATTGTGCAAGTGCTATAAAAAAAATACATGATTATTCATAACTGTATAACAAGATTCACAACATAAATAAACATACAGCATATGTTCTAATGAACATTTATTATACATGAAAACAACATTTATAGTTTATTTAAATATTTATTTGTTAGAAAAAGGAACAAAATTAATAACAAAACCATTATAAAATTAACAATGGGAAAAATACATAAATGTTGTTAATCAATATAATAATTTTTCATTAAGCTAATAATTAATATTCAAGTGTATTTCATATTCCTTCCTACACCATGTGTAAGGTAAGAGTATCTTTTAGAACCATTGTTGATGGTGTATGAAGCGAATTGGGGAACATTTTTGAAAAACATATACATATTAATGTATATATACATATACAAAATAATGTGTGTGTTTGTGTGTGTATATACATATATACAA
This sequence comes from Lethocerus indicus, assembly GCA_019843655.1. Classification (NCBI taxonomy): domain Eukaryota; kingdom Metazoa; phylum Arthropoda; class Insecta; order Hemiptera; family Belostomatidae; genus Lethocerus; species Lethocerus indicus. Next base: position 36,197,188 of record JACDQD010000001.1, read on the forward strand.
ACAAAAAACCGGTACTGAATTAATGTAAAGCATGTTTAAAGTATCACTTTTAGGAATATCCTACCTGCTAGGAGTGTAACTTTCATCCAACTTGTAGTCCATATAAATGCATATATCTGTAATTGTGGTTTTCTTTGTGAACTGTATGCTTACTACATGCGGTAATTGACCATCAGATTGCCAATATGTATCAAGCATATCATCTCGTAGCTGATCAACACCAAATCCTAAACATACATTTCTTGACAAGATTGTACAATATTGTATCTTACAATATGGTTAATACAGTATTGAATAAGGTATTAAAAAAGTAAACGGTATTAGGTAAATGAGAAATTGTACAATTTTCATGTAAAAATTGCAATGAACTATATGGGAAAAATTCCCAATAATAATACTTGAAAATTGGTTTGATGTTTCAATTAAAAATGGAAATATATTTTTCAATTAATTCCTACTGATAATTAGTAAAATGGGAAAATTTAATACAAACTAACACGTGTGAAATACTAATCAAACACCTGGTTTGCAAGATGAAATTGTCCAGATTGCATTGCTTCCGACTTCCCTAACTGTGCCAGCTCTTTCTGCTGAAAATGGATCTTTTGAGTTCTCCTTTGGAGTTTGTCCTGAACTCTCCATACCTATTATTGAAGTCAATAGACATTTAAAAAAATACTGAAAATATATTAGCGGAAAAATGAACTTTCTTCACAACTAACACTACATACCCTTTAAACAATAACATAATTTATCTTTTTTTTAAAAAATTAAGATGTTAAAAAGCAAGCAGAGTTAACACATTAAACTCATCAATCTAACCAAGCTTAATTCTTAACTAAGCCTAAAAACCCGCGGTATAGATTTTTCCACAGGGAGAATCAATTTATTTTAAATACTTACATATATATCAGGTTAGTATGGAGCCACCATAAATTACTTGTTAGGATCACAGTTTTTTACCAATTAACCTAGGCAACAAATCTTGTTACGAGATATATGAAAAAATCATTTCTTCAAACCGTTTTATATGTTATTTTAGCTCAAAACCCTTATTGATTAGGGAAAATTTTTATAAATGAATACAAGATAGAAAGGGTTAATAAATACTAAATAATTGATGTTAATTGATGACATAAACTTGTACTGTGGAATGAATTTTTTTCAAAAGCATTAATAAATTCGGGCATGAAATTGAAAAGCAAATTGTTGCGTGCGGAACATTCCTGTTGTAATTTGACCCACCTTCAGTTTATGATTCTAGCCATACCGACAGAATTGTGAAAAGTTACCAAAACATAACTACTTGTCGATTAACCAGGCAACAGAGACACACTTTCAAACCATTTTTTCTTTTAAGTCGCATAATCGCTCGTTGACATGCCAGAGGTAACTACTCTGTAAGTTTGGGGTCCACATCACTGAAAACTTTGGAAGTAATACCAAATTAACGGCAACTTGATAAAACCCAAACAGTAGATTAAAGTTACAATGATAAATTTATCGTTAAATTCCCAATGTACGGTCCCACATAACTTTAACCCTAGTATTGATTGTTCTGATATAGCAAAGTGTTATTATACATGGTAATATGGGGGAATAGTGAACATATATCAGTATGTGAAAAAGGAGACCATGGTTTATTTGGGGACGCGATATCAGTAATGGGACTATACATTGAAAGAAAGACTGTACATTAGAAAGAAACTTAAATTACACTTACTTGATATTCAATATTACCCTGTCCATGGCTCCTCCCTATTCCCTTATTGTTTCAATTTATTTCTTAGTTCTCATTGTTTACCAATTAATACAGACATGTTCGCCTTTTGACTAAACAAGAGATTCTACAAAAAAGAAATCAATGACATCTGTTAGACTTTGTTTAATCAAATTCAAATGTTTAAACTGATGTGTAAAACTGCAAACAAAAGAACACTAACTTTTCACTTCTGGGTTAGGTTTTCAATATCTGGGAAAATTTTAATTCACCCTGAAATTACTAATTAGTTTAACATATTTTACACACTAAAATAAACATAAAGATTCATGGTTGGGAATCCTACAGACCATATTGTTCATTCCTTGTAAAATTAAAAAAAGACAAATACATGGATATAACTATCGATTAAAGCAAGTATTTTTTTATCTTTAGATTGTTCCTACTGTCTTTTTACACCTGCTGAGAAAATAATTTTATATAACTCACGCTTGCGAATGAAATAAAAGTGACGCAGGGGTATTGTGTCATACATTTGTAGGCACCGCATTCCTCCTGCTAATAGAAAACTGTTTGATAACGAATATACCAAAAGCATTTACAGACAACCGAGTCTGACATACTGTTCGAAAGTGCCAATCCCAACACCGCTCCTAGTGTGGCCTTGAACGAGCAACGCAAACATAAATAAGAAATACAATTATTTTATATTCGCGCCTGTAAAATATTCTTTACTCCACATTTTGTACAACCATTTTCAATATATTTCAACTATCAGAAAGATAATCACTGTTTCGTTTGTCCCCAATTCTAGGAACTAACTGCAAATTGATGTTGGTAAGACCCGTCAGTTTGAAATCTTTACTGTAGGTCAAATAGTTATCTCCAATACTTATCTCAATTTCAGACGATGGCCACTGTTATAAATCGTAAATTCTGTAAGTTCAGTTATTTTGCTATTTATCTATTTTATTTTTATCCAAAGAAAATATATTCGAATTGTATGAACTCCTTAATATTATTTGACATTAGTATATTAAATTATAGTATGTCAACATTTTAATCCTAATTCTCATTTTATTATTATTGGTTTTTTGTAACTTCTTAATTTATGTTAAACCAAGATAGTTTCAAATAATACTGAAATGTCCGCATTGTACATGTAAGTTTAGAATTCTAAACTTAAATAATTTTCTCCTATCTAGGTCTATGTAATGTCACCTTGACACTTAAATGATAGTCAATCAAAATCATTATTCATGAAAGGAAATTACCCCTTTTACAAGAATACTTTACTTAGAACAAATATTTTGTTATTGTTACAAACAAACTAATTAATGCCGAGTGTAATTTGCTTTTATACCTTATATGAGTCAGTGCATCATCACTTTATAAATTCATTGTAATATTTATTGTATATTGCAGGTTTATTTAGTCAGATTTTATCGATATATCTCTCTTAATGAATTGTGATAAAACACTTGTAAAGGTGCCGAATTACAATTGTAGATAGCTTATAATTTTGACAAATGTCATAACAAAGATATATTTTGTTTGTTCTTTCAGATCAGAGGCTATCATGGCTTCTCAAAAGAGGTTTCGCCGACCAAACATTTCCAAAAATTACCACTCATTATACCATGGTTCCCAGAGAGACAGATAACAGATGGAAAGGTTATAAAATGACAACTTGTTTTTTGTTTTTAAAGAATATGTAAAAATGTTCAGAATAAGTTAAAAATTGAAATGATTATTAATTATGATTACTTACAATTATTATTAATTTATTAGAATCAGATCTCATAGGATATGGTCCATAAGTTTATTTAGTCACTCAATTCAAGGTAATGGTTTTCCACTTTGATTTTATGAACATAAGAGTTTGTAACCTGGCTGCATATCATTTTCAATATATTTTTTGTTAATTTATATTCCAATGACAAATTTGATGCACTAATACCAAATCATCATTTTAAAGGATTTATTTCTCACTACGGATTGTTAATTAAGCAAAAATAATGGTTAATGAACTTAATTTTGGCTGTCGAATTATAAAGCAGTAATATTACACTAGCCATATAATCTATATCTTATAAATAATGTACTTATAAAAAATGTGATGTTGTATCGTTAAAAACAAGCAATTAACTTTTAATTAAATATTAAACCATATTGTGTAGATGTGAAGATGGAACGATTTGTTGATGAAGTAGATGTTGTAATCGTTGGAGGTGGACCTGCTGGTTTATCAGCAGCGATCAGACTTCGCCAGTTGGCGGAAAAAGCGGGTGAAGAATTGCGCATCTGTTTAGTTGAAAAAGCTTCTCAAATAGGTAAAGTTTTTCTCAATGATTAATTTTCGTTATACGCAGGTAGTATAACTTAAAATATTTATTTAAGCCAAATGTGTGTGGTAATTGTTAAATACTGTTAGTATTGTATGTTTAGAACTATATTAATTTCCCACGTTTTTATGATTCCTTAATGTAATTCGTTTGAATCTGCCCTTATGCAATGGACTTAGTTTATAAATAGGGTCAGTGATAGGAGACACAGCATGAACCGCTCACTCCATATTGCAAATCATGCATATTGGCAATCGTGCAAACAAATACTGAGAAAAAATGTAATTTACTTTTGAAAAGTTTTAACTCCTAAAAACTTTTACAGGCGCTCACACATTATCCGGAGCAGTTATAGATCCGATCGCAATAACTGAACTTTTTCCCGATTGGCAAGAAAGAGGAGCCCCTCTGAATACGCCCGTCACCGAAGACAAATTCGCATTACTGACCAAATCTTCGAGAATACCCATTCCAATATTTAAAGGTAAAAAATATAGATAGAATAAGACAAGAATAGAAGAATAGAAGTTTTTTTTTGTTTGGGATACCTGTTTTCTGGTTTGTGAGGGTTTGGAGTACTGTTCACTATACATATTCCCCCCTACCGCCACCCCCCTAATGCTACTCAATGACCTCAACAGCTTGGTAGCAACATGATTTGTTGGTTATTCTCAGTTTTTTTTCACAGGTATGCCCATGGACAATCATGGTAATTACGTAGTAAGGCTTGGGCACGTCGTTAGTTGGCTCGGTGAACAGGCTGAGTCCCTTGGCGTTGAAGTTTATCCCGGTTATGCTGCCGCTGAAGTTTTATTTAATGATGACGGCTCCGTCAAAGGGATTGCCACCAACGACGTTGGGATTGCCAAAGACGGTTCTCCAAAAGTTATTATACTTACCTTCATTATCTTAATTTTCAATTTTTGGTTCAATCAAAAACTAATTGGTTTTATCGTATAAACAATGCTTTTTTTCTATATTAGGGGCGACATAGGGGCAAAGGTTTTGAACCATTCAGCTTATTGGTTTGGGATTCCAGCTTTGATTAAAAATATTTCTTACCTTGAGTATTTAAGCTGACTTAAATTAAGGTTTAGATTAAGCCAGGCTTGTCATACATCCTGTGGATACATTTTTAAATGAATTCATAAAATATTCAATTTAATGTAAGAGTCCACAGCCTCACTACAAAAGAGTTTTGGTGGAATCCTATTGTTCATGGCATTCATTTTAAAGTGCAACACCATATTTTTCAGTTCCAAATGCCTGTGACTTAAAATTTTGTTTGCGTTTCTGTTAAGAAACACAAAAGTTAAGACACTCGTTTTATCAAATATTAAGTTTGTTATATGTTAATGTTTTGTCGAAAGGATATTAGATTATGAAGATTTTCTAATGTACTTGTACTTATTTGCACGAAAACAAAGGGAAAAACATGAACTTATTATTTGTAGGTAATTATGTCATGATTATACTACTCTGGCCCACTTGACATCTAATTAGGCTCCTGAACCAAAATGAGTTTGACACCCCTGGATTAAACCTAGTTCTAAAATGGCTCTTAAACCTTAGGTAAAAAATATTATATCAAGTGTGACATTTGATATTTAAATAAATGTTAACAGTATTTATGATCATTGTCTGCAGGACACATTTGAGAGAGGCATGGAGTTGCATGCAAAGGTAACAATATTCGCTGAAGGTTGTCATGGCCACCTCACAAAGGGTATATTTAAAAAATTCAAATTACGAGATGGATGTGAACCCCAGTCGTACGGACTTGGCGTAAAGGAAATATGGGAAGTAAAACCTGAAGTCCACGCTCCCGGTAGGGTAGAACATACTGTAGGATGGCCTCTTGTGAGTATTATTAACATCTAAAAGTGATACAAAGCATTAATATAGCTCCTTTATTGTTCTATTATTAATTTTTATTTCAGGACAAGAATACTTATGGTGGATCGTTTCTTTACCATTTGAATGATCCTACACCTACTGTAGCGCTTGGGATGGTTGTAGGTCTTGATTATTCCAATCCATATCTTAGCCCCTTTCGGGAATTTCAAAGATTTAAACATCATCCTAGCATCATGAAAACACTCGAAGGAGGGAAAAGGTTTTATTTATTTCTTGTAATCTTCATTTAAATTAAATTTAACAAGCAAATTCTCTTAATTTTCATTAGAAATATAATGTTTTGACACTAGGTTTACGGATATTCCTTTGGTGTCAATTTGACACATACTGTAGGGATAGATAAATCACATAGAGAATTTCAACATTACAAAACTTTTGAAAAAAATAAACTTCAATATGTATTTCCCTCATTAAATGGATGGAAGTCAACACAAGCGGTAAAAAAAATTGAAACTTTTTGTAATTTTCCTACTGAAATTTCAAATGTGTAATTATGGCACGTTCCTTAAACCTAGTGTTATTTGTAGTCATGTAAATTAGAGATTATGACAATTTCGTGTTTTTAAGTTTAATTTTAAGACACTGTTTAGACAACAGACATTTTACTGTAGATTTATATACATTTTATTGTAATGTTTTATTTGATTTGTTACAAATGATTTGAATTATATATGATTGCCATTTCAGGATAGCTTATGGTGCCCGTGCTCTTAACGAAGGTGGTTTTCAGTCTATTCCTAAACTAACATTTCCTGGTGGATGTCTCATAGGGTGCACTGCGGGATTTTTGAATGTTCCTAAAATAAAGGGGACTCATTATGCTATGAAGTCAGGAATGCTAGCTGCAGAAAGCTGTTTCCAGGCCATAAAAGAGAATCCAGATAAGCAAGGTAATTTTAGAATCATTTTAAGTATAAATTAACCTTTTTAATCTAGGCACATCATTATAAACTATGAAAATATTAATTCCTTTCATAGGATTAGAACCTAAGACATATTTTGAGAAGATTAAAAGCAGTTGGATATGGTCTGATTTGAAGAGTGTAAGAAATATTCGACCATCATTTCATTCTCCATTAGGACTGTATGGAGGTATGGCATATTCTGGATTTAGCATTTTAATACGAGGCAAAGAACCATGGACATTAAAACATGGAGGTATGTCTAAATTCATGTTGGTAATAATTCATAAATATATTTTGAAATCACTACATGAAAGTGTGTCACTGCATCCTGTGGCATAAATTTTGTTTAATATTTAAATGTAAGGTTTCTTAAAGCTAATTATATTTGGCAGTAATTTTTTAGATAATAAGAAACATAACATTTTCTATCAGTCTTTGCAAGAAGTATTGTGGAGAGATAGATATGGATAAAGATACCATAAATAGCCAAATTTGTCTTATAATATCCAATTTATTAAATCACATACTGGTTGTAAAATGATTCTAAATTTATTTACAGCTCCTGATCATACACGCTTAAAACCTGCATCTCAGAGTAAGCCAATTGATTATCCTAAACCAGATGGTATTATCAGTTTTGATTTACTTTCTTCGGTAGCTTTGACTGGAACAAATCATGAAGGTGATCAACCTCCACATTTAACACTTATGGATGATACAGTGCCAGTGAAACATAATCTTGCTCTGTATGATGGTCCAGAAGGGAGATTTTGCCCTGCTGGTATGTTATTCAAATCATTATGTGCAATGCAGATTATATTTTCGAATGTATTTTTATTTAACTTTAGATTTTTGTTGTTTTATATAATGAGGGTTTCACTTGTAAACAATGTTCTATTACTTCAAAGTATATTCTAATTATTATGGCTGAATTATTGTTTTTGCTTTGCTATTATGATTGTGATTTTTAAGTTCAAACATGATTTATGCATTATTCTGTAATATACCAATCGAAATTTGTTACAATTAATTATATATTGAAAGTTTCTTCCTTGGTATATTAGGAAATTAAGAAACTTTTTTTAAAGAAAAGTATTTTCTTATATTAAGAAATTAAGAAAAACTTTGGCATTGCAGCAGAAAAAGGTTTGCAACCTCTACTCAAGGAAATGATGAGATTCACATTAAATTCCTTAAAGAAACATGAAACTCTTTTCACCATGTATTTATGTCCATTTTTGAATAATTAACAAATTGCAGAGTAGATTGCTGAAGACTTTCAGACTTTCTTCTTATAAGAAGAAATATAATGTACCCAGAACGAAAAAAAAGAAATTTAAAGTATATTCTGCTGGGGTAGCATAAATCAAATATTGGCCCTTTTGTTATTATTTATTTTATTTTATTCATTATACAATCAAAAAAGAGTTATAAGTACAATTGTGGTTTATTATTTTTTATTCTTTGTACTTGCTTCAGCGGTACATATACTAAAATTGGAACAATTATTATTTAAGCGTAGATTTTGTGTTCTTCTGTCTCCTCTCGCTGGTTAAGTCCACAAAACATGTATTCCAAACTATTATTTAAGCATTTAAAATATTCATTTTCTAATTTTTTTTTTTAAATCAACAGGTGTATATGAGTTCGTTCCATTGGAAGATGGATCTGGTGAACGCCTTCAAATCAATGCTCAGAATTGTATACACTGCAAGACTTGTGATATCAAGGACCCAACACAAAATATCAACTGGGTTGTTCCCGAAGGTGGTGGTGGACCCGCCTATAATGGGATGTAAATAAATGTTTAGTATATAAAAATTGCTCAAATACATTTCAAATGACAGAAAGGATCCTAAAATTTCAGCGGTGATTGAATTTTAGTTGAAAATTGAAGAAATGTATGTCTATTTGTATTAACGGTTGCACTTTTAACTGCAGTTTGTAGGCTATTTGAAATTATAGTCACTGTAAAATAGTGTTTCCACTCAAAAACGATTATTTTTAAGGATAAGTACTTATACATGAGTTTAAAAAGATTTTTAGATATTTTTGGAAATTTATTTTCAGCGTGTTCAAATTAGTTACTGCCGATTTGTAAATGTTTATAAAACTTTGTGTACAATAATATTTTTTGTAAGTGAAAGTTTAAACCTGTCTGTGCCTTATATTACATCACTTTCTTGTGATGTAATGCAATAGATTAGCCATAAAAAGACTCAATATATTTTTGAGTCGTAACCCGATACTGAGATTTATTAATACAATTTTAAAGAAAAACATAGTTAGTCTATAGTTATTTACTCTTAATTATTAAAACTTAATAAATTGCTCAGAAGAAAAATTTAAAAGACTGGAATCGCATGACGGATATGCCTATCTAAATAAACCAATTTTTCACTTTAAGTAACTACAGTGTATAGAAATAATACATATATATGTTTGTGATAAATCCTGTTATTTCTTTTGTAACTCTTGGCAGCTGCAGATTTATAAATTTTAAAATTATTCATATATTATATTAAACCATTTTTACTAATTGTTGTCCATCCGAATTACGGTTTATTAAAGCTTTATATTGCGTTATTTTTTATCTCTATTCAGATAAGTTCAAAATTTAGTTTTGTTAATGAGCCAAAAAGGAAAAAGTATTACCGACCCCCCACCCCTTCGCTCCATCCCTTCTTACTCTAGCGAGCGGAATATGCCGAATAGGATAGAACAAAAACCTCTCAGCTCACTCTCTCAGTAGGGAATGGATACGAACGGGAATGAAAAAGCATTCTCACTTTTAAAACCTTTCGCTCATCCGAACCGGGAGTCATTCGAAAAATCGAGACCCATGCCGGGTGGGAGTACAAATAATAGGAACTCGAGCCGGATTATAGTCGCATTTACATTACAAACGTGCTCCGGGCCGATGGCGTCCAATTAAGGGGGGCAGGAGGATGCCCATCTGTTGCCTTTTGATGCCCTAGAACTCCACCTACTCCCCTTCGACGATGGCAACCCCACCCCGCCGGTTGATATCAGAACCGGCCTCGGACAATGGGGCCGCGTGGCCTGCCCTCTCGGCAGCCGTCCGGCTCTTAGTGCAGTGAAACAGACGGCGATCGATATATATTCCCCCCTTTTCCTTTAACAGGATCAAGCTGTAAGGGAATAGGCCGCGCGCACGCGTAATCGGTTACCGCGTGCACTACTGCAAATCCCAGCTCACTAGGTTTACGGCAAGCGTCGAAATTGAAGCGTTTCGAATTTCAGTGGGAAAATCGCTAAAACAGTGCTCAAAATTCTGACAAAAAAAATTTATATGAAATCGTTTTTATTCCCCCCGTTAAAATATCCGATTTTGCAATAATGTAAGTTGTTACATTATAAAAGAAAAATAATAATATGAGAGTTCTTATATGACGAGAGTTATTTCGGAAAAGCGTTGCCACTCTTATCTATCAAATTTCCCTCTTACTCGAACCTTTGATCGGAGAATTTAACACTAGGTTTACGGGACGCGTCGAAATTGGCGCGCTTCGAATTTCAAGTAGAAAAATTACAAAAACCGTTCGCATTTTTCTTTACCAATGAGGAAAATAAATATCGAAGTTTATTTTATTCAATTTTTGTGGCCCATTGTAATTAGATATTGTAACTAATGTTAATAACAATATGGTTGTAGTTAATTTTAAGAAACGCTAGGAAAAATGATTTTGAACTGTATCTCTTATTTGTTCTATCTCACTTCATTCTTGAAGGGAATTACATTTTGTAAAGTAAAATTTATTTAAACTGTAGGTATTATAGAAGTAAAACATTCTATTTAAAATTCAATTTACACTCTCTCTGGCAAAACCGAATCTCTTATTCCGGTACAGGATTAAAAAATAAGACGTGAATAGTCGGAGGCCATTAGGACCGCAGGATTGTATTTACTCTCCGGTGAATTAATCGCCCCGTTACGGTAATACCCCGACGAGCGTATAAAATCGGGGGATCGGTCAATAATAATAAAGGGGGGAATTCATGAAAGAAAAGAGCGAATGTAAGCTGCTAGCGGCAGATGGGATGCAGCTGGTAAGCCACGTGTCGTTTTATGCTAATACCCCCGCGGGGTCCCCCTCTCCGGGGCCTATTTTACACCCGGTCACCGGTACACGATGGAAATTCACTTAACGTTTTCCGTCTCTCTCTATGCCGTCGGAAATATAGCGGACTCCAGACCGACCTGATATTAAACCGTCGAAAAACCGCAGTGTATAGAATGTAAAACAGGCGACTCTGAACGCACGAGTCGGACCCTGACGACGGAACCGATAAGAGTTCCGAAAAATCGGAACCGGACAATATCCGGGAGGGCCGCACAAGGGAAGGGCAGAAAATCTTCCAGCGGAGCTCGCTCGGACGGTTTCCAAACACGGGAAAAATCCCGAAACGACGGGGACTCCTACCAAACGAGGTTCTTCCCTCGACATTACGCGACCCTACCCGAAGCCAGTTAGTGATAATACTGGAAAATTATTCAAATACCTCCTATAACAGAACTCTAGAAACACGGAGTTTTTCATATCCCGGGACGCCTAACGGATTAAACTCATTGCGCCGTAAAATAAAGATCTAGAAAAAAAAATGTGTGTGTGTGTGTGTGTGTGTGTGTGTGTGTGGCGTGTCAACCGCCTAGAGCCCTAGGACCTTTGTTTGACCGACAAATGGGAGAGAAACAGCGATGCCCCCGCAAATAACTTAAAAGGAAATTGTATTATACATGATAGGTTCGTCCGGCCTTCGCTTATCAGACGTACTATCGCAAAAAAAATGTCGATTAGCAAAAATGAAAAAGCGCTGCTTTGTACTTACGGTTTAAAGGCGCGCCTATTTCAGGGCCTACTCTATAGTAAAAGGTTTCGCATTTTCGTAATGAATTCAAGGAAGGGACCCAGATTTCACTGTACTGCACTCAAAACTTTCTTTCAATCTTCTATTACTGAACTTATTATGTAAGTTAAGAATTCTTAAACTTAACTTCATAAGTTGTAAAATTATAACATAGTTTGACTTCAATAGGCTTTTTCTCTCAGCCAAACTATTCTACATTTTAGCTTAACCAAAGTTCTTTACACAGGTTTATGCAGGATAAGCCGAGTCATTTAACTTTGACTGAGGCCGAATTCTAGCAAGTATATTGCAACTTACAAATGTTCTAATCGAAGGTAAATTCGGCCGGGCCTTTAATTCTCGCACAAATTTTCTCCCGATCGCAAATTTCGACCTAATAATTATTACATACTATATTACATACATTACATACATCAAATTATGATCTAATAATTTAGAGGGCACTCTCCTCGGCCGGTTGGTAAATCGAATGCTCCCCCGGTCTTTGGTTTGGGGTTCCGGAATATCCCCCCCCCCCTCGCGGGGTTAAACCGGTCTCTCCGACAGCTGTCCTTCTGACGGCGCGTGCTTCACGGGCCGGCGAACGTGGGGTGTTTATAAAAACCCGTCGGTGTTCGAAAACGGAAAAGGAAAATTAAAATATACCGCTGGGGTATAGTTGGAAATATTCCGTTAGCTGCGATAAAAATGAATTGGTCGTGAATTACAGCAAAAATTGTGGACAAAGATCACAGAATTAAACGGAACGATTTAGATAAGGTAGAATAATCGATTGCGTGCGCATTCGATTGATTTTTATTAATCCGACGTACCTGATCGTTTTCAAAAATAAATTCTTGAATCTTCTAATGTGAAAGAAGAAGCTGAATGAGTCACCTGAAAATTAGGAACCAATAAAAAATAGGTAACATTGGATCGGTGATACCCAAGATTGCCAAAATAAAATATTCTAAATAGTATTCTATTTTCATAAATCCATAAACGAATAAGAGAGAGAGGGTGTGATATAAACTAAATCCAGGGTGAACGGGCGTCCCCGCTTGACCAACCGCTATTTTATCGTGTTTCCAAAACAAACAAGACTGTCCAACAAAGAACAATGGTAGACCATGCATTTGAAACGATTTAATACTTTATGATGTTTTCAAATTTGTTGTGGCCTATTGTAATTAGATTTGACGCATTTTAACTTAATATTTTAACTATTGTGTTTACAAAAATGGTTGTGGTTAATTTTAGAAAAGCTATGAAAAATTATGTTGAAATGTATCTGTAATAAGAATAGTGTAATGAAAATGTAACTTAGTAATGAAGTAACATAATCAATCAAGTTCATCTTTGAAGCGTATTAAAATGTCTCTTAAAAGTTAAATGTATTCCAACTGTGGGTATTAGAGAAGTGAATGCGTTTTTTGAAAATTTAATTTATACTATTTGATAAATTGCAATCTTAAAAATGTTCCTAAATCGACAGCTAATCAGTATTAAGTAATTTTCGAATAACTATTCGTTTATTTATTATAGCTGTTCATTCTGGAAAATGTTTCTAAATCAGTAATTACGTTAACAACATTATTATTTTAATTTTCATTTGTTTTATATCTGTATTATGTTATTTATGCGGTCCCAGTCGTAGCCTCACAAACATAACCTTTAAGAGCAGGCGTACCAACTCATTTCTGCCGCGGGACGAAAGTGAAATTCTATCAAATATCATACATCGAGTCTGGATTCGGTAAGAGTCTGCATAATGGAAACTCGTAATTAACATTTAAATTTTTATTCGGATCTACAAGTGATTAGAATTCAGTACGTATATTTATAGATAAATATTCGACGTATTTATGAAAACAAATTTATTTCCGCGCGTCGCGTGCCACGAATATTCCTGCCAACTTTGACACACCTGTTCTAGAGGATGCGGAGAAAATTAATTCCAAACACGATTTCTACGTTTAATTTGCTGAATAAATAAAGGATAATCGAATAGTTAATTGTATTTTTGCGGTATCCAAAAATTGGAGGTTCCCGTAAAATATTCTCGTTGTATTATTCAACATTTAATTAGGAAAGTAAGGATATTATAGGAAACGGCGTGATTCAGAATTGTTTAAAGTAAAGTAAAAACATGGCGGATGGACCCGTCCGATAACTTTCATTTGTTTATTTACTTATTAACGCTAACTGGGCCGGTTAAGGGAATAAAAAAGTATTTATTAACTTACAATAAAACCGAATTTATAAGAGGCGTTTATACAATTTTTTTTACGATACGATTAATATTCCTTTCACACAGCGAGTACTGTGACCGGATGCGGCATCCTCTGTTTCCGCCTTGGCGTTTGCCTCGGTCCCAGATTTCCTAAGGTTCCCACTCTTCGAGTCTTCCACGTCTCTCCGGTCTCTAAATTTTCAGCCTGTCGCGACTTCGCAACAGGGGCTTATCGATTGCCGCTCGTTTTTCCAGCCCGCAATGCGGGAACTCTCGAAGGAACGCGTCCGATGGCGTCTTTCACCGAAAAAAATACCATTTGTCTCGATAACTCCGCTCTTTTCTAGATCGGTTTCGACCCTGTTGAGGACCATCAGCGCGTCCCCATCGGTCGGTGTGTTTGTCCTCATTTCGGGGAAAATACCTTCGGGTCGAACAATTAGAGATCGCCTAGACTGGGGGAGTCCCCGATCCGAAGGGCTACTCACATACAAAGATTGGATGAAAGTTGTTTTATACAGTTTTTGTATTCATTTGTTTAAAGAGAAAACTTTAAAACGTAGCAGCTAGGTTTTAATTTTATACTATTGTAAACAAAAAAATATCTCAACAACCGAGTGGACCCCAAAAGGAAAGGGCAGAACGTTTCCAGTGGAGCCCGCTTTGGGTGGTTTCCAAACACAGGAAAAATCTCGAAATGGGATGGGGAGGCCGACCCCTGTTAACCGAGGTTCTTCCCACAGTATTATGCGATCCTACCGCAACTTAGCCAAAACAAAATTACCCTTGTATATACTTCAAAAATTCGATATAATTTGAATAACGTGGCATTTGAATTTTTGTCCTAATAAGTTATAACTTATACCGCTTGTCCGATTTATCTCCGCTCGTTTTCGCTTGTCGGGGTTTGTGGAACGTTCGAAACCCGTTGTATGATTTAAGCCGCGAATAAAATAATTCGAGTAAACGAAGATACCATATCTGTGAAAAACATCAGCCTACCAGAGCGGAAATGTTGAGGTTAAATCACCTCTTCGGTTATTTGCTACCGAATATCCGATATAGAAATTCGCTCGCGAATTCTACACCGATTACATTCAATCAAATAATTTAACCTCGATCGACCCTTTTGTTTATGGGATCGATTGCGCCGGTTGTGCAATAGGTCTTATGGCCGCAACACCCGCGACGTTGGCCGCTGGTCGTGACGGAAAAGCCTTCCTTATAAAGAAGAAAATTCGGGGGATTATACAGTTAACACCCTTTGTTTTAGTGTTTGTGTATAAGGTGACGTTGGACCCATATCCTCCGCATTTTATCATTTCCATTCTGTCCGTTTCTCCCGACAATTAATTTAACACTTGACGACTCGTTATGCATATTTGTACCGAAGAGTCTCACTCTAAATTAAAGTCTCGAGGTATCCCCGTAGATCGTACAGTAGAGGGAGTTTATTTTGGCTTTGTAACCAGAAATCTTGTTTTACCTTGTACCTACATCGCTACAATAAATGAATATTATGTCTACGGCTGATCCGTACGTCGACAATTAATTTATGTCCCGTGGGCATAAAATGTGCTAATAAATGCGTACCCAAGGGGTTAAACAGCAGTTCTGAGGGCGCTGTTGTAAATAACTTAAAAGGTTATCGAGAAGGATTGTAATTCTGCCTATAAGACCGGTGGAGGAGGATGTTTCCGTCATGTCCCAGGCTTTCGTCCATGGCGTCTCGACATACGTGTGTGTGTTGAGGTAGAGACAGAGGGAGGGAGCCTGAGAGGGAGCCGGAGGGAGCCAGCGAGAGAATAAGAGAGAGTGGGAGTGAGCGGTGGCAATCCTGAAAAATCAATAGGGTGAGCGTTAGGGGGTTCCCAACTTCACCCTTCCCCATAACATTTATGAACAGGCCTCCCCATTCACTGGAACCTATCCCTATTCCCAGTCGAGTGAAAAAGATTTTTCTCTCCCTCACTCTCTCTCCCTTCCACTCGCTCCTCTCTCCCTCGCTCATTCTCCCTCCCCACTCCTAAAACTTCGCGGCCTGTATGTACGTTACCGGGCGCGTACGTGCCGGTTTTTCACATGGCGCAAGTCTCCGTATCCCGTATCCTCTTTGCAAAGAAAAAGAGAAACAAATCGACACCGCTACCCTTAAAGGAAGTGCAAACGAGTAAATTAGTCCCCAAAACAATGAATGAACTAAAAAACTATCCTGAAAGAAATCGGTTAAGTAGCCTTCTGAGGTCGAATCTGACCTTTTACTAAACTGTTATCACGCCCTCCCTTACTTTACGCGCGTCCCGCTCGGCGAAATGCATTTTAAAACAACTACAAATAAACACGGAAAAAATGTTTCCGCGCTGCCCTCAACAACGCTATGGATCGATGTCCTATGACTAATGTCAGTTTGTTTTCTTTCGAACTTCAAATTTCTTTAAACTTTCTTCTTATGGCCACGGCTTTAAAATAAAGATTGGCGACATCGAAGTTAAAGTTGCGGCAGTGTCGGTTGCCCCAAAAATTTCATCGACAGAGCAAAAAAACTTTTGCAAATTTCGCGGAAGAACCCCAAACAAAGTGTAAAGTGTTACAGCCAAGAGTAAACTCGTGAATGCGTCAGTTGACTATATCAACAGACCCAGTGTGACTGCAATGAGTGTAAACTATGTTCTCGGGTTTTTATTAATGCAACTTTCCCCATTACCACACCGACATTTTGGACGGCTTAAACGCCACTATCCTAGAGATTTTCTGTAGCCCGGATACACGTCAAAAGTGTCACATCTGGGTGACTTCTTTATCGAGGGAAACAAGCGACAAAAATAAAATTCCTCAATTGTACTTACAAAGATAAAGGTTGATTCTAAAAACAACAACAATAAAAAATGTACAATATTTTTTTGGAAAATAATGCGGTCAACTTGTATTTTCGAGGTACTTCCTTTTGAGGTTAGACAATTAATAAACCGCAATTGTACATGTAACTGTTTGTAAGTAAAAAAAATGTTATAGGATGATTGTTAACATAAACTGTTCTCTTTATTGTATAATGAACAAAAAAATTGTTATAAGTACAATTGCGAAAAGTCTTTTTTTATACCACTTCTTTCTCACAAAGAAGAAGCCTCTAGGCCCCTGGCATTTAAGCCTCTAGATGCGAGCGATGTCAGGAGGGGAACCCAATAGTCCTATGGCGTACGCCCACGTCCGTTTCAATACGACTTTGAGTTTGTTGTCTAAGGTCAAATTTTATGTCCGTTTTAGAATCGGCCTTAGTAGCACAAAATTTTGGTTCAACCCCATTCAACGGGGGAATTAAACGTCGTACAACATAAACGCCCTAAGTGAAACCTCGTTATGCGTTATAGAGGCTGGACGCGTTGGACACAGAGGGGTCGAGGAGCGAGGGGCTAAAAACAGATAAGACAAACTTAAAAATAAAGTCCCTCTGTTTCTCTCCCTGCCTATCATTCCCTCTCTCTCTCTTTCTCACCCGCAGAGGGAGACCCCACCAAGTCTTGAGCGGTCCTTGGAGTCGCGAAATAGAGAATCGATTTTTTTTAAATAGGACAGTTTAATACTCCCCTCGGCAAAGTCCGATGAATTGAAAATTTCAACACGCGATTGTTGATTTCTAAGCGTTATTTTTAAAAATTGACAGACAGGGCACTAAGGAAAAACAGAAAGGATGGTTCTGTACAAATTAAATTGTTTTCTACTTTTTCTCAGTATTATGTGTTTTGGCGTTTTTTTCTCAAGTATTCGTCTTTGTTTTTTCGTATTTCATAGGCGTTGTCAATACGTGATGTACAGTTTTTGGCACGCAAATTGATACACACTGGTCTAAGTAGGATTGTGTTTAACCTGTTCTCAGTCTGTTTATTTTAATTTGCTTCTTCCTAATGATCTTGTCATCTGTCCATAAAGTTTTATGTATTTTTTTTACCTCGTTCAATTTTTCGGTCGTTTGTTTCTTCTGCATTGTCTGACTGTCTTTCTTTTGGCAACTGTGGCGTATTTTTCGCTATTATCGGCCATGGTAAAATTTAAATTTATTCCCAAATCCAATAGAAAGTAAATAATTCGGTTTAAATACAAATTCTCATAACCGATCCTTAGTCCATCTAAAGGCCGTAAGGCCCTCAGAAGAAAGGATTTCAATGCTTGCGCTTTCATACTGTCCGATGTTGTTTTTCCCATTTTTTGAAAATGTTATTTATTTCATATATTCCCAACATCTCAAACGTTATTTACAGGATCCCGAAAACGAAGTTGTCGCGTTATTAGCCGGACAAATAGAAAAAGTAAATAAAATAAATCTTAAAAAGGACGGGGGGAATGCCAGTCGGGTGGATTTGTTACTAGTGCTAGGTCAATGTCGCTGATTGTATTATACAGTTGTGGAAATAAAACAGTTAAAAACATTCGAGTAGCGATGGGACAATAACGGAGGAAGGCTTCCCCCTTTTTAAAAATGTATTTATTCTTCTATTTTCCCGGTATGTTTAGATCATGGGGCCACTTCCTCTCGGGCGTCCGTAAGGAACGGTGAAAATGTCGTTAATTTTCGTTAACGAGTTAATTTTCGTCACATTTTCGTATGGCGAGGTCGCGGACAAACGGTACTTCCAAGACCTCAGTCGGTCACTTTCCTCAATATTTTCGGCCCCAGGGTCCGAATGCTCTTAGTTCGGGCGTGGAAAATTCAACTATATTTTTAACATGAGACACGCAAGCCGAAATGCCGAGGTAAGACGCAGAGAACGAATCGATATGTTTTCCGCCGGCAGGAGGAAATTATCGAACGGCGTGTGACTCATGGAAGCGGCGTTGTCATATCGACCCGGACGGCCGAAAAATGAGATTCGGCAGGGCTGAAAATTGAAAATGAATTGATTCCGCGATGAAGAGCTAATCAACTAGTTTTTTGCTTTAAAGAACCGGCAGATTGTACAGGGGTGATTTGACAAAGTAAGGTAAATTTATAAGGTCATTTTAGAAGCTTGGAAATAATACTTTTCGGACGGGTCGAAAAAATTGGAAACTCGCTGGACCAAGTATATCTCCCTAAATGGAAATTATGTTGAAAAATAAAAATATTCTTGTTCAGAAAACTGTTAGAACTATTTTTTTACCATACTTATGAAACCACTCGTTATTATCCTTAATATAACTAATTGTTATTATATTTATATTAGATATTTTACTTATTCATTTTTATATTAATGTTAATATTGCTACACAATATTATTATTGTTACTATTATAACGCGCAATCAGTCGGAAGAGAGATTGGACTAAAAAATTATTATGAAAACGGATCTTTTTTTTATTCCAAGTCACTACTACAATTTTCTAATAATAAATTGCGGTAGTACGGTTTGATAACATGAGTTAAAATGATAACGCGACAATGATTTGTCAATTGATGACAATTTTAATGATAACGTTTCCATTTAATAGGGAAAATAAAAACGGGTGTTTCGGGAGGTTTCTATATTGTTTTTCAAATTTTATAACTAAACTTTAATTTCTAAACTAACTTTTCATTAATTATAATTCAAAACTCTCAAAGAGTAATAAAGTCTCTGGGCCGGTTTCCCGGAAATTAGACTAGGTTAAAGTCAGAGGAATTGGGAAAAATCGTGCTTCATTCCTCAAGTTTCTTAGAACCCATTTCCCCTTAACCCTACAGGCTTAACCAACTGAACTTCCCTTTAAGTCAACTTTCTTTCTCCGCTGTTCACTTCCGATCGGTAGCTCAAGTCCCTTTTCCAGATCCGATCGCCGTCCGAATGAAAATTCGGCAGATAAACCGGAATATTCGATTTTCCTTCGGCTCGATCTTCAGTGTAAGACCGGTTTCGGCGTCGCGCCAACGCTACACCGGTTTCTACTGGCGGTGCAGCTTACGCGGGTGCGATCGCTGCAAAGAAAACGGATCTGTCGATAAATATCAATTAATACCCGCTTTATGGACGTTCCTTACGTTCCAATTTGACGCATACCGTAGAGATAGGTATACAGCATGAAGAAATTCAAAACATCTGAAAAAATAAACTTCGATATATATTTCCCTCGTAAAATGGGTGAAAGTCGGCACGAGTGGTAAAAGAATTTTTTTTTTGTAATTTTTGAAATTCGAAATGCGCCATTTTGAATGAACCGGGTTGAATTTCCGATTGAAAGGTAGGGTAAGGGGGAAATATGATGCGTAAGAGTGTCACCGCTTTTCCAAAATAGCTCTCCTGATAAAAACTCTCGTATTAATATTTTTGCTTTATAATGGAAGAACTTTTTAATTATTTTTAAATCGGATATTTTAATAATAAAAACGATTTCTCATTTACAATTTTTTAATGATTAGAATTTGAAAACGATTACTGTACTCGGAATGGGCTAAAGAAAAAACTCGAATAGGCGTACAGTGCCGTTTATAAAATTATAAATGTATTTTTATAGACCCGTGACTGTTATACACTCGATGGCTTTTAATATCGCCGTATATATATTTTAAAATTTACATCTCTGTTATGCACGGTTATTTTTCCTGACAAATGAAGAATCGGCAAAATCGTCCTTCCGGAGAAAAAATAAACCAATTTTAGAGTAGATTAAAAAAAAATATTTTTCCCGAGGGCACTCCGCTGCGCCTTTTAAAAATTACGTTATAAACCTTATTGAGGAAAATCCCCCTCCCTAGAAACAATGACTCGTGCCTGATTTTCGAGGTATTTTAGTAGGTCGAATAAGCTGAAGCCGGGTTGAAAGGGGCTTAGAAAATGGCGGCTAATGAAGTCGGTAAAGACCGGTATCGAACTCGGCGCGTGATTCTCGTTTGATACATAACCAATTTTAACTTCCGCAGGGTTAATACAGGCGACATTATTCGTCGTATCACCTCTTTATTTATATTTCAATAAATTGAAACGAATTTCACGCTTTCGTATGAATTGAATGACTTTTTTAAATTTAAATAAACCGGCAGACCCCGTTGGAAAGAATCCTTCGTTTTTAACCGATCGCGACAATAAAAGGAGAAACTTCCATTCTTCCATTACTAAAGGAATACCCTTATACGAATCGGTGCACTTATTACCGAAAACCCCCTATCTTTTGAAAGGTGCAGCAGAGATGAAACGTATATGGGCCTATTAAACATTTCCAACCTATATTCGTATACCTTTAATAGGCTGTAGGTATAATTACCTTTATACGTATATATTTATATTCCAAGCTACAACTTTTATATCCGAGCAATAACAAAAAATAAGAAACAAGAGCCGTCACCTACAATTTTCGATTTCTCGAAAACAAATAATGATTGTTATGATTGTATACGAGGAAGGATGGTAAAAAACATAATTTAAAAAAATATTATTGTGTAATACTATTAACAATAATATAAAAGTGAATGAATAATATAACTAATATAAGTTTAATTAAAAACTTACATATAAATATAAGTACTATTAAAAATAATACGTAAAAATTTGTTTTAATACAGTTTTTTGGTAAATATTGTTTTTATTTTTCAATATAGTCTCCATTTAGGGAGATATACTCGGTCCAGCGAGTTTCGAATTTTTTCGACCCGTTCGAAAAGTATATTTTCTGAAGTTTGTAAAATGACTACTTACCTCATAATTTTACCTTACTTATCAAATCACCCTCGTATTACTGTGTGTGCTATATCAATTTATGTCTTATATATATATATATATATATATATATATATATATATATATATATATATTATTTATTTATTTTTTTTTTCGCGTAATTAAGTGTGTCAGGTAATTAAAATATTACTGGTTCCGCACAACGGTCCATCCTAAGATCTGATAAGTGAATAGAGCGAGAAACGGGCAGGAAGTAGGAGAGGACGATTAATTAAGTCGTGGATGGACCGGTCGTCGTATGAAAATGGCCAGCTGGCCGGCGTTCGTTACACACTCTTTGACGGCTCGAATATACATTTTCCGCGGACCTCTTCATTACTGGCGCGTACTCCTGTTATCTTCTGATGAAGTTAAGATAGACCAGTCAGTGTAGAATTCAGTGTGACATTGCCAGGGATAGATGAGGGAAAATGTATGAAAATAAATTAATATATTTTTAGAGAAAAAGAAGCACCGTCAGCGCTATATAGTGATAAAATAACGATGCTGACGCGACGTTTCATCGGCGACCGACTAACCGCAAGTACGTCAATTTTGTGGTATATTCCCTGCTTAAAATTCCCGAGTCGTCCGACGGCGGCCTCGTTCCGGCCCCGAGGACCCCCCCCCCTCCGGGCGCATTTCAACTAGCGACATATTTTTCGACGCGTCGAAAATGGCCTAATAACTGCCGGCAATAAGGGTGTCGGGGTCCGCTTGATGGGCGTCTCAGAACTTCTAAAAGGTGGGGCCATTCGGCTCTACCGGGGAATATTATCGGCGAAGAATTCGAATGTAAAGTCAAACTTTCCCTAGGAGATTTTTCGGGGAGCCCCATCCTACCGTTAGAAAAATATATTTTAACCCTTTGGACTCGTATGTCGCCATATAGGCGACACAGTATGTTTTACCGTTGCGCTCGTATGTCGCTTATACGGCGATAATACATTTTACCTGACTATTTTGAACGGTACCATACATTACAAACTTATAAAATATAATGTTTAATTTTTTTAAATAGCTTACTTATGTTTATTTAGCTTCAATCGATTTAGTAATAGATAGATGTATTTGGAGAGGCATTGTTATATAAGGATTTTATTCGCACACAGTATTTTATGTTCGAATCTGTATTTTTAGATAATTTTTTTAAAATCAATTTCACATTTATTTTTTCATTTTTTATTCTTTTAATTCTTAAAAATAAAAGTTATGCTAGTACAACCTCAATAGCCCGATCTCTAAATCAAAAAAATAAAATAAAAAATTCGTATCTATTTTTTTTAGTAAATATATATGCTGTTACGAAATATGTTGCTATAGAAATGTTTTCGTTTTGATAGAATGTGAAAAAAAATCTGAGTCGATAGATAAATTACGTAAATATTAATACGAGTACAGTGTAATACGTACAAGCGCCATTAATATACGAGTGCAAAGGGTTAAAATAATATTTAAAGTAGATCAATACATTATAGGTGCAGAGACAATTAAAGTATCGTATTAAAGTTAGAATACCTGTTTTGTGTTCTGCGAGGGGTTGGAATACTGTCGATTTCCTGTGTTTCTGTCCACTCCCGCTGGTGTGGTCTTCTGCTAGACCGGTTTCGGCTGCTCACCATCTTCAGTAGCGATGTTAGTCACTTCGGCACTTTGGATGTTTTTTGGGCATCCTCACCCAAACATCATGTTTGGGGTGTCATTGTCACTTGTAGTGTCCGAAACCGATCTAGCAAAGTACCAAACCAGCGAGAGGAGAGAGAAACACACGAAATCTACGGTGTCGTATTAAACATTTATAACGTAAATTAATGTGATTTACTCGTTAGTACAGCTAACTCCGTGATATCTACCCTTGCATTATATTTAGTGACTGGGGATGTACTTACATTTTTTTTACACAAACTATCCACGTCTGACTCTGTCGATGTTATCCGCTGTAGCATTTCATATTCTGCAATAATTTTGTTTTTGTCACGGTGCGAAAGCATTTTTTAACACGAAGCTTCCGATCAATTTTAAAATACAACTTATATATATTTGCACCTTCATATATTTCTCAGTTAACGAACGCCGGTCGACTGGTTTGAGCGCTTCGTAATATTTTTTTCGAATTTCTATTTTGAATACCGAAGACCGGTGGGTCGAGAACCATCCGGCCCGGACCGCTCTGCGGCCGAAAAAGGGCGGAGGGTGCAAGAAAAATTCTCCTGTCTTTTGTCCAGGACATCCAGGATATCCACCTCGGCAACAGTGTTGGCATAATGCTTTGTCGGCAACCGCTCAACGTCATCGGCAGGGGCCGAATACGTGGCACCCCCCGATTACAAAGAATGTTTCCTCGGAAATAGCATATATACGTTAATTTTTATTTTTTATTTATTGTACAATTAACCATTATCGCTATAAGTACAATTGTGGAATGCTTGTTTCTCGCTTGTTTATAAAGAAACCATCCAGTGATGGCATTTTTGATGTGTTATAATACACGTACGAAATAAAATCCTCGCTGTTAGATATAGACATAGAAATTAATATTTTGAACTCCTGTGAGATTATACATTGGGTTTCAACTTTTATAAGTTTGTACAATTAAAAGCTTTCGAAGTGCTTTCATTCTGCCTGAAAGATTACAACAATAACTTTCCTGTGATCTATCGAAGCGATATTAATACTCGTCCCTTACGACCGGTCGCCTTCTTGCTTTTGGACTTCTTCTCAAATGAAAGTCACAATGCTTATTTTAAAACAATGCTCGATAAAGCCGACGCGTTTAATAGTGAATTTCTATTGTGTACGCGGTCCTCGTTTAGCAAACATCTGCCACTACCCTTTTACATCCCCCTTTCGGCATTTTAACCCCACGGGGGGCATTGTCCCCGTCGCTAGAACGGCGGCTTGTAATATAAAATAAAAAGCAAATTGAATGTACCTAACTTTTCACGGTCCGACCGTTATTGTAGACATTCGTTCACACTTGAAGGAATTCTCCATTAATGGGAAATATCCCGCCTCGAAAGTCGTATTAGAAGTTCTGGTGCTTTGATAAATTTATTGGATTAATTTATTTATAGTGGCAATTTTAAAATACGGCAGGTAGGTTTTCATTTTCGACTGGCATAAATAAATATATTCCCAGTAGCTTTCTATCGAAAATTTGCCGACCCCTGTCCTACACATTTCAAAATTCAATATAATTTGAAATTGGCATTTGAATTTTGACCGTGTCCCCACTCTTATCATGTCTACATTACTGCATGTGTGATTTTTCTCTACTCGGTCTTGCGTGTCGAGGTTTCCGTCTGTAACGTTCGAAACCCGCACCAAAATAATACATTCTATACAACTATACCGAAAGTTCGCACAGGGACCGTTATAAAACCGTTGAAACGTTGACAAACAAATATAATTTGAAATAAAAATAAATATACGAAAGGGATGAAAAACATCGGTCTTCCAGAGCGGAAGGGTTAAGTTCAAGTTCAACTTACACCTTCCGCGATTATTTTCTGCCGGAATATCCGATATAGAAATTCGCTCGTAATTCCGATTACATTAATTATAATGAAAATCGATAACTACTCATCTAACAGACACGGTACCTTCTGAATGTTTATATTTCCTAGTTTATTATAAAACAGATGGAAGGAATATATTCTTTCGTGTTTTAAAATATAGTGGTTTATTAGAAGGAGAGTTTACTTAACACTCGGTTTACGGACGTTCCTTATGTGTCAATTTGATGCATACTGTAGAATAGGTATACCGCGTAGAGAATTTCAAAATTACAATACTTTTAAAAGGACGTAAACTTCGATATTATAAACTTCGATACCATTAGTAAAAAATCTGCAACGTTTTTTATAACTTTCCTACTGAAATTCGAAATGAAGTCCCCTGACCTAGTCCTAGTTTTAAATTCTCACATCATATGGTCGGGTAAGGGAAAGGGGGAAATTTGATGGATAAGAGTGGCACCGCTTTACCGAAATAATTCTCGTAATAAAAGAACACTCATATCGTGATATACATTTAAATATATAATAAGTATATATATTATATATATTTAAATGTACATGAAAATGTAACCAATCTATGCTCGAAAATTACTTGTATAATTATAATTATAAATACGGATTATAATGCTTTTTTTCTCTTAATTCTATTTGGCGTTACTTGTTTTATTCGGAGGGACGTCGGAAGAGGGGCAACGGGATAAAGAAGGAAATATAGAGGAAGGGGAAACCGAACGGGATGGGGTTAGAGCGGGTGGAAGATGTAGTAGGGGTGGGAGGGGTGAAAGTGGTGTGGTGCTTGGGGGAGGAGTGGGGGAAGGGCCGGTGGAGTGGGGGAAGGCCCGGAGCGGGTGAGTGGTGGGGGCCCGCACTCGGAAACCCACAACAGTGTAGTCCCAGTCCTCCCAGAATTAGTGTCTCACAGTCGTCCGTACTTCCGCGCCTCGTCCACACTCCTCTCACTCAGTCTATCTCTCTTCGACTCGGACGCCTCTTCGGAAGTCTCCTGCCCGACGGACTCTTCGGGTTGCCACGACCGACGACAAGGAATCGACGGCCGGACGCGAGCTCGGGACTTTCCAGTTTTTTGATGCGGTCGATTCT
Organism: Lethocerus indicus; assembly: GCA_019843655.1. Taxonomy (NCBI): domain Eukaryota; kingdom Metazoa; phylum Arthropoda; class Insecta; order Hemiptera; family Belostomatidae; genus Lethocerus; species Lethocerus indicus. The sequence goes on from JACDQD010000001.1 coordinate 36,223,456, forward strand.
ACGGAGACCGCGGACGGGTGAGTCATCCTCTCATTCGGTTCCCCCTTCCCATCCCCCGGCTAGTCGGCGACGCTCTCGCCCGCGACCTTTTATTTTTCCCAGCCGGCCCTCCGTCCTCCGAATCCCTACCGAGACGCCCGTCCTTTCCGGGTCCTCCCCCCCCCCACCGGCCGTCGCCGCCCCCGAGCCTTTCGGTTTCCGCGGGGGGTGCCCGCCATGTTACGCGGCCGTGACGTCATCCCGGCCGGTCGGTTTCCCGCTTCCCCGGGTTACGCGGATGCCGCCCCCGCGTCTCCCCGCCGAGGAATCGAGCGGTGGAAAGTAAAACTCGAATCTAGGAAGCCGAGAGAGCGGAGTTTCACTTTCGAGTGACCCCGATAGTATTGTCCGTTACGTTATGTTACATCGGCCTTCCTTCCGCTCCTCTCTCCGGCCCCTCGTCTATATCGTGGTTTAGCGCCCTGTGCGAGTTTTCCTCAATTCGGGCTCGTGGTCCGACTAAAGAAGAACACGGGGTCTAATTATATTGGGTCGGAAGTGTGGGTAGTGTGATACCGCTCTCGGTCTAGCGTATTGTCCTAGGACGGGCCCATTGACCCTATTAAACGTTTACCTCCCCCTGTGCGTCCGTCCCTTCCGTACCCTGTGGGGAGGTACACTGGCGTTAAAAATTCCGTTATCGGGTAGCCCGGGGGTGGTTTTTCCCCGGGTCCGGCGTATACCTGGTTTTGTTCCTGGGGCCGACGGAACGACCGTATTCAATTCTATCGGAAATTCATTGTGTCGTAGTACGGAATTTCCGTTTGCCGGGGGAATTGAACGCGCCTGCGTTATGTGTATACATAGAAATCTCGTCCTTCGCCATCCACTGGCGACCGGAGCGACGCCGATATCGATCCGATATCGGGTGGGATATTGCGGTGGGGACGGGGTCCGGAGGGAGCGCGGCCGGTCCGGGGGGGGCGTCCGTCGCCGGATATAATGGCTTCTCCTTTTCACTCCGGGACCCCGCGGTCCGTAACGAATGCCGTAACGAGCACTGAGCACTGGCATTTGAATAAAACGGGGCCGGAAAGTCGTGTACCCGATGTTTTTTTTTTGTCTATTGCGGCAGATGTAATGTGATGGAGAGCACAGCTGCCGGCCCCGCCCAGTTATATATACGCGGCCGGAACCCCTTTCCCTCTCTCTCTCTCCGTTCCGATATAAGTTGTAGGATAAAGTTTTAAGTTAGGACTGCTAAGGGGGGTAGGTGTGTTCTCGTTGCGGGGGGTCGGCCCGGGCCGTCGCTCCGTCGATAATCGATCCGCCACCGTGTCCGGTCGCCCGCCACCGTGTCCGGTCGCCCGCCACCGAATCCCCGACTCGACCTTGGCTCCGCCACGCCGAATGTCGAAACACCGCCGGAGGTAGGCTTAACCTAGGTCCCGCATTACGCCCTCGCCTCGCTTTCTCTGCCCACCGACATTAATCGCTAATATTTTAATTTAGTATCGGTTTTTAACAAATCCTTACTGTTTATAAGTGAATTATAACTACGGTGGCTTAAAATGACGAAAACGGGATATTCCGAGAATTTTATTTATTTCGAGAGTGCCTAGTTTGGGGGCTTTCAGCTTTTGTCGATTGAATTTAAGGTGGCCCCTCGCTTCTCGCCGCGGACGGTATCGACCCCGGAAATTTGATTTGAGAGCGCTCTCGGAGCCCCCGGAAAACCATCGCGGGGTAATTTTAACGCTGGCAGAAACGACATCTCACGAGGCCCCCGCCGGCATCGGTCGATAGGTTGCCGAGCTTTTCAATTATTTTCGAGGACGGTCGCTACGGACCCGTACACACAAAACATTCTCATCCCGTTCTAAATAATAGATGTATGCGTTCGTAACCGAGAGGGTATGAAAAAATGTTTTTCTCCGCGACCGGGTAGAGATTCTGTTAATTGAGGCGGAGGAAGCCCGTTATTAACCCGATAGCGGCCTCGACTAATTCGTTATCGGGAACTGGTCGGTCCCCCATAAGCTATACGCCGTGTAAATCTATACCTAAACTATACTTGGTTGTAAACCATGTTTCAGTTCGGGGAAAAAACGAGGCCGCGGGGAAATTTCTAATGAAGGGAGGGGGGCAGAACAAACTGGAATATCCCGCTGTTGGTCGGGAACAAACAAAACAAACCGATCGGGGATTTATTCTAATGCTTTTTTGAGGGTAAACTTGTCGATTTTCCGAAATAAAACAAGTTGGGGGCTTCCCTCTAAGGAAAGAAATTTTGGGATTTCGTATATTAAATTTTTTCCGGAACTGAAAATGCCCCGCGACGAGATTCCTTATCCGAGACCTGAGGGGGGGCTTTATCGTTCGTAAGCCGGAGGGGTCAACTCGGGTCGGGCCCGGGGATTGTTTTCCTCTTTGTAGACTGTTCGAACGAGAAGTGCCGGGAACTAGGGGTAGTGTACCTGTTGCCTGAGGCGACCGGCTTGAGGTAGGTTCCCGTCCGTCGGACTTTACCAGGATAACATTATCTGCGCTTCTGCCTCTTAGCTTCGTTAAAAAGTACTCGCAAGGTTTCGCAATTTCGATGCTTCGATCTTGAAAAGGTTTTATAGACGACATTAAAGTCTTACCTAAATAGTTCGGAGCTGTTCCTCTTTAACCCTTCGTCTAATTGAGAAGCTCCTGCGGGGAAATATGTTTTAATTTAAGCAATATGGGTCGGGTGGAAAGCCCGCTCGATAGTTTGCCCTATTATAGGGCCCCGACTTTAGGAGTATTGCCTTCTCCCGGGTATAAAAGCTCCGCTTAGTCAAACAGGGAATGTAGACCGATCCCAAGATAAGAAAAAAACGTGCTCTAGCCGTAAGCTCATCCCACGTTTCCATTTTCCCCGTTCACCGTCTGGTGTACCGCTTCCAATATACAGATTGAAGTTACAAAACTGTATAACAACAAACGCCTAATTTGCGATACGATTATCGACGACAATTTTTGTAGGATTGCGAAAGTGGAAAACCGTATATTATATCTCGAAAATACGGAAATTAAGATATACAGAAAATACGGCATTAAATTCTCGTCATTGCGTAATTTCAATAGACCTCATAAACATTTACTTATATGGCATCGCTATTATTTTAATTTCCACACCGCTCGCGTGGAAGTCTTGACCACGAGGACCCGGGCCTATCGGAAACTTAATGGAATTTTACGAAACTCCATTAAGTAATAACGTCGGTAATTAAATGTTAAGTCTGCGCTTACTGGAGACTCTGTTCCAACACTCTGACTCGAATATTAAACTCTGTGCATTTAAGTAAAAAACAAAAATGTACAATAGGAGTAGGTCATATTCGGGTCTGACTTGAGAGCCACTCGAGCCCCCATTTCCGGCTAACTAATTTTCGAATAAAAAAGATTTTCCGCCTCAGTATCCTCCACGCAAATTACCGGCGAATATATAAATTATAACATATATATGTTTTGAACGCTTTAAAATTAAAATTAGATTTTAACTACGGGGACTTAAAAGCTCAAAAATTGGATATTACAGGAATTATTTACTCTTTTTTTTAAGGCGCCAGGGCTGCTTCTTTTTCGTTATTCTCGAATAAAGAGATCGTTCCAGACGACGTTGCAAATTGCTTTTTTTTAATCTGACGCTAGACCGAAGGGATATAGGGTATCGTTCGAAGGGTATGTCGAGGGGGGTGGAGAGAATCTAGAGAGACTGGTTTCTAATGTCCCGGCTCGTTTGAAGGAATTTTTTCTCCCTCTCTCTCCCTCTCTCTCTCTCTCTCTCCCTCTCCCTCTCTCCCCTCTCTCCTCTCTCTCTCTCTCTCTCTCTCCCTCTCTCTCTCTCTCTCTCTCTCTCTCTCTCTCTCTCTCTCTCTCTCTCTCTCTCTCTCTCTCTCTCTCTCTCTCTCTCTCTCTCTCTCTCTCTCTCTCTCTCTCTCTCTCTCTCTCTCTCCTCTCTCTCTCTCTCTCTCTCTCTCTCTCTCTCTCTCTCTCTCTCTCTCTCTCTCTCTCTCTCTCTCTCTCTCTCTCTCTCTCTCTCTCTCTCTCTCTCTCTCTCTCTCTCTCTCTCTCTCTCTCTCTCTCTCTCTCTCTCTCTCTCTCTCCCTGATCTCTCTCTCTCTCTCCCTGATCTCTCTCTCTCTCTCTCTCTCTCTCTCTCTCTCTCTCTCTCTCTCTCTCTCAAAACCCCGATCCCTTATAATTGAACCTCATTCCTCCTCTCTCCTTCAGCCCCTCTCCGTCTACGTTCTCGTTTCTACTGAGCTCAGGAGATATCAGAAAACAGACAGTCCTATAATACCGTCGAGACTCGGATAAATTGCCCCGCTTAGAATCGCGTTAGGGAATAGGGAATACGAGCTGTTTAATACAATGAATTCGTACTCAAATATATACATATATATATAAATATATATATACATATATAAAATTAAAATATTTATAATCGACTGGAGTGGTCATAGCGTGGCTTGTACCGAGTTAAATGAGGAGTCGGCTGTTCCCTTTGTTCCCCCCACCTCCTGAATTCGGGCAAACGCGTTCGAAAACACCGTGTACACCCGCCCGCACGGTTCTTCGAAGTGATTTTTTCGTCGGATTCTACAGACATATTTATATGGAGAATATTAATCTTCAAATGATGAGACGGTCGTTCCCTCTCTTTGTTCCCCCCACTTCCTAAACCCACCGAAACGTTACTGGTTTCTCAGACGCTAGAGATATATTCATATCGTAATATAACTCAAACGAAGAGTCCGGTCGTTCCCTTTCTTTGTTCCCCCCACCTCGTGAACTTCGGCAAACGTGTTCGAAAAGTCGAATACGCCCGCCCGGTTCATAAAAGCTGTAGATAGATATAGTTATATATTTCCGGAAATGGATTCCCGCCATTTCGAACCGACCGTTAGTTAGGGACGCGTCCCGCCCTTTGCGTCCTTAGCCAGGCGCCATTTATCTTATTTTATATTACATGTCTAATCGCCTTCTTCCTTTGTCTTCCTCCGTATCACAATTGAATAACCCGGCTGTTCGACCGTTAGTGCTGACGTCGGTTATTATTAACCAATAATAACCTGTCGTTAATAAGGCAGGTCTATATATGGGACTTGGAACTGGGAATATTAAACTCGTGATAAAGTATTTTCGTATAATAGTGGAAGTATATTGGAAGGAAAGGATTGGGGATAGGATAGGGTGGGTTGGTTGGATACGGCCTGTATCCTTGCTGTCCCAAGGTCGTCCATCTGGAGGCCAGGCCTGGCTCGCTCTCACTCTCACTCCGTTCCTCTCTCTCTCTCTCACACCGTTCCTCTCTCTCTCACACCGTTCCTCTCTCTCTCACACCGTTCCTCTCTCTCTCTCTCTCTTCCTCTCTCTCTCTCTCTCTCTCTCTCTCTCTCTCTCTCTCTCTCTCTCTCTCTCTCTCTCTCTCTCTCTCTCTCTCTCTCTCTCTCTCTCTCTCTCTCTCTCTCTCTCTCTCTCTCTCTCTCTCTCTCTCTCTCTCTCTCTCTCTCTCTCTCTCTCTCTCTCTCTCTCTCTCTCTCTCTCTCTCTCTCTCTCTCTCTCTCTCTCTCTCTCACTCCCTCTCTCTCTCTCTCTCTCACTCTAAATAGCAAGGCGTAATTTCTCATAAAAATAAAAAAACAATCGTTTCGTCCGACCAAATCACATTTTCCACGAATCAAATATAGTTATTGCTCGAAAATGTTATATCTCACAGTCGTTCCTTTGTTATCCGGAGACCTAATATCGCATTTTCCCCCCTGCTAATTTGACATAAATAAAACGGTCGCGTATCCAACCTTTGTATACCCGTCTTTTGTGTACTGAGAAATTTGCCAGGAATTAAAGATTGTTTGCCTTCCGGACTGCCCGCTTTCCTTGTTTACCGGTAACGTGTTGAGGAATCGAACCGATGGTAATTCGTTTGTCACTTTAAAACTGTTATCTAAATCCCAATAAACATACAGTACAGAAAAGGTAGAACGCTTAAGAAGAAAAAGTCGAAAAAGGTTTTTGTGAATAATTCGACAAATATCGTCGGATATAAACAACGTGTTTATAAACAAGGTTTATAATACAGATGTTTCTTACTGTTCCTAAAAGTAACCTATATAATAAATAGTTTATCTGCCTTGGGGCACTTAGTTGAAGGTGAGCAATTGTTGTACGTCATGTACATAAAACACACAATTTAACGACTATTATTCAGTTCATTACATTTAGAACAGTATTTTATGCCAATATCAAAAATGCTTTAATGCGTATGTCCATCCACATATGAAAGTATTGAAATGTACTGATGCAGACCACACAACTGTTCATATTTTTCTAAATAAAGGGCAAGGAGAAAATACGTAAATCGAGCTTTACCACAATGGTTTACGCAATATGTACCACCCGTACATATGTATATAAATATTTTTGTTAAGGATTACAAAAATAACAGTGTATAAATAATTGTAATGTACATCGTGTGACCCCAAAGCCTGGAAAACAGCCGGGTAAACGGGTTACGAGCGGAGTTAAAATAAGTTTCTCAGAACGAGAGACATTTAGAGAAAGAATCTCGAGTGGAGTAAATATGGCGTCGGGTACCGAGGAGTGTAGTCCATGCCGCGCTCGTATTGTGGCGTTATTGAAAACAACACGGGGAAATAATGAAGGAAGAAAGTTATAATTTTTCCATTAAACATATATATATATATATATATATATATATATGTGTGTGTATATATGTATATATAAAAGGTAAAAAAATAAAGTAGACCCTCCTGCCGGAAATAAGTATCGGACTGTAATAGCGGTGCTGTCGGGCTCGTTTCATGATTTCTCAAACAACTGTTGGCGTGTTCGGATATAATTTTGTTTTGTTTTCCGCCGTTAATTCCGGATAAAATGGACGGAGGCGTTGAACAGCCGCCTCCCGTCCGATCCCCACCGCCGGTGGCCTAACCATCTGTCAGGGGCCCGCCATGCATACCGTACTCACTGGGTACGTTTACAACAGTCCAACGGGGAAAGTTTCAGTACCACCGACGCGTTAGCCGGAGCCTCGGTTAGGGCACACAGCCGCTTTTGTCGCCGCCGATGAGTCACAACCGACGTTCTTTGTTTCGCCCCACTCTGCCGTACAGTCCACCGAGGTTTATAAAGGTAATTTATCAGTATTAAAAATTCCGCTTAATCCCAGTGTACTTATCGCGTACTCGCGCTATATATCGATGTATGTTCTGCAAAAATAACGGGGTTAAGGTTAGGTGGAACCGTACATTGGTAGGTAATTTACCAAAAATTCTGTATATATTTCATTACACAAGCGTGTTAACACCGACAGCGAAGCGACGGTATTCGATTAACGAATTTAGGTTATATGAAATATAATAGTAATTGTTTTACGTAATAACTGTTTTACATATTCGGAGTGTGGGGATTGACTGGGAATGCAGAATATCAAAATTAGATTTGGAATTGGGTGTCTGGAATGTGATTTTACCCAACTTTGTAATTGAGGACTGAAGTAAGAAGTGAGTGAAGCTAGAAGGAAGGTCTCGTCGGCTTTTCAAAGTTTGACTTATAGAACTTAATATTCTCGAGATTTGTCGAACTTAAGATACTTAAAACTGGCATTCCCCTCCCTTTGAGACGGGCGTCTCCGTGCCGTATGTTCTAACAATCTCGATTACAAATATATATTTATTTAACTTTGACTTATTTTCTGGTAATGCCGGATACTCACTTTACGTTATATAAAATTAATGTTTAAACTTTAAACTATTGTGTTATTGTTTATTAATGTTGTTATTGTGCTCGGGCCCGTTGTGTCACACAGGAGCGGCTGATATAAATATCTCCAAATATATATTTTTCCCCCTTTTATGTTTAGAGCGATCTTGCGTATTTCGTAACATCTTATTTGCCAGTACATTCGGTACAGACCTAATTAATCTATACTAGTATTGAGTTTTGATGCGAGGGGTGTTACCCAGAGGTATACGGCCATATACGGAACCGAAAAAACCGTTGGAGGGGAGGAGAAATAATTAAATAAAAACGATAAAAGGGGGGTGGGGAGAGAACGGCAGATGTCCGCTTACCTTAGAGTCAGCTGTCCTCAGTACCCCTCGATATACTCGATTCATCGCATCGCCACCCGGTAAGCTGTTATACCACTTTATACATTTAATACCCCAATACTCTACAGCCCGAGTCTTAATTTTCTTTCATATTAACTGTATACTACTAAGTAAATGTGGGGTTTCGGTAGCCCAGATTCGGGCCCAGAGATGGCTATATTTGGAATTTTAATTTGATTTTTCCAATAGTAGGGAAGAAGGCTTTTGAGCGAGATTCAAAGGAGATTGCTCCCTCTCTGAGGGACTTGGTGAGTAGTCAGGCTTTCAGAACTAAGCCCCCAACCCAATTGAACTACGCGCGGATGGCGCTGCATTGTGTCGAGTTACGGTAATTTAATTAAAATTTCTGTTATGCTTAACCTAGAGTCAGCTACCCTCGGTATGTATACACGAATAGTCGCAATGCCTACCCGTATGCTGTTGTAACATATTCTACTTTGAATACACTACAGTCCAAGTCTCAGTATTCTTTCATATATACCCGATTATGCTCCAAGGAAATATAGGGCTGTAAGGCGGCTATTATTTGAAATAATGGGTTATTCGAATTTTCTAATAGAAGTCAAGCTCTTGACCAAGTATTAAAAGCCACTACTCTCGCTAAGGGACTTACTAAGTCCGCCACTTTATTGACTAAGCGTCCTTCCTTTGACTCTATTGAAATAAGCTCAGATGTCGGTGCATCGTGTCGAATTCCCGCCGGCTATTATAATAATTCAATAAAAGTTATATATTTCGTTTGGCGGTTAATTCCTGATATTAATTTAACGTTTTATTCATGTTACTATCGTGCTCGGGCCCAGTGTTAACACATAAATATGCCAAAAGATAGTTTTTACCCGGTTATTCTGTTTTTAAACCGATGTCGCGTATTTCGTAATATCGTTTTTGTTCGTTGTATATGTATATAAAGTTAGCCTATGTATACTGATATATAACCAAAGGTTGGGAAGTTCCTGTTAGTGAAGAAAAGATTGGTTGGGCCCTAATAGTCGAACGAGCCCGATATTTTCGGTTTGATTTATTTACAGAAATTCAGTTGTCCGGGCTCTATTCTGAGGAATATTTAATAAGTGGAATAATGGAGAATCGATCCATTCTCCGCCGCACACTTCCTTTCTCCGGATAAAGCGTTTTCCGATCGTCTCTTATTCCAGTAAAAGGTATCGTAGCGTCGTTAATAAACACGCCGTCGTTAAATAATGAGAATATCGCATTGCGGGGGGATTCGAACGACGGGAGGTTAACGCGGCGACCGTTAGGAGGTTGGGGCGGAGTGGAAGTGGATAATTAATGGCCGTCCACATCTGCCGGTGTGCCCCCCACTCTTAAGTATTAGTTCTCGTAATTACCCAGGCTTTTCCACCTCGACTTGAATTTATAATGGTCGACTGTCAGTAGTTTCGAGCCGTTAAGGGTAGCAATGTATCGAGTTTTGTATTTTTATTTACTCAAAGTCGCTACATTTTACTACTTCAAGAGACAGTGCGCCATGAATTCGGTTACTCGAACTCTGGAGGGAAGTAGCGACCCAATGACGGGGACGGTCAGTGGGCGGACGGGCCCGTTTCCGCGTTAGGAGCTTACGCTTCGGGTCTTTCAGCAGCGAGGAAAGTTATTGAGGGTTAGAAATGATAGGACATTGCATTGATTTATACCGAACGAAAGGTTAGGGATGCGCGGTAGGACGGTGGCGATTTTTGAAGCATTATGGAACGCCAGGATTGGATTCTATAAGAGTTAGACGGCATGGCGGATCCCCAGGGTTCGATTCAATAGGTAGTAAGCAGTTGGTAACTAACAATTTTAAGCTTTGTATTTATTATTACCGAATCAAAAAGGTTTCGTTTGAAATTACGCGATGTTGACGTTCAATATTAGGCGTAAAACAAATATTCCGACCTAAAGGACCGCATCTAAAACAAAAGTGACTCGAGTTCATAAGTGAGTATTAGTCTTAATAATAATACAAAAAAGTAGTAAAGAAAAGTAGAAAGATATAAATGGATCCCAAACAATTGTACTATGTATATTCGAAGAAAAATTAAGTATCAGGGTACTGAGTGTGCCCCTTGGCACTCAGATTTCGGTGGTTCGAATCCGCCCTTACGCCGTCGATGTTGTTTGTAAGTAAGGAGAGTGGCGGGGGACAAGTCAATCACTACGTATCGCACAAAGTGCATAGCGATTGGCCTAAAAAAATATCTATGGAGTACGTTATATAGAATGCAAATCCTATCATCGGAAATAAGATCACATGCTTTACACTTCAATTTCTATTCGAGCTTATCTTTTCTCTTATAACATTATAAATAATTATTTTCAGTTTTCTCGTCCGTTCTAAGGTATTTAATATAAACAATATCGGAATTCCTGCGCCTTGAGAGTAATTTCTGAGCGTTTCCACCCACTCCGTAACCCCTGTCGTATATCGACAGCTTTATTAAGTTCTACACTCCGTCTGTGGCCTCTGGAATTTATTATTGGATTCCAAGATGAATTTTAACAGGAAATCTGCATTTCTATGAAACTGTAATTTCCCGATCTTTTAATTGCGCTCAATTTGTTTTTTTACTTAAAAAAACCTTTAGAAAGATATTGAATGTAAAAGGGTTAGAAGGGTTATAAACCTTTCATAAATTTCTATAGAACCTAGATTTTTTCCGGCATTTTCGATAATTGTCGGTGTGAGGAAAATCGAATGAGTTTATTTCGAGAGAATGTTATACTCTACCCGCGCTTTATGGTCTGAATGTTGGTTTCCCAGAATGTTAATTAAAAGATAAAGCTCGAAAAGGGTTTGGGGGGGATTTACTCCGCGAGTTTATATGGGTGTTTAAATGCGCACTGCTATTCATATCACTCTCTCTCTTTCTCTCGGACTTAAAACCGGGTAGATGACAATTCCAGACCGAAAAGCCAAGAATTCGAAATCAAAACAATTGTAGATTAAATACACGGATATCGGCGAAAATGTTGGAGTGCATACATGTAGACAAAAGGGGCAGTTTAATCCGTAAAACCGGGTACTAGAAATAAAAAGTACAACTTTTTTGGATCATGACCTTTTTAGATTTCATGTTGAACCCGTCTCTCCCTCTCTGTCTCCTACTTCTCTCTTCTAAATTCTCCCTCCGTGCGATTGAGCGTTTTTATTGTTCCAAAAAAGTGAAGAAAAAAAAGCGGATGAAATTCGACGAAATGCTCGCCGCCCGTCTCATTCGAGGCTCAATTGAGATAATGGATGGCCAGTAGAATTATTCTCTATTCGTATCTCTATTCTTCCTGTTCTCGATAACAAGGTCCAATTAAGTATTAAACATAGCTTTAGTAATTAGTCCAGATAATCCGAACAGGCGGACACTACTGTTTATATGTAAACCTGACTTAACAGAAAGTGAAGGCTGAGGTAATCTAACTCTCTAATAGTGTAGTGTTCTGTGTTGTAGTCTGTGTTTACAAAGTACTGTTCCAGCTATCAGCCCGTAGGGTTTTTGAACATGTGTATTTAGGTAAATACGGGCCCATATTTTTTTTTATAAACTTACCGTGTTGTCATCCACATTTTTATCCGTTTATTTAAAACTTTTAATTCGGGGAAGGTTTCCTTATTGCGGTCAGTTCCCCAGCGGTGTGGATCGGTTACCCTTCAGCAAATACGAATCGATCGGTAGCTAACTATAGACCGTTAATACCACCTTGTGTACTTTGTAAAAGTAAAAGGGGCGTGTAGGAATAATGGTATTTAAAACCTGTCGGTCTGGAGGAGCTTCATCGGCTTACATCCTTTTTTGTAGTCTACATTTAACACTAGGTTTATTGACGTTGTTTCTTATGTCAGTCTGACGCATACGATAGAGATTTAAAAAAATAAACTTGATATATATTTCCCTCGTTGAATGAATCGGCACAAGTAGTAAAAAAATGCAAATTATTTTTGTAATATTTCTACTTAAATTCGAAATGCGCCATTTTGAATTAACCTAATGTTAAATTTCCGATCGAAAGGTCGGATAATGGGGAAATTTGATTGGTAAGAGTGGCACCGCTTTTCCGAAATACCTCTCCTGATAAAAACTCTCGTATTATTATTTTCCTTTTATAATTAAAGACCTTAATTATCTTTAATCGGATATTTTAATAATAAAAACGATTTCTCATTTAAATTTTGTTTGTGGTTAGAATTTGAATGCGACTACTCTACAAGGAAGTGGGCAAAGAATAATTCGGTTATATGAATGGATTATAATATTTTCTAGACCATTTCTAATGATCTTTAGATTGTTCAAGACTTTTCTAGCGCCTCGAGTGTAATTTGAAAAGGAATGTAAAACATGTTGGCGTCTGAACTGTACTGGTTAGGATTCTAAACGACTTATTAAGGATGTTGTGGTGGGACATTGGGCCTGTATGTTTATAGTGGAGGGAGGCCCCTCTGTTTATTCAGTCCCAGTTTTCATGCTCTCATCCCGTGTAAACAACTGAAGACGTAATTATATATCCCACGAGACCCTATCCTCAGTAGAAACGTCGTTTGCGTTAATAATTTTTTTCGTGCATTTAATTCGCCGGTATCTGCGGGGACGCGTAGGCGTTCCTTCGTCCCGGAAGCCCGATTAAAACGAGACTGGGCGATAAGGACGGCGTCGAAGTCAGGGTTTTTTTTGTAAAACGGAATTAAAAACAGAATGCTAGGGATACTAAAATTTGATTTGGAATAATATATTCCCTAATCCCGAGCCGGGGGACTGTATTACGATTACTCGCCCACTTTCTCTGAAATGTCTTGAACTATAATGGGTGTTGCACAAGTGTGCTCCGACTTCAATCGGCTCGTACGAATAAAAATTGTTTTGCGCTTAAATTTTCGCTCGAATAAATTATAGCTTTATACCACTGACATTGTAAAACGAGCTTGTGGGCTTTGTCACGCGTTCTTTTTTCAAAATATTCTTAATGAATATAATACTTTTGTCACTGAAATGTCTGTTCTCGTTAAAGCGGACAGAGCGTGAATCCAGTTCAGTATATGTCGGGCCCCGACAGATCCGAGCCTATTTTTGGAGCTGGATTTTTTTGTATATTCTAGTCTCGGAAAATGTTAAAATAAATTAAAAAAAAAGATTTTTTCGGACACGGACCGTTTTTTTAACATTTTGTCAAAACAGCACGCCGCGTGAATAGAAAACAGCGTGTCCCTGAAACAATCTAAAGGACTTAATGAATAGGCAAGCGAGTAAGAATATACGTGTGACTCACCCCCTCCTTTGAATCCGTTCTTATCAGAGCGTGTTAATATAATATCGCGCTTAAAAACAAAAAAAATATATAAAGAACTATATTATAAGAGCGTGTTCGTGTATGAAAAGACCGCAAATCTGTAAAAAAAACTCATAAATCGGAGGGATGTGACGTTAATTCAAATTTAAAAGGTCGTGGCGACACAGCACCGGAGGCGCGTTATCGGGTTTATTGGCCCGGCTTAATTGACAGTTTAATGGCGTATATACAGTCCTGTGACTTATGCTTCTCGATAGCAAAATCGGTAAATACCGAACGCTATCTGTAAATGAGCGGAATGTGGGACCAATTAAAAGTAATTGATCGATGGAAGACCCACATCCAGTTTTTCGTTTACCCGTCTATTGTTCTATTGCGAATATTCGACAACGCACTTAGTGGGGGATGTTTTCAGATCGAATATAATTCGTAGAACCCGCCGTCATCTTATTTCATCCGACAGGATACGTTTATAGACGTGTTTCAGGAGAGAGTTATCGCCTCTGCATTTAGCATACCGCGAATCCTCACCCAGCAACTGGACGGATTACTACTGCGCCGCCCCGTAAATCGTTCGATATTTGCCCAGTACGACGTTTTACTACGCAGCACGAACTTTAACGGGTTTACTGTTGTGGAGAACTAAATTGAATTTTATCGATAAATGCGGTTCATCTCCGAGACGGGAGTGCATTAGATCTTTATAAATAAGCGCTGTACTTTTTTTTCGTGAATAACTTACTTTTTGTCTCGAATAACAGACCTTCGCGGTCCTAATGACGGCTACTATTGACAGTGAGCGACCGAAGCGGTCTAGTAAAAAGCCATCGGGCGTAGACACGATAATCAGCGTCAGTTTAGTCCTACTGCTGCTATACACATGGTACGATAAATTTAGAAAATAACGAGAAAATGAAGGCAGGCTTAAACGCTATTGTACGTAGAGATCTCAGCCCGTAGCGCGGACACTAGCCAAAAAGTGCCCACGGAATGTTTCGAATCGCGCCATTTACCTCGCCCTCAACATACGGGCAGAAGACCGAAGTTATAAAATATCCGGTTCCTAAAGTTTCATTCCCATCTCGCTTGTCGTCCTAATTCTCTCGAATCCCTCTCGTCTGTTGCCTCACGGCGGTCTCATTCCCGAGGGTGTGGGGAGGGGCAGCGAGTGTCGTAAAAGCATTCCGCAATTGCACGTATAACCCTATGAATAAAAAGAAAAAATTAGTAAAAGAGCTTACAAAACGAATTGGTCAAATTGCTTTCCGGCGGGAGAAGTGGAAGGCGCCGGGGCATAAAAGCGCCTCTGGGGCGAAGTCTGGGATTTAATCGAAAAGTTCGATCGGACTAAGTAAAGGGGGGGGGGCAATTATGTAGAAAGGCCCCCCCTCCCACATTCTCAGACTTTCGGGTGTCGCGTTTCACTTTTTGTCGGTCCTGTATCGATACTTCCCGATTGCACCCAACGAAATGACTGGAATCTGGGAGCTTTCCGGACACAGTACTGGACGAATAACCGGTTGGCGGACATTGCTTAGGCCATACCTCGTATAAGTCCCCCCCTTGACCATCTAGAGATAGAGTGGGAATCCGGGCGTTTATGGGAGGAGGGGGGATAGAAAGGCGGTCCGAAGAAAGCGGTTCCCGTTAACCGGTTTTCCCATCGGCGATTATAAAACTGTTACGTGAAGGAGTTATACACCCGGGTAACCGGGAGTATTGTTTCGTGAATACGACTTTCCGCCCTCCGGTTAAACTGGAATTTGTCGTCCGTCGTCGGCTCCACCATTTTTCCGGTTTAACGACAGGATTCGGAATCGCGCTTTGACCAAAACCTCCGTTGGGGTTTTTTCCCCGAAGGTTTAGGCCTTCCGATGAGAGTAGATATAAAGTAGACGGTTCAAGTGAGTACATGACTACCTGGCTATGACTCGCAGTTTCCTAGTCTAATGTCGAAGTCGGATATTATCAGTTGCATGTTAGTGGTAAAAACTGGGTTGATATTAGGGTCTACCCTACTATTTGAACTATTTGGACAATCGATACATTAAGAATTGATCAGTAACCCTAAGGGCGACATAGCCCTACGGTTCTTCACAGAAAATCGATTGATAAATAGTAAATAAATGCCGTGAATATTCGATTGTTCCGGTGGACGTTTTCCCACGCCCCCGCTACGTGGCCAGCGGCCTTCGTTTTGCCTTTTACAGGCCAGTATTCGGTTTGAAACGATAAATCCAAACGCTGGAGAGGTCGACGCCCTATTCGGTGACATTGCGGGCGTCGGGGGTTTTACGACCCGGATTATGATAGCTACTACATCTTCGCTTCCGCTCGTAAACCATTTTCGCTTTGCGACCGACTCCATGTTCCGTCGGCATAAAGCTCGGTTTCCTGAGTCGTTTCCTCGGCATATTAGTAAGTCTCCCCCCTCTCCAGTCTAAAAGAAGTGCAAGTAACGTTTATACCATTTCTTACCCAGTCTTATTGAACCGGTCACGACTATACTCCGGTAGAAAACTCAAAAAAAGACGTTAAAAAATTGATAAATGGCCCCTACCAGATCACGACTATTACTTACGTACAAATTAATAATTTACAGCCGTATTTTGAAACTGAACCGGGTCTACGTGGCCCCACCTTACGTTTCCGACCGCGCGTTCCATCCTGACTTGTAAGTCGTCCCGTTCGTTTGAGAATTTCGCGGCATCCCGGTTTTGGCTTCTTCGGACGAAATATGATATTGCACAAATTCTCAAAGCACCTAACATAATCTTAAATTTGATTATTCTGTCCAGGTTTATCTATTTTGCTTTAATTTATCAAAATCCAAACACTATGTTAACAATATTCAATTTTTCATATTATGGTTAACAGCATGTTCCATTGGCGGGGGGGCCTCCTTGACCCTCGGTACGGGATACGAACTTACGCCAAGCTTTAGATAAGATATTAAATTTTAACTAGAGAAGCGAAAGTCGGGAGGTCACAGTTTCTGGGTGGGAGCTCTCCAGACTCGCCGTGGCCGTTTTATATAAGATTGGCCGTTATTTACCGACATAGTAACCGTTGGCAACTAGGCCATCTTACGCCTATCTCCCAGGAAGTGCCGATACCAGTTTCCTGCTCGCTTGCTCCACCCCCAAGCGTTCCCTTCACTCGCTTCGGGGAAAGATTTAAATTTTTTAATTCTTTTAATTATTTCTGCCTTATATTTCTATCCGGAGAGCGCGTGGACACGTTCAGACAAAAATGGAATTATCTTTTATTCTTCACACATTTTTCCCTTCATTATTTTTAGTACATTATAATGGCGTTCATTTCGATAAAATAATTTAGAACGTTCTATACCTTTTTAAATTGAATTTTAGCCAGATATCCAGCAATTGATTCTATAACACAAATGTAATTTTGACGGAGAATTCAACCTCGATAGTGCTCCAGCTCCAACACTGTATAAGGAAATCGCATGGCAGTTTCCTCTCAATGCTCGAGAGTTTCAGCTATGTTTCGAATCGAAGGATCGTAGCAATGGAATAGTTTCGAACGGGAAGATTTTATGTATCATCGGGAAGCCGCTAATTCGCGGACGAACGGGATTTTCAAATCGGATCCGAACGTGGCGACGATTGAATTTTGTAGGAGTTAGGCGGTTTGGCGGATCCCGGATAAATTTTATTTTTTTTTCGGTATCACGACATCCGGTCTCCGTTCGAAAGCCTGCCTTTAATACGGCCGGCCGTCGGACCGAATAGCCAACCGTGAATTTCAAGCACATGTCTCGCACTGACCGCATGTCTATTTATAGCGACCGCTAACGATCGAACGCGTCCTCCTCCCGTTCCCCCGCCCCTTTTATTTATTCCCACCGATTAAAATAGTATAGTATGCCCACTTCATAAAGCCATCCGTCGTACTTTGAATACAGCAATTCCTCGAGAAGTTGCCTTTCTTTTTCACTTTCCCATCTCGTATTAGGACGGGGAAATAGAGCTGACGTAATGCTTGCCGTTCTTTGAGAAAATTAGTTCTTTATCACTTCTGTTTACAAAATTACTCATTATCTCGATTTGTGAGAACAACTTATTTCGATTTATCTGCGGGCATATGGAAATTTAAGCGTTGTGATAATAGAATTATTAATTTAATAGAAATTCGGTCCGCCGTTTCGATTTCAACCCGGGTGTAGGCGCTCTTGACTACTAAGTCTCAAATTACAAGTACTTTGTTTTTCTTTAAATATATATATATATATATATATATATATATATATATATATATATATATATATATATATATACATATACATATATGGAGAAAACTAACCGTAGCTTTTTTCTTAATTTTAAGTCAGGACTACAATTACAATAATAGGTCTGTACAGTTGATTTGGCATTCCTACCACAAATGTGTTGTGAGGAAATCACGTACAAAACCGATACGGCTCAAACTGAGTTTCCTGTATACGCTTCCATTTAATAGGGAAAATTGTTTTCCACTGTCCTATACCTCGAATATTACCAATTACCGATATAAACCTAAATTGGCGTTTTAAACCTCAGCGCTTATGATGCTTCCAGCTAGTCGTTTTCTCGTAATATATTTACTACCTTATTATTTATTTCATTCTGTCTTTCGGTCGGCATGTGCGAAAGTTTTGCTCTCAAGACTGTCCCCGGCGACTGGTTCATTAATCTTCCATTCTGAATCGATTCAACTTCGTGTAATATATTTTTTTTTTAGTTCCCGACCACTTCTTTTTTCAGCACTGAAGGGGATAAGCCCTTATTTTTGCCTCCTTTCTATACCTTGTCCTTTGTAACCAATCGATAATATCTGAATCCGTGAGTCTTAGCCAGAGACGATATTTATCTATTTTATATCCTCTCCCCTTTATGCGGGATGGAAACCTTCCAGAAGGCCGAAGCCCTTCAGGATAAAACCCTAACCCTCGCATACGCGGATTCTTGCCTTTTCATTTGCCCCGGTTGAAACGAAAGCGAATCAAATCCGGTCGCACTTCGATAAATCGAAAACCGAAATCTCCTCGTTTGACTCGGATAACCGTAATTGTCTTACATACCGATGCTCCGACTAGGAGAACTCTTCATTAATTACAGTCAGTAACCGGGAAAGTCCAGAGACCAAAACGCGACACCAAGAGCCGACAATAGACAAACCTCGTAATATAATATTTGGGAATATATTGGCGGTTGCTTGGCGGAATAATATCGAAAAGGAGTCGGGTTATTTAGCCTTATTGTGGACGGGCGCCGCATAAACGGCGAGAGCGGGGGTGAGGGGGCCTCGACGTATTTACGGCGGCGTTCGTCTGGCATTTATCGACCGGGCGGATGGCGCCCGGCTAAAGAAACCCGAGCAGCCGACGGGCAAACGGAGAAACAATTATGTCGACGGATCCGGGAGAGCTTTATTGCCGAAAACTCTGGTTTTATTGGCATCGACTGGGCCTCCCCTCCCCGGTGCTTGTTTTTACGACCTCCTTTTTAAGACGTCCCCGTCCTACACAAATTAAGTTCCTCGGTTCGGAACGACAATGTGCGGAGGTGTCCCTGTCTGGGGATTAATCCCCCCCCCCCGCTCGGACACAGATATACTGTATACAAAAAATTACGATTTTTCAACTTTCTTTTATTTGGTAAGTGTGTCCCGGTGGCCGCTGTCGACGGAGTATGGGACAAATATAGGAAAATGTTCGAGTTGTCAACTCTCCTTCATAGGGCAAGTATATCTCACGTGGGGACTACTGTTGTGGAGTTTGGGACTGGAGTCCGTCCGATTGTTTCACTGGCCTGTGTCGGGCCCTGATAAGGAAACGTCGGAAGCGGGCAACATAGCCTGGAAGCCTGGCGAAAACCCTTCCACTGGAGCTCATCGCTAGGCCGGTTTCGAAACACGCTATTCCCGATTTTCGTTTCTGTCACTTGCCAACTCGGATTTTTCTACATAGGCACGCGCAACTAGACGAATCGTGCATTTTGTGTCGAGCAACTGCTCCCGAGAGCACCCGTTGCGAACTGAGACGACCCGTTGTAGGGAATCAAAGTCGTCCCGATTTTTGTTCCTGTCTCTAGCTATCTAGTCTGTAATTTCCTACAGGTGCAACTAGGCGAGCCGCTCATTTTAGGGAATGAAATACCGCAAACGCCGAACAGCGAATCGTGAAAGGGGTTGGAGAATATAATGCTAAATTAGGAGGCAATATGAATAATGATACGACCGGAAACCCGGACCTAGTCATCGAGGGTTTCTGCCGTTCGGGAGGTTAAGTGATTCTATTTATATCCACGAGGACGAGGGTCGTAAGCCGGGTTAAAATATAGGTTTAGGGGGTACGGCGTGGAGAGGGTCGGGGGGCTACCTGTAGTCGGACGGAAGGGAGAGGCCCCAGGTAAAACGACCCTTTAGAGGTACCATAAAGACCGAAAGAAACAATTTTTCCCATGTCGCCGCCCTACCTCGTCTGTCGCTGATTTGAATCCGGGAGATCACACGAGCCATTTTCGAAATGGCGCCCGGCTATGTGGCCGACGTCGCGTAGGAGCCGGGACTAAGGTGTCACCTTTTTTCTTAATCCAAATTTTTGTATTATATCCAGCGACAGTGCCAATTCATAACTCGAACATCCTTCTCATTCAGAACACGCCCAACGATGATATCCCGCTCATGCCCTTGCGGGGTTTTCGGGAAATCACCTGACCTCTTAGCCGGCCCTCTGGATTTTCTAAAAAGCGATGCTAAGAGAATTATGGGAAAAAAGTGTCGGAATATTGGTTGGAAAGGAAGTATTATATCGGTAAGCCGCTAACAGGACTTTGAAATCGGAAGGGATCGTGGGATCAAAGTTGGGGGCATTAACGATTTTATGTAGGATTATGGTTTGCAATGATTGAAGTTTGTAGTATTTAGATGGTTTCCAGTTAATCCCCACAATTCAATACGGAATTATCTGGTTTTGTTTTCGGAAACGCTATATCTGGTCTGCTTTCGGAAACAATATATCTGGTCGCCTTTCGGAAAGCCGTGTAAGGCTCGATTCCGGAAGTCCGGTCAGGTTCCAAAATATGGTTGTAAATTATTAATTTATTCATAAACAATAGTCGTGATCTGTTGTCAGAATGAGATCGAATCATTTGCTCGTATTAAATTGGAGATTCTTGTTTTATATTGGGAAGTTTAATATCTTGTTTTACATTATGGATCGCGATGATCGTATTCTGTAGTAGTTATGCGGCTTTTTAAATGGCGAGAAACGAGAAACCCGTCTAGGTTTTCAGGCGACTAGACCGGTTCTCGGGCAGGTGTTCCTTTTTTTGTTCCCCTCCCCGTTTTTTCCCCTCTCTGGCAGCCATCGCCCTCTTTCGTGTGTCCGTCAATTTGAAAGCGTTAATATTTTCTCACCCCAATTTTTTTATTATTACAGTCAACTTCCAATGACTAGTTATCCGCCTAGTCTATCTCCGGGAGCAATAACAGCACTGTGCGTACCGGCTTTATGACTAACTGAAATGAGAAAATTGTGCCTGACTTTAGGTCGTTAGGATGTAGTACAGTGGTTACGAACTTCGTGGAGAACTTTATTGTAACCCATATATATTTTTTGCATTGAAATATGCTTAATAAATAATAAATCAATGCCGCCTGCTGCTAGGAAGAGACAAACCGAATTGGAAAGAATACCCGACGGTCATTTTAACCTCATGCAAAAAAACGATTCTGAAAGACAAAAAACTAACGAAAACAAAAATATTCCGAATAATAACCCAGATGAAATAAATATACTAATTAAATACCTCGCCCAAATGAACCTACTACACTAAATACAAAGTAATAATACTCTAAAGTCGTAACTATAAAAGAGGGTTTTCCGTGGCGCATAAAGGGGAAACATTAATTTGCCTTATTTAAATATCGAGAAAATTAATCCGCTCCGGCCTAAGGGAGTAAGGAACATATTTAGGTTTTTTAAACTTTTTTTGTCTACTAAGAATAAATGTGTGTATCCTTTATTATAAAAATTAAATATGTAGTGTTTTTACTTCTCTGTTGTCGCTATTTTCGGGAACAGTTGTATTGAGGAGTTGGGGAAGGGTTTTTTTACTCTCGTTTGCACCATTTTATGCGATCCTTCGAAAAATGCCTTTTAAAAATGATCCAACGAAAGTTGTCTCGGGTCCCGAAGTAGGACACGGCATTCTCATTGAAAAGGTTGATATCTCTATTGGCCACAACATCGTCGGCTTTACGCTTCTCGATAAATGTCGAAGGTTTATTGCCTCGAGCCGTAATAAGTCGTAACGTAGAAACGCGCTTTGTTCGTGAGGCGGTGGGGAAGAGTGGCAAGGTTGTTGCAGGCGGTGTAGAAGTTTAAGTTCTCGGGTCTTGATTATGCAACTATTGGCCATATCAACATTGTGCAAAATCAAAATAGTTTTTTAGTCTTATATGTACGAACATAAATAGTAATTATACGGCCCGTGGGTCGGAATGAATGTACCAATAAAAAATTGTGCCTCGTTTACGATGCACTATGCACATTGTCACAGAAAAATAGAGGGGTAAATCACAGAATAACAGTAACGCTAATGGTATAGCCTTGCCCCTGAATAATCGGTCCGGTTATTGGGGGTTCAGATTAGGTGGAATCGTATTCTGTGGTTTATCCGAATTAAGTATTTGTATTTGGGGTGTCGGAGGAGGTGTCTTGGAATCGTGTTCTTTCAAAGTCGGTCTCGGACGATCTGTCCGTAATCGGGGAGGAGATGTGTTCGTCGACACTGGAGGTCGGTCGGTAATAATTTTTAAGGACTATATTGGGTCGGGGTTTAGCTTCGGTTCGGAGCGGCAACAGCGCACGGTTCACTTCCACAGTAACTATACTAACACAAACCCCTGGGGTATATGCACCCCATTGAAAACCCGATAGATGTAAAATTCTATGTAACGTAATGTTCCTAATCCGGAACGTAAATGAGAAAATTATTTTTTTTTTTAATAATCGGCTTTTTATTCATATAATAATAAACGCGACGAAAACCGGACTTAATTCATATTAAGCGATTAAGGGTATTTTTCCCCCTTTTTAATTCGATCGTTGCCCGGCATTTAATAAAGGGGCGGACGCACCCCATATTGGAATCTAATAAAGCCGTACCGATATTTGGCTTAGTTAGCGGCCGGCCCGAATGGGGAATTAATTTCATTTTTCCGTACTGCGGAATCGGGCGGGGGTGAAAAAAATTGGGTACGGGCGATTGTTTTTAAAGCATTTTCCGGAATCCGATCGGGCCCGGTCTTCCGGGACTACCGAAAACCCGAAAAAAATTAATATAAAGTAATCTGTTTGTTAATAGAGCGGTCGCGGACGGAAATAAAGTCGGAAAACATAAAATGGCGTGGGATCGGGCTGTGAAAGTGAGAGGTCGAGTCAGGTTCCTGTTGCATCACTTCTGTCTGTCTCTCTCTCTCCCTCCCACTCTCCTATTGATATTTTGAAATATTGTCGACGTTATATGATCGAACAAAAGCGTGACCGGTAGCCGGGAGGTCCCGTCGCGGTAGCGCATCCTAACACTTAAGTTTCAATTAGCCCAAAAGGGTACATTAGCAGGAGCTTCGTGCGCTTTTTAAAGGCGGGTCGTAAATCTGAAAATCGTTAACGGCGGATTAGCGCCCGGGCACCGGCCGAAAGGCCGCCGTATTTTTCGAAACCTTTTACGACGGGCCCGCCTAGTTTATAATTTACGGCTTCGAAAAGGAGAGCCGGGGGTTATTTCTCCGGGACAGGTACGCGGGGTTCGGGACCACCGTGAAACGGCGGACAAACTGACCTGCCTTAATATCCGCGAATTTACTGAAAACTCCTACCCGGTAAAATGAAATAAAATGAGCGTGCGAAACCCACAAGCAATCGAAGTGAACCTTCTTATAATTTATTCGCAAATTATTACATTAATAACGATTCAGGTTAAGACATCGAACGTTACAAAGTTAGTCTTAAATGAAGGAAATACAAATACAAATTAAAGCTTTCGATAAGCAATTTAAAATTATCGGATAAAATACATTATATTTTTGAACAATTTTACTAAAAATTCAAATATCGGTACGCGTATTATCTTCCGATCCAATAATAGACAGTATTGCTAGTTAAAATATGAAACAAAAAACGTCCGCGAAGTAATTTTTTCTGAAGATTATCGAAAACAGCACCATCGTGGTACCAAATTTTGTAGTCGACATGTTTTTACCGCTAGTAAGTGACTCCGACATTGTCGGCTCGGTTTGGTCATTCTAGAAAGAAAAAACCCTCTCAGTTTCTCTTGTCGCTTGCTAATTGTCGGTACCCTCCCAAAAAGAGTTTCGCTTCTAAAAACATTCGTGGGTTCGATCGCCCGCATTGCGGCAGTACGGAGCGCTCGGATTGTAGCCGGACCGGATCCCGGGGAGCGATACCGGAAGTCGATTTCTCCGGCGAAAACCCGCCCCGCGTCCCATTACGCACGCCCGGCCTGACACCGGCGACGACCGACCACGAAATCCGTCCCCGAAATAACCGTCGGTGAGGGGTGGGGGTTCGTTGAGGCGAGAGTTTAGACCTCTTCTATTGTAGAGAGGAGGTCTTTACCTGGGAGCAGAACCGGCACGGTGGGAACCCGGGAGAGAGAGAGAGAGAGAGAGAGAGAGTGAGAGTGAGTGAGTGAAGGAGGGAGGGAGGGTGGGTGGTTGGGAGGAGGGAGCGAGAGGGGCCCGAGAGTGAGAGGGTCGAGAGGGAGCCGACGGTAGAGAAAGAGAGCGAGAGAGTGACGGAGGCTGGCCTTGGGTTGGCCAAGGCCAGTGGGGATGAACCCGGCTCGTGGTTAGTGCCCCCGCATTCCCAACCTGGGCTCTCTCCCGCACTAAATATTATGCCTCTCTTAAAACCGCCCGAGATCCCTCCATTTCTTTCTTTTTTACTTTCTCCGGTCCTCCCGTAGAATTCGGTCCCCGAATTTCGTATCGAGGCCGCCGTCCGGGTTCGAACCCTCCGTTCCCGATTTAAATCAGTTTTCCTCTCGTCCTTACCCGAAAATACGCTTCGGTCGGTTACAAATTATCGCGGATCTGAATTTGTAACCGAATGTTCGGGGGCAATTCCCAGCCTGGGCTCTCTCCCACACTAAAATTAGTTTTATTCGTCTCTTACCCGGTATCGAAGACCTATCGAAGACGTTGGTAAGCTATAGAATGTGGGCGTACAGATCAAAATTTGTAATAGAACTAACTCGGCTGTAGGCCGGCATGGACTAGCGCTAGGTTATTACTCCTGTTGAGGCGGAACTGGCGCTGTTAGTGTTAGAGCCGCTCGGCGGGGTTTTTCCCGACTCCCGGCTTAAACCTCTTACTGAACTTTTATTTTTACATTCGCCCGAAGCGGGCTCGCTCGACGCACTGCCATTTACTCGATTTTCGTATAACTTTTATTTTTCATTAAATAGCGCGGTTCCCGAGTGCAAACTTCGTAAACTACAAATATACGTAACATTAATTAAAATACAATTACTATATTATTTTTAAATTACTTTTATAATAAAGAATATTAAGACAAGTTAATTTTTTATTATTTAGAAAAGCGCAATTTGTATTAGTTATTATAAACAGGGCGGGGCGTAATTAGAATTGTACGAAGTATATATTTCTATATACTGCCCGTGAACATTTTTTTCTTCGTTTCAGCGCCCTCCCCTTCAGAAAGCATAAGGTAGGTCGGACCGCCACATGGCGTAAAGCCCTTAAACATTCCGAGGCGTTAAAAACTCTGCGGTCGCGACCGGACCCGGCGCGTAAATGTAACCCTCGAAAATTGGGGGACAAAGGAAACAGGAAGGAAAGGTTCTCCGTTGAGTTCTGCCTCCACGGACGATTAGCGGGGGCCCCCAAAACACTTTAAAGGCTAGGTCGAGTCTCCAATATCCGCGGGATTTCTCTCTCCCTGGGGAATTCGGAAATTCGTGATAATTTTTCTCCTTAGGGAATGACGACACAGTCGGGTTATCGAGCGGATAATAGACAGTCCCGAGAGTTTTTTTTTCTCGAGGTGGGGGCTCAACAGGTCTCCCACCCCGACCGTCTCCATGGCAACACCCTCTAACCCTTAGCACCCTTTCCACCGTTCCCTTAATAATGCAACAAATATGGCACTCTCTCTCGCTCCTCGCTCTTTACTCTCCTCTCCTCCTAATTTCACTCAACTTCCGTTCGTTAACACTGCGACTTTCCGGAATTCCGTGTATAAGAAGAGCTACTTGCCCTGGCGTTTTCCAGACATTCTATTGAAAATCCATTGCGGTACTCGGGACAGAACACCGACTTGGAATCCGCATCCCTGAGTCGAACTTGCAAAACGAAACTTTAACTCATCGACAACAGATCACAATTATTAGTTACGTGCGAATTAATAATTTCGAACCATATTTTGAAATAGGAATCGAGTCGTGGGGGATCCACTGAGCCGTCTACAAAATCCATTCCACGCGATAATCATCCCTAAAATCGTCAGCGCACGGCCCATTCTATTTGAGAGTCGTTCACAAACTAATCCATCGTTCCGATCCTTTAACGATGGGAGTTATTCGAAAAGTACATTCGTGTTATCAAATCGCGCTAAATATTAGAAAATGATCGCTTTTAAAATACTTAAAAAAACATATCTGGCCGGCATGTGTACACGTTTTGCTCTCAATACTGCCTGGTGACCAGTTCTCTTTAAACATCCAAACTAATTTATTCCTTCCACACGGTAAGAGAGTGCGAAAGGATATCATGAATATTAACCGAGAAATGGCGTCATTTATCTGTACGTTCGTGTTGGAAGCTAAAATCCCGATTTTTGCTTTACTTCCGCTTCTAGCCCACATTTATGCACACAGATGGCACTTAAAAGTAGGTAAGCCGTGCATTCTGGAAGGAAGATCATCAATATTAACCGAGTATATGCGTTATTTAGCCGTACACCGTACAGAGGACAGAGCGCCGTTGCCCTTATCCCCGTCACGCCACGTGGAAAATATTCCGAGCAGAATTGTCCCTCCCTCGGGGTTTCGCTCTCTGCGTACGGTACGTGTCCCTCGCGGCGATTATCTCCTCTGAGAGTTTAGCGGGAAGTAAGGAGCGTGGGTCCGAAGCGACAGTTGGACCAGCCTTTCCGGTCTATCGGCCCCTCATTCGATATCCCATTCCCGGAAAAGTTTCCTGGATTTCAAGATTAGCCGAATACACGATCCGCCCGCTATACGCGATTTCAATTTAACATTAATTCGTTTAAGCTACCTAATTATTCTTCCCAACCTCCTGGGCGAGCCGTCGCATGATGGTGCGTCATCGCTGCTTATTTTAATGTCGGCCCGGCGATGACTTCATCGGCCTGTGAATGATGAGACCTCGGGCTCGGTCATAAGGACCGTCCTATCCTCATTTACAAGTTTTTATATTTTTAAACGCTTAGCGTAGAATGTTCAGCGGAATGAGGCCGATATTACGATATTAATTAATTAAAACTCTAGCGGTGCCCATCTGTCCGTGACGAAATCGCTTATTGTGTTGCTCTTCCTTTCCGGAAAGAAAGAGCCGGACTTCTTTGCATCAATAGTCCCATTGGATATCTCGCGACCGAATAGCTGCGGTGAAACAATCTACAGGACTGTTGAATCGGTTCCCCCATTATCATGATATTTTTTGTTTCTTCGAAATACTTTCTTTCTCAATTTCATTCTTTTGAACTGTCGTACCTCGTTTAGGAACTTCAGAAATTGTCGATATTTCTACTTTTCTACGTAGGGTAAGTGTACCTATCTCACACTTTGGGATCTCTGTTGACGGAGTCTTGGTCAAATCCATGAAAATTTTAGAAAATCAAATTTTCGGTTTTTCAAGTTGCTCCGGCAGAACGCAAAATCCTGCCGGCTTAGTGGCCAGGTGGGAAGGATCCAGTATAAATATTAAATCGATCATTTATATATATACGTATATATATATATATATATATATATATATATATATATATATATAAAGGCCCCATTAGCGGTTGTTATCTCGGCTGTTACTCAGATAGTGGACTACTGGGAAAAGGGACGCACCGGGGTGTTATCAGAAGTCTCCTACGCTCTATGAAAACAGGACCTGCGTCTTTTGAACATCCGAAAACGGAATATAACGCTTTAAATTCCAACTTAGGACCAGCCGGCACGGTGGTAAGCATTTTAATCGTTTTAAGGATTGCCCTCATTTAAATGAGCGGCGCATTCAGTGGATCTGCACTCCACCACATCCGTGCGTGGTGATTTGCAAATATTGGCTAACTCCAAATCCCTTACTGCCGAAAATGTATAATGTACCTCAGACCTTGCCGTCCAAAAATATAACAAGTTCCACTCCCGAATTACACGCATCCATGGTCCAAGCCCTACTATCTCCCGAACGTTCCTTAGAGACGCCCGAAAAAGAAGTGGCCACGTGGTCTAAACATGGCGGAGAAATTTTAAAAAAGGGGGAACGCAAGCATCAATGTCGCTTATTGTATTTTACAGTTGTTGGCGATAGAATGGTTAATAAAAAAAATTACCGAGTCCGATCGGAAGAGAGCACGCAATCGGGACGAAAATCGTCGGAATTCAGACGCCGTGGCCCTACAATTGGGTCTCAATTAAGCCCCGCCGGCTTGCGCAAGTCCCCCTTTGTCTCCGGGATTTGAAATCTATGGTGCTAAGCGTCTTACGTAACGTTATCCCGCGTGATCGAGAGAGAGAGAGAGAGAGAGGAGGGAGGGAGGGAGGAGACGTGTCTCCAATTTTTGCTGCTCTGGCTGGCCCGGGGACTTCGGTTTACCATTTTTTGATTTCTGCGACATTTTCGTTATGGCGGATTGAACAAACGGTTTCCAAGATTGTCCAGTCCGAAATCGTGAAAATTGTGGACTTTCTTCTCTGGAACTTGACGAAAAATAATCGAAGCGGTATAACTCCTGGAAACTTAAAATGTTTTCGCGGATTCCGATATGAGTCAACGTCTTCCATCCGGTTGAAAGCCATTTGTGTAATCCCCGGGAGAGGGCCGGGGCGACACCTCCCTTCGAATTGAAGTTCCAAATAGCACAATATTTGTTACAAATACATAATCTGTCGTTCGATCGCTCTCCGTTAATTAGCCCAGAGTCCTTCCTAATACTTTTTCCGGCACCTTTACAGCCCGCGCAGCGTTGAGTTGATGGGACAAAGGACGAGAGCTGTGACTCATCAGTAAACGATTCCATTCTCTGTAGCTTTTAATTTATTTTTTTGTAGACCTCCATTCTTCTGGGGCAATTGTGGGCAACAGCCAGGAGCTATAAACCAGGAGTTATAAACATATTACTTCTCGCAAGAGTAAGGACGGAAAAAAGCGTCAAAGGGCCTGATGGGTAAAATGAGAACAAGTTGTCTGACGTTGATCTGTTTCTAGGTGTTACAAAAACACGAATGGTTGTTCGAACACTGTTCCCGACCCCACACAGTTGTACTTAATCTTTTTTACCAATTTTATAGCACTTTAGGTTATTAAGCTGATTGCGCGAGACAAGGTACTCTCCCCCATGGTGACTCACTGTAAAGCTATTCTCCGTAGCTTTAATATAGTTTCTTTTGTAGACCGTTATTTTTCTCAATTAATTATAGGCCGTATATTTGTACTTTTCTATAGCGCGTACGTCTTTTGGGACGTTAACAACAATTCGCAAGAGATAAGAGAAAGTGTGAAAAGGGTTTAATTCAATAAATAATGCCCAGGACACGCAGCAAAGTATAACTAACAATACCCGGTCCAAAGAATTTAATTCGGATTTGGTATTTTCTTCATATAATACTACCTTTGTAAACTTCTATGTTTTACTTTTGTTACTCCTATTAATTGTATATTAATGTAAAATCGCCAATATGAAAACTCACGCGCTCATTCTTCGTCACATGTTTAAGGACTGAAAAGCCACGGAAAATGCACGGGACCCGAATGGTATGGGAACAAAGATATGCGGCGACGACTACGTGTCTGGGCGTCAGAAAATGGCGTCCGGTGGTGATCCGAACGCTAAGCGTTTCTCACTCATCGTCTCTCGCTCGTTCCGCGAACTCGGGGCCAACTTATTTGGGGACGGTGTGAGCCTTCGTTCAGAAAAACGCGCACGCCGCCGGCGGAAACAAAGAGCCCATTGTCGATTCTTCGACACTGGCACATTCCGAACACTTCCAATATATTAACGCCTCCAGTCCGACAACTGTTCATGATGTAAGCCCGGGGGAGGATAAAAAGAAAACATTTAACTTCCCATTGCCGCCATAAGCCCAAGTTCATTGTTCCGAGTATAAACAAATTTTCAAACGATAAATTATTTCTTATTTTATGTATCGGGAGTAAAAACCTGTAGCTTCCGGTGTCGTCACATGCCCTGTTAACAGATTCGCGGTTAAAAATATCGAAAAATATTTTGAACACTCTTAAGAAATGTTAAGATATATCATAAATAATAACTATTTTTTTTACACGATAATAGGATGAATTTGGTTCCGCGATGGTTTGTAATATCCATCTACGCGTGCTCGTGCTGATCTCGAAGTCGTCGGGGTAGTGTTACACACCGCTGAAGTATTTTGTCTTTTATTGCTGTAGTGATTTCGGCCGATAATTGTATATCGGATTTATATAAGTTTTTCTGCCACTGACGGATGGCATATGATGTAATCAGCTGGAGAATTAAAACTTGTAGCTTTCCTGTATCGTCATAAGCCCAGGTTAGGTTAATTGTTCAAAGTATCAAAAAATATTGAACAATAAATAATTCACTGTTCAAACACAAAGGTCACAGTTCAAGTACTGAAAACTATTTAAAGCAATCTTAATAATAACTAATTATTTTACAGGATATTGTATGAACTTAGGTCCGCGATGGTTTGGAATATCTCACGGCCCGCGTTTATTTTTGAAGTCACATGAGTAGTGTTGTTACGCTTTGATGAAAAAGTATTTTGTGCCTTATAGCTGTAGTAATTTCGGCCGATAATCGTATAATGGTTTTTCTGTTGCCGACATATAAGAATGCTTCGCGGGAGGATGGAAAACCTTGTAGGTTTCTGATGTTTTCATTCGCAAGGTTAGGTTCACTGTTCCAAGTATCAGAAAATATTTAAAAAAACCTTCAAAAAATTTGTTTTACACGATAACTACTAACTGGGGTCCGCTATGGTTTGGCATATCTCACCATCCCTGTTGATTTTCCAAATTACGTTACTAGTGTTACACTCCGATGACAAGCCATTTTGTGCCTTTTTGCTGTAGTAATTTCGGTTGATAATTGTATAATGGTTATATATAAATTTTTCTTTTACCTGCATTTGTGATGTAAACCGCGGGAGGATAAAAACCTGTAGTGTTCCTGGCGTTGGGTTCATTGTTCCAAGAATCAAAAAGTATTACAAAAAGTCTTAAATAATAACTAATTCATTTACGAGATAACTGTTGATTTGTTTTGGTGGTCCACCATCGATGATTTGTAATGCTCACAACCCGTGTTGATTTTTTAAATTTCGCGAGCACTACTCCCCTTATTTTCGCATAGTTAATCCGATAATAGTATAATTATATATACGTTAAATACGTTTTTCAGTTGCAGGCATTTTTATTGGGGGGTTAACAAGAGACGCGTATTTGGTGAGAGTTTAAAAAGGATAGAATGTAGGGGAGTAGGGTCTATTCCCGTATTCGACTGTTTACGTTTCCTCCTCTCGGTTGGATCTTATTTTTATACCGCCCTTAACCCGGATCGTCGCCACCTTTTCCCTTCCGAAACCGTCCACAATTTTTACTTAAAAGCCGTCCTTGAAATCTAAGTCCGAACTAAGTACCGGCTCGTAGGCTAAACTAGAATAGCTGCCTGATATTTTATATAAAGGAGAAACTAGAAGACACGTGCGCACTTCCGGCGTCGGTTAGGCGCTTCGAGGGACCGAGAATATTGAGTGAGTTCTCCTCCCAATTCAATTTGAAAACAAGAATGCTCTGTATAAACTTTAATTGTTCCTTTCCTTAATATAAGGAAGTAGTAAATCATTCTGAGGGTTGACTTAGCTAAAAGTGAAGAAACTCATCGCGTTTAGGCGTTTTACTCTAAGGCTTAATTACAGGGTATTTCGATAATTGCGGCTTTCGGCAATGAAAACGCTGATCTCGTAAACTGGCTAAGCTCGTGTTAAATTACTTATATTTTGGGGGCTTGTAATTCTCGGGGGGTGCAATTATGTTTAGCAAAGGCCGTTATAAGCTGGCGCCCTCCTACAGTGTCGCCAACACCAGAAAAGGAAATTTACCCGCACGCCTCGACCTTTTTTTTCTCCTCTCCCCTCTAAGGTGGGGCTTCTTCGCTCCTTAAATAAAATACGCGGTTGGAGTTTTTGGGACCCGAATTGCCCGAGCAACCTTCTTCTTATACCTGAACGCTCGCCGCTCCCCAAACATGAACAAGATGGAAGCAGGGTACAGGAGGGCGGGCTAAAAGCGGCTGAACATAAAGAAAAATCACTGGAAGGTCAAAACCTGCCCAACGGAAATCTTTCGAATGCCTACAGTTTTACAGTTAAGAAACTAAATTCTCCGATCCAGACTTACGCTGGAAATAAATATAAACTGTGTATATTAAACGACGATGCGCTCGCTAGAGGTAAAGGGAAAACGTACTTTTCGCCCGACGTTTGTTTTGTAACCGAGTTGTCGTAATCGGGACGCCTTTCTATCTCGGTCATCGCTAAATAACGACTCCCGAACAATACCGGCTTCTTCGCTGTGTTAAGGCTGTTTTCCTAACCTCACAATATCATCCCGGTCGGAGGTCTGTTACCGGTTTTCGGGAGTTTTCAAAAATCGGCCTTATAATCCATGTTTCATACATTAAAACGAAATGGTCAAATTGGCGTGAACTGGCTAACAGTTTGTTAAATTACTTATATTTCTCGTATGTTAAGAGCGTCGGCCTAAATGTATGGGCCACCCTCCCCAGTGTAGCCAACGCAAGAAACGGAAATTTACCCGCCCGCCCACCAGCCACCTTTGTTGCAATCGAGACGCCTTTCCGTCTCGGCCATCGCTAAATAACGAATCCCAAACAATACCGTCTTCGTCGTTCCATTAACACATCACGTCACATAACACGTCACAGTCATTTTGTTTTAAAATTGAACTCGATAAAATGTAAACGCTCTAGGTCCCACTTCCTGCG
The DNA here is from genome assembly GCA_019843655.1 of Lethocerus indicus. Taxonomy (NCBI): domain Eukaryota; kingdom Metazoa; phylum Arthropoda; class Insecta; order Hemiptera; family Belostomatidae; genus Lethocerus; species Lethocerus indicus. The sequence continues at coordinate 36,256,177 of JACDQD010000001.1, forward strand.
ATACGAAACTCCAAACTTCTTTCTAAACAAGGGCCCCGTTTTAGTCGCATCTGTACGAAGGTTATTTTCCCTTGGTCGAGGGGAAAGCGCGGTCTCCCCCATCGGGGAAGTTGTGGGACTCGGTTTCGGTCGCCATGGAGACGCCCCTCGGCCTTCCCGGGGCTAACGTCCCCCCGAAACGGTCCCCCGTATCCGTCCGTTTCTACCTCCGGGCTTCGATCGATCGCCGGGGCTGGCCCGAGTGGGTATCGATTTATTATCTGGCGTCCGCCGGAGCGTATGTGTAATCTCGTTTGGGAGACGTGTCGACATTCGGTCGTTATTTACGGTCCAGTTTTTTTCACGTCGGGATTGCGCGTTCCCCTATCCTTGAACCGATAACTGGAACGTAGTTCTCCCTAGCGTTTGTTCGTGCGCTAATCTTCATTGACTCACGTTATCCCGACATACCAATCCGATAGGAATCGATAGCAGTGTGCGTTGTTATCGACTTTAGAACGTCGATAATAAAATAATTAAAATTCAATTTTAGGTTGATTTTTTTTTCACACGCAGGGCCCCAATATTAAATTAGAAATTTAAACGGCAAGCAAATCTTCGGAATTTTTGTTTTCGTAAGATTTTGGAATTTGAGAAGTGAATTGACGCGAAGCGATGTTGAGTCCGAGTATATTCATACGAAATCCCAACTCGAGGAACGCGCTTGAGTAACTTTTGAATGCTTGAAAAGTCAGCGACAAATCGGATACTTCATATTCTTGAACTAGTGTTCGCTATTCAAACAGCGATTTTGACGAAATTTCCGACCGCTCAGAAAAATAACACGAATTTAAAAAATATATAGTCTGTCGGGGAAATCTGATTGAAACTGGGTCCATTTTCAGCAAATGCGTCTCTCTCTAGCGATCGTCACGATAAATCCTTAAAAAACCCGTTGAAAAGGGTGACCTTTTTTTAACTATGTTTGCCTTTAAAAGAGTCGCCCTTCCCCAAGTGAATTTCGGTTTTCTATAGAACACCCCGCCGCTATATCCGGACATTTTTCAATCCGGTTTTTCGGAGCCGCATTTTGATTAACCCTCCTTTTTTTATTCCATTCTACGTATCCGTTTCTGTGGGGCTGAATAATTGAAGCTCGTGGTATGCCGGCCTGTATTAGGTAACTCCTTTCTCCTGTCGAGGGCAACGTCATCCCTCTCCCACTCTCTCCCAGTCTCTCTCTCTCTCTCTCTCTCTCTCTCTCTCTCTCTCTCTCTCTCTCTCTCTCTCTCTCTCTCTCTCTCTCTCTCTCTCTCTCTCTCTCTCTCTCTCTCTCTCTCTCTCTCTCTCTCTCTCTCTCTCTCTCTCTCTCTCTCTCTCTCTCTCTCTCTCTCTCTCTCTCTCTCTTTCTCTCTCTCTCTCTCTCTCTCTCTCTCTCTCTCTCTCTCTCTCTCTCTCTCTCTCTCTCTCTCTCTCTCTCTCTCTCTCTCTCTCTCTCTCTCTCTCTCTCTCTCTCTCTCGTCTTTTATTTTTTTCAAGTAGACAAAACCTTACTGAACACGTACCGTGATTTAACTGTCGTGGGGCTCCTCTCGATTAATCGGGTACAGGCAATACCCGGTGATCCGCCGGTCTGTGGTTCGAATCTACCCGAGAATTGTTTTTTAATTTTTTTCCTCGATAGTCCCGTAATAATCACGCGAAAATTCGCGTCGCGTAACGTCTCGAAAAACAATCTGGAAAATGATTTGGACGCGTGTTGAGAGAGCTTATAATTGCGAAAGCGGCTTACGCCTTCTCCGGCCGGTTACGAACCCGCCTCTCTTGACGTAACCAGTCGTTAGTACGGTTCGTACTTTGAAAATGGAAATATACATTTATTTCCACTACCTCTGTGTGGTGTATTACGATTTTTTATAAATATGTTATATTTTAACATATAAAAGGATGAGGAAATAAATAAACAGTCGGGTTAGATTAGTTGCGGTCGGGCTCCGAGCTAATTTCTTAATATTATTTGATTATACCCCTCTTCAACACCTTCTCTTAAGTTACATACTAAATTCTAATTTCAATTTCGTAGATACGATTAAAAATTTAATATAGCAATATGCCTATATTTGGGTAGTAGCTCTGTAGGTCTAGTGTGACTACATGAGCTTGTAATTATTCTCCGGAGATTAGATACTACTACATATTTTATCCACCTAAGCTCTGAATCTAATTGGATAATTGGTCGCCTTTAAGGAGCCGTACGATTTATTTTAGACATTTTATTCTGGATATTTTTAAACTCGTGCTGTGTTTGCCGCCATTAGGGACCTGTTAGACGGCTTCCTCTACGTCTTTTTGTAGGCTCCGCCAATCGGTGTTTCTGCCCCCGATCGATGGGCTGGGAAAAATGGCGAGTAAACGGGTGAGAGAGAGAGGGGGGGGAATGGAGTGAAAGATTTATTAAAATTGTTCTACTATTTCATTGCCACTACTGTAAAATACAATCAGCTACATTGATGTTAAAGTGGCGGTATTAACGAATAGAGCGTAATGGAGGAGAACCCTACTGGTCTTCCCAATTTTTAAAATTTTATTAATTTATTTTTTCAATTTTCCTGGTATGGTTAAATCACGTGACCGCTTTCTTTTGGGGATGTCTGTAAGGAACATTCCAGATGTCGGGGTATAATAGGGTTTGGATCATTGGATTAGGGCGGTGTGTTATTCGGGAGTGACAATTGTTATATTTTTGTACGCGGAGGTCGGGGTCAAAAGGGACTTAAAGATCGGGTAATTAAAATTGAAAAATTGACCTGGATAAGCGACCCCCTCCCTACCATTCCATTCGAGTTTTTCTAGTAATAATTTTATGAAACGCTACCGTCTACGGCGAGAGGTCGAAGCGGAACAAAAGTTTAATCGGAATGTAGGAGGCTCACAGTTTAACACCTGTAGTGTTTTACAGTGGGGGGTCACGTGACTCATACGGTCCAATTGAAATTGAACTAACCGCCGCGGTAATGAACAGTGCGCCTTTACAATTTCAATTAACCCTCCCTCATTGTTTCGCACGGCCTCCGTTTGTAAGGCGTTGTTGAACATTAAAACCCCCGGGGTGGTGGGGCAGATTTCTCAGGGCGGTCGTAAAAGTCAATTGAGCCGGAAAGCGGTTGAGCGGAAAGTCAAAAATTAATTTTACGGCCGTTTTATAAATTCGGTGTTAATAGGCCGGCTAACGCTTGATTTTGTACCCGTTAAAGTAGGCTCTAGTTTATGCTTACGTAAATTACGGACCTCCTCGCTGTTTATTGGTTGTTAAAATCGGGGATATTGCCGGCGTTTATTGCTCGGTTTTAAATAGCTTTAAACCGCCTCCTATATTCGCGACTACCATTTCCGTTTCGATTATCACGTTGTATACTTTCGTAATCGATGTTTTTTTAAATGAAACTTCCCTTGGGAATGTACGACCAATTTGCAAGCAACACGAAAAATTGAAAGGTTTTTTTTCAACAGTACCTGAATCGAGCCGACAATGCCTGAACATGAACATTGACACAAGTCTGTAGTGCCTCTTCAAGAAAAAAATTTTGGTTTTTTTTTTTGGTTCGTTTCATATTCTAGCTACCGCAGACCAATGGTGTCCATTATCGAATCGGAAGATAATAGGCATACCGATATTTAAATTTTTAATAAAATTGTTTAAAATTAGAAGGTATTTTATTCGATAATTTTAAATTATTTTTCATAAACTTTAATTTGGATTTGGCATTTTCTTCATTTAATACTAACTTAGTAAGGCCTTCGATAACCTCGTGACCTTACATTCCTCGTATTAATAGTCATTAATCTAACAATTTGGTAAAATCGGTAATATAAAAACTTAAGAAGTTTCACTTTCACCGGGTCCCCCCGGATTTATTTTAGGCGCAGTTATTGCCAGTGGCGGATTACTTATACCTCCTTACGAACTGACATCCATGGTATTATTATGGGAGGATTTTAACCCACTTCTAGTTCCAGAGGCGCTCTCTCAACCACAAATACAAATTCTTTATTTTTCTCGGAATACGCATTTAGTATCATAGACCATCTCGGGTGTTGTCGGATCCCGACGTTTCGGAACTCGTACCGGTTCCATCCTACCTTTTTTTTTGCTTTTCCACGACGCCGTCCCCAATCCCTCCTAAACGGTCTTGCTCCCGTTGTGGAATAAGCCCGATACTCTAAGCCCAAAGCGGAACTTAGCTGGGAATATGTCCTGGTGTAAACCAAGTGTAAAATGGAGGCGGTGGACCGCTATCGATCGCGTCGATGCGGAGGCCACCGCCCCGCCGTTAAATACGCCCGGTTCGGATTTACCGACAGGGGCCGCTACATTTTGATGAAAACGTTTTGAAAAAAAATTTAAACACTAAGTTTAGGGAACTCGCGTAGCGTGGCGCATAGAGGATTTCAAAATTATATAGCTTATGAAAAAAAATAAACCTCCATATGTTGTATTTACCTCTTTGAATGGATAAAAGTCGGCACGAGTGGTAAAATAAAAATGCAAACGGAAAGTACCGGGGTTGTACTGAGAATGCTTCGAATAAGTTTTTTAAACGTACCGCGAGTTACGAATTCTATACGTTCCTGGACAACTCAAATCGCTCGTAGCCCAAATCTAATTTTCCTATTGAAAACTTGTTAATACAGTATTTTTTATTTTTGTCAAATAAATATAAAAATATGTATCCTCGGTTACATACAATTAAAAATTGAAATATTGAGCGTAGTCGTATGGAACAGTTGTGGCGGAGGGTTTTATTTTTTCTCTTCTTTGCACGTTTTTAGGCGTCCTTTCGATGTCCGCTCCAAAAAGACGATCTAAAGAAAGTTCTTGCAAATTTTCCCCTAAGTTGAACGCGCGGCTTCTTCTTTGAAAACGCCGATCGCTCAATTTAGCGGAACTTTGTTGGGGGCGGTGCTTCTGAATAAATTCCTCGTCTTAAGGAGGGGCATCTAGCTTGGCGCTTCAACACCGATGTGCCATAAAAATGCTTTGTTCGGATGTCGAAGAATCGTTCGTAGACCGAAATTTTATTTATTTCATAAATGTTAATTATTGGTATTATTAGAGCTCAGGGGAAATGAGTCTACTTGGGTGGGAAGTACGCCGGAAGTGATGGGGGTTCTCCTCCGTAACCCGAAACCGCCGGAAACTGCTGTCTCGAAACCTTTCATTGTCGGGGGTAGGGGGAGAAAATGTTTCTTTTCTTTATAAATTATAACGCCCGACATCAAAATTCATTCGGTTTTCCGGTATCGAGTGACACCGGACGGGACGTTGCCACTATTCCGACCGGTAGTAACAATGAATTCACACCCTCGGAAGCTGGTCGAATAAGTTTCTTTTTTTAGACGGTTATCATTATTTCTTTTTCTCCTATTATTCTAAGACGCGACCACAGTTATGTAAAACTTTACATCGGGAAGCGGGTAATTTAAATTGGAATGGATCATACGATCAGAAACATATGGCGGGGCGGCGGGGTCTACACGATTTTAAGAACGATGATAGATTGCAATGATTAAATTTTTTAGGAGTCAGACGGCTGTTTAGTATCTGATGAAACGTGCAGAAAGTACAAATCGTTAGTTGGCGTGTTCTTCTGCCCAGTTACGCATATTATATGGAGATGGATGGGCCGCTCTCGGCCAATCAAACAAAATGTGCTTGTACCAATATTGCGTGCACCAGAAGACATTGTTGCTGTAAATGTCCGTGTCGACAAATTCAGTTTGAATCCAATAGGGCTCGTTTACTCCCGCCGCTCTCCGGTGTCTAATTTTAAAGGAATATCCGTCGGATTTAGCGGAGCGTAGTAAGAAGGGGACTTTAGCAGGCCCTGGTTCCCAAAATAATTTGGAAAGCTCTCTGAGGGAGCGCAATTCTCTGGGTCCCGCCTTCCCCAATATTGCCGAATGGATTCTTGTTTCTGAACATTTTTTTTCCGATCCCGGCGTCCAATACTAAACGGTTTAATCCAACACAAAGCCCGACTAGTCGCGTCGATAATTTGGTCTATAAATTGGTTTTTATAATTTCTGTTTTACGCAAACAAAGAAAAAACACAACAAACTCGGTCGATATTCGATATGCGGGCGTAATTTGTAATTTTAGAACTCTCCGGGGTCTTTCGATACGGAACCGTCCCGGGGAAAATATCGGATTTCGTTTTCCAAGCTTGTCGGATCGGCTTTGTCAGTCGTAAATACACGGGATCGCTTTTAAAGGCGTAAAACGACCCGAACGTTTTTCCCAACGACGAATACGTACTGTTAGCAAGGTGCTTGGCTAAAATTCAATTTAAAAAGCCATAGGAGGTTCTAAATTATTTTATCAAAATAAAGCACCGTTATAATGTACTAAATAATGTGGGGAAAGTATAAAAACTCGGGGATATTTGTTTACTCGGGGATTAAGGGTTTGCGGCTGCGGGGTCTGAAGTGTAATCCTTTATTTATCCGACCCGTAGTCGGAGCACCGGAATTGGATTCAGTAGAAAGATCCGACCTGGGTCGTCCGTCGTCGAACGTCCGCTGCTAGACCGTAAGTCCGATTCCCACAATCAGAGGCCGAACGAAAAGCGCGTTGCAACTCGGAATTAGAATATATACGGAAAATAGCCGGATTTTCGTCCGTTTTGGGAAGCGCGGGTGTCGAGAGTGTAAGTGCTGCGGGGATGCTTCCCAGGACCCCCCCCGCCCTCGGCAGACCTAAGTATCGCTAGATTATTTTGCTGGTTGGAAAACGCATATCAGAAAATTTAGGCTGCGGTTAAATGCAATTTTTCTTGCGGTTCTAATGACAATAGACGAGAGAACATTCATTTTTTAAAAATGTAGCTCTCTTTCCGACGATCCGTTCTTGGAGTTCAATATTACACATGTTTTTCATTCTGCGTTTTCCGGAATACTCCGGAAAAAATGGGGAATCGTTTCTTAGATATAGTAGGTATTTGTTAAATAATTTGTTAAATGATTAATTTGATAAACCGGAAATGTCGATAGTGGAAGGGTGAAGTAAAACATGTATCGTTTATCGACGTTTATCGCTCAGTATCGTACTTAGTAGAAAGTTTTGTTCAACAAAAGTTAGGTACATTAATTTTTGGAGGGTTCTAATGAAAATAGATGAGAAAAGCTGTGTAAAAAGAATAACTCTTGTTCCACTCGTCAAAAAAACGTTAAAAATTGACTACTGTTCTGGGTTCTTTTCGTACTTTCTGTCCTCGGTTTAAGCCGTTTATTTTTTGTTCAGATATGTTCCGTTATTAAGTATTTTTCCGAAACGAAATTGGAACCGTTTTCGAGATGAACTGTAGGAATTTGTTGAATGGTTGCAGTTTTGTTGCACTTTCCGATAACTATCTCGGGATGGCCGAGAATTTTGAAATCTGAAACGAAAATTTTGATAAACCGGAAATTGTGTGCAACATCGGACGGTGGGGAAAAGATGGTATCGTTTATCTGAGTTTATTATTCTACCGGTTGGGCCCTCGTAGATGGCAGAAGTACGAATTTAATTTCCGGCATATTTTACTAACTTTCGTACGTTACACTACGTAGTAACGTTGGTTACGAACCTCCTCTCCCCCCTCCCCCTTCCTCTCTTTATTCATAGAGAGGGGAGTTCTCGATACGAATTCTCGATCCAACTTTGAATTATTTACGAAAGATCGAAAGGTAGACAACTCGACAACATCGGTTCCTCCCCGAGGCCCCGTGAAAGTCGGGTAGCGCCAACGCGCGGTGTCTAATGTTTTTTCCACCAAAATCCGGTTTAAAAACCGAATAACAGAGCCACTTTCACTCCCTATCTCTCGTACGATCGGCAGAATTCGCGCTTTTATTAAATCTATCACTCTCTCGACACTGAACGTCTCTTCTGCCCCTTCACCGAAACGTCGTAGGATGGCGTAATTCGATAATAAGGGCCCCCTATGTACGTACGTAAGGTCGGGGGAGAAACCGGTTTCGGTATAACGTTCCCCGGACGAAAAAAAAATTTGAAAACACTATAGGACGTTTAATGGGGCGACGATGTGGGCTGCCAGATACGGGCACGACCAATAATACAGGCATTATTCCGGTCGATTCGACCATATATAATAGTACCAAGTAAAAATAAAACTCACGTCCGTATCCTCCTCTCTCCGGCGTTTATAATTCTTATTTTAATAAATTTACCGTTTCAGTCGACCCTGCCGAGGGCGAGGTTTAAACCATAGCGGGTAAATTATATGTATTTCTGTTGTTTAGGGATGCCGTTGGACCTGTGAAGATGGAATCGCCAACTCCGTCGGTCGACTCTATAACGGGAGTGGGCTTACAACTGGACCAAGAATACCCGGCTTCCTACACGGCCAGCGACTCGCCGGTAACCGTCTCTCCTACGACATCGGTGGTCAGCTCCAACAGTGTCGGCAGCGGAGGACAACTCAACACCAAGTGCGGCTTATGTCATGAAACATTCCATAACCCAAAAGTACTTCCTTGTTTCCACACTTTCTGTGAGTACTGCCTCGAAAGGAACCAAGAGCACCCGGACAAAGTGACCTGTTCCCGGTGCCAGCAGGAAACCGTCCTCTCGTCAAAGGGTGTCTCTTCGCTACTGACCGACTTCGGAGTCAGCAGCTTCATCGAGTCTCAGGAGGAGAAGGTGTTTTGCACCGGCTGTAAGAGCAAGACCTCCGACGCGGTCGCCCGCTGTTACGACTGCAAGAACTTCCTCTGCCCGAACTGCGTGATGGCCCACCAATTCATGCACTGCTTCGAGGGGCACAGGGTGCTCAACTTGACCACCGACGGAATCAAGGAGGAGCCCAAGAACGGGCTGCCCGCCGACAAGGTGATAGCCTGCCCCCGCCACAAGTCAGACGCCCTCAAATACTTCTGTAGGACCTGCAACATGCCCGTCTGCAAGGAGTGCACCCTAGTCGACCACCCGGCCGGACTGCACGACTGCGACCACTTAGCCGAGGCGGGCCCCAAGCAGATCGAGCTGTTGAACCAGACCGTCCAGGAGGGCAAGGCCAAGGCCGCGGACATTAGGACCGTGCTCAAGACCCTCGAGCACTCCTCCGGCCGACTGCAGGTTCAGTACCACAAGGCCCAGAACGAAATCAACGACACTTTCCAGTTCTACCGATCGATGCTGGAAGAGCGCAAGCAGGAGCTGCTCAAGGAGTTGGAGAGCGTGTTCTCCGCCAAGCAGATGTCACTGACCGTCTACGGGCAGAAGGCCCAAGAGACCGTCGACAAGATATATCACATCTGCGAGTTCTTCGACAGGCTGACCAAACACGCGGGCCTCTTGGAGTGCCTCATGTTCAAAAAGATGATTGATACCAAACTGCAGGGGCTGTCCTCCTTCGCGGTCGATTCCAACGTCCAGACGGCGTACGACCTGGAGTTCGTCTCAAACTACCAGGCCATACAGGTGGGTGTGCGCAACACGTTCGGTTACGTTAGGTCCAGCTCGGACGTGAGCGTGGGCCCGGCCAAGCAGCCACCGATAGCGCGCCCGGTCAACGGGGCCGGGGGCAACGGGGGCGGCCCCAACACGGTCAACGGGGGCGGCACCGCGCCGGTACATACCGCACCGCCGACCAACGGCGGCCCCCCCGAACGCCCCTACACCAACGGCCTCGGCCCCGCCGTACAGTTCGAATCCAACATTATTTCAAAGAGGTTCGGCACCGCCAATTCCCTGGGACCGTTTTCCACTTCTGTCAGCGAACTCGGGCTCAACGGGATCAAATACGAGAAATGGTCCAACGGGGGATCGGAAATATTTCAGAACGGCGTATCCGACCACTACGGCATCGGACTGAACAACCGCGGCGACTCTGTGCTCGAAATCGGTTCCAAGCTGCTCACCGCCTCCGTATTTCCACCGAAATCGCAGATAAAACGACAAAAGATGATCTACCACTGTAAGTTCGGGGAGTTCGGGGTACTGGAGGGACAGTTCACCGAGCCGAGCGGGGTGGCGGTCAATGCCCAGAATGACATCATAGTCGCCGACACGAACAACCACAGAATTCAGATATTCGACAAGGAAGGCCGTTTCAAGTTTCAGTTCGGGGAGTGCGGGAAACGGGACGGTCAACTGCTCTATCCTAACAGGGTGGCCGTGGTGAAGACCTCCGGGGACATCATAGTCACGGAGCGCTCGCCCACCCACCAGATACAGATATATAACCAGTACGGACAGTTCGTGCGCAAGTTCGGAGCCAATATACTGCAGCACCCGAGAGGAGTGACGGTCGACGCCAAAGGGCGAATCGTGGTCGTCGAGTGCAAGGTGATGCGCGTCATCATATTCGACCAGTCGGGGAACGTGCTGCAGAAATTCGGGTGCTCCAAGCACCTGGAGTTCCCCAACGGAGTGGTGGTCAATGACAACCAGGAGATCTTCATTAGTGACAACAGGGCCCACTGCGTGAAAGTATTCAACTACGAGGGCCTGTTCCTGAGGCAAATCGGGAGCGAGGGGGTGACCAACTACCCGATCGGGGTGGGTATCAACTCTACGGGGGAGATCCTGATCGCGGACAACCACAACAACTTCAACCTGACCATCTTCACTCAGGACGGGCAGCTGGTGTCGGCCCTGGAGAGCAAGGTGAAGCACGCCCAGTGCTTCGACGTCGCCCTGATGGACGACGGCTCTGTCGTGCTGGCCAGCAAGGACTACCGGCTCTACATCTACCGCTACCTGCAGATCCCCCCCATCGGGCTATAATCGGCCCGTCCCTCGCCCGACCCCCCGCCCCCGGAGTTTTTCTAATCGGTTTCTATCATTCCAAAAAGTATTTACAGGGAATCTTTACGAATTTTTTATCTATAAATTAGTCTAACGTAATGTTTTTTAGCGGGAGGAGTAGGGTGGTTCGGGGAGGGGGCCGCTCCGACCGCGCCGCCACGCGTCTCCTCCTCCTCGACGGGTCGTCGGTTTAAGACTTGCCAGCAACTTATGGACTGTACCTAAATGATTAAGTATTATTATAGAGTCCTTAAGATTTCACTTTCCTTTTTTTTGTGACTCGATACTATCGCGGGAGTAGGCCCGCCCCCGGAGGGGGTATATTTTTGTAACGTTTAGTCCGCGTATGATTTTGTTATACTTTCCTAAACTTTTGTTGAGTAATAAATAAATACTAAAAAATACCGGCGACACCAACATTGTTGAGCGATGTAAATACGCGCACCCTAGTCACAGTTAGTTGCGTTGTCTGCTGGTGCATTTCCTTTTAGAGTACGAGAGGAGAAATTTTTATGGCCTGTTTTGAGTGATCGGTTTATTTTATTTTTAGTTCATTATTCGCCTTTGTTGTTAATTCTATTTATGGATGTATCTAATTGATGTCGTAAACCGGGAGATAGGCTCGATACTTATCTATTCCGATTACGTATTTTAAGATAAATGGGTGTTCTTTTTAAACCTTGTTATTTACTGCAAATGTTGTTTTATTTTTGTGACTTAAAAGCTATGATTAAAGGTTTTAAAAAAAGGCTATTTTATAAACGACGCGGTCTTTATTAGCTCTACGCTAGTATTTTCGAAATAAGTAGTTTTTGGAAATAGAGATAAAATTTCAAGTAATCTCGTATTTATTTTGATAGTTAGATTTTTTTATAATAAATTTTTTCGTCTGTTCCTAAAACTTTTTATATTGTATTATTTGTAAGCCGTTGTTGTGTAGAAAGGTCGAGAGGACGTCCGAGATAACCGTTTTCTTTTTCGTTGCCAACGATGACTAGTTCGGCTCTTTACGGTTTTGTGTTTTCTATCCATCACCCCTTTCCCTTTACATTATATTCCAGTGTTGAATTTTTACCCCGCTTTAGTTTAGTCATTCTCCGGGTTGTCCTCTCGGGATTTCTGGTTGATCGATTTTTGAAAAAATTCCTTTACCAAAATACAGCGATTCTTGTGCTAAATGTTATCTCTATCGTTGTAATGTTCTATCGTAAAGACAGCATTATTAGTTTAAATTGTTAATGATCACAAAGACAGAATGGTTTGATTTCTAAATTTTCGATGGAAAATATTGAAAATTATTATTAAAGTTGTTTACTCGTCATCATATTATACTCGCAATATGTATTGGTTATACACTTATTTTTAATGTTGCCTATGAAAATAAGTTTGGAATAAGAATTGTTTAAGTGTTTTTTTTTATTATTAATACCAGACTTAAATTATTTTATCATCTTATTTTGTTTCAAGATTTTTTGTTGTAATATTTCAGTTTTAATATATTATGAAAAATTTATTTTTTTTTATTTTATACATTAATCGGTCTCGTATCACCTCAACTAACGAAACCCCATTCCTTGGGGAATCCATTCTAGTCATACCTTATTTATAAACTAGTTATTACGTTTTTTATCTTTACGCATATGTTTGTTTATGTACGTGTATATATACATGTCTGTGAGTATACATATATATACGTGCATGTATATGTGTACGTGTGTATATGTGTGTATGTGTATATATATATATATATATATATATATATATATATATATATATGAAATCTAAGATTCGCCGTTTTGTATGTTATGTATGTATGTATCTGTGTGACCATTTTTTAGTCTGTAACGAATCACTATCACTCCATCTATTTTTATCTCACTATCGATGATTCATACACACGTATGTGTTTTGTCCGCGTGTATCAGTCGTACACACGTCTCGTATATTCCTACACCAGACACATTTTTTGGGAACACCGCGGACGGCTCTCGCCTTCCAATCCGACCGGTTTTTTCTCCTTTTCATCGCGGTCGGCTGGACTCACAATCGGTATCGGCACTAAAAACATAGACAATAACAGATATACGAGCCAGGAACAACTCGTTAAAACCAAAAAAAAAGTGCGGGGGTGTCGAGAGACACTTAGGCCTCTCGGGGCGTGATTATCGGGCACAAACGCTAGCTGTTAAGAGCCGGCCGTATCCGGTAGATTTAGCCGAGGTCTCTTTCCTTTTTTTAAATTAGCACGTCTATCGTGTAGGTTACCGAAAATGCCAGCGCGTATTTAACGTCACGTACGTGTATTTTGGTGGTATGCGTACCGTGCGTATAGGTTTTCGCACTGGGCGCGGGGGTTGATCCCTCGGCCCCAATCCTCGCTTTATCTGTCGGGCCTTCGCTGGAGAAGAGGCGCTACGAGCCGTAATTTTACTGAATTATAATTTCTATTTTGTACTACCGATCCACGAATAAGTGTCAATTGTGTTTAGAATAGGCCGTGGCGGGGGCGCGATATTTTTTCACGGATTTTTTACGGGCGGAAGTGGGCGGCCCCCGCGAGTCGCACAAGTGCACAACAAAAACAAATAAAAAGAAGAAACAAAAAAATGGACGTGGGTGAACGCATTTTTTTCTATAAACCGGTTCTCGGTCCTCAAAAGGGAGTCGGCATTTCTGATATATAGAAATTGCTCTTTCGTGTCAATTAATATAGGGAACATTAGCCTTTTTAGCGGGCGCTCTCCCGGCGGGGCGGGTAGAATATAGGTGTTACAGATTTTTCGGGTTAAATTTTTGTACCTACGCGGCGGGTCGACCCGTCGCGTACCACTGTAGCGAGTAAGTCGTGTTTAGACGCCTAAGATATTTTTTTTAACGAGGTAAAGGATCTTATATTCGTCGAGGTTCTACTAAGCGCAGTACGGGGTGGGGAGATGTTCGGAAGAGCCGGTCGGGGGCCCTGTTTCTCACTCTCTCTTCTTGCTATCTTTCTCTTTCTCTCTCTCTCTCTCTCTCTCTCTCTCTCTCTCTCTCTCTCTCTCTCTCTCTCTCTCTCTCTCTCTCTCTCTCTCTCTCTCTCTCTCTCTCTCTCTCTCTCTCTCTCTCTCTCTCTCTCTCTCTCTCTCTCTCTCTCTCTCTCTCTCTCTCTCTCTCTCTCTCTCCACTAATGTCTGTGATTATTGAAACCTTCCCTTACTTACTGTTCCCGATTCGAAAGGAAAAAAAATTGTTGATCTTCACTTGTTAGACGGCACCGAACCCCCTTTTTATCGTAAGTTCCCCGCGTTAGTGGGAGGCGCCCCCCGTAGTAGCCGACGTGTTTTTCCCACTCCTGTATTTCGGTAGTCTACCGGGTTTTTTCCGACCGATCGGCACTCGATCACTATTCGACCGGCCGGTCGGCTAATTTTTCTATTCTCCGAGGCGGGATGTCGCGGGCTCTCCGGCACAAAATTTTGTGGTTTTCGGTCCGACAATCGTATATTCCCATGAACTTAAAAAAAAACTCCGATTTTATTTCGGCGGCGCGGCCCCCGATATCCCGCTCCCGTATTTCCCTCGTGTTTTCACTTTTATAGACGTTTAAGAGTATTTTCATTCCTTTTTACGCGTAATAATTACACGTATATACAAAATATATATATGGTAGTAACGTTTTCAGTGTCATACATAAGTAGGCCTAGAAAAGTTAATGTGTGGTAGATTATTTTTCTAACGCAGTTAGGTTTTTGCTATTGTCGAGTTTTCCCCTACGTATTTATTATCGACGATAACCGATGTTGTTGAGCGTTCATTATTATTCTTGGGGCGTAGATTTTTTTACGGTGCTCGGTGTTTCTCCCCGGGGAGAGGGACGGAGGTTCCGAGTTGTTAAGGGACCGAGCTCGCCCGCTTACCAGGACTGAACTCAGGCTAAGGTTAAGTTTTCGTCAGGCTTTTTAAACCCGTGTTAAGAATAGCCGATATTTTGTACCGCAAGTTAACTGTCCCGCTAAGAATTTTTGTCGAGTTATATCGAGTGTCACGTTTATCGATTGTTAACATTAAAGTAGTTTGTAGTGTTTTTGTCAGCGACATATCCTGAGTGAAGAAGTGAAATGTTTGTTGTGTGGGGCGCTGTTGGTGACTCGCCCCGGCCGGGGACTCCAATTTGTTAGAATTAGTCCTGTGGGTGAACCTGTTTTTCCGCGACTTTTTTATTGACTTTTTGAAAAAAAGATTATAAATATTGTTGCGTATTTCTTATCGTCCCCCTAATATTTAAGAGCCGCTCCTAATGTTTAAGAGGAAAGGAAGGTATTATGTTGACGTTTTGGCCTATACTTTCGATAAATATATCAAGACTGAGGTTTCTATCGATATTATATTTTTGGGACAGGCAAATACAAAGTTTTTTATATCGTATTATTTTGTACAGTTAAAAGTGTGTTAAATACGAAAGCTCGTTTCTATAAAATGAAAAAAAAAACAGTAACTCGAATATCGTTGTACTAGTATTATTATTGATTATTATTATTACTGGGTAATAAACTTTTATTATTACTATTAATTATTATTATTATCGGTCTATTTATTGTTTGATCAGCCGAGAGACTCACCCCGTACGGAGATATTATTTTTTGATGAGGCGTTGACCACTCGACCGACGTTAGGAAGTGGAAGTGAGCCGGGTGGCAATGGCTCTGGCTCTAGTGGCCAGTCTGGCTATCAATTAGCCGCTGGCCGCTGCCCGCCGCCCGCTGCCCACTGGCTACTGGAGGACAGACTCGGCAGGACCCACTCGCACTCCTCTCTACATATCAGTGTTCTACTCACCTCACGTGGCGACTCCTAAATTGTTATCGACTGGGCTATCGCGTATCGTTAACATATATTTACTCCTATTATTTTACTCGACAATATTGATTTCGATCGGATGGATGTCTAAACTATTTTGTACCGTATTATGTATTTTTAACATTACAAAAATAGTCGATCTATATAGATTACATTTAGAAATTTTGAAAATTGCTCACGAGTAAATATGTTATATTTGATATTTGGGATTAGCTCGGTGTTACGCCTCCAGAAGTCTGTTGATGTTTACGTACTACTGTTATTTCAAATTTTATGAGGTACGTTATTCATTAGAATGCGGTTTTGAAAAAATAAAAAAATGTAATCTATATATTTTACTACGATTGTGGTAATATGTCGCTGATGTTTTATTGTATTCGATAAGGGATGACAAAATGTTTATGAATCGTTTCATTGCTTCAATTGAGCTGCGTTGAAAGAAATAAAATGTATTGAAGTAAAACAAGCCCAGTTGTTCGATTCCTCTAACACACCTCTCACGTCCTTTTAGGTTCTAAACCTCCCAATGTATCCTAACGCATATCATTTTTTGAAAATAATTATGGATTAATACGGTTTCTATCTGAGCTATAACAAAAGTGTAAAGTTTTTTTTGTTTGGTCAATTCGGTCGAATCATTTTTGCAACCATATATACTGCACTTCAGTTAGCTGCAGAACTGAATGCTAACCGGCCGAAATAACGTAGATAATATTTGAAAAATTTTATTTTAAAACCTCGCGTACTTTTGATGGGTAGTTTTTATAACGCAGATAGGACGCAATTATCATCCGAAAATATAAAATCTTAACATGTGAGGAGGGGGTCGCTCCGGTAACCGGATAGTAGTAAACCCTGACGGTATCCCACATGCACGTGATTTCGTGCCATCGGGTAAATCAATATCCGGACGACACGAAAGTGTCTAACCCCATCCCCCCGGGGTCCTAAAACTCGATATATCCTAGTAGTGGGAACCACAACCGCGATTAAACTCGGGCTATCAACCCCGGAGTAAAACCATAAAACTCGCTGTTTAATAAGACGCCCAAGTCCTAGGCGCAAGTTTCCTGTACCCCGGCTGTCGTAAACCGAGCGTAATATCAAACGGGCGAATGTTCCCGCGACCAGAACTTGAACTGCTCGCCAACTTCCTTCCGATCCGCAATGCTCCCCGGTTTGCTTGGAATCACGCCATTCGCTAGGCCGTTACTGAAACGGAAATCAAAATTCACTTTAGCCAACAATCTGCAAAGCCGTATTGAAAGAGACGCGGACATACGCCATAGATGTAAAGGAGTTCCACCGAGACATCCGACGTCCTCGACCATCCTCAACGCTCGATGGTATGTTTCAAATCACACCACGACCCCGTCATACCGACAGTTGATCCCGGTCTCACTCCTCGTCCTAATTCACCCGTCTCTCTCAAAGAGGTACTATAACTATAAAGATTGATTGTACAATAAATAAAAAGGAAAAAATAATATTTCCAAAGGGATCCTTTAGTAATTTTTGCACTTTTCCACTAAGAGTAGGTGGTGGTAGTTCCTCTATATAATTGAAACAGGGGCGCCGTTAATCCTCCATTAGTAGGATTATGAGTTATTTGTTCCCATATTACCGGGAAGCATCCTCCACTTATGTACACACCACCCCTATTGAAATCGTCATACGTATTTGCATTTCTACGGCCTCCATAATAATCCTGTCATAGCAGTTGATTTCCCAGGAAATAATTCTTGTTTTTCCGAAATATATTTTGTGTCCTGTGTACGCTGGTCCATTAAGTTTTTTGTCGGAAGCGGACAAATCCGATCCCTGCTACCCGAGGGTCTTCCCGCAATATTACGCGATTCCAACGGAAGTGATAATTCAACCATTATATCATACTGCATATTTTAGGAGAGAACCTGCCACGAAATGCAGCACCTACCCTCGGCGCCTCAATGCTCCTTACATTCCAATTTGTCCAATGAGAGCAAAATTCTCAGTAAGCCATGACGCAACCCTCTTCATAACACTTTCTGGGTATCCAACAGCGTAATGAATTAGTCCTATGTGGAGTATTCGGAATGGGACAAAGTGTATTCCACGTATCGTCGCGGCTCTCAGGGAGACCGATCTAGACCGAAACAGAAAATTGGCCGCCTTTTCGGGGGCCGAATTCCTACACCTATCTTCCTATATTCCTACACACGTAGGACCGAACTAGCGTAATCAGAAAGTGTCAATAACGAGGTTTGATACGGTAAAATGTTTTTTCCTCCTGGATTTGAAAGTTTTATTTTCATAATTTCGGGGCTGCAAAGGAACATGGCAGAATTTCTTCCCCACATTTCCAGAAAGATAGGTGGTTAATCCACCTCGTTTTCCGAAATCGAATTAGGAGTGACAAGAGGGGGCCGGCGGGAAAATCTGGTTAAATTCCCATTAAATGTCGTGCGGATTAAATGGGCACGAAATTGGAATCCGAATCTAATTCTCTCCCTCATTCCTACGGCTGCCCCCATCTTGTTCGTTAAAAATAAAAAATTTAAAAAAACGAGAAAAACCGAATGTTTACCACCGTCCTGATCGGGTTTTCCATTAATTTACGGGTTGAAGGCTCTCCGAATCAAGATTTTTTCCTGGCTGTCTATTCGCCAACGGGATATTATTTTTGATATTGGCGGCACGATTCGTTAAAATATATTTGAGAAAATCCGGGAAACGCAATATCGGACTGCCATAATATCCGATCCGGCTTTGAACCCGATACCGCAATCCGGATTTGAGTCATCTGAAGACATATATACTTTCGCGTACTTCAATTTGAGGCGTAATGTTGGTTCATAAGAACTGCATTATTCGCGGAATACGACTGACGATGGCGAGATACCGGTCTAGACGAAGGAAGAAAATTTGATAAGATAAGCTTAATAGGAGAGGCGCATATGTGCAAGCGAGTTGGGGTAGGGAGCCTCAATCCTCTGCAAAGTAACGTATTGATTTTCTTTTGGTTTACCGAATGACTCATACGGTTTTTTCCTCCGGAAATGGGAGGGACGACGTCGGATAGCCGACTTTTCGTACGCGCCATTTAAAAAATATATTTCGCACATTTTTTTGTCCGACAATAAATATAGCTGAGATACCGGGATATAGCTGAAAAGAGAAACCGGTATGCGCACCGGTCTATAGAGGAATTATTAAAATTATTTTTTTATTTAAAACGAGACATTCTAGGATGCGGGCGTCCTCATAGTGTTCCACACAAGGAAGTATCACTTGAAGGTATACTAAGAAAAGATCTGCCTTAATTGTAGAAAAAGGTTGGATATTAAAAAAAGCTTTAAAAAATATGATAATAATAAAATGAGGATGGAATAATATAAGAGTTTTCTTTATAAATCTTAAATTATCGTATACACTTTTTAATTGTATTTATTTAGTGTGTAGAACACGTATATACAGTAATAATTATTTGTTAATTAAATTAAAATTATACTGAAAGAGTGGAATGTTATAGGAAAAAATAAAAGAAAAAATGGCTCCAAAATTATTTCAGAAATGTATTAAAAGGAAAATGTAACATCAATATTGTGTTCCTAAACTATGAGATTAATTGTATTATTTCCTGAGAGGAAAGTAGCATTTCTGCATTCAGAATAAAGGCACAATTATATTGAGTACTGAGGTACTCCTTGAGGCAAAAATGAATTTACCTAATGGAAACGTTGCGGACTGATTTATTCCTCATAATACTATTAGGCACTTGGCCTTATTAGCCTAAAATTGTTAACACGGCAATAATAAATTGTTCTCAGTCATTTTCACGTTTAAACGAAACGAAATTCAACCGTTGCCCATCAGCGGGCGTTAAAAGACAGTAGCCTATCAGAAAACGCGTTGCACTGAAACGGCCAATCAGATGGTCCGCACGTTCGATGAACCGAAATCAGATCTGTTCGCGGAGAACAGACATCAACCGCGTTGGCGATGGAGACAGGTCCCCCGAGCTTTCAAGGCTTACAAAAGACTTTTTCTAGCCATTATTATTGGCGAGTTCGCGCTTATCGTTCTTGTGTCGGATCAGTTATTGAAAAGTGGTACTGTTTAATATTAACAACCCTATGGACGCCATAACACTCTGAGAGATGCAGTTTTCCAGACCACCTATAATTAAAGAAAAAAGGAATAAGGTATTTATTATTAATATTTCAAAATAGAATACATCGCCTGACCAATAAGAATAATCTATTTTAAATTTGATAATGAATTGAAACAAATGTTATATAAATATTAATTTCATTATTTATTATGTCATTTCAATTTATTTGTGTAATATTGAAATTCTAAAGTATTGCATGATAATGATCATTGATAAAACCATTGACTATCTTTAAATTATTAATCATTTCAGTTATTAATTTAATATTTAAGTTAAAAATATCTATTTTATTTGCATTGAAATATACATCAGAAAATAACTTATGAGGTCAAAGACAAAACACAATTGAAATCATTTTACTTAACTTACAACTTAAAATTAACTTCTTCTTCTTTGAATTACCTTTTGCACTGCTTAACACATGTATTAATTTTAAATATATTACATTTTTTAGCTATTTAGTTATTTAGTAGCAGCAGAATGGGTGTAGTAACATCTGTTTGCATTATTTCCCTTTATCATTCTTTACATTATTAACTTTAGCATTCTGCAAAATAAATTTATATTCCTATAATTTAACAATTCTTCTGTAAAATAAGTGTTCTTTTTAATAATGAGATGACAATATAGATATTATTTACTATGATCCAAGATCCTAATATTTGTGACCTTGTCTGGTCTAAAACTTGTTGTTTTTGTAAAAATAAATGGCAAAAAAGAAAATATTACATAAAAATTAAGTAAATAAAAGTTATTAATAAATAAAAGTTGACTCCAGAAGAAAACCTGATTATTATCTAGAACAAATATTTTTTTAAAATAATATTATTTAAGTGAAATATATGACCATTTTTTACTATATTTTACTACTGACATATTCTAATTGTATTTCACATATATATATATATATATATATATATATATATATATATATATATATATTTGACACTTTAAAATTGTGGTTAGTTATATGATAACAATCATTTTGTGATAAAAATTGAATAATTTTATTTTTGTTTATTTATATTTTCATAATTAAACCACAATCATAACATTTGTCATAATATTGTCTGTTTAAAAGTGAACATTATAACTTATGATTTAATTAAACTGAAAAAGAATGATTAATAGGCTAGTGAGCTCTCACATTATACAAACTCCAACATAATTAATAAGTGATACACACTGTTTTAATAATAATGAGGATCACATTCAATTTGCAGTTCTCTTTTTCTGAAATATTACAAGGAATATCACTGATTTATGAAATAAATGCCAATAACGAAGTTTTAATTGAAATAATTGGTATATTAATTTAAACAAAATCTAAAGATATCTAGTAGGATAATTTGAATTATAATTTTGTTTTAATACGGTATGAATGAATTAGAAGTAGCATCAATATTTTAGAATATTGTATAATAAATTCAATCTCTTATTTGTTAAAGTGAACTATAAAGTCATAGAGAAAACTATTCCAATTAGGGTAAGCTTAACAATTAACAAAGAGAACTTAAATTACTTTATTTATTTATTAAAAAATAACAATTATTAATTTTGATTGCTATTTTGTTGGAAAATATGGTTAATGAGTGATTAAGTTTTAAATTAAGATAATTGATAATTCTGAAATCAATCAATAATGAAATGGAGAAATAATAAATACTGTTTCTTGATAATTCTAAATCATATTGATTATTGAAGATGAAAGTGTATAATTTATCTAATTATACAATTTATTCCTGCCCATGCAAATTATTTATGACTAATTTATTAGTTGATATACTTTAAATCATTTATTCTGTTTATTAATTTTAATAAGTTTTATATCTTTTTGTAATGCTATCTCACGAGTTTATAAAGTTAAATAAATTAAAATACAGATACTTTGGTAAAAAAGGGTTAGTTTCTGTTTTATTTAAAAAAAATATATAATTTTGAAAAAATAGAAGATCATGGATTCTGCAATTATTAAGAATTATTATTTTCATTTATTATATAAAAAATTTTATCCATAGGTCACTACAATTACATTCAATTAATTTGTACAGAAGGAACTTTTATTCAAATTTGAATTCATACCAATACAATCTACCTTACAGACTTTAGTAGTACAAGTATAATTAATTAGTTCTTATTAGAATATTGTAAGTTTATTGTGTTATGTTAATTAATTATTATTGTGTAAAAAATGGGTATCATGGCTGAAATAGTGAGTCTGAAAAATTAAACTTTGATGTAGGAAATGCATTTCTATAGCCAAACAACTTTTTCATAGAATTTGAATCTGATATTACTGAAGAGCCTGGGCTGGGTTCCACTTAGTAATCAAAACTATTCCATTACTGGGTTTTTATATTTAGAGTATTATTTATTTTTTCATTGTTAATTTTTCTTCTGTACCTTGCATTCTTATGTGCTCTCCTATAAAATGCTCAGTCATTAAACATAATTTACAATTAGCAGAATTTAAAAACTACCACTTAAAAATTGTATGTAATTCAACACTTCGGGCTCTGTTGTTTTTGATGCAATCTGAATTTAATATTTTGTTTAATGAAATCATGCTACTGATGTAAATTAAAATATGTTAATTGTTTAATTCTGGAATGCTTCTTTCCTTTTAATTTTTTTACAAACAAATTAATAGTAGAGAGAATCATTATAATTCTAAACACATTTCTATCTACGAATATTTTTTCCTCTAAAAATACTTTATGTTGTGTTAATATTTTAACACTAATTATATGCACTATATCGTCTCCCTATTTTACATATGGCCTATATTTTTAAATAAACTTGTTACTGTCAGTGTGACCTCGAAAATAGTAGGATAAATATACTCATTTATTTTCTAAATACAAGAACGCTTAGTATGGTCGTGGGATGTGTATGGAATTCGGCTTTGTAAAACGGTACAGGGCCGGAAGTCGGCATTAATTAATCAACTCAAACTGAGAATAGCTACAATTAGACAGGGCCCGATCTCGCCTCGTATCGGTCACCGTTTTTATATTCGAAGGATGGTAACTCGTGATTTTATAAACTTTAAAATATTCACTAATATATTTATGATATTTCGGTAAAGAAAGGGGTTAGTTTCTGTTTATTATTATTTTAAAAATCTAGACGGTAGAAAAAGTATACCAATATCTGGAATACTGCAATTGAGAACAATTATTATTTTCATTTATTATATAAATGTTATATAAGGTACTGTTACCCCTAGTGGTATACTTTATACTACAATACTATTTGATTTGTACATAAGGAAACTTTTATTCTGATTAAAAAATTCAGGACTGCCTTTTTGAATAGGGAAATAAAACGTACGATTTTATATTCGAAGGATGCCACTCGATATCGATTTCGAAAATATGGAAGAAATCATGTCTCGTATGGACTTTACAGACCTCGTACATACATATACAGGCTATAAACCAGCAAGCAAAAAGCAAACCAGGAAAAATGTATAGTTTTCTTAAGTCTCAGGATACTTAAAAGCGAGGACGAAACCGACCGTCTACCAAACAATCATTGAGTCCTCCCTACTTCACGCCTGTCCCGATTGGCAAAACGCGGCCAACACTCGTTTGAAAAACAACTACAAATTACACAACACAAATGCCACCCTATTGCCCTCGACTTAGTTCGAACAACCAATCTGACCGACACAATAGACAAAATAAGGACAAATGATGGGGACGAACTCCTAAGCCACCCCGGCATCTTCCTGCAGGTTACCCAAAAACATCACTGGACGACAAAGTGCTACTGCAAAGTGAAACCTGCGAATGTGCCAGATTAGGTGTCTATAAGCCGTGTGTTTAAGCGTTAACGACGGTATACGACCGGTGGCATACTGTCGCCAGGGCCTCGAGTATACAGTGAGTAGGAAAAAAGTGGCGTGCAAAGAGTGTGATGGATGAATAGTGCGATGTGGGGTGTGTTTGTGCGAACGACTGCAGCGAGTGCAATTTAAGTTCTCGGATTTCTATTATACAACTTTCCAGATTACCATATCGAAATTGTACACAATGCATTATTAGTCTCAGTGCTTATGTACATAAATGTAGTAAGGCCCGTGTACGGCCAGACTGCGTGTAGCAATCGAAATTTGCATCTACGTATGCGATGTATACTATGTGTATTCGTAGAAAAATTAAGTATTTGTTTATTGTCCGGGGCAGCTGCGAGCCGTTCGTTTTCGGCAACGGTCCGAACGAGGTCACGCCCGGTCAGAACATGTGCGAAAAGCCGAGGTCGAACGGCTAGTAGTTCTCAGCTAATAGATCGTAGGGAAACCCGTTTTGGAAATGGGACGGCGTGGGAGGTCGCCGGTCTGACCTTTCGGAAAGGCTCGGCGGTACAAAAGCCGAGGAAAATAAATAATTCTCACCAGGTGGAACGATTCCGGGATTCATCCTTGAGGGGGCTTCTCCGAGCAAACTTATCCTCTTCCTAATTACCCAGAGTCGTAAATATATAACGACTCGATACGCAGAGCCGAGGCGTAGGAAATACGACTCGCGAATATGCGCGGTGTCATCTCATAATTGCGTTCCGGAATTTCCGGTGATGGAAAATCCCCGAAAAATACCTTGAATTCCGAATGTTTTTTGTAGGTAAAGAGTCTTAATCCAAGTCATTCCGGGGCAGTCATTTCGTTCTATCGACATTAAGTCCGAGGGATTATAAGAACACCCATTTAACAGTAGGTTTATGGACGTTTTCTGTGTCAAGTTGACGCATACCGTAGAAACAAGTGTATCGCGTAGAGAATCCAAAATTACAAAACTTTTGAATATATACATATATATATATATATATATATATATATATATATATATATACATTTCCCTCGTTAAATGGATGAAAGTCGGCACAAGTAAAAGAAAATGCCGGCGGTTTTTGTCATTTTCCCACTGAAAATCGTAATGCGTCATTTTGACGCGTCCCGTAAACCTAGTGTTTAAGAACCTCCCATCTAAGCGAGGGTAAAAGTTGAGTGATCGTGTGGACAGGATACCCGACAAGCGACCAAAATAGGCCCTACTGACAGAAAGAGCTACCGAGGAGGGCGGCCGAAAACGGTCTAGCAAAAGACCAGATAGGAGACAGGAGATCGAGAATACTACTAGTCTGCTTCTAGCCTTGAGTGACCGAGCGTCACGATATCGGGAACCTATCTTCAATCGAACTTGAAGAAGTCCGAAAGGCCTGGCGGTAAGTTTTTCGAGGGAAATTACTAGGCCAGTTATGCCGGGTAGCTATATAAGGAGAAACCTTCAGTCGGAAGGAACAACCCCGTTTATTGGCGAGGTCGCCGTCATACGCCGGTGGTTTTGCCCCCAGCTCAGGAGATAGGCTCGGACGATCGGAGCCCACATTTTAAGTTCGTGTCGGCATTGTTCGAAAATTAGAAATTTTTTATCGTCTTAGCTCAAAATTCCTTTTTAGTCCGCAATTCATCAACCACATTATCTTCTGACTCCTCTCATTGGTGTGGTCTTTTGTTAGACCGTTTTCAGCCGCTCGCCATCTTCAGTAGTCTTTTGGGCTACTTTGGCACATGGGACGCTTGTAGGAGATCCTGTTTGCACTATCACTTACTTAACTTGTACTGTGGGGGGTTGTCTTTTTTAGTTGTGTGTGTGTGTGTGTTTGTCTCTCTCTCTCTCTCTCTCTCTCTCTCTCTCTCTCTCTCTCTCTCTCTCTCTCTCTCTCTCTCTCTCTCTCTCTCTCTCTCTCTCTTTTTGGGTTTATGGCATTACCGGGCACAGTGAGAGATTTTCCTTTCAGTTCGCAATTACGCCCGCAAGGCTGTAAACGAGAGCGGGAAAGGCTGCGATGTCCCGAAAACTTAATATCAAAAAAGGAGCTAGTACGAAAATAAGTCTAGAAGCGCGTTTTATTATCCGTCCTCGGTCTTGGATA